>JARQOD010000005.1:373665468-373810241 GCA_033576555.1 Oophaga sylvatica
TGACAAAACAAAAATATAATGCCAAAAATTCCAGTAGTTGAGAACAACTGGCCAAATAACCAACATGCTTTGCCAATCTGGGGTGGTAAACCTCCTTTTACCGTACCAAGGCACGCGAATCCTAACTTATTATTTATGTTTGGGTTTTCTCATCATTTTGATCATTGTAATATTGGGATAAGGCTAAACTCATGTCATAAATAGTTTGGCATTTAAAGAATACAAAACATGCAAAAAGATGTTTTTCAAAAGTTTACACTGCAAAAGCACATTCCACTTTTCCTTTATTTTCCCAATTTCACTCACTTTCCTAAAGGGACGTTTTTTGACAAATATTCCGGCTCCAAAATTTTTAATCCATGATGAACTAAGCATACAAAGACCGATTTAACATAAATTTAATTTATAAAAGAGATCTCTTTAAATATTTATTAACCCCTTATGACCGAACCAATTTTACCTTAATACCAACAAATTTTAACAATTCTGACCACTCACTTTATGGGTTATAACCTGCAACGCTTCAATGGATTTCCACGACTTTAGAATTTTTTTTTCGTGACATTTTACTTCATTTAGTGGTAAAATTTCTTTGAATCACATGCGTTTATTTTTTGAAAGAAATGGAAATTTGGCAAAAATTTTGAAATTTTTCGTTAGGGTTTCAGCTCCCACTCCGCACAGGGGGAATCTCGAGCTGTTCCCGCTGCGGTCCCCCATCCGTCTCCCGGCCGCAGTGGTTCCTGCTCACAAGACGTCGGTCCCAGCGTCTTGCCCGACCCAGTACGTGCGGAGACTTCTGCTGCAGCCAGTGTTGGAGCAGCAGATTTGGGACTAGTCCCTTTTTGCTTCATCTGAGCATGCCCAGGGCAAGATCTCCCATTGAGATCAGGGTCCACTCTCAGATACATTTGCCACTCCTATTGGTCCTTCAGGAAGGTCCCTGTGGCTTTTGAGTTCTGAAGCAGCTGCCCATTGGTCCCTTCCTGGAAGGTCTTTTTCCCTGGGCTATAAAGGCTGTCCTTACCGCATGGCCGTGCGCTAGTATCAACCGTTATAGCTTTGCGCCATTATAGCATGCGTGTGTGTGGTTGGCGCTGAAATAACCCATTACAATAACCGCCCAAACGGGAGGAGCTTGGATTGCTAGCTGGTCAGGGTCGGTGTCTTAGATGCCTAGAATACCGGCATAACCGGTGAGGAGTTTCCATTGCCGATTCAGGCCTGGGCGTTCACCCATAGATTGCGGGTGACCCCGCGAGGACATTAACGCAGATTACTTTCTAATTTCGCTTAGCATCAACTGTGTACCTGGGTGCCTAACAGGACACAGAAGTTTTGTCCAGCGGCTCTGGACGCAACGGGGTTCGCTTTCAACGCAACAGCGCTCTAGCGTGTTTACTTTGCGACTCAATGGGTGTTAACGAGTTCGCACACATTTGCCATATAGCGCTGCGGCACTCCTTCTACGGCTCTGTAACCCTTCACAGCGCGTTACGGCATTTATTTTGGCGAATCTGTGGATAACAGAGTTCTCTTTTTGCGCCATCTTACTAGCAGCAGCTCCGCCTGCACGGTGGACCCCGGGCTGCGAACGCACCTCTCTAACATCTTATATTTGGTGCGTTCCGCAGACCCTAACAAAAACTAGCGCCAGGGTCTGGCTAGTAAAATGGCAGATGAACAGCGTTTACAGCTGTACATCCAGCACTGGAGGTAGATTGGCGGCTCTCGAGTGCACAACCTCAGCTGTGGATGTTACCCGCAGTCGCTGTTCAGGCTGCTAGCGTAGCTGCAGCCAGTTTGTCCTCTGCCAACCTCTGCCCCTACATTGTCCCACCTCCCGCTTCCAGACAAGTTTGCTGGTGAAAGCAAGCAATGTCGGGGATTCGTGAGTCAGTGCTCCATACATCTCGAGCTTCTGGCTGCACGTTTTCCCACGGATCAGGCACAAGTGGGCTTTGTGATAGCTCTTCTGTCGGGCAGAGCGTTTGGAGTGGGCAATTTCCACTGTGGGAGTGCGACGACCGTGTGGTGCAGAGCGCTTCTCGTTTTCCTGGAGGCTCTGAAAAAGGTTTTTTCTAGGACCTCAGGTCACCCACGATACGGCACTCCAACTGCTGGCAAGTACCCAGGTTCGGCTTTGGTCAGCCATTTTGCTGTCCAATTTCGGACTCTGGCCTCGGAATTAGAGTGGCCAGATAAAGTCCTCATTCCCGTGTTCTGGAGGGGACTGGTGGGTCATGTGAAAGACGCCTTGGCTACCAGGGAGATTCCTGCCACACTGGAGAAGCTTATCGCTATTTCCACCCGCGTAGCCCTCCGCTTCCACGAGCGGAGGCTGGAACGTGCCCAGTGTAGGCAGAGGGTTCGGTTGGCTCCTACCTTCGCCACCCCTCTGGGTCGCCCGTTCAGGCACCCGACCTTCAGGAGGTTGCTCCTGCGGGATCTAAATCTCGGTCACTTGTCCATCCTCGATTTGTTATATTTGCCAGCAGCAGAGACATTTTGCCAACCGATGTCTACAGCGGCTGAATAAACGGTCGCGCCCAGTAACCGTAGGAACAGGGTTACTGGACGCCATGAGTTTTGCCCCTAAAGTGCTCCTCAAGGGGATAATTACCCACGGTTCTACTACCCTACTCGTCAAGCTGTTTGTGGATTCTGGGGCAGAGGGAATTTTATGTCGTCCTCCTTTGCTTCTCGCCACAACCATGCCTTTGGTGTTGCTGGCTAAACCAGTGTCGGTACGGGTGTTGAACGGAGCAATTCTTCCCACACAAATCACCCATCATCTGTCCCACTCACCTTGTCTGTGTCTCCTTCCCATCAGGAGAATATATCATTTTTTATCCTCCCTGAGGGTAATAGATGAGGTTTTGTTGGGATTACCCTGGCTCCGCCACCACTCTCCCCATATTGAGTGGTCTTCAGGGAGAATTCTGGTTGGGGGAATTTATGTAAAGGCAGATGCATTAGGGACAGCGTGCAGGTCACCACCACTGAGATACCCATAGACCTCTCTCCTCTTCCAAGGTCTATTGGTCCTATGCCAACGTTTTTCTCGAAGAAGGCTGCGGAGACTCTTCCGCCTCATCGCCCCTATGACTGTCCTATCGACCTCTTGCCTGGAGCTGAGCCTCCTAGAGGAAGGGTTTATCCCCTCTCTCTTCCTGAGACAGAGGCCATGTCCCAATATATTCAGGAGAAATTGGCAAGGGGATTCATTAGGAAGTCGGTGTCACCAGCGGAGCGGGGTTCTTCTTTGTGCAGTAGAAGAACGGAGAATTACGTCCGTGCTTTGATTATAGGGGTCTCAACGCTATCGCCGTGAAAAATAAGTATTCTTGCTGCTAATCTCTGAGCTCTCTGACAGGCTTCAGGGAGCAAGGGTATTTACTAAGCTAGACCTGCGGGGTGCGTATAACCTGATTCGCATCCGTGAGGGACAAATTCGAAGACGGCATTTAACACCAGGGATGGGCATTACTAATATCTGGTAATGCCCTTTGGGCTCTGTAATGCCCCAGCTGTCTTTCAAGACTTTGTGAACGACATCTTCCGGGATATGTTGACCACCTCAGTGGTAGTCTATCTGGATGACATTCTCATCTTTTCTCCAGATATGGCCTCCCACCGGAGATGTCTGCAAGGTCTTCGACCTCCTGCGAGCAAATTCCCTATATGCGAAGTTGGAGAAGTGCATGTTTGAGCAGGAGTCTCTACCTTTCCTGGGCTATATCATCTCCGCCCAAGGATTGGCTATGGATCCTGCCAAACTACAGGCTGTAATGGATTGGCAAGAACCCCACTCCCTTAAAGCGGTGCAGCGCTTTATGGGGTTCATTAACTACTATCACCAATTCATTCCCTACTTCTCTACTTTGGTAGCTCCCTTGGTAACCCTCACCAAGAAGGGAGCTAATCCCAAGTTGTGGTTAGAGGAGGTCACCAAGGCGTTCTCCTCCATCAAGTTGCATTTCGCCAGTGCTCCCATCTTACATTGCCCCGATGTCGATAAAACCGTTTATTTTAGAGGTGGATGCCTTTTCTGTTGGTGCTGGAGCAGTCCTTTTTCAAAAGGATGCCCAGGGTCGGAAGCATCCCTGCTTCTTGTTTTCCAAGACCTTTACACCAGCAGAGAGGAATTATTCCATCGGGGACAGGGAGTTACTGGCTATGAAGGTGGCCTTCTCCGAGAGGAGACATCTTCTGGAGGGGCTCGCTTCCCCTTCCAAGTATTCACGGACCACAAGAACTTGGTGCATTTGCTGACAGCCCAGAGGCTAAATTCCCGTCAGGCCAGATGGTTCTTGTTCTTCTCCTGGTTCCATTTCACCCTCCATTTCCTCTCCGGTGAGAAGAATATTAGCGCCGATGCTCTATCTCGCTCCGTGGTGTCCTCTGAGGAGGTGGAGGAGGAGCCTCGCTTATTGTCCCCACAGAGAGCCTAAGAAAGGTGACTCCGGTTTCACTTGAGTCTGTGCCTCTGGGCAAGACTTTTGTGCCCACCAATTTGTGACCGGAAGTACTCTCTTGGGCACATTCGTCCAGGGTGGGTGCACATTTTGGGACAAAAAGGACTACTGAGTTGCTGGCGAGGACATACTGGTGGCCGCAGATGGCCCGTGATGTCAGGGAGTATGTTCAGGTGTGCGTCTCCTGCGCCAAGAATAAATCCCCTCGACAACGGCCGGCTGGGCTACTTTTCCCTTTGCTGGTGGCAGACAGGCACTGGGAGATGGTCGGGATGGATTTTGTGGTGGGCTTACCCAAGTCTCGGGGCTGCACCATCATCTGGGTGATAACCGACCACTTCTCTAAAAGGTGCACTTAGTGCCATTACCATGGTTACCGTCTGCACGGGCCTTGGCAGCTTTATTCATTAGGCATATTTTCCGCCTACACGGTATGCCAGACAAAATTGTCAGTGATCGAGGTCCCCAGTTTGCATCTCGGTTCTGGAGAGAGCTGTGTCGTTTACTCAGCATTGAGTTGAATCTCTCCTCTGCATACCATCCCGAGACGAATGGGTTGGTAGAGAGGGCCTACCAGACCTTGGTCACATACTTGCGACATTTTGTTTCTGCCAGGCAGGATGACTGAGCATCCTTGCTACCGTGAGCTGAGTTCGCTCTAAATAATGCTGTGGCTGACTCCACCGGACAGACCCCATTCCTCCTGAATTACGGTCAGCATCCGCGGGTACCAGTGCCCATGCCCGTGTCTTCCGCCGATTCCAGGGTGGCAGACTGGCTGTGGAGGCATGGGACATTTGGGACCGCACCCAGGATGCCATTCAGGCCTCCAAGGAGAGGGTGAGGTCTTTGGCCGATGCCCATCCACGCCCCGCTCCTACATTTGCTCCGGGTGACCTGGTGTGGCTCTCTGCCCAAAACATCAGGCTACGTGTAGAGTTCCCCAAGTTGGCACCTCGCTTTCTGGGTCCCTTTAAAGTTCTTGAGCAGGTGAACCCGGTGGTTTACCACCTAGCCCTTCCGCCTCGCCTTGGTATCTCCGACACTTTTCACGTGTCCCTCCTGAAACCCGTGGCCATTTCCCGGTTTTCCGAGTCATCTGCCGGGCGTCGGGTTCATCTACCGACAATCATGAGGTGAACGCCATTGTTGGGTGCAAGATGGTACGAGGCTAAAAATGTTATTTGGTGGATTGGAGGGGTTATGGGCCTGAGGATAGGTCCTGGGAGCCTGCCAAGCATGTTCATGCTTCACAGCTCATCGCTGCCTTTGAGCGCAGTGAGGCCCAAAGAAGAGGGGGCCCTAGGAGGGGGAGTAATATTAGGGTTCGAGTTCCCACTACTGCACAGGGGGAATCTCGAGCTGTTCCCGCTGTGGTCCCCCATCCGTCTCCGGCCACAGTGGTTCCTGCTCAGCAGAGACGTCGGTCCCAGCATCTTGCCCGGCCCAGTACTGTGCAGAGACTTGCTGCTGAAACCAGTGTTGGAGCAGGCAGATTTGGGACTAAGTCCTTTGTTGCTTCATCTGAGCATGCCCAGGGCAAGATCTCCCATTGGAGATCAGGGGTCACATGCTCAGGTACAGTTGCCACTCCTATTGGTCCTTCAGGAAGGTCCTGTGACTGTTGATGTTCTGAAGCAGCTTACCATTGGTCCTTCCTGGAAGGTCTTTTTTCTCGAGGCTGCTATAAAAGGCTGTCCTTACCGCACGGCCGTGGGCTAGTATCAACCGTTATATGCTTTGCGCCAGTATGGTCATGCGTGTGTGTGTGGTTAGGGCGGCTGAAATACGCCATTACAATACCGACCTAATTGGTGAGGAGTTTGGTATGCTAGTTGGTCAGGGTCGGTGTCTTAGATGCCTTAGATTACCGGCATAACCGGTGAGGAGTTTCATTGCCGTATTCAGGACCTGGCGTTCAGACGCCATAGATTGCGGGTGACTCCCGCGAGGACATTAGCGCATGATTACTTCTATGTTCACTTATCAGTCAACTGTGTACCTGGGTGCCAAAGATAAAGTTTGTCTCAGCGACTCTGTGACGCAACAGGATTCGCTTTGAACGTTAGACAGCGCCCTAGCGTGTTAACTTTGCGACTCAGTGGTGTTAACTGAGTTCGCACACATCGCCATATAGCGCTGCGGCACTCCTTCTAGCGGCTCTGTGGAATAACAGAGTTCGCACATATTCCACGGCGCGTTACTGCGTTTATTTTGGCGACTCTGCGAGATAACAGAGTTTGCTTCTCGCGCCATCTTACTAGCAGCAGGCTCCGCGAACGCACCTCTCTACATCTTATATTTGGTGCGTTCCGCAGACCTAACATTTGCAATGTTCAAACTTTTAATTTTTGTGCCCTTAAATCAGAGAGTCGTGTTACACAAAATAGTTAATAAATAATATTTTCCACATGTCTACTTTACATCAGCACAATTTTGGAAACATCATTTTTTTGTTAGGAAGTTATAAAGATTAAAAGTTGACCAGCGATTTCTCATTTTTTCAACAAAATTTACAAAACCATTTTTTTTAGGGACCACCTCAAGGGAAAACTTGAGAATGCTTCTTTAAGGAACTACTTTTTGAAGTAATGTTATAATTTCATATAGTATTTTGTTATATTTGATCAAATAATATGCAGTATGAATATTACTACAACTAAAAAAGATTAAGGTTTGCACCATAACTTACCAAGAACGATTACTGATTAGAGCATAGGAACTGCATTGCTGCCATAGAAAATGAGAGAAAAAAATTGAAAAAAGCGCTATATATATGAAATATGCATCTGCAAAAATTGCTATGAAAAAAAGGAAGGTTCTTAGCGCATAAATTGGCCAATATATGTGTGCCCAATTGCCATGTCAAGACGTCCTTCGTAAATTGGTTCCCTATCCTATAATGTCACCTCTCTTGGGCAAAAAACCTACAATTTATGAGGCAGGAATGGACCAGCTAATCTGCTTAAAATCACCTGTGGCTAGTGGGAGTGGGAGTGCACATGTCCAAAAAGCTTTGATACAAATAGACAAAAAGAAGGACCAGCACATCTAAGCTAGTGTGAATAGGCGCCAACCAAAAAAAGTATACAAATCAAAAATATTAAGGTTTGCACCATAACTTACTAAGAATGATTACTCTAGAGCAGCGGTTCTCAACCTGTGGGTCGCGACCCCCGCGGGGTCGAACGACCAAAACACAGGGGTCGCTTAAAGGAGCCGGCGGCTGCAGCACTGTAGTGACAGCTGCGGCCGCCGGCTTCATTAGACATCCATACTTACCCTCCTCGCTCCGTCGCTGCAGGTCCCTGCATTCCTGTCGGCGGCGTCAGCTTCCTCCTCCTGGCAGTGCGGTGACGTAATACCGCTCATTAAGGTAATGAATATGGACGTGACGCCACTCCCATAGGCGTGGCTTCCATATCATTCCTTAATAAGCGGTATTACGTCACCACACTGCCAGGAGGAGGAAGCTGACGCCGCCGACAGGGATGCAGGGACCTGCAGCGACGGAGCGAGGAGGGTAAGTATGGTGGGGGGAGGACGGGGGAGCGGAGCCATGTATACAGGATGGGAGGGGGAGCGGAGCCATGTATACAGGATGGGAGGGGGAGCGGAGCCATGTATATAGGATGGGAGGATGGGAGAGCCATGTATACAGGATGGGAGGGGGAGTGGAGCCATATATACAGGATGGGAGGATGGGAGCGGAGCCATATATACAGGATGGGAGGATGGAAGCGGAGCCATATATACAGGATGGGAGGATGGGAGCGGAGCCATATATACAGGATGGGAGGATGGGAGCGGAGCCATATATACAGGATGGGAGGATGGGAGCGGAGCCATATATACAGGATGGGAGCGGAGCCATATATACAGGATGGGAGGATGGGAGCGGAGCCATATATACAGGATGGGAGGATGGGAGCGGAGCCATATATACAGGATGGGAGCGGAGCCATATATACAGGATGGGAGGATGGGAGCGGAGCCATATATACAGGATGGGAGCGGAGCCATATATACAGGATGGAGGATGGGAGTGGAGCCATATATACAGGATGGGAGGATGGGAGCGGAGCCATATATACAGGATGGGAGCGGAGCCATATATACAGGATGGGAGGATGGGAGCGGAGCCATATATACAGGATGGGAGGGGGAGCGGAGCCATATATACAGGATGGGAGGATGGGAGCGGAGCCATGTATACAGGATGGGAGGATGGGAGCGGAGCCATAATACAGGATGGGAGGATGGGAGCGGAGCCATGTATACAGGATGGGAGGGGAGCGGAGCCATATATACAGGATGGGAGCGGAGCCATGTATACAGGATGGGAGGGGGAGCGGAGCCATGTATATAGGATGGGAGGATGGGAGCGGAGTCATGTATACAGGATGGGAGGGGGAGTGGAGCCATATATACAGGATGGGAGGGGGGAGTGGAGCCATATATACAGGATGGGAGGATGGGAGCGGAGCCATGTATACAGGATGGGAGGATGGGAGTGGAGCCATATATACATGGATGGGAGCGGAGCCATGTATACAGGATGGGAGGATGGGAGCGGAGCCATATATACAGGATGGGAGGGAGCGGAGCCATGTATACAGGATGGGAGGGGGAGCAGAGCCATATATACAGGATGGGAGGATGGAGCGGAGCCATATATACAGGATGGGAGGATGGAAGCGTAGCCATTATATAGGATGGGAGGTGGAGCGGAGCCATTATACAGGATGAAAGGGGGACGGGGCCATGTATACAGGATGGGAGGATGGGAGCGGAGCCATATAATACAGCATATTTCCAATGGCTTTAGCCCAGTGGCGTAGCAGGGGCGTAGCATGGGTGGGCGTAGGGCGCGGGCGTAGCGTGGGCAGGCGGGGGGCGGTCCGCCCCAGGCAGCACGTGTGTTGGGCGGCGTGGCAGCAGCAGCAATTCCTCCTCCCACGGAGTCACAGTGCTGCGGCCCGGGACCCTCCGGAGCTGAGCGGCGGGTCGGTGAGTCCTCTGTGCGGGGAGAGGGGGGACCCGGCCTGAGCAGGCGGCGCAATACTTACCTCTCCCCGTGCCTCCGTAGCTCCGGGCTCCAGGGGGCGCCTGCAGGGCGCCCGCGCTTCCTGTCACAGCAGCGCCGCTGGATGACGTCATCATTCAGCGGCCAGCTGTGGCAGAGAGCGCGGGCGCCGGACAGGTGAGATGTGAGGTGTATGTGTCTGTGTATCAGTGTGTGTTGTCTGCCTGCGTGTGTGTATGTGAGAGAGTGCTGCGGTGCTGTCTGTGTGTGGTGCTGTATGTGTGATGGTGATGGGGGGAGGCAGTTATGGTGGTGAGGAGGCAACGATAATGATGGGGAGCCAATGATACTGGGCAGGCAAAGATGATGATGATGGGGAGGCGATGATGATGGGCAGGCAATGATGATGATGATGATGGGGAGGCGATGATGATGGGGAGCCAATGATGATGAGCAGGCAATGATCATGATGATGGGGAGCCAATGATGATGGGCAGGCAATGATGATGATGATGATGGGGAGGCGATGATGATGGGGAGCCAATGATGATGGGCAGGCAATGATGATGATGATGGGGAACCAAAGATGATGGGGAGCCAATTATGATGGGCAGGCAATGATGATGATGGGGAGCCAATGATGATGGGCAGACAATGATGATGATGATGGGGAGGCAATGATAATGATGATGGGGAGGCAATGATGATGGGGAGGCGATGATGATGATAATGAGGAGTCTTTCCACAGTGCCCTTTCCTGAGCCGTAACAGTGCAGAACGCAGCACAGTGCAGAGGAGAGCTCCATATTTTGTATGGAGCATTAAATGGGGACCAATATTCTTTATGGAGCATTATATTTGGCCCATAATACTGTATGGAGGACTATGTGGTGCCCATAATATTGTATGGAGGACTGTAATTATTTTTTGGTTTGGGGGTCACCACAACATGAGGAACTGTATTGCGGGGTCACGGCATTAGAAAGGTTGGAACCACTGCTCTAGAGCATAGGAACTGCATTGCTGACATAGAAAATGGGATAAAAAATGTAAAAGCACGCTATATAGCGTATATATGAAATATACATCTGCAAAAATTGCTATGAAAAATTTTTTTTAGGGACCACCTCAAGGGAAAACTTGAGAATGCCTCTTTAAGAAACTACTTTTTGAAGTAATGTTATAATTTCATATAATATTTTGTTATATTTGATCAAATAATATGCAGTATGAATATTACTACAACTGATCTTTTATAGAACATATGTCTCACAACCAAAGCATAATACATCTGAAATATAAATTATTCAGGGGAATAATTACAACACGTTATTTAGTATAGCACAGGCTTTTACAGATTGTATTTCCACTTGTCAGTTTTGTGGGATGTATTCAGAAATTACATTGATTTTGTTGAGTTGTTGAGTTCAACAGAACAATCTTTCCTAACAATTGGTCACAGTGAAAATGTCAATATCGCAGCAGCCTGCAGTGACATTCAAGGTCAGAATCCGCATTATATTAAAACCCATGACATTCCACATTCTTGAGCTCTCTCAGTATACGGTGGATTTTACCAGCAAGATTTAATAAGCGCGGCCGATTCACAAATCATATAGCCTTTTAAGAATGTTGTGTACCACTAAAATATATTGAAATAGCAAAATAGTGTGAGGAAGCTGTGGAGGATTTATGTGTGTGAGATATTGGTCCTGCTAATATAACGCTCCGCTGTCTCTTTCAGTATAATTAAATCAGAATGGCAATCTCTTTCCTTCATAGTCACAGATCCATGGGCTTCATTGGGAAAGATAAAAGGTGGTAAAATCCACAGCATTTTCATGCTATCTGCACAATTATAGGGCAGAAGATAATGATCATTGTATGAATGCCCTGAGCTATCAGATTTCATAACAAAATCATAAATATCTGACAAGAAAGCTATTTGCAATAACTCCAATCTGCACCCAATGTGACACCTACAGCTGGTAAAGCATTGATTCATTTGGGCGCCATATGCTCAGTGCAGGGCCGCTGTCACACAAGGCGATGTTTACTAATGTAATGGCGCACGAGTCCACCAGGGAGAAGAATCGGGTAATGCTCCTGCTTAGAGAATTCAGTGTTTGCATTCTCCTCACTCCCCCACAGCATTGCAAGCACATCCCTGCTGTCTGCACATCAACCTTAGCACTGAAGTTTATTGCCTGAACTTTCTATAGTAAGATCTACTAAAAACCGAACAAATGACTAAGTAGCAAAGCAACTTTTCGCAAAGTACAAGCTTTGCTACCTGGATGTGATTTATTGATTGCAACTAATGTGAGTGATTTATAGCAAGAAGCTGAAGGATTTGCCCATGACATTTGTTTGATTGATTGATTTGTGCGTCCTGGAAGACATAAGCAATGCAATGTATTGGCCCGCAATTTTAATCAAGGTAATGCTGCATCACTAACGATACCATGCCTATTTTTTTAAAGTTGTTATTTTATGTTGGAAATCATGCATATTACCATACAATGTTTTTTGTTTGTATATTACTTAACATAATGTATATATCGATCACCCTTAATATTAAAACCATCAGCCTATTATTGTGTATGTCCCCTGGTGCCACCAAAAAACAGCTCAGACACATCAAGGAAGGAAATCCACAAAACCCCTGATCATGTCCTCTGGTAAGTGGCACCAATTTGCGGGGTGAGGTCTCCATGGTTTTTCCAGTGCATCCCCTAGATGTCCAACTGAAATGAGATCTTGGATAATTGTAGGTTAAGTCAACGCCTTAATCTTTGTTATGTTCCTTAAACCATTCCTGAACAATTTTGGTAGTAATGCGGGAGCATTATCTTTAAAAAATAACTCTGCAATAGGAAATGTTGTCATGATGGGGTCTATTCTGTCTGCAACAATGTCTAGGTAGGTGAAACATGCTGAAGTAGTACAAAATGAAATTGAGGGCTAGAAAATCCTCAACAGAGCAGTATCATGAGGCCCTCACAGCTAGCCATCTCCTACAGGATAACCTGGTGCTACCGCCTCATCAGATAAACAGGTACACAGCCTCATCTATAGGTATATAAAGTAAGTATAAATGCCCGTGTGTATACTTTTATGCTTAGGATACTCCTTTTCAGATTCATACTGGATTGCTAAGATATCTCAGCAGTAAAATTCTAGCAGTAAACCAGTTCTTGCTTTAGTTGTGCATACTAATGCTGTCTAACAGTAAATCTTCAGTGCTTTTAAGAGCAGTGACAGACCTTCTAGGACATCACAAAATCAAGGTTATAGGTGCATAAAAATGTAGTTATAACACAGGGAAATTGCCCACAATTACTTCCTAGTTCCACATGTGGAAATGTAACAGGTTTTAACAAGTTGTTTAACCAAGGCTTTTGTGTTAGCATCTTTCCTTCATTATTTATAAACTAGTGGTAAAACATCTCTCAATGGGCTGCTTGGTTGTATACTAGCTGGCTTAAAGTGAACCACAAGTATCAGACACTGGCTGTAATGTATGTTCTCAGCCGGGTATGTTTGACCCATACTTCAAACCCACCAGTAACCGAGAAGACTAGTCAGACGGACGGGTCCCCAGCAGTTCCTCCCAGCCCTTAGGCAGAGACCTATCAATCAAGGGCAGCGGTTGGGTAGAAGCCGCCTGGTACACGTCTGTCCAACTAGATTCCAGCATGGCCTGGTCCCTGCCAGCTTTTAAGGTATGTTTTCTCTGAAATGCCACAGCGTCATGGCTGACTTGTACTCCTTATTTAATCTTTAGAGCACACACCTCTATTTTCTTTTTAGTTTTATATAGGGTAAGGGAATAGCTTGTGTCTGGGTTTCCAATCTTCTGAAAATTCACAAACTTTGCACAAAAACATATGCTTTTTCTGCTGTCCAAAGTGCCTGTCAGAAAAAACACTGGCAGCAATTTTTAAGAAGTTTGTACTGCTCATGGTCCAAACACTGACAACTACATTACAAACAGGGCCATAGCTGCCAGAATGGAAAGGATTAGAGAGCGAGGAGGAAGAGCTCCATCTTATTCCAATCTTCACTGAGTCCGCACTAGCTGTCTGAAGTATGGGCGCAGACTGATTTTGATTCTGCCAAGCCACCAAGTTGGGTGGCTGGCCTGCCATACACAAAAATAATATAAGGGCAATACCCTTCACCCCTCTTAACAGTGTAGGACTAAAAGTCACAACACACATTAGACAAAATAAGGGGAATATACAATTGTTTGTCAGTTGGAAAAAGGGCCCTTCGTTGGTGGGGAAAACAAGAATCTCAGACTGCATCAACTCTGTAGGATTTTTTTCCAACCAATGATGCAGACATTGCTTATCATTAGCTGAAAAAAATTAACATTCCCTATCAGGTTTTTGAAGGATAAAGAACGTTTTTGGTTAGGGCATCGACTGAAATTAACAATAATTATCTTTTATCTAATGCCTATGGGAGCTGTAAGTTACTGTCTAACTGACCTGACCTGAACTGTGAGTTGGAGTGGGAAAAATTGAGAGAACTAACTGAATGTTTGTAAGGGGCCATGCCACTCACACCCTATGCTCTTTGGCAGGTTTAATAAGGTGTCTTATGATTTTTTATAACTCAATTTAGATTTTGTTTTTAATGTGTCCATGAATTGTTTTGCTCTGTTATGAATATTAGTGAATTTGTCCAGAATTAACTGAAGAGGAAGTTGGCAACCCTGGTTTGAGGCCCTTCACCTTTAGTTACTTACACCATGTTCCAAATAATTATGCAAATTATATTTTTCTCTGATTTTCCTACGTGGTCGATGCAAATGACAGTCAGTCTAATAAAAGTCATCTCCCGTTAGAGTATACATCGAATTTTATTGAAGAAACCTCCCAATCATAACAGTATAATCTCCAAAATGAATAAAAACTCAAAATGCACTGTTCACCATGTTCAAAATTATTATGCAAATTATATAGAGTTGAGCAAAACAGGTCGGTCAGATTCATAAGTCGCCAAGAGAAACCCGACCATAGTGTGAAGTCGGCCATGCATTCGGCAAAACAAGCGTCAAAGTCGGTTTTCCCATAATGCTTGCAGGCGCCTTTTTTCAGCCAATGAGCAAGGACGTACACTGTGGGCAACGAGATGACATGGGCAGTGTCCACCACCATCTTAGAGAAAGGCATTGCAGTGATTGGCTTGCTTTGGGGGGCGTCATAGTGTCTATAAAAGCCTTGACCGCCGACCTCTATTTTACTTCTGCCGATCTTAACAGTAGGGAGAGGTTGCTGACACTGGTTATCAGTAGGGAGAGAGTTAGGGCTGGAAAGAGAAGTTCTTCTGTGTTGTGCTGATAGCAATTGTGCTCTACAGTTAGTGTGCAGTGACAGGGGAGGATTATCTTGTGTGCAGCAGCGCTGGTTATTAGGCTGCCTGAGAGCTGTATTGCTGTGTGTACACTGCTGTGTAGACTGCTTTTTACACAGCAGTGCACTAATACTATTATTCTTTTTTTCTGCACTGTTAACGAGCGTTCATTTTTTCCCACACCGTATAGAGCTGTACACTCCTCACACACTACCGATTATCTGTGTGTGACTACAGAAATAAATACAGAGATTTAAATTTTCCCCTACACTGTATACAGCTGTACGCTTGTGATACAGTACCATTTTTCTGCTTTTTGTAATACGGTCAAATCCATACTGAGTGAGCGTCTGTGTGTGACTCCGGAAATATATACGGAGATTTACATTTTTCCCTGCACTGTATACAGCTGTACACTTCTGATACAGTACCGTTTTTCTGCTTTTTGTATTACGGTCAAATCCATACTGAGGGAGCGTCTGTATGTGACTCCGGAAATATTTAATGAGATTTACATTTTCCCCTTCACCGTATACAGCTGTACGCTTGTGATACAGTACCGTATTCCTGACTTTTGTATTACGGTCAGTATATACTGAGTGAGCGTCTGTGTATGACTCCGGAAATATATACGGAGATTTACATTTTCACCTTCACTGTATACAGCTGTACGCTTGTGATACAGTACCGTTATTCTGCTTTTGTATTACGGTCAAATCATACTGAGTGAGCGTCTGTATGTGACTCCTGGAAAAATATAATGAGATTTACATTTTCCCCTTCACCGTATACAGCTGTAGCTTGTGATACAGTACCGTTTTGCTGCCTTTTGTATTACGGTCAAATCCATACTGAGAGAGTCTGTGTGTGACTCCAGAAATATATACGGAGATTTAAATTTTCCCCTTCACGTAAACAGCTTTTGTTTAAAAGTACGTCTTTTGCTTTTGTATTACGGTCAAATCCATACTGAGGAGTGTCGTGTGTGACTCCGAAATATATACGGAGATTTAATTTTCCCCTTCACTGATAACAGCTTTGAAAAGTTTAGTTTTTTGTCTTTTGTATTACGGTCAAATCCATACTGAGTGAGCGTCATGTGTGACTCCGGAAATATATACGGAGATTTACATTTTCCCCTACACTGTATACAGCTGAAGCTTCTGATACAGTACCGTCTTTCTGCCTTTTGTATTACGTCAAATCCATACTGAGTGAGCGTCTGTGTGTGACTCAGAAATATATACAGAATTTACATTTTCCCCTCACTGTATACAGCTGTATGCTTCTGATACAGTACCGTCTTTCTGCCTTTTGTATTACGGTCAAATCCATACTGAGAGACGTCTGTGTGTGACTCCAGAAATATATACGGAGATTTAAATTTTCCCCTTCACGTAAACAGCTGTATGCTTCTGATACAGTACCGTCTTTCTGCCTTTTGTATTACGGTCAAATCCATACTGAGAGATGTCTGTGTGTGCTCCGAAATATATACGGAGATTTAAATTTTCCCCTTCACTAAACAGCTGTATGCTTCTGATACAGTACCTTTTCTGCCTTTTGTATTACGGTCAAATCCATACTGAGTGAGCGTCTGTGTGTGCCTCCGGAAATATATACGGAGATTTACATTTTTCCCTTCACATTACAGCTGTATGCTTTGATACAGTACCGTTTTTCTGCTTTTGTATTACGGTCAAATCCATACTGAGTGAGCGTCTGTATGTGACTCCGGAAATATATAGAGATTACATTTTACCCTTCACGTAAACACTGTACGCTTGTATACGAGATTACTTTTTCCTTACATTTTGTCTTACGGTCAAATCCATACTGAGTGAGCGTCGTGTGTGACTCCGGAAATATATACGGAGATTTACATTTTCCCCTTCACGTATACAGCTGTAGCTTCTGATACAGTACGTTTTTCTGCCTTTTGTATTACGGTCAAATCCATACTGAGTGAGCGTCTGTCTGTACCTACGGAAATATATACGGAGATTTAAATTTTCCCCTTCACGTATACAGCTGTATGCTTCTGATACAGTACCGTTTTTCTGCCTTTTGTATTACGGTCAAATCCATACTGGTGACCCTCTGTGGGCCCGGAAAAAAATAAATGAAAAATTTTAAAATTTTCCCCCCCAAAAAAGAAAACAGCGGGAGGGGTTTTTTTTCCCTTAAACCAAAAACTGCGTTTTTTTTGGAAATTTTTTTACAAAAAATGGGGAAAAAAAATTGGGGGAAAAAGGGGCCCGGGGCGGGGGGGGGGGCCCCGTTTTGGGACTGTTTTGGGGGTGGGGGTGCATTGTGGTAGGGGGCCAAAAACACCCAGCCCCCCAATTTGGGGGGTTTTGAACCCGGTCAAATCTGGCCCCAAAAAAAACCAAAAAAACCCCCCTTTTTGGGGTTTGGGGGAAACCGTTTTTTTTAAAAACCCGGGGCCCTCAGGAAAAAAGGGTTTTTGGGTTAAAAATTTCCAAAAAAAGCCCCCGCTCTATCACCCCCCTTTTTCCCAAAATTTAAAAACCCGCAACATTTGGGCGTCATGCGGCTCCTGGTTTAGGAACGAAAAACCCTTTCCCTTTTTTGCCCCTTTACCCCCCAAAAAAAAAGTGAAGGTGCGGCACCCCCTACTTAAGAAAACCCCCTTTTGGCTCTTTTTTACATCCCCGGGCCGGGGTTTTTCAAGGAAATCCTGAATTCCCCCGTCCAAGTTTAAATTTACATGGAGTGCACTGATGCACAGCCTTTCTAAAAAGGGTTTGCGGGAATTTTCCCCCCAGCATGCATTGCCCTCGCAGCAAAATGAGCCTTTCTGACCCAAGGGAAACCCTTTCCCCCCTTTCCCCTTATTTCCACCTTTTTAATAATAATAAAAATAATAATTTTTAAAATTTTTATACCCCAAAAATATTCCCCCATCAGGCCCCCCAAAACCCCAAATCCCCTTTTTTCATCCCTATCCCCCTTTCCCCCCCCCCCAGGGCCCCCCCTTGGGCCCCCTCCTGGGGAGAAACCCCCCAACCCAACATTCACGACTCCAGACTCCCTTTCCAAACCCCGTCCTCCATATTTCACTCCCCGGGCAAAAAAAGCGCCCCCTTTTTTTATAACCCACCCTCACATCGCCCTGGGCCCCCATCGCCCCCCTCCCGACGGCAAAATGCGACGAAAAAAATTTTGGAAACCCCCCCCACCAATTTTCCCCCAAAAAAAAATTCGAAAATCCCCCAGGGTGCGGACGGAAAATTTGGGAAAAAAACCCCCCCCTGCCAGCGGGGTTCACTGCTTTAAAAAAAAGCTAAAACCCTTCCCTTTAAAAAAAAGCCCTACCTTGCTAAACGACCTATTTTTTAAAACCCCTTGGGACCCCTTTTTTAAAACCTAAAAACCCCCCAAAAAACTGTTCAAACTTTAAAACCCCTCCTCCGCCCACCACGCCAACCCCCAAATCCCCCATCCCCCGCCAGGCCCCTTTTCCCCCTACTTCAAAAAAAAATCGCCCAAAAAAAAGGGAAACCTTTACTGTTCCACCCCCCCAAAAACCCCCCCATATACCCCGCCTCTGCCCCCTTTCCCTTTAACCCCCCCTCTCCCCCAAAATCACAAAAAGGGAGCTTAATCACCTCCTTTTAAAATTTTCCCCCTCACCACCCTTTTCACTTGACCCCACCCCCTTTCCCCCCCCCTCCCCAAACCCACAACCCCAAAAACCCCCCCCAACCCCTATTAAACCCCTTTGCTATTTTCGGGGCCCTTTTTTCCCCCTGCCCCAAAAAAAGCCCCCTCCACCCTCCCAAAAAAAAAAACCGACCCCAATTTTCAAGCCCACTTTTTCGCCCAAAAAACAAATTTCCCCCCTTTGGGGTTCCAAACTCCCCTTTAGCGCAGCCCAAAACCCCCAAAAATTTTCCCCTCCCCCCTCATCTAACTCTTTTTTGACAAAACCCCAAAAAAGGCTTCCCCCCCCCAAAACCCCCCTGAAACTGCCCCAAAACCAAAAAATTTTTTAAAGACTTACTCACAAACTAAACTAACAGACGGTTCCCCCTCCCCTTTTTCCCTTTACCTTTCCCCCCTTCCCTTTTGGGGCACATTTTGGCCCCCTTGGGCCCATGCTACAGTTTTTTTTTTCCCCTTTGGGTCAAAGACCTTGCCCCCTCCGGGAAAATTCCCTTTTTTTCCCCCCCGCCCCTTTAGCGTTTTCCCCCTCCCACACACCCCCCCATCCCCCCTCTCTCTGTTGGAGTCCCCCAAGGCTCTTCCGGGGGCCCCCCCTTTTTTCCCTCTATCCCCTTTGGGGCCGGGGGAAATCAAAAGGCCCCCGGCCCCCATTTTCCCCCCCTTTTGGGGCGACACCCCAGTCTACCCCCTTTGGCCCAAAATTTCCCCTTTCTTGCTGGGCCAGAAACCCCCGGGTTCAAACACCCTTCCCCTTTCCCCTTTACCTCTCGCTTCCCAAAACCAATTTGACCCAAAAACCGGGAAAAAAAATCTTTTTTTCCCCATCTCATGAAATTTTCCCCCCCCAAAAAATCTTTTAGGGTTTAAAGGGGACCCCCGATCTCCCCTTTTTCCTGAAATCCCTGCCTCGGGGTAACTCCCCCCTCTCCCCCCGCCCCTTTTAAACCCACTTTCCCAAATTTTTTTCCACCTCCGTCGCCCCCAATTTTTAAAAAAAATTTCCCGAATCCCCCCCCTTCCTCACCCCCAAAACTACTAAAAAACCCTTTTCCTGCCCTCATCATTCCCCCCCTCGTTTAAATCAACACCCCCTCTTTTTGGGCCCCCCCCTTCCAAAATCCCCCTTTCCCCCCCTCCATCGTCCCAACCCTGTGCCCCATTTTAAACCTCCCCCCCTCGCTACCCCCCGGGGTTTCCCCCCCCTCTGAAAACCCCCCCAAAAGGGCCCCCAAAATTCCCCCAAAAAGAATCCATTTTTAAACTACTAACAACTTTTAAAAAAACCGGGGGACAACCGCCCTCCCCAAAAATTCTTTAAAAAATCTCCCAAAATTTTTTCCCTTTACAAACCCCCCGTTCCCCCCCCAAAACCCCCCCTACAAAAATTTCCCCATTTAAAATTTGTTCCCCAACAACCCCCCCCAAGATTTCTCCCGAAAACCCCCAACCCTTTTGGGGAAATTTCCCCGCCCCAAAAAGTACGATTATCCCCCCCCCGGGGGTCCTTCAAAGGGAAAACCAAAAAACCCCTCTCCGGGGAAAACCTTTCAGCCCGCAAAAACCATTTTCCCCCACAACCCAGCTTTCCCCCTCGTGCCCCCTTTGCCCCCCCCCCGAGCGCCGCCTCGCGGGAACCCCGAGCTGCCCCCCCCGGCCCCCCAAACCCCTTCCAAGCTGCCGCCCAAAAAACCCAACCCGCCGCCCGCCCCAAACCCAAAAAGGGGGGCCCACCCCCGCCCTTTCCCCCCCTTCCCCCAAAAAAACCAGAATGTAAGCCCCCCAAGGACAGGGTCCCCCCCCTCTGAAAAAGTCTGATTTTAAATTTGTTTACTGTAAAAGAAACTATAATTTGGGGAGGAAACCCCCTCTTGTACACCCCCCAGGAAATTTAAAGGGCCCCTTTTTTTTAAAAAAAAAAAATTAAAAAAAAAAAATAATTTTCCCCCGGGCCTTAAAAGTTTAAAAAGTTTCAAAACCCCGTCATAAGGGAAAAAACGTTAACAAAAAAAAAAAAAAAAGCAAAAAAAACCGCCCCTGCTCGTAAAATTTTTAATTTTTAAAAAGAGGGGGGGGAATAAAAGTACTGGGGGGGACATTTCCGGGGCCAAAAATTTTTTCCCCCACCTTCTCATTCAAAAAATTTTTTTCGGGGATTTTCATGCCCCATAAAAAAGGGGAGAAAACACACTAAAGGGGATCAAAAAATTTTAATCAAAATATGTGGGGGAATTTTAAAAATTACATTTTTCAAAAAAATGTAAAACCCCAAATGAAAAATTTTTCTTAATTTTAGGGTTTTTTTAAAATGGGGAAAACCTTTTTTTCTTTGATTTCTTTTTTGAAAAGCGGGAAAAAATCCCGGGTGGAAAAAACCCTGCCTGGGGGCCCACCCCCCCCGGAAAAACTTGGGGGAGGGGGGTGAAAGGTGGGGGGGGGTTTTTTTCTGGTGAAACTGGGGGGGTTTTTAAATTTCCAAAAAAAGGGGGGGGGGAGCCGGGGGGTTTCCGGCCTCACCCCAAACCAAAACCCTCAAATTGGATTCGGGCCCCGGGCTTTTAAGGGGCCCGGTCATCGGGGGTAGCCCCCCATCACTCTTTTTTTTTGGGGCAAAAAGCCCCTTTCAAAGCCTGGGGGTTTTTTTTGGGGTCTTTTTTTCCCGTTAAAAATAAAAAAAGGCCCAAAAAAAAAACCCCAAACCCCGGGGAAAAGCATTCCCCCGGGGAAATCGGGTTTTGCCATGTTTTTTTTCAGAAAGTTTAAAAATTTTTCCCAAAAACCCAAAAAAATTTTTCCCCCGAAAAAACACCCCCCCACCCCCACACCAATTTTTTTTCCCGTTTTCCCCGGGGGAAAAACCCGGATGAAAAGGGGCCACCGTTCACCTTTTCTTTCGGGCAAAGCTTAAAAAAAGGGGGAAAAGGGGGCTACTTTGAAGAACCTAGAATAAAAGACAAAATTTTCATTGTTTTAAAAATTTTTTTTTTTAAAATGAAAAAAAAAATTTCCCCCCATGTTTTTAAAAACATATTTTGTTTCCCTTTATTTTGATTCTACAATTTTAAAAACCCTGAAAATACAGGAAAAATTTTTTGGGGTGAAAAAGGGTGGTCCCCAAAATTTTGGGGGCCCATACTGTATATAAATTTGGGAAATTTTCAATGAGGCCAGCCATCTTGGGGAGTGAGGGATGGATGGGGGAAGTAAAGGGGTTTTTCATCCCGATTTAAAAACCCTAGAATGATTTTTGGTTTTGTAAAAGGGGATAGGGCCCCCTAAAAAAAGGGGGTTTTTTTAGGGAGCCCCTAAAACCCAAAAGAAAATTTGGGGGGATAACCCCCAATTTTTTGGGGAGAGCAAAACAAAATTTTTGGGCAGCACGGGAGAAGTTTTGGAGTGGGGGGGGGGGGGTAGGGGGTTAAATGCAGGGGTTTTGCGAAAGTGTTTGCAGACCCCCAACAGTCAGTTAGGCCGAAAAAGGGAAAAAAGGGGGAGGAGATGAAAGGGGGGTTTTTGCATGGGGGAGCTTTGTGGGTGAAAACCCCTTTTTTTGAATTGGCCTATAATAATTTTGGGAACCCTTTTTAAAAGGGCTGGCGAAGACGGGTCCCTTTTCCCAGTTCCCCCTTAGCCCGGGGGGAAGGGGCCCTGGCTGCTGCATTAAGGGTGAATGGAGAGGGAAAAATTTTGAGAAAGGGGGGGGCCCCAAATAATAGGCGTTGCAGTTTGCCCCGGGGGGAAAGGGGGTAAAACCCCGTGGGGTTTTTGTTTTTCCAAATTTTTAGAAAAGGGGGGATTCTAGAGATGTTCTTTAGGGGGGGCGGCAAAGGGGGAAAGAAAGGGGTTTTGGGGGGTAAAAGGGGGAATTTGGGTAAAACCCCAAAAAACCCCCAAAAAGCGAGCCTCCCCCCCGGGTTTTTAAATTTTGGTGCCGCCCGGGGGGGGGAAAAAGTCAAAAATTTTTTGGGGGGTTTTTTAAAAGGGGGAAAAAGAAGGGGTTCGGGTTTTTGGGAGGTTAATTTTTAGAAAAGGAGCGGAAAAATTTTTTGGGCTGGGGACGGGGGGCCCCCCATTTTGGCTTCTTTAGAACAGCGGGGGTAAGGTCGGGGGGTGGGCGGTAAATTTTGTGGCCCTTTTAGCAAAAAAGGGGGACTGAAACCCAAAAAATTTTTTGGGGGGTTTTTCCCCAAAATTTGGGGGCCCGGGAAAAAGAAAAAGGGGAAAAGGGGGGGGCCCAAAAGGGCTGAGCCCTGTGGAAAAACCCCCCACATTAAAGGGGGAAAAGGAGAACGGGGGCCAGAGAACGAAACACGAAAGGGGCGGTCAAAAGTTTTTAGGAAAACCGGGGAAACTTTTCCCTTTTTTTCCTAGTGACGGGGGCCTGGCAGTAGGGGCATTGGGCAACTGTTTCAAAAACTGCGAAAGGGGAAAAGGGGAAAAAAACCCCGAGAGGGGTCGCCTTTTCGGGTTTTTCTTTTTAAAGGTTTTTTGGGTTTTACTTTAAAATGTGCATTTCCCCTCGAATGTGGGGGGCCCAAGGGACGGGGAAAAAGGGGCTAGAAGGGAGAAAATGGAGGGGGTAAAAAAGGGGGGGCCCCGGGAAAAAGGGTAGGCCCCTCCAAAATTTAAAAAATTTAAGGGGAAAAATTGGGGGGCGGGTTTGTAAGGGGTTTTTGAGGGGAAAGGGGGGCGGGGAGGGGGTTTTTTTAGTAGTGGGTAATAAGGGGGTTTTTTTAAAGGGGAAAAGGGGGGAAAAAGCCAAGGGGGAGTGAAAAGTTTTTAAAAAGGGGGTTGGTGATTTGACAACGGGGGAGAGAGAGGGGGGAGTTTGGGGGGGGGGGGGGGGGGGGGGGTAGTGCAGGGGAGCCGGACGAGGGGAAAGGAAGTCTGGGGGCTTCTTCTTCTTTGGGTGGGTAAATTTTGGGAAAAATGACCCCCGGGAAAAAAGCAGGGGGGTTGGGGGGTAAACAGCATTTGGGCCCCCGGGAGCAGTTTTTTTTTGAGGGGTTTAAAAAAATTTTTTTTATAAAGGGGGGCCCGGGGCGTCAAACAAATGTCGGATAGGGGTTGTCCCTTTTGGGGGCCCGAGGGGGAGTGGGGAAAAAAGTAAAAAAATTTTTTGGGGGTTTTTTTGGGTTGTGAGGAGATTTAGGGGGGGGGAAAGGGGAGGTCTTTTTGGCGAGGTGGGGGGCCCCCCTTAATTTAAATTCTTAACATAAATTTTAAAAAGGGGGTGGAATTTTTCGGGTTTTCGGGTTTTTTCCCCAAAAAGGGGGGTTTTAGCACCCTAGAGCTTTTCCCAAAAAAGCCCCAGTTTGCAATGTGACCGGGGGGTTTTATGGGGTTTAAAGGGTTTTTGGGGGGGGGGTGCTACTTGGTAAAGGGGGGGTTCTAAAATTTTCATTGAAAGGGGGTAAAAGGGGCCCGTTTTAAAAAAAAAAGAAAAAAAAGGAATTGGGGAAAAACGATGATTTTAGGGGGCCCGAAAGGGTCTGAGGGGTTTTAAAGGCTTGTAATTTTTTAAAGAAAAGGTTTGGGAAAGGGGGGGTTTCTGGGGGGTCGGGGTTTTTTTGGGGGTTTAAGGAGAGAATGTTGTGGTCAAGAGTGGAAGGGGTTATTTTTTTGGTGGGGTTTTTAACAGAGGCGGCAAAAACCAGGCCCCAAAGGGGGTTACCCTCCTTTTTGTGTCTCAGGGGGTTAAAAACTTGAGAGGCCAAAAAGGGGGGTTTGTGTTTGAAGCTGGGGGTGCAGATGTGGAAAGGGCTTTTTTAAAGGGGTTTTTTAAAAAACCCCCGGATAAGGGTTGGTAGTTCTGAGGACGAATTTCCCGGGACCCCGGCTGAAAGTGGGCCCCAAGGGGGTCCGGGGGGGCGAGCCGGGGGGGCCGGGTATTATAAAACCCAAAATTTGAGGGGGAAAGGGGCCCCGGGAAAACCCCCGGGGGTGGACCCCAAAAAGGGAAGGGGAAAAAAGGGAGGGAAAATTTGGGGGGGGACCTGGAAAGGGGGTTGTGGGGAAAAAGGAGTATGCCGCCCCCCCCACCATTTTTTTTTGGGGGTTGGGGGAAAAAGGGAAAAACTGTAAGCCACCATAAAAATTTGGAGGGAGGGGAAAAAAATGCAGAATCCTAAAAACCTTTTTGGGAAAAGGGCCCAAAAGATAAAGAATTTTTTAAAAAAAGTTTTGCAAAAAGGAAAGCTTGTTGCATGAAAAACCGTGGTTTCCCGAGGGGGAAAATTTAAAAGAAGGAATGGGGGAGGGAAAAAAAAATAAAAAGTTTAAAATTTTGGGTTTTTTGTATGAGGTGGGGGGAGGGTTGGGGGGTTGGGGGGGTGGTGTTTCCGGGGTTTGGGGGGGGAAAAACCCCCGAAAAAAAAATAGGGGTAGGGGAAAATTTTAAAAAGCAGGTAGTTTTGGGGGTTGTAAGTAGGGGTTTTTTTTGTGATGTGTTTGGGGGAAATGGGGGGGGGGTTTTTTAAAGGGAAGGGGGGGGAGGCAAAAGGAAAAAATTTCGGGGGGGGGGGAAAAAGGAGGGGGTTTGGGGTGTAAGGTCATGAAGGGGGGGGGGGGGCGGGGAAAGTGGGTTTGGGGGGGGAAAACAAGGGGAAAGAATAAAAAAAAAATAATTAAAAAAAAAAGCAAAGTGGGGGGGACCTGATTCCAGCCCCGATTTAAATGCCCCGGGGAAACCCGCGTTTTTAAAAAAAAAGTTGTTTCTGGTTCTTTGCTTTTTGTGATGCGCGCCCCCCCCCTCCGCCCCCAGCCCCTTTAAAAATACTTTCCCAAAATATAAAAACCCACAAAAAGGTTTTTGGAAAAAGGGGGGGGGGGAGCTGCTTTGGGGTAAAATTTTGGGAGCTGGGGGCCCCCACCAGGGGGGCACAGGGAAAGTGCAGATGAAAAAAGAGGAGGTGATGGTGCCCCATTTTCCCCCGGTTGACCCCCCTTGGGGAAAAGGGGCAGCTGGAATAGCTCAAAAAGGGGGAGGTCCGCAGCGGGGTCGACATGCGCTGCTTTTTCTGGCGGCCAGACCCAAAAGTGTTAAAAAAAAAAAAAGAGTTCAGGCACTTGGCCGAAGGTCAAAAAACACAGCGTGCAACCCCCTGAAAATTTTTCCCAATAGGAAGAGTGCGGTGGCACTTTTTTTTACCAAAAAACCTATTATGAGGAAAAGGGGTTTTCGGGAAAAGGCGAAAGGGCCTTTAGCAGGGAAAAAAAAAGAAATTTAATAAAGTTCTTTTTAGCTTTTAAAAACCCCCACCTTTTCCAACGGGAGGACTAAAAAACTTCAGGTAGCAATGGACCTGCCGACTAAGGACCCAAACGTGCCGCTTCCCCCCCCCGAACCCACCGGTTGCACGGTTGCAAGAAAGTTGGGGTGTTTGAAAAGGGCCAAGCATCGGGGGAAAAAAAAAATTTTTTTCCAACAAAAGACAAAAACTAGGCCATCACACCACCCCACACCAACTCCCGCCCCCCAAAATTCCCTGCTAGTTCCCCCAATCAGCTTCAAGTCCAGCCAACTAGAACACTGAAGGCAAAAAGTTCTCCCAAATTGTTTCAGGTTTAATGCCAAAAAATTTCCAAACGACCTTCGAGTGTCCCCTTCCCCTTTTGGTTAAAAGCCCCTTTTCCCCGGAGCGCAGGGCCCTCCCCTCCCCCGCTTAAACCTCCCCAGTCGGACTTTTTTTTCTAAAAACATCCGCCCCCCACCTCATGTGAAAAACTGCATTGCCATCATCAAACAACATGGGGGAAAAGGTGCACCTACAACAGATGCTGGGCCAGTGGGATGGCCGGGTGTTAATTCCTCACTGCGCATGGGTTTAAAAGGGGTGGTTTAGGGCCCCCAGGGGGACAGGGCGGGGGACATCTGCCAGTCCCGGATGGAACGTTACTGTCTTTTCGACCCCCTTTCCCCCCCCCCAAAGAAAAAGTTCCGACAGAGCCAGCGACGGCCTCCCCCACTCCAGTTTCCCAAGGGCCCCATACAAACTTGGTAACGTCACGGCTTTTTAAAAATGAGTTTTGGGGGGAAAAACGCACACCGGAGGCTGGGAAAATTCAGCGAGAAAACTGAGTCATGGCTTGGCAGTCAATCCGAACCAGGCAAGGTAGTCATGAAACGGCCGTAATTTTGGGGGGCCCAAAAGCCCTGGCAAAACTCAGACACATACCTTTCCTGGCTCACACCTTGAACGTGGGGTGCAGTGCTTCATAAATAATTATCTGGAGTTACCAGCCCTGCTCCAAAAGGTGCGAAGACTGTGCTCGCACATCCGTCGCTCGCCCCGAGACCCGTCGTATGCAGAGGCTGCAGCGATCGTCCACCTCCCCAAGCACCACCTAATATAGATGTTGCAACAAGTGAAACTCCACCATGCACATGGTTGAGAGGCGTGCGAACAGAGGCAGGCTATAATGCATTTGTGGGAGGATACACGGGCAGGCAGTTTGAGGGCAGACATCGAGTTGTTGGGGTGTGCAGTGGTCAAAGCTGAAATATCTCTGTAAATCCTTCAGTGTTTTGGGGAATGTACATGGCTAGTAAGCGCAGATGACGCCATTATAAGCATGAGCACCCACTTATGCGTCTGCTCTGCAAACTTTGACGACATTAAGGGGTCAGGCACCTGCAGCGGAGGAGGGAAAAGGAGGAGGAGGGAAGCCTTGATGACAGTCAGCCATTGTCTGCTCAGGGAAATGTCTGGACGAGGTGGAGGAAGAAGAGGAAGAGGAGGAGGATGAGGGGGAAATTATTTTGGGGAGGAGGATGCTTCTCAGGGGGCAAGAGAAAATGTTGGCTTGCCAAGGTCAGGACAGGGGTTTGTGCGTGAGTGGAGGGTGTGGATTTGGCAGAAAGTGCTCCCACCCACCATGGCAGTGCATCATTGACACCTGGAACATTGGCCCACAAAGTGGATTATGTCTTGCGGATCCTAAAAATGGGACCCCCGCATTGCCAAAATTATGAAGGATGACGCTATGGTTGGCCAGCATCCTCTATCCACGCTATAAAGGCAAATTACAGGGAACATCATGCCACAGGAGAACCAGAAACTAATATTGGGAGCAAGTAAGCAACTCTGGAAAATCTTTTGTTAAAGGCATTAAAAGCGGGGCGGTTCTACTACGAGCCGTACTGGGCAACATGGAAGGGGTTTGTGGTGCACCACAGCAAGTGGCGTTGGAGACAGGGTTTTTAGACCATGCTGTGGACGATTTCTCGAAATACTGTCACACCGACGTAATACGAATCGATTGCAACAGACAGAACAGCATTGTCAAAATATGGTTCAATTTTTACCTCCCTCCCCTATCGATTTTCTCCCCACAGTTCATTCCCTTTGATACTGGGCCGTAAACTGGACACCCGGCCTGAATTGGCACAAAATGCCCTACAGGACCCTTGCCCCGCTGGTAGTTGCTATCAGAAAGAGTCTTCAGTGCTGCGGATCAATCCTGACAGAAAGAAGGGGCCCGGCTGTCGACCCTAAATGTTTGTGATCTCACCTTCATTAAATGAACCATGCCTGGGTTTCAAAGGATTTTGTAAAAAACTTCCCCTGATGACACATAGGTTGCCAGCAAAAGGCTTGCTTTGTCCTCCTCTTCCCTCCGACTTCCCAATTCCTCCCCTTTGCAGCTGTTGAACGTCCAGCATATACCTCAACATATGCCAGTTTTTCCAGCTCCATAACTGGGGTGTACCCCCGCCAGGCCGGCGTCACACCTGGGCGCACCTGGGCAAGTGCCCGGGGTTCTGAGCAGGTGGGGGGGGCCCCCCCGCAGTCAGAGAAACCGGCGTACTCTGAGGGGGCCCCGTGCCAGTACCGCACCCACGAGCGGGCCCGCCTGCTTTTCCAGGGGCCCCAGCACTTGCAATACTTACCTCTCCCTGCTCCACCGCTGTGGCGTCTTCCGCATTTCCTGACAGTGAAATTCAGGTCAGAGAGGCAATGACGTCACGTCTGTGTGCCCTCTGCTTTAACAGTCACAACGCAGAGAGCTGGAAGATGGCGACGCTGAGGAGTCCAGAGTAGAGCAGTGCCCAGCGAGGAGAGGTATTTTCATTTTTTTAAAAGTTTGGAGAATTATACACTGGAGAATTATATATGGGCCCATCATACACTTGAGCATCATAGATAGGGCCCATTATACACTGGAGAATTATATATGGGGCACATCATACACTGGAGCATTATAAATGGGGCCCATCATGCACTGGAGCATCATATACGGGCCCATTATACACTGGAGCATCATATGGAGCCCATGATATATGGCGCATCATATGGGGCACATTATATATGGAGCATCAAAATGGAGCCCATTATATATGGAGCAATATATATGGGGACCATTATATTTTGGAGCATTATGTGGGGCACATCATACACTGGAGCATCATATATTGGGCCCATCATATACTAGAGCATCAAATGTGGTTCTTTATTTATGGGGCATCATATAGGGCCCTTTATATATGGAGCATCATATGGAGCACATATGGGGCCTATTCTGTATGGAGCAATATATGGGACCCATCATATACTGGATGGAGCTTTAATATGCGACTCATTATACTGTATGGAGCAATATGTGGGGCTCATTATACTCTATGGGGACCTTCCTATACTGTATGGCACATTATATGGGGACCATCATATACTGTAGCATTATGTGGAGCTCATCATATACTGCATGGCACATTATATGGGACCAAGTATGTTTGGAGCAATATATGGGGCTCATTATTTTGTATGGAGCAATATATGTGGCTCATTATACTGTATGAAGCATTATATTGGGCCCATTATTCTGTATGGAGCATCATATATGGGACTCATTATTCTGTATGGAACAATATATGGGGCTCATTATTCTGTATGGCTCACTATGTGGTGGCCATAATACTGCATGGAGGACTATACTGTCCGGTTTTTGAGCTATTGTAGAATTTACAATAAATATCACTCATGTAATGTAAGAAGTGAAGTTTTTGGCATTGTACTATACCTATATTTCTCTGCCGTATCGGAGCATCATGAATTGTGGTATGTGTTAAAGGGGCCCACTGAGACTGTTTCACCCGGGGCCCACGAAAACCTGGAGCCAGCCCTGCCCCCCCACAACTTTAGCAAAATAACCCCCCGTTTTCAATGCGTTACTATTATTATAAAGTAAATTAAGTTTGACAAGCTTAAGTAATAAGAATTGATGTCGTTGGCATTGAAATGGGCACTGTAGGCGTGTTTACTGTCCTCCACTCCCTGCCGACTTTTCTTCCCCATTGACTTGCATTGGGTTTCGTGTTTCAGTCGGAACTCTGACTTTTGACGATAGTTGGCCGATTTCGTTCGACTCGACTTTTGGGAAAGTTGGGTGGTCCGAAACCCGACTCGACCCTCCCGGAGGCAAAGTCGCTCATCTCTAGCAAATGATATTTTTCTCTGATTTTCCTAAGTGGTCAGTGCAAATGACAGACAGTCTAATAAAAGTCATCACCCGTTAGAGTATGCATCGAATTTTATTGAAGAAACCTCCCAATGATAACAGTATAATCTCCAAAATGAATAAAAACTCAAAATGCACTGTTCCAAATTATTAGGCACAGTAGAATTTCTAAACATTTGATCTGTTTTAAAGAACTGAAAATGCTCATTTGTGGAATTTGCAGCATTAGGAGGTCACATTCACTGAACAAAAAAGCTATTTAACTCCAAAACATCCTAACAGGCCAAGTTACATGTTAACATAGGAACCCTTCTTTGATATCACCTTCACAATTCTTGCATCCATTGAACTTATGAGTCTTTGGAGAGTTTCTGCTTGTATTTCTTTGCATGAAATCAGAATAGCCTCCCAGAGCTGCTGTTTTGATGTGAACTGCCTCCCACCCTTATAGATCTTTTGCTTGATGATACTCCAAAGGTTCTCTGTAGGGTTGAGATCAGGGGAAGATGGTGGCCACACCATGAGTTTATTTCCTTTTATGCCCATAGCAGCCAATGACTCAGAGGTATTCTTTGTAGCATGAGATGGTACATTGTCATGCATGAAGATGATTTTGCTCCTGAAGGCACGTTTCTGCTTTTATACCATGGAAGAAAGTTGTCAGTCAGAAACTTTATATACTTTGCAGAGGTCATTTTCACACCTTCAGGAACCTTAACCCCTCTCTGACATTAGACGTACTATCCCGTCCATAAAACCCGTGCCATTCTGACCATGGACGGGATAGTACGTCATAGGCGATTAGCTGCGCTCCCGGAGGGAGCGCAGCTAATCGCCGCCGGGTGTCAGCTGATTATCACAGCTGACACCCGTGACTGTGTGTCAGGAGCGGTCACGGACCGCTCCGACACATTAACCCCTTGCACACCGCGATCAAACATGATCGCGGTGTACTGGGGGCACAGGGGAGGATCGCGCAGGGTGGGGGCTCCCTGCGCGCCCCCTGAGACCCTCAGAGCAGCGCGATGTGATCGCGCTGCTCTGAGGGCTTCCTCCCTCCCAGGACCCGGATCCAAGATGGCGCTGGGGTCCTGAAGGGAGGCGGCTTCCTCAGTGCCTGCCGAGAGCAGGCATGAGGAAGCGTCCTGCACTGCCTGTCACATCGCTGGTGTGACAGAGTGCTGTGCACACTGTCACACCAGAGATCTGATGAAATACAGTGATGTCCCACCCTGGGACAAAGTAAAAAAGTAAAAAAAAGTAAAAATAAACATGTGTAAAAAAAAATCCAAAATAAATAAAAAAAAAATAAAAATATTCCCCAATAAATTTATTACTTATTGTAAATAAAAAAAATAAAACAATAAAAGTACACATATATGGTATCGCCGCGTCCGTAACGACCCCCCCTATAAAACTGTCCCACTAGTTAACCCCTTTTGTGAACCCCTTAAAAAAAATAAAATAAAAACGAAGCAAAAAATCAGTGCTTTATCATCATACCGCTGAACAAAAAGTGGAATAACACGCGATCAAAAAGACCGATATAAATAAACATGGTACCGCTGAAAACGTCATCTTGTTCCGCAAAAAACGAGCCATCACACAGCATCATCAGCAAAAAAATAAAAAAGTTATAGCTCGCAGAATAAAGCGATGCAAAAATAATTATTTTTTATATAAAATTGTTTTTATTCTATAAAAGCGCCAAAACATAAAAAAATGATATAAATGAGGTATCGCCGTAATCGTACTGACCCGAAGAATAAAACTGCTTTATCGATTTTACCACACGCGGAACAATAAAAACGCCTCACCCAAAAGAAATTCATGAATTGCTGATTTTTGTTCATTCTAACCTCCCAAAAATCGAAATAAAAAGCGATCAAAACATGTCACGTGCTCAAAAATGGTACCAATAAAAGCGTCACCTCGTCCCGCAAAAATTAAGACCTCACATGACTCTGTGGGCCAAAATATGCAAAAATTATAGCTCTCAAAATGTGGCGATGCAAAAAACTACTTTTTGCAATAAAAAGCGTCTTTTAGCGTGACAGCTGCCAATCATAAAAACCCGCTATAAATAGTAAATCAAACCCCCCTTTATCACCCCCTTAGTTAGGGAAAAATAATAAAATAAAAAAAATGTATTTATTTCCATTTTCCCATTAGGGTTAGGGTTAGGGTTTCGGCTAAAGTTAGGGTTAGGGTTGGCGCTAAAGTTAGGATTAGGGTTAGAGTTAGGATTAGGGTTAGGGTTGGGATTAGGGTTGGGACTAGGGTTAGGGGTGTGTTGGGGTTAGGGTTGGAGTTAGAATTGGGGGGTTTCCGCTGTTTAGGCACATCAGGGGCTCTCCAAATGTGACATGGCGTCTGATCTCCATTCCAGCCAATTCTGCGTTGAAAAAGTCAAACGGTGTTCCTTCACTTCTGAGCTCTGCCATGCGTCCAAACAGTAGTTTATCCCCACATATGGGGTATCAGCGTACTCTGGACCCCAAGAGTTATTGTGAAATTTGTCCTATTTCTTCTGTTACCCTTGGGAAAATAAAAAACTGGGGGCGAAAATATTATTTTTGTAAAAAAAATAAGATTTTTTTGTTTTTACGGCTGTACATTATAAACTTCTGTGAAGCACTTGGGGCTTCATAGCGATCACCACACATCTAAATAAGTTCCTTGTGGGGTCTATTTTCCAAAATGGGGTCACTTGTTGGGGATTTCCACTGTTTAGGCGCATCAGGGGCTCTCCAAATGCGACATGACGCCCCCAGACCATTCCATCAAAGTCTGCAATCCAAAACGTCACTACTTCCCTTTCCGAGCCCTGACATGCGCCCATACAGTAGTTTTCTCCCACATATTGGGTATCAGCGTACTCAGGACAAATTGGACAACAACTTTTGGGATCCAATTTCTCCTGTTACCCTTGTGAAAATAAAATATTGGGGTGGAAAAAATCATTTTTGTAAAGAAAAAAAGGATTTTTTATTTTTACGGCTGTGCGTTATAAACTTCTGTGAAGCACTTCGGGGTTCAAAGTGCTCACCACACATCTAGATAAGTTCCTTGTGGGGTCTATTTTCCAAAATGGGGTCACTTGTTGGGGATTTCCACTGTTTAGGCGCATCAGGGGCTCTCCAAATGCGACATGACGCCCCCAGACCATTCCATCAAAGTCTGCAATCCAAAACGTCACTACTTCCCTTTCCGAGCCCTGACATGCGCCCATACAGTAGTTTTCTCCCACATATTGGGTATCAGCGTACTCAGGACAAATTGGACAACAACTTTTGGGTCCAATTTCTCCTGTTACCCTTGTGAAAATAAAATATTGGGGGCGAAAAAATCATTTTTGTAAAAAAAAAAAAGGATTTTTTATTTTTACGGCTGTGCGTTATAAACTTCTGTGAAGCACTTCGGGGTTCAAAGTGCTCACCACACATCTAGATAAGTTCCTTGTGGGGTCTATTTTCCAAAATGGGTCACTTGTGGGGGGTTTCCACTGTTTAGGCGCATCAGGGGCTCTCCAAATGCGACATGACGCCCCCAGACCATTCCATCAAAGTTTGCAATCCAAAGCGTCACTACTTCCCTTCCGAGCCCTGACGTGCACCCATACAGTAGTTTTCTCCTACATATTGGGTATCAGCGTACTCAGGACAAATTGGACAACAACTTTTGGGTTCCAATTTCTTCTGTTACCCTTGTGAAAATAAAATATTGGGGGCGAAAAAATCATTTTTGTAAAAAAAAAAAAGGATTTTTTATTTTAAGGCTGTACGTTATAAACTTTAGTGAAACACCTGGGGGTTCAAAGTTCTCACCACACATCTAGATAAGTTCCTTGAGGGGTCTAGTTTCCAAATGGTGTCATTTGTGGGGGGTTTCCACTGTTTAGGCAGATCAGGAGCTCTCCAAACACGACATGACGTCCAGCCAATTCTGCGTTGAAAAAGTGAGACGGCGCTCCTTCCCTTCCAAACTCTGCCATGCACCCAAACAGTGGTATACCCCCACATATGGGGTATCAGTGTACTCAGGACAAATTGCACAATAACTTTTGGAGTCTTGTTACCCTTGGAAAAATAAAAATTCGGGTGAAAAGATCATTTTTGTGGAAAAAATATGATTTTTAAATTTTACGGCTCTACGTTATAAACTTGTGTGAAGCACTTGAGGGTTCAAATTGCTCACCAAAGATCTAGATAAGTTCCTTAGGGGGTCTAGTTTCCCAAATGGGGTCATTTGTGGGGGGTTTCACTGTTTAGGTACATCAGGGGCTCTCCAAATGCAACATGGCATCCAATCTCAATTCCAGCCAATTTTGGTTGGAAAAAGTCAAATGGTGCTCCTTCCCTTCCGAGCTCTGCCGTGCGCCCAAACAGTGGTTCCCCCCCACATATGGGGCATCAGCGTACTCAGGACAAATTGGACAACAACTTATGTGGTCCAATTTCTCCTGATACCCTTGGGAAAATAAAAAATTAGTGACTAAAATATAATTTTTGTGGGAAAAAAATAGGATTTTTTATTTTCATGCCCGGGCATTATAAACTTGTGTGAAGCACTTGGGGGTTCAAAGTGCTCACCAAAGATCTAGATAAGTTCCTTAGGGGGTCTAGTTTCCAAAATGGGGTCACTTGTGGGGATTTCCACTGTTTAGGCTCATCTGGGGCACTGCAAACGGAACATGACCCCCATCAACGTCTGCATTCCAAAACGTTACTACTTCCTTTCCAAGCCCTGCCGTGCGCCCAAACAGTTTTCCACCCCCACATATGGGGTATCAGCGTACTCAGGACAAATTGGACAACAACTTTTGGGGTCCAATTTCCTTGGGAAAATTCAAAAATTTAGGACTAAAAAATCATTTTTGTGGAATTTTTTTTTTTTTTTTCACACCCAGGCATTATAAACTTTTGTGAAACACTTGGGGGTTCAAAGTGCTCACAACATATCTAGATAAGTACCTTGGGGGGTCTAGTTTCCAAAATGGTGTCACTTGTGGGGGGTTTCCACTGTTTAGGCGCATCAGAGGTTCTCCAAGCGCGACATGGCGTCCAATCTCAACTCCAGCCAATTTTAGTTTGAAAAAGTCAAACGGCGCTCCTTCCCTTACGAGCTCTGCCGTGTGCCCAAACAGTGGTTTTCCCCCACATATGGGGTATTGGCGTACTCAGGAGAAATTGCATAACAACCTTATCTGTCCATTTTCTCCTTTTACCCTTGTGAAAATAAAAAAAAAGTTTGTAAAAGATCATTTTTGTGGCTAAAAAGTTAAATATTCATTGTTTCCTTCCACGTTGCTTTAGTTCCTGTGAAGCACCTGAAGGGTTAATAAACTTCTTGAATGTGGTTTTGAGTACCTTGAGGGGTGCAGTTTTTAGAATGGTGTCACTTTTGGGTATTTTCTGTCATGTAGATCCCTCAAAGTGACTTCAAATGTGAGGTGGTCCCTAAAAATAATGGCTTTGTAAATTTTGTTGTAAAAATGAGAAATCGCTGGTCAACTTTTAACCCTTATAACTTCCTAACAAAAAAAAATTTTGATTCCAAAATTGTGCTGATGTAAAGTAGACATGTGGGAAATGTTATTTCTTAACTATTTTGTGTTACATATTTCTCTGTGTTAAGGGAATAAAAATTCAAAGTTTGAAAATTGCTAAATTTTCAAAATTTTCGCCATATTTGCGTTTTTTTCAAAAATAAACGCAAGTTATATGGAAGAAATTTTACCACTAACGTGAAGTACAATATGTCACGAGAAAAGAATCTCAGAATCGCGAAGATCCGTTGAAGCGTTCCGGAGTTATAACCTCATAAAGAGACAGTGGTCAGAATTGTAAAAATTGTCCCGGTCATTAACGTGCAAACCACCCTTGGGGGTGAAGGGGTTAAAGGGCCCTACCAGCTGTTTCCCCATGATTCCGGCCCAAAACATAACTCCTCCACCTCCTTGCTGACGTCGCAGCCTTGTTGGGACATGGTGGCCATCCACCAACCATCCATTACTCCATCCATCTGGACCATCCAGAGTTGTTCAACACTCATCAGTAAACAAGACTGTTTAAAATTAGTCTTCATGTATGTCTAGGCTCACTGCAACCGTTTCTGCTTGTGAGCAATGTTTAGGGGTGGCCGAATAGAAGGTTTATGCACCACAGCAAGCCTTTGAAGGATCCTACACTTTGAGGTTCGATGGACTCCAGAGGCACCAGCAGCTTCAGATATCTGTTTGCTGGTTTGTAATGGCTTTTTAGCAGCTGCTCTCTTAATCCGATGAACTTGCCTGGCAGAAACCTTCCTTATTCTGCCTTTATCAGCACAAACACATCTGTGCTCAGAATCAGCCACAAATCTCTTAACAGTACGATGATCACGCTTAAGTTTTCGAGAAATATCTGTTTTCATCCCTTGACCAAGGCATTGCACTATTTAATGCTTTTCAGCAGCAGAGAGATCCTTTTTCTTTCCCATGTTACTTGAAATCTCTGGCCTGTTTAATAGTGTGGAACACCCAGTTTTCCTTTTATTGGGCTCACATGGCAAACTTTTAAGACCTGGCGATTTTTCATGTTTGCGCTTTCATATTTTGTTCCCCTTCTTTCAAGAGAAACAACTTTATCTTACCTTCGATATAGCTTTAAAAGGGCTCGTTTTATGCTAAACAAGTTGTAGTTATGAATGACAAAATACTTACATACAGGAAAAATGTCCCCTGGATTGAAATCTAGAAAAAGTGTAATTTCCGCCATTGTCTTTTGGGTTTTGGTTTTACAGTATTCATTGTGGAATAAAACGTACAATATGATTCTCCATGTTAATATGATTACAGTTATACTTATAACATATGTTGTCCAGAGGGTAAAATAAATTCAGAACCTTGAAAAAAAAATATACCGTATATACTCATGTATAAGCTGACCCGTGTATAAGCCGACCCCCCTAATTTTGCCACAAAAAACTGGAAAACTTATTGACTCGCGTATAAGCCTAGGGTGAAAAATGATTATGCCCCCATATGATGCTCCACAGATTATGCCCCCATATGCTGCACAGATTATGCCCAATATGCTCCAGATTATGCCCCATATGTTCCACAGATTATGCCCCCATATGCTCCATATTATGCCCCATATGTTCCACAGATTATGCCCCCATATGCTCCAGATTATGCCCCATATGTTCCACAGATTATGCCCCCATATGCTCCATATTATGCCCCCATATGTTCCACAGTTTATGCCCCCATATGCTCCAGATTATGCACCCATGTTCCACAGCTTATGCCCCCATATGCTCCAGATTATGCCCCCATATGTTCCACAGTTTATGCCCCCATATGCTCCAGATTATGTCCCATATGTTCCAGATTATGCCCCATATGCTCCATATTATGCCCCCATATGTTCCACAGCTTATGCCCCCATATGCTCCAGATTATGCCCCCATATATTCCACAATTTATGCCCCCATATGCTCCAGATTATGCCCCCATATGTTCCAAAGCTTATGCCCCCATATGCTCCATATTATGCCCCCATATGCTCCATATTATGCCCCCATATGCTGCACAATTATGCCCCATAGTATAGGCCTCATATGCTGCTGCTGCAAAAAAAAAAAATGACATACTCACCTCTTGTCGCTGAGGGCCAGGTGCCGGTGTCCTGAGCAGGCGGTGACAGCGGCGCGCTATGGGGATAGGTGCCGGTGTCACCGCTCGCTCAGGACCCCGGCACCTGAGATATTTACCTGTCCTCTCTGCACCGCTGCGCTGCTCCCTCGGTCTGACTCCTCTGGCTGTGAATGATCTGGCAGGGGGCAGGGCACGCACTAACGACGTCATCGCGCCCTCTGCCTGAACATTCACAGCCAGGACCGAGGGAGCAGCGCGCAACGGTGGCACGGGGACAGGTAAATATAGCTATACTCACCCCTCCGCCGCACGTCCCTGCAGCCTCTCCTTTTCTCCCGGCGCTCTCCGCAGCGCTTCAGTCCTGCAGCGGTCACGTGGTACCGCTCATTAAAGTCATGAATATGTGCATATTCATGACTTTAATGAGCGGTGCCATGTGACCGCTGCAGGAAGGAGCCGGAGATCGTGGGAGAAGCAGGGAGGCTGCAGAGACCGCGCCGGCGGAGGGCTGAGTATGATCCGACACCTCCGCTCCCCCGCTGACCCCCATATATGACCCGCGTATAAGCCGAGAGGGTGACTTTCAGCCCTAAAAAATGGGCTGAAAATGTCGGCTTATACATGGGTATATACGGTATGTGTGTTTTCAGTTTTTGAGACCTAACATATATTATTGTGATGATTGACATAGATAATAGCTTGATTTTTGCGTGATGAGCTGGAGTTTTATTATTACAATGTTGAGGTACATACAGTATGGTCCTCAAAATCCCCAAACAGGTCATATTTTAAGGAGAGCCTATGACAATTTCTGATGCCCTGATAATTCCATCACCTGTATAGTACTAAGAAAATCTTGAAAACATGTTGAGAAACAGTGGTGTAAATTATGGTCTCTCAATATAGCAGGCCCCCAGTTGCCATGATAAGCCATCAGCTATCTGCTATTTATGATGGATATCGGCATCTAAATGGTTAAACAGCAGCAATCTGAGAAAGCTCTGGTCGCTGCTGTTACAGATAGATGTCGGCTGTGTAACACAGCCGACATCTGCTTAGTATGGAACGGGATCCGCTCCAGACCCCACTCCATGATGAAAATGTAAGTCACAGGGCATTAAGGAGCTACATGACTTAGAGGACACCTAATCACAGGAGAAAAAAACAAAAAAGTATTTGTGGAAGAAATTATAAGAATTTTTTCAAATGCATACAATTGTCAAATCAGATTAGTTCCTTCTGTATTATAAGGACACAGGTTTTATTTTCATATTATAAGAGTGAGCACAAAGTTTGATGAGATTCTCTTCCATGATAAATTAAAAGTACTAATTGTGAGTGGAGAATGTGATTCTATACATCATCAGATTGCGCGATAGAGCTGTGTTCAGATTGGGCAGGATTTACAGGGAAATTATCACCTGCTTCATATTCTTTCCTAGAGTTGCTAGCCTATGGAATATACAGTCATGGCCAAAAGTTTTGAGAATGACACAAATATTAATTTTTACAAAGTCTACTGCTTCACTTTTTCTAATAGCAATTTGCATATACTCCAGAATGTTATAAAGAGTGATCAGCTTAACAGCAATTTCTTGCAAAGTCAATATTTGGCTAGAAAATGAACTTTATCCCCCAAAACACATTTCAACATCATTGCAGCCCTGCCTTAAAAGGACCAGCTAACCTCTTTTCAGTGATTGCTCCATTAACACAGGTGTGGGTGTTGATGAGGACATGGCTGGAGATCAATCTGTCATGATTAAGTAAGAATGACACCAATGGACACTTTAAAAGGAGGCTGGTGCTTGGCATCATTGTTTCTCTTCTGTTAACCATGGTTATCTCTAAAGAAACACGTGCAGTCATCATTGCAATGCACAAAAAATGGCCTAACAGGAAGAGTATCACAGCTAGAAAGATTGCACCTCAGTCAACAATCTATCGCATCATCAAGAACTTCAAGGAGAGAGGTTCCATTGTTGCCAAAAAGGCTCCAGGGCGCCCAAGAAAAACCAGCAAGCGCCAGGACCGTCTTATAAAAGTGTTTCAGCTACGGATCGGGCTACCAGCAGTGCAGAGCTTGCTCAGGAATGGCAGCAGGCAGGTGTGAGTGCATCTGCATGCACTGTGAGGCGGAGACTCTTGGAGCAAGGCCTGGTCTCAAGGAGGGCAGCAAGGAAGCCACTTCTCTCCAGAAAAAACATCATGGACAGACTGATATTCTGCAAAAGGTACAGGCAGTGGACTGCTGAGGACTCGGGTAAAGTTATTTTCTCTGATGAATCCCATTTTCGATTGTTTGGGACATCAGGAAAACGCCTCATTCAGAGAAGACAAGGTGAGCGCTACCACCAGTCTTGTCTCATGCCAACTGTTAAGCATCCTGAAACCATTCATGTGTGGGGTTGCTTCTCAGCCAAGGGAATCGGCTCTCTCACATTCTTGCCTAAAAACACAGCCATGAATAAAGAATGGTACCAGAATGTCCTCCAAGAGCAACTTCTCCCAACCCTCCAAGAGCAGTTTGGCGATCAACAATGCCTTTTCCAGCATGATGGAGCACCTTGCCATAAAGCAAAGGTGATAACTAAATGGCTCAGGAACAAAACATAGAGATTTTGGGTCCATGGCCTGGAAACTCCCCAGATCTTAATCCCATTGAGAACTTGTGGTCAATCATCAAGAGACGGGTGGACAAACAAAAACCTAAAAATTCTGACAAAATGAAAGCATTGAATTGCAGAGGTCCTGAAGAAGAAGGGTCAACACTGCAAATATTGACTTGCTGCATTAACTCATTCTGTCAATATAAGCTTTTGTTACTCATATGTTTGCAATTATATTTCTGTCTGTGATAAAAACATCTGTCAAACACACATAAAAACCAGAGGGCAGCAGATCATGTGAAAATATAATATTTGTGTCATTCTCAAAACTTTTGGCCATGATTGTACTGGGAGAACCCGCTATTTTTCTCAAAAAATTGTCAAAGCTCTCAACTTAGAGAGGAAATATTACACTTTTCTTAATCATACAATATTTAAGAACTGTTTTAGGTAATTGTCTCTTTTTATTTCATAAATTTTACCAGTTTCTAGATTCTATTTGAAGGAATTCAGAAACAAAACATCAAATCTAAGAAAATTAAATACATTCTCATGAATTTTAAACTTTTTCAAACTAGTGTAAACTTGGACTAATTTTATTGGTATAAAAGATGCTTAACTATTTAGGTTTCCAGACTGAGTGGCAGAATAAAGGAATGTAAAATATAATCAGTACATGCCTTATTCGCTTTCCATAAGCTGTACAATTATTGAAAAAAGACAAATCATTCTCCAAGCAGAACACACAAGGCTTTCCTCCCGAGACAATAGGCATGTTGTTTATTTTTATTTTTTTTTTTTATTCTGAGTAATGCCTTGTGTGAGTAATACAGGAGTTGTACCTGGGGAGAAATGTACATTAAGGAATTATATAAAACTCTCAAGAGACTTTCATACCATTATGTTCTGACCTTAAAGGTTTTGTTAAACTATAATTAGGTTTTGTATATCTCCTCCAGCTGCTCTCAGGGGGCAGAGGTAAAGGCGACTTTAAATGCTGGAGTATATACACTATTACTTCTAAACATTTTCACGGTTTTCAATTTATGCTTTAGCTAGATCTCTCAGAGCACGGGGGATTTTGAGCTAAGTTTGTCCATAAATACTGCATTCTAAATTACCACTGAACACATTTTGCTTTCATCCGTGGCATATGAAAATGTTTCATTTTTGTATTTTATCTATAATGTCAGTTAATGGCTGCTGAAAAATATGTTCTCATTAAATTAGTGGTCTCATTAGCATTGGGCCCCAGATTTTTAGCCCCGTGACCCAGATCTGCATCCTCAGAATATGTATATAGTTCGAGTACTAATATTTTATAGGGGGGCAAAAGGGGCAATATTACTGTGTTCATAAAAAGGGTATACTACTTATTTCTTTTGGGGCACCACAGCATGACTATTATTTCCTGGGAACACATCGGGGATTATTAGTTTAAGAGGCCCTTAACGGAACATTACTATGTGGGGCATAAAAGGGAGATCGTATTACTTTTTGTGTACAATTACTGTGTGGGAGCACAATGAAGAGCACTATTACTATGGGGGGAAAAAGGTCCATAATTACTTTGTGTGGAATGTAAAGTAGATATTTTTACTTAATGGGAGCAGTGTGGATAGCACTATTACTATGGGGCACAATGGAGGTATTTTTAGCATTTTGGGTTACTCAAAGGTGTTGTATTACTGTGTGGGAGCACAAAGGGGAAAACAGGAGGAGGAACAAAGGTAGATTATTGTGAGGTGGCAATGAAAGGGGAATTGTTACTGCATGTAGGAAATATTACTTTGTGATGCACAAAAAGGAGAATCTTGTTTGGAACAATGAATTTGTTGAATGCATTGTCTAGAGTTATACTATTAAACACAGCGAAGTACTTCCGGGACATAGTTTACCGGTGCATGCGCACTAATGCTTTTCGGCTTTGCCCGCAGTTGGGCAAAGCATACTGCGCGTGCACAAGTCAACATTGCAATGCGCACGTGCGTAATATGGAGGACAACTACAAAAATTCCTGGAAATATTGCGGACAGCGGCCAAAGAGGGTTAAGGAAAGGACCAAAAACTCTGCCCATTGGACCGGACCGAAATCATTTACATAGCCCGCCAAAATGAGGTGACAGATTCCCTTTAATTATGTATTAGTAAGAAATCTAGGCTAGTTATTTCTCTTAAAGAGTATCTGTCACCCCTCAAAAAACAAATTAAACTACTTATTCAGTATTATTGAGACCTTAGCATACATAAAATCATATAGGTAGTATAGATTTCACTTCTTTAGTTTTTTTCATTAAAAAAAGTTGTATTACATATATTCAATTGAGGAATCCTTCATGCACCCTTGACATAATGGGGGCTGGTCTGTGAGCCTTCCATTTCATTTCTTTCCATTAGGCAAGTCTCTGAAATGAAAACTAGTAGATGATTACTGAGACAATAAAGACGATTTATGAATCTTTCTTGCATTAATAATTTATATTGCTAAGCACATCATTTCAACATAATGATAATTATGATCCATGTGGCAAGCAACAATTGTGTATTAAATTAAAAGTACAAAAATGCTTACATTTTATTTTGTTTCACCACAGATATAAGCAGAAAAATTAACCCAGTTTTCTGATCCCTTTCCACATTTACTCTCATCTTGATAATGCGTTCTACTGTCAAACCTGAATTATAATTATCCATCTGGCAGCTATGAAACTTTCTCATACACTATATAATGGAGAAAGTTTGCTACATTCAAGCACACCCAACATGTTTTTATTGAATTAACATCAAAATAAGTGTTATTGATCCTAACAAGATGCAGCAATGGAAAGCATTATGGAATTAAATAGCAAAGAGGCAAGTTCAATGTGGATAAAAGCTGTTTTAACATTGGTGCACTTAGTTTTCCAATTTCAAGGTTCACTTTGTCCTTTCAGTAAGTTTAAGTTATAGAAAACTTTTGGGACATCCATTATTTTCAATGTCAAAGCTGAAAATAGTCCTAATTTAACCTGTTAATGACTGTAAGAGCCTTAAAGGCATATTCATATTTAATTAAATTGCTTTAATTACTGTAGTTACAAACCCTGAAAAAAAGCAATTTTGCAATCGACTTTCTATCTCTTTCATTTTCATGCAATGTGAGCTTTTATCTTTCATAGTGTACAAGCAGTTTCCATGGAACTCAGGGACTAATGCCTGCCCAGACCATGCAGTTATATTCCAGGAGAAGCGTTAGCGAGTAATATCCCAGTCACCTATCTCCAGCCCCCTGATTTCTATACAATTAGTTGCTTACCACTCCCCCCGCATCTCAGGAGTTTTGCACTCAAAATCTCACGATACATGGTCCCATTCATTCTTTCATGTACACGGATCAGTCGTCCTGGTTCCTTTGCAGAGAAACAGCCCCAAAGCATGGTGTTGCCACCCCCCATGCTTCAAATTAGGTATGTGTTCTTTGGATGCAACTCAGCATTCTGTCTCCAAACACGACAAGTTTTGTTTCTACCAAACAGTTCTACATTGGTTCATCAGACCATATGACATTTTCCCAATACTCTTCTGGATAATCCAAATGCTCTCTAGCAAACTTCAGAGGGCCCGGACATGTACTGGCTTAACCAGGGGGACACGTCTGCCACTACATGATCTGATTCCCTGGCGGCGTAGTGTGTTACTGATGGTAGCCTTTGTTACGGTGGTCCCAGCTCTATGCAGGTCATTCACTAGGTCCCCCTGTGTGGTTCTGGGATTTTTGTTCACCGTACTTGTGATCATTTTGACCCCACGGGGTGAGATCTTGTATGGAGCCCCAGATCGAGGAACATTATCAGTGCTCTTGTATGTCTTTCATTTTCTTATTATTGCGCCCACAGTTGATTTCATCACACCAAGCTGCGTGCCTATTGAAGATTCAGTCTTCCCAATCTGGTGCAGGGCTACAATTTTGTTTCTGATGCCCTCTGACAGCTCTTTGGTCTTCACCATAGTGGAGTTTGGAGTGTGACTGTTTGAGGTTGTGGACAGGTGTCTTTTATACTGATAACAAGTTCAAACACGTGCCATTACTACAAGTAATGAGTGGAGGATGGAGGAGCCTCTTAAAGAAGAAGTTACAGGTCTGTGAGAGCCAGAAATCTTGCATGTTTTTAGGTGACCAAATACTTATTTTTCACCATAATTTGCAAAATAAATGTTGCCAAATCAGACAAAGTGATTTTCTGGATTTGTTTTCTCATTTTGACTCTCTTAGTAGTGGTCTACCCATGATGTCAATTACAGGCCTCTCTCATCTTTTTAAGTGGGAGAACTTGCACAATTGATGGCTGACTAAATACTTTTTTTCCCACTGTAATAATGAATCTTTGAAGTCAGGGTAGGGTGGTTAGTCAAGGACCTAACACTCCACAATTTTTGGAATGGATATAGTTACAGAAATCACATTGGACCAGCCACATTGCACTTTATTGCCACTGTTTTTTAATGTATCTCCTGTCATCGCAACTGGTCATGATTGGCAAGTGATTGTTACAATCATCAGTTCTCTGTTATTGCCATGTCATGGTTGTATTGCCTCAATCACTATCTAATACAAGTCCTGTATCTCTCAGAACAATATCTAAGTCCTTGCTATATAATAGTTGTTTAATACAAAATAAGTTTAAAGTGAACCTCCACATTACACAAGTACACATTCATATAATATAATGTTTAGAACACTGGTGATATAATTTGCTACAATGTCATTTTGATAATCACCTATAGTAATTTTACAAACCTGTCATCAGAATACAGACTACTATTTATTGCAATCTCACAGACGGCAAAGACCTTCTTTTATACAACTGTGTTTGCAAAACGCCATACTGCAAATCTTCTCAAAATGTGAACTTTCCTACAACTCAAAGGGTCATTATTAAAGGACTCCTAGAACTAGTGAATTAATTTCTAATATGATACTTGATATTTTCAAATCCCTTTTATATTACTTAATCAGAATCTAAAGTGCAGCATCAGTTTAGCTCTTAGTCCAGAAATTACAGGAAAACACAGACATCAGCATAAAATAATGATTTTACCACTAAGGCTTTTGCAGTAACATCTGTATTATGATCTTTATTTAAAAATACAAAGAAAAGCTAAATGAATTTTCCTGTTTGACAAGAGTGAGACAGGTATTAATTCTATCATCTGTGATTTAAGTGCAATAATTACAGCTCTCTCAGTGACATTTCCCTGTATCCAGCCATGACATGATTGCTATTTTCTGCTGCCGACATCTTCTCCTCTTTATTCACAGGCAATCAGCAGTAGAGAGGAGACATCAAAAGAAAAATGTATCTGAAGGACCTTAGATGACCAGCAAAAATTACCATTTTCCTTCCTAATCATTCTGCATAGGATATTTTTTCACTTGGATGAAGTCACTGACTGCCCTTGTTCTATCTAAAAGCAGCTGCCTAGCAAGAACTGTCTGGGGCAGACGATACGTTCCTCAGATGTAATTGATTTGGGCGGCAGAGCTTTTATTCTGACAGCTGCCTTTGTTCTCGTTTTTTTTTTCTGTCCATAAGTAAATAGGAAAATAACTATCACAGACTAGACAATTACTCCTACTCTATAGCAGCCGAAGGTGTTTGTTATGAGTTATGACTGCATTCTGCTGTCAGACTATCCTCCATTGCATTGTGTCAAGGCCATTAAAAGGTCTGTCAGTGGTAGGAAAATAAACGTTTGGAAACGTAACTGAGGTCTCATTGTTGCTAAGTATGATATATGTTTCTCATAGGATATAATCAAACCCTGTTTTCTAATAGACTAAAGGTAAAATGTAGCCTTGGAATAAAAAAGGTAGCGTGTACCCTCTGTTTAACTCCACAATGGCTACACAGCCATGGCTACTTGGAGCTGGGAGTCACCTGAGGCTCTGTTCACACTGGCATTTTTAGATTTAAGGCAGGAGTTTCAGAGGTCTGGAATAGTTGGTGGCAAGAATAGCACTTTCTCAACATTACTCCAAAAATAGTCAACCTGACAGATCCCATTTTTTGCTCACTAAGTCTATCAGGATGTGATGGGATCTATTTGTAATCAGATCTGACATGGTTCTGTTACGATTAGGAGCCATGGCACTAATGTGAGTAGAAAATTGCCTTCCGAACGTAACCCCTGATGCTTTACATTTTGCAGAAACATTAAAGAAGCACTCCTCCTCCCATCAAAGTTTTTATCCTCTTAATATAATGCAGTCATCATATTATAAAGTACTGTGTACTTACAATTGCTCATTTTGTCTTTCTACTCAGTTAATGCTTCTCTTTTCTCTGCTCTATGTAGAAACAGGAAGTCTCTTTTCCCTGCAAAAATCACTGATCTGATCAATTCCTGCCCCTTACTGCTCCCTCCTCTCCCTCTCCTTTCCTATAGGCTTCTATGTGAAGCCTGACAAAATGCATATACAAATGCTATTGTGTTTTAAAGTACAGAATTCCTAGCGTGTATTAACTAAAATCACATTTAAAAAAAAAAGTGCTCCAAAAAAGCAAAACAACAATCAGAGCAGATTGCTATTGGATACTTTGGTGCACATACCTGCAGAAAAAAAATGGAAAAAGTGCAATGTTTTCTTATATGAACACGTTCTACAGCATTATTCTCATCAATTACTTGTAGAGCATATCCAGGGGACCCGCAGCTATCTGAGAATGGGGCACAGTCAGAGGAGATACGGCCATACATGAATGCCTGTTTAATTCTAAATTTATAGAAAGAATTGTTAAAGGAATAGTATACTGCATTCTCTGTAAAATCCTGTTACCAAATCTAAAAAATAAGGTTGCCAGCTATTTTCTACCAGTATTGTGCAAAGGTCAAACTTGTAGGAATTCACTGAACATATTTGAATAAGTTGCGATTTGCTTAACGTTTGTCAGCGACAATTGCAGCCGCCAGAAAATTGCATCAGCAAGAGACGGCTCATATGATCTTGGGTGTGGCTGCGTGGGCTTCTCCAAAATGCTTTGCAGCTATCACATCACATGGTATAACACAGTCAATCAGGAGGGACTGTTATAGCCTATACAAAAGCAGGGCATAGACTGCAGCAGCCATTTTGTGGTGACTGGATTGTGGGGGATGTCACAACTTACCTTTCGAGATAGAGAGAAAAAGCCATAAAACACTGAATAATTTGTACAGATAGTGTGTGTTACGGCATAACAGAGAAAAAAAATGGTCCATCAGTTTACCTATAGCCATATATGTGGAGGTCACTTGGAATTTACTAAGGTTAGTTTCACATTAGCGTCTTTGTGCGCTGCGCATCGTGTGCAAGTAAAAACGCCTGCAAAAATGCATGCAAGCACTTTTTAATGCATCAATGTACGCATTACTACAAAAAACGCAGCTTTTGCATGCGTTTTCATGCGTTTTTGCATGCGTTTGCGGTTTTTAGGCGCATGCGTTCTCTAGGTGTCACATTTCACAGGAGGAAAATCCTTGAAACAGACTCCACCAATGGGACACCAGTGGGCGAGTGTCATGGGAATTCTTTACCTGTTACAGCTGAATTCTTCAGATTTTGCTGCTGTTTCCTGTGTCACCATTGATCTGCGTTAGGTGAGTTTTCGCTTCAACTTGGATCTGGACATCGCGCTGTCTCAGGCTTTTGCATTTGCTTGCCAGCAAGAAAGGCAGAGAGAGAGACAGCGAAGACGGCAGCGGCAGAGTTTTTGGATACATCCAATTATTGATGTAGTGATTAAGTGAGCTCCGGATGTCCCAAGAAAGCTTCATGGATTTGCTTGGTCGTGTTCAAGGAGCAATCCGGAGACAGGACACAAAACTCCGTCGTGCGATTCCTCCTGAGGAACGGCTCCTGGTCACATTACGGTACGTAATATTTGAAAAACAATGCCTGCATAATTGTTTTTGTTCTGCCATTTACTAATTCAAAGCCTGCAGAATTATTGTTCTGCCATGTAGTAGACAAAAGCCTGCAGAATTATTGTTATGCCATGTACTTAAATTTTTTTCATGTCAGTGTTTTGCAAAACCCTAGACAAAAATATTAATTTTTTTGTTTCTCTGTTTGGCAGATTCCTGGCTACTGGAGAGACCCTATCATCACTCCACTTCCAGGACCGGCTTGGAATCTCCGCCTTGTCGGGAATAGTTGTGGACACCTGCCGGGCTTTGTGGGACGTTCTCTGTCCAGAATTTATGCCCCTGCCCACCACGGAAAAGTGGATTGAAATAGCTGAACAATTCTTGAAAGTCTGCAATTTCCCCAACTGTTTGGGAGCGGTGGATGGTAAACACATAAGGATAACCAAACCCGCAAAAAGTGGATCGGAGTACTATAACTATAAAAAGCACTTTTCTACATTACTCATGGCCATTGCGGATGCAGACTGTGGGTTTGTTGCGGTGGACATTGGGGCATTTGGCCGGGGCAATGACTCCCAGACTTTTAAGAACTTGGACATGAGCCATAGGTTGTATGGCAACCATTTTAATTTCCCCCTGCCGCGGCCTCTTCCTCACACCGAAGGTCCACCACTGCTATTTGTAATGGTTGGGGATGAGGCCTTTCAAATGTGCCAAAACATGCTGAAACTCTACTCCAGCCGGGACTTGGACCACACAAGAAAAATATTTCATTTCAGACTCACAAGGGCACGAAGAACTGTAGAGTGTGCCTTTGGGATTCTTGTGTCCAGATGGCGCATTCTCGGCACAGCCATTAATCTTAAACTGGAAGCAGTGGATGAGGTGGTGAAAGCGTGTGTGGTTCTTCACAATTTTGTTATGGCTAAAGAGTGCCCTAACTTTGAACTTGATGAACCAGCTGCCAACCCATTGCCTGATTTCACTCATCACCCTCTCAGGTCATCAGTTGAAGTTGGCCAAATGAGGGACCAATTTGCGGCCTACTTTATCTCTGATGTAGGACGGGTGGCATGGCAAGATCAAATGGTGTAAAAAAAAATTCTTGTGTGTATGTAAATAAAAAACCTGTTTTGATACCTGTACCGAGTGCACTCTGTCTTTATACACTCCAATACAATAATCACCTGCCCAGGTGTACCAGTGAAGTCAGGATGCTATGTTTTGTGCATCTTGACTTTACTAGGACTCCTGACCAGGTGAGTCTACAGAGAAAAGTTGTATGACCTTCATCATCTCTCCAGTCTGTGTTCAATAAGGCAAACTGCAGCGACGGTGGAGATAATACAAATAATATTTATATCACCTGGCCTGATGTTACAAATAGTGATTTTGGGATGCACTAGCATCCTTCACTCTTTATGACACCTGACCATATGAGCATAAATATTATTTGTAGTATCTCCACTGTGGCTTCAGTATGCATGCAGACTGGAGAGATGATAAAATTTATACAACTTCTACAATCCCCTGGCCTGGTGTCATGCTGAAGTGAGGATGCCAAAAAAAACGCATCCTTACTTCAGAATTTTATGACACCTGGGCAGGTGAATACACAAATGAGTTAACTTCCAGCATCTCTCCAGTCTGCTTGCAATAGATAATGCAGACTGAAGCGACACTGCAGATGACAACTCACAGGTATAGTCACCTGGCCAGGTGTGCTAAATAGTTATGATACCAGGCCAGTTTATTGTAGATATGACGTGTATTTTCTCCATCATCTCTTCAGTCTATTCGCCACAGACTGAATAGATGATGTGGTTAATTCCAAGGTATATCTAGAATCCCCTGGCCTTGTGTCATAAAGAGTGAAAAGATGATGGCCAAAACACACCAACCTCAATTCACTCTTTATGATACCTGGCAAGGTGAGAATAGATATGCCTTGCACTCAACACCATCCTCTATTCAGTCTGACCAATATTAGCAGACTGAAGAGACTGGTGTTGAAAATACAAGTCATATATTTGTGTTTTTGACAACACATAGCTCCAGAACTGACACAAGAAACGTGTCAGTACTGGAGCTATGTGGTGGCAAAAACACAAAGTGTACGGCGCAGTGTGTGTAGGCGGCGAAAGACACAATTAAACCAAACAGTTGGGGAAAACCAAATGACATTTATTTAAAAATACACAAAAAAAATACTGGGAGCGACGTTTGGGGGAAGATGGTGGGAACTTGGGGATGTGGAGGGACGAGGAATGGCTTAATGAAGGCGACGAAGGGGTTCTAGGGGAAGGGGCGACGAAAGTTGTGGGGGAAGGGAGCGGATCAGACACAGTGGGAGGTGAGGGGGGAGGGAGTATAACAGGTTTTCTTTTTTTGTGGCCACTTTTATGGCTTCTGCGGCCCGTTGGCGTGTTGTCCATCCTGGAGCGCCTGGTGCTGGTGGACCCCCTGGAGCTGGGGGACCTCCTGGAGCTGGGGGACCTCCTGGAGCTGGGGAACAGCCTGGCAGAATCCTGAAGCTGCTGTGGCATGCTGGTGGTGATGCAGGTCCTGCCAGGGTCCGTGGTCCTGAATAAGGAATGTGGGTCCCCCAGCATTCTGCTCGTTGGTGGCGGTGGTGGCGGCGGTGGTGGCGGTCCATGCAGGGGTGGTGGTTGTGGAGGTCCAAGCAGGAGCAGCACTTGGCATGGTGGTGGAGGGGGGGTGTCTAGCTGCACTCAGCCTTGGTGTGGTGTAGTGGTGTCCGGCATGGCTTGGAATGCAGGTGGCCATGCAGTGGTATGCAGCAGAAGTCAGTAGTGAGGTGAAGCGAGTCAGTGGTGGCACAGTTGGAAATGCCACCACTGGATGCTGCGCGTACTGACTCTGCTGCATAGCCTGCATGTAAGCAGTGTTGCAGGCCTGCATCACATTCTGCTGGAGCTCAGAACTAAGGTGTTCCACCATGCCCCGTTCAATTTGGTGGAAGAAATGGTGCGCTGGTCTGTTGAGGTCGGCTTCCAGACAGTCAAGGCGACGGTCGACAGCCTGGAAGCTTGTTTCCATTAGGGTAAAACAGCTTTCCAGTCTGTGGCTCATCTCCTTGAGGCCATTCTGAAAAACCAAGCTCAAGTGAATGAACTCGGGCATGAGAGTCCTGTCCGAGGCCTTCTGCCGCTGGTGGGAGGTGCCCGCAAAACCAGTCTCAGAGACCTGGGACAGTGAAACACCTGATGGACCAGCTTCCTGTGGTGTCGACCTGCAAGCTGCTTCCTGGCTGCTGAATGGCTGGGATGGGTCCGAGGCAGCTCGCTGAAGGACCACTCCAGGACCAGGTTGCAGGGTGCTGCTCCAGGTGCTGTGAAAAGAAAAGAAAAACATTAGTATCAAACATTTACAATAGTCAAAGCGCCAACTCCTGTGGAATAGGAAAACACAGAATACAACACAATATAATGCAACAACAAAATACTTAGGCTCTGGTGGCAAGGATCGGTCTTAAGAAGGCCAAACACCGATGGTAGCGGTATTTTGTTGAGGTCCTTGCTGCAGTACCACTGGTAACCCGGTTCTCCTGTCTCAGGTCCCTGTTGAAGCGGTCCTTCATCAAGCACCAATGTGTTCTGACTTTGTTCACTGTGGAAAAAAAAAAAATTAGACAATGCACTGTAGGCCGGGATAACACAAATGTGTGTGATGATAGAAACTCGCAGGAGTTACTAGCATCCCACACAGTTGTGTGATCCCAGCCAAGGTGACTGCCGCATCACACACCATTGAAATACTTACGAAATTCCTTGCGGACCCGGGGAGAGGCGTTCTCCCAGCCATCCATCAGCGCTGCGACCACCTCATTCCAACGGGACTCGCTCCTGGACTAAACGGATGAGGGCATCATTGTCCAGGGCGAGTTCTTCATCCCGTTGTGGAGCCTAGAAAAGAAAGAAAAACATTAATCTTGGAAAGATTTGGAAATGAAAAAGATAGAAAACAAGACAGAATAGAAGAAAGATTGAATAGGAAAAACAGGCAAGAAAAAAAGTCAGGGAAAAAAAGAGTACAATCAGTCAGTCTATGTTAACCTGCCGTCTCCCCACCTGCAGTTGCACTGGCTGCTCCCGCTCTTCCTCCGCTGCCGTGGCCGATGAGGTCTAAAAAAGAAAAAAAAGTAATTTGCCACATGTGTATATGCAAGAGCAAATACTTACCAATCAGTAGGGAAGGAAGGTACTCACTTCACTCTCCACTTGTGCCAGTTAACTAGGGGCCGGCTGGTACTCCTCTCCAGAAGACATGCTGCAATAAAAAAAGCGACATTAGTACATAATAAATTGAGAAAAAAGGAGAGAAAGACATAAGGTTTTATACTCACATTATCCCACTTGCTGAAAGTCTCCTTCTGTCTAGCAGGCTGTAGAGTAGTGGACGGCCAGTGCCAACACCTTCTTTTTATATACACTACCCCCCAAACAATGTTTGCTTGTGTAGGGGGTGGTTTAAACCAGTGTCTAGACATGTTTAATCTTTTACAACGCATGCGTACGAAAACGCTGGCGTACGCATGTCCATGTGCACGCCTGTGTTACTATAGAATGAAATGCGTTGTTTTGATGCATTTCGTGCGCAAAGCGAATGCTTGTGTTTTTTTTACGCCTTTGGGCGGACCCAAAAATGCAACAATTTGCGTCTGGCGCGTCTAAAGGCTCACCTGGAAATAACGCATGCACACGAAAATGCTGATGATCGCATGCAAATGCAAGACCATGCGCACGCCATGTTAAACATAGGGGCGCATGACACATGCGATCGGATGCGCACGGCCTAAGATTGTCTGTGTTAAATGGAATCTGTCAGTAGGATCAGCCCTCCTAAGCCGTCTATTTTATCATGCAGGTCATAGGAACCAAATAAAATGATAGAAATTGCAATGGTTTTAAGCTCACAACTTCACCAGGATAACAATACTGAAAAGTCTGTAATCAGTGGGTGTCAGAACCGCTGGTGGGCATAGCTTGCTAGACAAAAGACATTGGAAAATCCTCTGCATGACCATTCAGTCATAAAACTAGAAAGTCGTTCAGAGGATTATCCCATGTCTTTTGAATAAAATGATACCTTGATATCTGTGATCTGATGTCTTATTCCAGAGAAATCCACATTTTTCTTATATGTAAATGAGCTGTTCAGAACTATGGGAAGGACACTGATCTGCACAAGACTCTGCCTCCAGGACTTATCATAAATCCAGCATATATTACCAGTGTGAAGAGTAACAGACGCTCTCTGCTCTCCTGATCTCACTGCAGGACTGTGTGTGATTATATCTGACACATCTGCTGGTTCCTCTCAGCTTCAGCTCTCATCTCACAGGCAGCCAATGTTACAATATAGCAGAGCTGTGAGAGCTGCAGCAAATGCGTCTGTAAGGTGACAAAGTTAATTTCTCCTGTTCTGTGTTAGTTGCATGTCTCACACTGGTAAAGCCCCATTTTATTTAAATAAGCTCTGAAGGCAGAATCTCATGTAGATCAATATCCGACGCACAGATCTTAACCCCTTTCCGACGTTGGGCATATTAATACGCCCATGTCAGAATCCCTCCCTTTGATGTGGGCTCCAGCGTTGAGCCTACATATTTCATGGCATGTCAGCTGACATGTGTCTCTAACAGCTACGGGTGGAATCGCGATCCACCCGTGTTTGTTAACCTGTTAAATGCTGCTGTCAATCTCTGACAGCGGCATTTATCTCGCGCTCACGGCAGCATGTCGGAAATCCCGCCCATCAGTGACCCTCGTCATGTGATCATGGGTCACCGATGGGTCAAAATGACAACCAGAGGTCTGAAGCAGACTTCTATGGTTGTCATTGTCAGATAACTATGAGCGCCATCCAGTGGTCGGTGATCATAGCAAGTGAGCATTTCTGCTACACACAAGCGATCTGATCATCGCCTGAGTGTAGCAGAGGCGATCAGACAACTGAAGTTTCTAGTCTCCCATGGAGACCATTGAAGCATGAAAAAAGTAAATAAAAATGTTTTTAAAAATATAAAAAATTTATATATATATAAAAGTTCAAATCACCCTCCTTTTGCCCCATTCAAAACAAAACAATTTAAAAAATCAAATATACACATATTTGGTATCGCTGCATTTAGAATCGCCTGATCTATCAATATAAAGAAAGAATTAACCCGATCGCTAAACTGCCTAACGAGAAAAAATTAAAAACGCCAGAATTAAGTTTTTTTGGTCGCCGCTAAATTAAAATAAAATGCAATAACGGGCGATCACAAGATCGTATCTACACCAAAATGGTATCAATAAAAACGTCAGCTCGGTGCGCAAAAATTAAGCCCTCATCTAGCCCCAGATCACAAAAAATGGAGACACTACAAGTCTCGGAAAATGGTGCCATTTTTTACCAAACTTTTGATTTGTTTTTCACCACTTAAATATGAAAAAACGTATACAAGTTTGGTGTCTGTAAACTCGTAATGACCTGGAGAATCATAATGGCAGGTCAATTTTAGCATTTAGTGAACATGGTAAAAAAAAAACCAGCAACTGTGAGATTGAGTTTTTTTGCAAGTTCACCGCACTTGGAATGTTTTACCCATTTTCCAGTACACGATATGTTAAAAACAATAGTGTTGTTCAAAATTACAACTTGTCCCGCAAAAAACAAGCCCTCACATGACTACTTTGACTGAAAAATAAAAAAGTTATGGTTCTGGAAAGAAGAAGAGCAAAAAACAAAAACGAAAATACCTCCGGTCATGAAGGGGTTAATAGCTCAATTACATATAAGAAAAACATACATTTCTCTGGAATAAGACGTCGGATCGCAGATATCAAAGTATTATTTTATTCAGCCTCCTATGATATACATGTCCATATAGACGGCCTAGGAGGGTTGATGCTACTGACAGATTCCCTTTATAGAGCATGAAAGGCATTGGCTGCAGACCTAGAAGAGTTACACGTCTTTTCAGGGCAATTCACTCTTTACTGTTTATGAGGAAATGTTATTTACCATATATACTGTATATAAATCTTTAGTTCCAATAGATATGCTTTTTACTTCTCTTTTCCTTGTAGCATTTTATGGCTACAGCTGTCATATAGATTCCCTTTATTATTTCCCATTGAAATACCAAAAAACAAATATGCCAACATTTAACGTATGTTCAGAACAAAAGAAAACATTGAGTGTTTCCTGGCTTTATTAAGAGCATATAACCAACACAGTGTCCTGGACTGATATGTTCACTTCATTTACGTAAATTGCCTGCTGGTTTTTTAGCATTGTGATTGCTGTTCAGGCATTCATGAAGTTGTTTCATGCAGCGATGCTGTCTAAATGGAAATGTGCTGCCCTGTAAAGTCTTAAGCATTTTCTATTTCTTCATTATTATTTCAGAAACTTGGTGTATTATGTCAGACTAGAAGCTCTGGCTGTCCCTGGATCACAGTACAGTATGTCCCAAAATTAATTAAAAAGCTATTGACAGAAGTAAAATGTGTGTTTATCTGCGTACACTGGGCTCCCATGTATGAAGAGGGCAGTCTATGGAAGGCTTAGGGGCAACTGTCTTAAAGGTTAGGTGCCGTGTGTTTATTTATGTTCGTTATAGAGTCCCAAATAAAAATACTTCCCAAAGCGATTGCTGTCCTTTAAGATGGTGTTCAACTATTTTCTATTGTGTACTGTGCATTTGAAAACAAAGTTCATGTCATTTTTAAGTCCAACGTTCTGTGACAGTTATTTATTACTAGATGGAGGCCCTATCGCATCGGGAGGGCGGTAATGTCACCATGGAGGCAGGCTTTCCTGCACTGAGAATCTCCCCCCATGTGCTCACCCACCTATCCACTCTCTCTTTCCCCATGTGCTGACTTCTCCCGTCTGTGCTTTCTTCTTTGACCTGTCTACCCCATGTGCTATCCCCCTTGTCTGCTGTCTCTCTCCTTCCTGTGCTGTGTTCTCCCTCGTGCTGTCCCGTTTGAGCTGTCTCCCCCCGTGCTCTGTCTCTCTCACCCCTGTGTCATACCGTGTACAGAACATACCACAGCTCCTGGTCAAGGGAGAAAGCAAAAGACAATACTGACCTGACAGCAGGAGATCACAGAGGATTCATTTTGTGAGGTAAAATATTGTTTAAAAACAGTCAGTGAAATATCTTACCTCACAAAATGAATCCTCTGTGATCCCCTGCTGTAATGTCAGTATTGTCTTTTGCTTCCTCCCCTGCCCAGGAGATGTGGTATGCTCCGTACATGGTCAGACACAGACAATCTTTAAAATGAACTTCCGTTCATGGGAAAACCCCTTTAATGTGACCGGCTTCCTCTGCCTGTAGACACGACGCGAATCTGCCGCAGGGATCAGCTGAATGATTTACTGCACCAGCGCGTAATTCGCGCAGGTGCAGTGCAACGGTCTTCCGCTGTTTGTACTGTGCAAGAGGCTGCATGAGTGTGAGTGTGTGTGAGTGTGAGTGTCTGTGAGAGTGAGTGTGAGTGTGAATGTGAGTGTGTGTGTGAGTGAATGTGACTGTGAGAGTGTGAGTCTGAGTGTGTGAGTGTGTGTGTGAGTGTGAATGTGAGTGTGTGTGTGTGAGTGTGACTTTGTGAGTGTGAGAGTGTGAATGTGAGTGTGTATGTGAGTGTGAGTCTGTGAGTGTGTGAGTGAGTGTGTGGGTGTGAGTGAGTGTGAATGTGAGTGTGTGTGTGAGTGTGACTGTGAGTGAGAGTGTAAGTGTGAGTGTGTGAGTCTGAGTGTGTGAGTGTGAGTATGAGTGTGTGTGAATGTGAGTGTGAAAGTGAGTGTGAATGTGAGTGTCTGTGAGTGTGTGAGTGTGTGTGAGAGTGAGTGTGTGAGTGTGAATGTGAGTGTGTGTGAGTGAATGTGACTGTGAGAGTGTGAGTCTGAGTGTGTGAGTGTGAGTGTAAATGTGAGTGTGTGTGTGAGTGAATGTGAGTGTGTGTAAGTATGTGAGTGTGACTTTGTGAGTGTGAGAGTGTGAATGTGAGTGTGTATGTGAGCGTGAGTCTGTGAGTGTGTGAGTGAGTGTGAGTGTGTGAGTGAGTGTGAATGTGAGTGTGTGTGAATGTGTGAGTGTGACTGTGAGTGACAGTGTAAGTGTGAGTGTGTGAGTCTGAGTGTGAGTGTGAGTATGAGAGTGTGAATTTGAGTGTGTAAGTGTGAATGTGAGTGTCTGTGAGTGTGTGAGAGTGTGACTGTGAGTATGAGAGTGTGAGTGTGTGAGTGTGACTGAGTGTGAGTGTATGAGTGTGAGTGTTTGAGTCTGTGTGTGAATGTGACTGTGAGTGAGAGTGTGAGTGGGAGTGTGTGAGTCTGAGTGTGTGTGTGAGAGTGTGAGTATGATAGTGTGAATGTGAGTGTGTGTGAGTATGAGTGTGTGAGAGTGTGAGTGTGAGTTGTGAGTGTGAGAGTGTGAGTGTGTGAGTGTGACTGAGTGTGAGTGCATAAGTGTGTGTGTGTGAGTGTGTGAGTGTGAGTGTGTGAGTGTAAGTGTGTGAGTCTGAGTGTGACTGAGTGTGAGAGTGTGAGTGTTAATGTGAGTGTGTGTGAGTGTGAGTGTGAGTGAGTCTGAGTATGTGAGTGAGAGTGTGATTGAGAGTGTGAGTGTGAGAGTGTGAGTATGAGTGTGAGTGTGTGAGTCAGAGTGTGTGAGGGTGTGAGAGTGTGAGTGTGAGCATGAGTGTGTGAGTGTGAGTGTGAATGTGAGTGTGTGACTGTGTGAGTGTGAGTGTGTGAATCTGAGAGTGTGGTTGTGAGTGTGAGTGAATGTGTGAGTTTGAGTGTGAGTGTGTGAGAGTGTGTGAGAGTCTGTGAGTGTTTGAGAGTGTGTGTGTGTGTGTGGTGCGACGGTGTTCCGCTGGTGGTACCAGCAGAAGTTTCCATATTGAGACACCCATCACTTGGATGTCACAATATGGTGGTTGGTGAACTTCCTCCACTTGGAATTCTGGGATACGGTGACATCTGGACAAAACAGGAAATGAAAACATTACAAGGCAATGATATAAATAGATTATACCGTTATTGAACTAATGTATTACAATGTCAACATGGCAGTGCGAAGCCATAGTAATAATTGTAATGGCCATCACATGCGCACTACTATACTACACACACACACACACACACACACACCAATGATGATATATTTCCTCTGAAGGTATCCTTTCTTCTCTCTTGCTTAGTAACAACTAACTCCTAACAAGAACTAACACACAGGTCCCTAATCACCCTTCCCAACAATGGGCCTGCCCTACTGTTAACCCTGTTACCCGAGACTAACAGGAACTGCAGCCTCCAGGAGGATAGAACATGCAATACAGTACATTTTCATACATTTAAAACAACAGGGGTATTCAGAGGGGTGTTACACAATCTTATCCACCTGGACATGGGAGTAGCACCAAGTTAGATGCCCATTCAGGAGTGGAACGGATTAGACGTGAGCAGTAGAGTTGAGCGAAACAGGTCGGTCAGATTCATAAGTCGCCGACTTTCGCTAAAGTCGAGTTTCGCCGAGCGAAACCCGAGCATAGCGTGAGGTCGGCCAGGCGGTTGTCGACCCGAGCGCCAAATTCGGTTTTCCCATAATGCTTGCAGGAGTCTTTTCTCAGCCAATGAGCAAAGACGTACACAGTAGGCAACGAGATGACATGGGCAGCGGCCACCACCATCTTAGAGAAGGGCATTGCAGTGATTGGCTTGCTTTGTGTGGCGTCACAGTGGCTATAAAAGCCCTGACGCCGACCGCCATTTTACTTCTGCCGATCTTAGCTTAGGGAGAGGTTGCTGATGCTGTTTATCAGTAGGGAGAGAGTTAGGCAGGAAAGAAAAGTTATTCTGTGCTTGTGCTGATAGCAATTGTACTGTACAGTTAGTGTGCAGTGACAGGGAGGATTTTCTTGTGTGCAGCAGCGCTGGTTATTAGGCTGCCTGCCAGTGACAGGGGAGGATTTTCTTGTGTGCAGCAGCAGAGCTGGTTATTAGGCTACCTGCCAGTGACAGGGGAGGATTTTCTTGTGTGCAGCAGCAGCGCTGGTTATTAGGCTGCCTGCTAGCTGTATTGCTGTGTGTACTGTACACTGCTGTGCAGACTGCTTTTTACACAGCACTAGTAATTTTATTCTTTTTTTCTGCACAGTTATCGAGCGTTCATTTTTTCCCACACCGTATAGAGCTGTACGCTCCTCACACACTACCGTGTACCGGCTGGTATCACGGACAAATACATGCTGACTATCTGTGTGTGACTCCGGAAATATATATGGAGATTTACAATTACCCCTACAGTGTATACACCTGGTATCTTCTGATACACTACCCTTTTTCTGCTTTTTATATTCAGGTCTAATCCATACTGAGCATGTGAGCATCTGTGTGTTACTCTGGAAATATATACGGAGATTTAAAATTACCCCAACATTGTATACAACTGGTATCTTCTGATACATTACCCTTTTTCTGCTTTTTATATTCTGGTCTAATTCATACTGAGCCTGTGAGCGTCTGTGTGTTACTCCTGAAATATATACAGAGATTTACAATTACACCTACACTGTATACACCTGGTATCTTCTTATACATTACCCTTTTTCTACTTTATATATTCTGGTGTAATCCATACTGAGCCTGTGAGAGTCTATGTCTGAGTCTGGAAATATATACGGATATTTACAATTATCCCTAGACTGTATACAGCTGTACGCTTTTGATACATTACCCTTTTTCTACTTTTTATATTTTGGTGTAATCCATACTGAGCCTGTGAGAGCCTGTGTCTGACTCTGGAAATATATATGGAGATTTAAAATTACCCCAACACTGTAAACAGCTGTACGCTTCTGATACATTACCCTTTTTCTACTTTTTATATTCTGGTGTAATCCATACTGAGCCTGTGAGAGTCTGTGTCTGACTCTGGAAATATATGCGTAGATTTAAAATTACCCCAAAACTGTATACAGCTGTACAATTCTGATACATTACCCTTTTTTGCTTTTTATATACTGGTCTAATCCATACTGAGCCTGAGAGCATCTGTGTGTGACTCCGGAAATATATACAGAGATTTAAAATTTTCCCCTTCACCGTATATAGCTGTACCCTTCGGATACAGTATCATATATCTGCTGGTATTTTGGGTACATTTTCACAAACATGAGGACGTATGGTGGAAGAGGCCGTGGACGTGGGCGTGGGGGGCCAGCTGGTACTGATGGTGGTGGTGGTGCATCTGCTGGTAGTGCCAAAAGCACAATAGCACCTAATGCAGGAGGTGTTACACTTCCGTTTGGTTGAAAGCGCAGCGTTCCGAGAGCTCATGGCCTACGCTGTCCCACACTATGACCTACCCAGTTGGCACTTCTTTTCTAGAAAAGTCATCCCTGCCCTCCACCTGCATGTGAAAGAAGGCATTGTCCATGCACTCAAACAATCAGTGAGTAGAAAGGTGCACCTCACAACAGATGCATGGGCCAGTAGGCATGGCCAGGGCCGTTACATGTCCATCACTGTGCACTGGGTTAATGTGGTGGATGCAGGGTCCACAGGGGACAGCGGCGGTGGGACAGTGCTGCCTAGCCCACCATATAGGCAACAGTTGGCTGTAGGCGTTCGACCCTCCTCCTACTCCAGAAGTGAAAGCTCGTCGACAGAGCGCAGTCGCACGAGCACTCCATCCGCAGCTGCCAGTGTTGCACACGAGGTGTCCCACTATCGAACAGCTAGTGGTAAGCGTCAGCAGGCTGTTTTAAAGATGATATCTTTAGGCGACAACAGACACACCGCGGAGGTACTGGCCGACTACTTGCAGCGAGAAACTGAGTCATGGCTGGGCAGTCTACATCTTGAGCCAGGCAAGGTAGTCAGTGATCACGGCTGTAATTTTGTGGCGGCCATAGCCCTGGCAAAACTCAGACACATACCTTGCCTGGCTCACACCTTGAACCTGGTGGTGCAGTGCTTCTTAAATAATTATCCGGTGTTAACAGCCCTGCTACATAAGGTGCGAAGACTGTGCTCACACATCCGTCGCTCGCCCATAGACTCCAGTCGTATGCAGAGGCTGTAGCGATCGCTCCACCTCCCCAATCACCGCCTAATCATAAACGTTGCAACAAGGTGGAACTCCACCATGCACATGGTTGAGAGGCTGTGTGAACAGTGGCAGGCTGTAATGAATTTGTGGGAGGATACACGGGCAGGCAGTTTGAGGGCAGACATCGAGTTGTCGGGTGTGCAGTGGTCAAAGCTGAAAGACCTCTGTAAGGTCCTTCAGTGTTTTGAGGAATGAACACTACTGGTAAGCGCAGACAACGCCATCATAAGCATGAGCATCCCACTTATGCGTCTGCTCATGCAAACTTTGACGCACATTAAGGATTAGGCGTCTGCAGCGGAGGAGGAAAAGGAGGAGGAGGAAGGAAGCCTTGATGACAGTCAGCCATTGTCTGCTCAGTGAACTGTCCTGGATGAGGTGGAGGAAGAAGAGAAAGAGGAGGAGGAGGGGATGATTATTTGGGGAGGAGGATGTTTCTCAGGGGGCAATAGAAAATGTTGACTTGCCAAGGTCAGGTACAGGGTTTGTACGTGACAGGAGGGATGTGGATTTGGCAGAAATGGTTCCTCCACCCACCACTGGCAGTGCATCATTGACACCTGGAACATTGGCCCACATGTGTGACTAATGGTACTGCCACACTAAACAATCCCGCTAGCGATCACGATAACGACGCATACTAATGCGATCGCTAGCGGGATTGTTTCTATATCACTAAGTGCGGCCACATTTAGCGATATAGTTAACGACGCTATCGCCGTTAGCGATCTTCTTAACGACTTTAGCGGTACAAAAGTACCGCTAAATCGCTAAGAAAAGGTGCCACACTAGCGATATATACTTACCCAGCGGGAGCGCCGACGATAAAATAGGGTCCGGAGCGATTCCAGCGACGAGCGAGATCACAGCAGGAAGCTCGTCGCTGGAAGCTGCCGCACTGAACAACATCGCTAACGGGATCGCTAAATAGTGACGTTTTTTAGCGATCCCGTTAGCGATATTGTTCAGTGTGGCATACCCTTATGTCTTGCGTATCCTAAAAAGGGACCCCCGCATTACCAAAATGATGAAGGATGACGACTACTGGTTGGCCAGCATCCTCGATCCACGCTATAAAGGCAAATTACAGAGCATCATGCCACAGGAGAACCTAGAGCTAATATTGGTGAACAAACAAGCAACTCTGGTAAACCGTTTGTTAGTGGCATTCCCAGCACACAGCAACGGTGCAGGTTCTACCACGAGCCATACTGGGCAACATGGAAGAGGTGTTCGTGGTGCACACAGCCGAAGTAGCGTTGGAGATAGGGGTTTCATGACCATGTTGTGGACTGATTTCTAGAGTACCACTCACATGACTGGTAATACTGAATCAATTGCAACAGACAGGAGACAGCAGTTGTCAACTATGGTTCAAAATTACCTCTCCTCCCCTATCGATGTTCTCACTCACAGTTCATTCCCCTTTGACTACTGGACCTGTAAACTGGACACCTGGCCTGAATTGGCACAATATGCCTTACAGGAGCTCGCTTGCCCTGCTGGTAGTGTGCTATCAGAAAGAGTCTTCAGTGCTGCTGGATCAATCCTGACAGAAAGAAGGACCCGGCTGTCGACCCAAAATGTTGGTGATCTCACCTTCATTAAAATGAACCATGCCTGGGTTTCAAAGGATTTTGTACCACCTTCCCCTGATGACACATAGGTTGTCAGCAAAATGGCTCGCTTTGTCCTCCTCTTCCTCCGACTTCTCCAATTCCTCCATTTGCAGCTGCTGAATGTCCAGCCTACACCTCAACAGATGCCAGTTTTTCCACCTCCCTAACTGGGCTGTCCCCCCCAGGGCAGGGGTCACCACCTGGTGCACCTGGGCAAGTGACGATGCCCTGAGCAGGTGGGGGGGCCCACTCGTGGGTGACGGCACTGGCACAGAGCCCCTCATAGTACGCTAGTGTCTCTGACAGTGGGGGGCCCACTTGCCGTCAGACACACCTATGAGGGGCCCTGTGCCAGTGCCGTCGTCCACAAGTGGGTCCCCCCTGCTTGCTCAGGGCCCCAGCACTTGAAATACTTACCTCTCCCTGCTCCACCGCTGTGACGTCTTCCGCGTTTCCTGACATTGACATTCAGGTCACAGAGCGCGATGACGTCACGTCTATGCGCCCTCTACCTGAACAGTCACAGTGCAGAGAGCTGGAAGATGGCGACACTGAGGAGTCCTGAGTAGAGCAGTGCCTAGCCAGGAGAGGTATTTCATTTTTTTGTGTAAATCAAGTTTATTGAGGTATTTATACACATCAATCATTAATAACAGGAAGAGAAAAGAACATACCTCTTCTACTATCACATGCAAAAAAAAATTATATAGCAACTATAACTTTTCCCAGAAAGTCATACATATAAAACAAATGTTGGATGAGCGCCTGAGGTGTTTGCTCATGTAGGCAATTAACATCAGTATTACTTTGTTTATAAATTTTAAAGAAGAAGGTACCTAGACTAAGGCTCTAGGTCTAAAAAAGAAAAGAAGATAGAGAAGAAACAAGGGGGAAAGAAGGGAAAAGAAAAAAAAAGAAAAGGGGGAGAGGGAGGATTTTAAGGAGTGTGGTATGAGATATGGCTCCATCCAGCAGGTAAACACATATGACCCATCATCTATGGGTCTATCAACCAAGAGTCCAATTCCGATGATTCTCTAAACATAACACAGGGGGCCCAAGTGTTATATACCTTGCCTGTGGTACCATTCAGTTGTCCTATCAGTTGTTCCATTCTATATATGTCATTGAGTTCCATCACCAAATCAGAAAGTGAGGGAACCTTTTCCTGTTTCCAAAATCTAGGAATCACGTTCCTGGTAGCAGTGAGAATATGTCTAAGAAGACCTTTCTTAAATCTAGAAATCGAGGAGGTACACAAGGACAGCAAGGTCACCTCCATTGTGGGTGTTATTATGGTTGTAGATAGCTTGCTGCAGAGCTCAAAGGATGCTAACCACAGTTTCTGTATGAGTGGGCAGTGCCACCAAATGTGTACAAATGAACCTCTATCTTTTAAGCATCTCCAGCACGTATCCGGTGTTGCTGGATAAATTAAGTTTAAATCTGATGGCCATCTGTACCCCCTCGACAATATTTTGTAGCTCCTCTCCGGTGATGTCGAACAGAGCTATGACCTGAATGTGCCTAAGAGAATCTTTGTTCTTTCTTCAACTGATAGAAATCTCTCGATGGGAAATCTCTCGATGGGGTCTGCCCTTCTTGGAAGGTTTTGTATAATAAAGACATAGTGTGATCTATAGAGTTTGTTGATAAACAAAGAGTCTCAAATGGAGATAATCTGTATGGATCGGATAGTTTGGCTAATTTACCGTATATACTCGAATATAAGCCGAGATTTTCAGCCCATTTTTTAGGGCTGAAAGTCCCCCCTCTCGGCTTATATTCGAGTCATATACCAGGGGGTCGACAGGGGAGGGGGAGCGCAGCTGTGCTATATACTCACCCCTCCGCCGGCGCGGTCTCTGCAGTCCCTGCTCTTCTCCCACGGTCCCGGCCCCAGTGTTCAGGGGTCAGCTGGTACCGCTCATTAAAGTCATGAATACGCACATATTCATGACTTTAATGAGCGGTAACACGTGACCGCTGAACACTGGCGCCGACACCGTGGGAGAAGAGCAGGGCAGAGACGCGACGGCGGAAGGGTGAGTATAATGGATATTTACCTGTCCCGTTCCACCGCTGCTCGCCGCTGTGTCCTCGGCTCCTCTTGCTGCGATGTTCAGGCAGAAGGCGCGATGACGTGGTTACTGCGCGCCGCGCCCTCTGCCTGAGCATTGACTGCTGGAGGACCCGGAAGACAGCGGCGCTCAGCGGTGGACCGGGTGACAGGTAAATATCACAGGTGCCGGGGCCCTGAGCGAGCGGTGACACCGGCACCTGTCCCCCATAGCGCGCCGGTGTCCCCGCCTGCTCAGGACACCGGCACCTGGCCCCCAGCAACAAGAGGTGAGTATGTCTTTTTTTTTCGGTTGCAGCAGCAGCGGCAGCAATTGAGGCCTATACTATGGAGCATCTATGGGGGCACAATCTATGGGGGCACAATGGGGGCACAATCTATGGAGCATCTAAGGGGGCACAATCTATGGAGCATCTATGGGGGTACAATCTATGGAACATCTATGGGGGCATAATCAATGGAGCATCTATGGGGGCACAATCTATGGAGCATCTATGGGGGCACAATCTATGGAGCATCTATGGGGGCATAATCTATGGAGCATCTATGGGGGCACAATCTATGGAGCATCTATGGGGGCATAATCTATGGAGCATCTATGGGGGCATAATCTATGGAGCATCTATGAGGGCACAATCTATGGAGCATATATGGGGGCACAATCTATGGAGCATCTATGGGGGCACAATCTATGGAGCATCTATGGGGCATAATCTATGGACCATCTATAGGGCACAATCTATGGAGCATCTATGGGGGCACAATCTGGAGCATCTATGGGGGCATAATCTATGGAGCATCTATGGGGCACAATCTATGGATCATCTATGGGCACAATCTATGGAGCATCTATGGGGGCACAATCTATGGAGCATCTATGGGGGCATAATACATGGGCAGCATATAGGGCATAATCTCATTTTCCACCCTAGGCTTATACTAGAGTCAGTAAGTTTTCCCAGTTTTTTGTGGCAAAATTAAGGGGGTCGGCTTATACTCGGGTCGGCTTATACTCGAGTATATGCGGTAATAATACAACTCTTTATTTGTTCATAAAAGAAACATGTACCTGTTGGCGGCTCCTTGTCCCGAAAAATGTACTGGAGAGACCTCATCCCTGTCCTTGTAACATAATCATGGACTATGGGGCATGAAGCTCTATTTTTATGTAGATAAGTGTCTCTTTTTAATCCTGCAGGAAAGGATCGATTGTCATATATAGGAGTTGGGGGGCCAGGAGACGAAGAGACTCCCAGCTCTCGACTCCCTCTTTTGATAAATGATATCATGTTTTTGGTGAGGAAGGGTAAAGGTATATCCCGTTCTTCCGTCGGAGACCAAATAACTATATGGGAGTCACATCCATTAAGATCATTTTCTAATGTAACCCATTTTTTGTTGTTTTTATTATGAAACAGATCAAAAATACATGTACCAATTGCTGCTTGACTATACATAGCAAAATCTGGCAGACCTATTCCCCTTCTTGCTTCGATCTACTTAACAAAAAGTATGAAATACGTGCTCATTTTTGTGACCAAATAAAACGAGTAATCGATTTTTTAAGACGTGAGAAAAAGGAGACAGGTAAATACAAGGGGATTGTTTGGAAATAATATAGGAGACGGGGTAATAGATCCATTTTAATAGTGCTCACTATTCCAAACCAAGATAAAGGTAATTTATGCCATTTTTCTAAGTCTAACTCAGTTTTATGTAAAGCTGTCTTAAAGTTTGCTTCATAAAGATTAGATACTTTGGTGGTGATTTTATTCCTAGATAGGTAAGAGAATCTGAACACCACTTAAAGGGAAATGAAGCTGCCAACCTCTCCACCTCACTTGGTTGGATTGAGATATTGAGAATCTCCGATTTGTGGGTATTAATTTTGAGATTGCTCAGACGACCAAATCTATGTAATTCTGAGATAATATTTGGGAGACTAATAGTTGGGGAAAAGACATATAATAGGACATCACCTGCAAAAAGTGCCAGTTTGTGCTCTTCTGATTGGGCTTTTATGCCTCTAATGGAGGGATTATTCCATATCGCGGTTGCTAGATGTTCCATAGTGAGTATATAAAGCAAGGGTGAAAGAGGACAGCCTTGCCTCGTGCCGTTCCGAATTAAAAATGTGTTTGAAAGTGCGCCATTAATTTTAACTTGAGCACTGGGAGATGAGTACAGTGCAGAAATTCTACGGAGCATAGTTTCTGTTAAGCCAATTCCTTCTAACGTTTGAAATATAAAATCCCAGTGCACCCTGTTGAAAGCCTTTTCTGCATCAATCGACAGAATGCACATGGGTTCCTCTTCTTGACCGCCCCATCAATCAAACAAATACTTCGGATGGTGGTATTTAATTTTTTTAATGTTTGGAGCAATATATGCGGAGCATTATACACTGGAGAATTATATATGGGGCCCATCATACACTTGAGCATCATAGATAGGGCCCATTATACACTGGAGCATTATAAATGGGGCCCATCATACACTGGAGCATCATCCATGGGGCCCATCATACATTGGAGCATCATCCATGGGGCCATCATATACTGGAGCATCATATGGGGCCCATTATAAATGGAGCATTATATAGGCCCATCATACACTGGAGACATCATCATGGGGCCCATCATATACTGGAGCATTATAAATGGGGTCCATCATACACATGGAGCATCATCCATGGGGCCCATCATATACTGGAGCATTATAAATGGGGCCCATCATACACTCGAGCATCATCCATGGGGCCCATCATATACTGGAGCATTATAAATGGGGCCCATCATACACTGGAGCATCATCCATGGGGCCCATTATATACTGGAAGCATCATATGGGGCCCATTATAAATGGAGCATTATATAGGCCCATCATACACTGGAGACTCATCCATGGTGACCATTATACACTGGAGCATTATAAATGGGCCCATCATGCACTGGAGCATCATCCATGGGGCCCATCATATACTGAAGCATCATATGGGGCCCATTATATATGGAGCATTATTTAGGCCCATCATACACTGGAGCATCATCCATGGGGCCCATCATACACTGGAGCATTATAAATGGGGCCATCATACACTGGAGCATCATATACGGGCTGTTAAGTTTCGGTAGCTGAGAGTGCAGGTAAAAAAGGCAATACACCAGAGAAGTTGGAATCTATGAGATTGCAGTACCCTGACTAACCACCACAACTAGAGGCAGCCGTGGAGCGTTCCTACGTTGGTCCTAGACGCCTCGTCACAGCCTGAGAAACTAACTACACCTAAAGATAGAAAGAGGAAAGCTATCTGCCCCGGAGCAGATCCCCAAAGAACATAGAAAGCCCCCAAACATGTAATGGCGGTTAGACAAGATGAAATACTGACACAGACTGAAAATAGTATGAGCAAACGTTGGGGCCCAAACTACCTAAATAGAAAAGGATAGGAAGGGCACTTACTGCAATCCCAAAAAACCCTGAAAAGCACCAACTCTACTAATTTCAAAATCACCTGAGATCACACGACCTCTACCCTACCACCTAAATTAGTTCTCTGGTGTAACAAAATCAAAACAGCAGCCACTGAAAAAACTGGAAAAAGCAAAAGTACAAACATCAGTGGCTGAACTAAACTGAGAGGGCAAAAGCCCCCGGAGGGGACCCTGAAGGCCCCCACAGAAGTGCAGGACAAAATGCAAAAATCAAGCACAAAAACAAAAAGAAGAAAATGTCTTATCTGTTAGCAGGAGATGTAGACACGACACAGCAGGCTACAAAGGAAACAGGACTCAAGGATTGAGACCAGAACAATTGATCACCGGCAACCCTGATGGGAAGGCGACTCCCTTATATAAGACCAGTCAGTAACACCTGATTCCCACTCCTCACAATCTTCACTGGACAGTCCAGTACCGCTTGTAACCACCAGAGGGAGCCTCTGCTCAGAACTCATTTCAAGTCTATTCACAACAGTACCCCCCCTTGAGGAGGGGTCACCGAACCCTCACTTGAGCAACCAGGTCGGTCAGGATGAGTTCTATGATACGCACGGATGAGTCTCCTAGCATGGATGTCCGAAGCAAACACCCAAGAATTGTCTTCCTGACCATAACCTCTCCACTTAACCAAATACTGGAGTCTCCGTCTAGAAAAACGAGAATTCAATATTTTCTCAACCACAAACTCCATATTGCCCTCAACCAGAACAGGGTCAGGAGGCAAAGCAGTAGGAACCACTGGCTCAACAAACCTCTTCAACAAGGACTTGTGGAACACGTTATGGATCTTAAATGTCCCTGGAAGAAGCAAACGAAAAGAAACAGGATTAAGAATCTCCATGATCTTATCAGGTCCAATGAACCTAGGCTTAAATTTAGGAGATGCCACTCTCATAGGAATATTTCTTGAGGACAACCAGACCAAGTCCCCCACTTTAAACCGAGGACCATCAGTCCTATGCCGGTTAGCAAACCGCTAGGCCCTCTCCTGAGAGAGGGACAACCTCTCCACTACCTGGTCCCAAATCTGTTGCATACGCTCCACAACAGAGTCAACACCTGGACAGACAGAAGCCTCCGTCTGTCCCGAAGAAAATCGAGGGTGAAACCCAGAATTACAGAAAAAATGGAGACATCAAAGTGGCAGAGCTAGCCCTATTATTAAGAGCAAACTCAGCCAAAGGCAAAAAAGAGACCCAGTCATCCTGATCAGCAAACACAAAGCATCTTAGATAAGTCTCCAATGTCTGGTTTGTTCTCTCAGTTTGACCATTGGTCTGAGGATGAAACGCCGAGGAGAAAGACAATTGAACACCAATTTAGAACAAAAGGTCCTCCAAAATCTGGAAACAAACTGGACTCCTCTGTCAGACACAATGTTCTCAGGAATGCCGTGTAAACGAACCACGTGCTGAAGGAACAAAGGCACCAATTCAGAGGAGGAAGGCAACTTAGGTAATGGCACAAGATGTATCATCTTGGAAAACCTATCACAAATCACCCAGATGATGGTCATTCTCTGAGAAACAGGGAGGTCGGAAATGAAATCCATAGAGATATGGGTCCATGGTCTCTTGGGCACAGGCAATGGCATCAACAAACCACTAGAGCGAGAGCAAGGCTTGGAGCGAGAGCAAGTCCCGCAGGACTGCACAAATTCCCTGACATCACGAGACAAGGTAGGCCACCAAAAGGACTGACTAACCAAGTCTCTGGTACCAAAAATTCCGGGATGCCCAGCCAACGCGGAACAATGAATCTCAGACATCACACTCTTTTTCCACTGGTCCGGGACAAACAATTTTCCAACAGGGCAGCGCTCGGGCCTATCCTCCTGACACCCCTCCAGAGCAAGTCTCAAATTGGGTGAGATGGCGGAAAGAACTACACCCTCTTTCAAAATAACAGAAGGATCAGATAACTCAGGAGAGTCCGCAAGGAAACTCCTCGAGAGGGCATCCGCCTTAACATTCCTAGTGCCAGGAAGAAAGGAAACCACAAAATTAAAACGTGTGAAAAACAAGGCCCACCTGGCCTGTCTAGGATTGAGTCGCTTGGCAGATTCCAGATAAACCAGATTCTTATGGTCCGTAAGGACCACCACCTGATGTTTGGCTCCCTCCAGCCAATGTCTCCACTCTTCAAAAGCCCACTTCATGGCCAGTAACTCCCGATTACCCACGTCATAATTACGTTCAGTAGGAGAAAATTTTCGAGAGAAAAAGGCACAAGGGTTACTTTTAGAGGTCTCTGGATCTTTTTGGGACAAAACGGCACCTGCCCCAATTTCAGAGGCATCAACCTCCACCTGAAATGGCAGAGAAACATCAGGCTGCCGTAGAACAGGAGCAGAAGTGAATCTCTGCTTAAGTTCCTGAAATGCAGAGACTGCCTCAGGAGGCCAATTCACCACATCAGAACCCTTTCTGGTCAAATCAGTCAATGGTTTAACAATAACCGAGAAATTACCAATAAATTTACGATAAAAATTGGCAAAACCCAAAAATCTTTGAAGAGCCTTTAATGAAGTAGGTTGGACCCAATCACAGATGGCCTGAACCTTGACCGGGTCCATTTCAATAACAGATGGGGACAAAATGAATCCCAGAAATGAGATCCTCTGTACGCCAAAAAGACACTTTGATCCCTTCACATACAGAGCATTCTCTCTCAAAATCTGGAATACAGTTTGAACATGTTTCACATGAGAGTCCCAGTCATTAGAAAAAATCAAGATATCATCCAAATAAACAATCAGAAATTTATCCACAAAATCCCTGAAAATGTCATTCATGAAGGACTGGAAGACAGAAGGAGCATTAGTGAGCCCAAAGGGCATCACAAGGTACTCAAAATGCCCCTCAGGGGTATTGAATGCCGTCTTCCATTCATCCCCGTGCTTAATGCGAATAAGGTTATATGCCCCCCTGAGGTCAAGCTTGGTAAACCAAGTAGCGTTTTTCACCCTGGAAAACAGGTCAGAAATCAAAGGTAACGGGTATTGATATTTTACAGTAATATTGTTCAAAAGACGATAATCAATACACGGCCTTAATGAACCATCCTTTTTGGCCACAAAGAAAAAACCGGCACCTAAGGGTGAAGAGGATGGTCTGATATGACCCTTCTCCAATGTTGCCTTGATATAAGACCCCATAGCGTCATGTTCAGGTACAGACAAGTTAAAAAGGCGACCTTTAGGGAATTTACTACCAGGCACTAATTCAATAGCGCAGTCATAGCTCCTATGGGGAGGCAAGGATGCAGATTTACTTTCGCTAAACACATCAGCAAAATCAATCAAAAAGTCAGGAACATCCTGAGCCTGGGGGAGGCAGAAAAAACAGGAGTGTTGGTATTAACACATTGGCAGCCCCAACTGGTTACAGACACAGATTTCCAATCCAAAACAGGATTATGAGACTGCAACCAAGGGAAGCCCAGTACGATAATATCATGCAGATTATACAGAACCAAAAATTTACAGCACTCCTGATGATCAGGTTCAACCCTCATTATCACCTGAGTAGAGAACTGAGGTTTATTCTCAGCCAAAGGGGTAGAATCGATCCCCAGTAGGGGAATAGACTTCTGTAGGGGTATCAAGGGAAACCCACAACGTTTAGCAAAATCATAATCCATCAGGTTAATAGCTGCTCCAGAATCAACGAAAGCCTGAGCAGAAAATGAGGACAGAGAGCATATCAGAGTGACAGTTAATAAAAACTTAGTCTGAACACTACCCAAGACAACTGAGCATGCAAAACGTCTTCCCCGCTTAGGGCAGACTGAAATAGCATGAGAGGCATCACCACAGTAGAAACATAACCCATTGCGCTTTCGAAACTCATGACGCTGTGCCCCAGACACCACTCTATCACACTGCATGGGTTCAGAAGCAGGTTCACAAGGCAACACCATTCCACGCATACTTCTCCGCTCACGCAAACGTCTGTCAATTTGAATCGCTAATGACATAGAATCATTGAGACCAGAGGGGACAGAGAATCCCACCATAACATCCTTTACATTATCTGACAGACCCTTCCGAAAAAGGGCCGCCAAAGCGTCGTCATTCCACTTGGTCAGGACTGCCCACCTACGGAATCTCTGACAGTATAACTCAGCGTCATCAAGACCCTGATTTAATGCCAACAAGGCTTTTTCAGCTTGATCAGTGACATTAGGCTCATCGTACAATAACCCCAAAGCCTGAAAAAATGCATCAACATCACTCAAAACAGGATCCCCAGGTGTCAGGGAAAAAGCCCAATCCTGAGGATCGCCGCGCGCAGGAGAGAGATGACAATTTGAACCTGCTGCGCTGCGTTCCCTGAGGACTTAGATTTTAAGGCAAAAAACAATTTACAATTATTTTTGAAATTCTGAAACTTAGCTCGATCCCCTAAAAACAAATCTGGCATGGGAATCCTAGGTTCCACAACAGGCAACCTAGCAAGATAGGCAGCAATACTCCGAACCTCAGTGGCAAGCTGATCCACACGGCCAGACAACTGTGCAAACTCCATTGAGAGAAAAAAAAAAAAAATCCTCCCCAGCACCCAGAGATACAGAGGGAAAAAAATGCAACAAACAGAAAAATATCTCTGACAACTTTTTTCTTTCACAATATTTTTTCCCTTCTGTGAGTACATACAATTTTCAATTTTTAGGCCGGTGATACTGTTATGTTTCGGTAGCTGAGGAGTGCAGGTAAAAAAGGCAATACACCAGAGAAGTTGGAATCTATGAGATTGCAGTACCCTGACTAACCACCACAACTAGAGGCAGCCGTGGAGCGTTCCTACGTTGGTCCTAGACGCCTCGTCACAGCCTGAGAAACTAACTACACCTAAAGATAGAAAGAGGAAAGCTATCTGCCCCGGAGCAGATCCCCAAAGAACATAGAAAGCCCCCAAACATGTAATGTCGGATAGACAAGATGAAATACTGACACAGACTGAAAATAGTATGAGCAAACGTTGGGGCCCAAACTACCTAAATAGAAAAGGATAGGAAGGGCACTTACTGCAATCCCAAAAAACCCTGAAAAGCACCAACTCTACTAATTTCAAAATCACCTGAGATCACACGACCTCTACCACCTAATTTAGGTGGTAGAGGTCGTGTGATCTCAGGTGATTTTGAAATTAATTCTCTGGTGTAACAAAATCAAAACAGCAGCCACTGAAAAAACTGGAAAAAGCAAAAGTACAAACATCAGTGGCTGAACTAAACTGAGAGGGCAAAAGCCCCCGGAGGGGACCCTGAAGGCCCCCACAGAAGTGCAGGACAAAATGCAAAAATCAAGCACAAAAACAAAAAGAAGAAAATGTCTTATCTGTTAGCAGGAGATGTAGACACGACACAGCAGGCTACAAAGGAAACAGGACTCAAGGATTGAGACCAGAACAATTGATCACCGGCAACCCTGATGGGAAGGCGACTCCCTTATATAAGACCAGTCAGTAACACCTGATTCCCACTCCTCACAATCTTCACTGGACAGTCCAGTACCGCTTGTAACCACCAGAGGGAGCCTCTGCTCAGAACTCATTTCAAGTCTATTCACAACACGGGGCCCATTATACACTGGAGCATTATAAATGAGGCCCATTATATATGGAGCATTATATAGGCCCATCATACACTGGAGCATCATGCATGGGGCCCATCATACACTGGAGCATTATAAATGGGGCCCATCATACACTAGAGCATCATATACGGGGCCCATTATACACTGGAGCATTATAAATGGGGCCCATCATACACTGGAGCATCATCCATGGGGCCCATTATACACTGGAGCATCATATGGGGCACATTATATATGGAGCATTATATAGGCCCATCATACACTGGAGCATCATCCATGGGGCCCATCATATACTGGAGCATCATATGGGGTTCATTATTTATGGGGCATCATATAGGGTATGGAGCATCATATGGAGCACATATGGGGCCTATTCTGTATGGAGCATTATATGTAGCCCATTCTGTATGGAGCAATGTATGGGGCCCATCATATACTGTATGGAGCTTTATATGCGACTCATTATACTGTATGGAGCAATATGTGGGGCTCATTATACTCTATGGGGACCGTCCTATACTGTATGGCACATTATATGGGGACCATCATATACTGTAGCATTATGTGGAGTTCATAATATACTGGATGGAACATTATATGGGACCAATTATTCTGTATGGAGCAATATATGGGGCTCATTATTCTGTATGGCACACTATGTGGTGGCCATAATACTGTATGGAGGAATATACTGTCCGGATTTTTAGCTATTGTTGAATTTAAAATACATATCAGTCATGTAATGTAAGAAGTGAAGTATTTGTCATTGTACTATACCTAATTTCTGTACCGTATCGGAGCATCATGAATTGTGGTATGTGTTAAAGGGGCCCACTGAGACTCTTTCGCCCGGGGCACATGAAAACCTGGAGCCAGCCCTACCCCCCCCATCTTTAGCCAAATAACCCCCAGTTTTCAATGTGTAACTATTATTATAAAATAGGTTAAGGTTGCCAAGCTTAAGTAATAAGAATCAATGTTGTTGGCATTGAAATGGGCACTGTAGGTGTGTTTACTGTCCTCCACTCCCTGCTGACTTTGCTTCCCCATTGACTTGCATTGGGTTTCATGTTTCAGTCGGAACTCCGACTTTTCCCGATAGTCGGCCGATTTCGTTTGACTCGACTTTTGAGAAAGTCGGGTTTCATGAATCCCGACTCGACCCTAAAAAAGGCTAGTGAGCAGTAATATGAGGGGATGCTGGTGCGTTGCCAGACACACAGCTGGTAATTATAGATACCTTTATGAAAAGTATTGAGGATCACAAACTGGTATCTATATCAAACGCCTATTGAAGACAATTTTTGGAAGGAAAATTGCCTGGGTTGGATTTTTTGTGTCTCATTTTACACAAGCAAGGCTATAGTAGAATATTAAGTTATGTGACTCTACTGAAACCATGAAGTCACGTTCAATGTGTGCGTTACTAATGGAATCATATAATTTTACTGTTCTCATTTTTTCTGTCAGTTTCACTGCTTTCTCATGCAAAGTATTTGTTTTTGTGTAGCTCGAGTTTAGCAGCATCTGCAGTATAACGTAAGCACTTCCCACAAGGTTGTGTTAAATGACCAATTAAAAAGCAATACTTGTAGCTGATTATTTTACACCACCATATGCTTGGTATTTCCATAAGCAGATGTACATTTAGTAGTTTTGCTTGGAACATGTATATTGTTTCATGTAAATGCAGATTTTGTGAAGAAGGAATTATTTGTACTGGACTGGATGGTGCGTAGAATATTTCCCATTAGTTCTGTTTACTCTTCCGCTTTGGATGATTCGGAGTGAGCAATAAATGAAAGTAAATTGGGTTATGTAAAGATTTATTACTATAGTACAAAATCCTGTAGTGCGTTGTCTCCCTGCTGCAGGGGACTAGTTTAGATTTCAGGTGATAGTAAATGTCAGGCAGTGAGTGGCAGTAAATGACATTGCTTCTGAATTAATGTTTTCTAAATAGACCAGTTCAGAGTATATGGCAGGCGTAGAGCTTGTGTTGGCCTCAGATGTGTTCTCTGGCAGCTATCATTCTTGCAGTGTGTGATTTGTATAAACAGCTGATGACTGTTTAAGTGGCGAATATCCCAAGGAATTTCTCGATAAGAAGAAATGCTGGAGATGTGCTTGCTAAATTGCCTTGAGCTCTGGTGTACTTGGGTATTATATCTATTGGTTAAATCAATGACCACTAAGCTTTTCACCCAAACAGAATTATGAGTGCGTTGAGTTGCTCCTGTCACTGTTCATGAAACAACAATGTACTTATAAAAATTGATGACATATTCTTGTAAAGTAGACCGCCAAGAGCCACTGAATATGTGAGCTTGAAACCGGCTCACTTATCTACCACTTATCTTGACAATCCTTTCAATTTCAACACAGCCCACTTGCGCCACTCTCTTAGTTGGTTCACCTATAAAAATGTATTTATGTCTAGAATTTCACAAAATCTTTTTTTGTTAGGATATTATTGGCCTTAATTCCCATTGTAAAAAAAGTTTATAGGAACAATGAACTATATCCGGGAGTACACATATGATAGATGTCAACCAAGCTAAATTTGATAAATCAAGCTTGTTGTAGTATGCCTGTTTACTTCATTACAGCAGCTTATGTCTTAGGTTGGATTCACATGAGCATATTTCACAGTCCGAATACAGAATAAAGCCTGTGTCACACTACCGTAGAATACGGCCGAGTGCTATGCGATAAAGCATGCTCTCTTCCCCAATTCATTTGAGGCCCGATAAGGCACATAGCGGCGTGAGTCACTAAAGTTAAGGTCCATCCAGGGGAGGTATACCTTGTCCTTGATGGATGGCTTATAATAATCTTTTAATTTATATAGTGCTAACATATTTCGCAGCAGTTTACAGTTTGCACACATTATCATGGGAAAGACAAACGGATAAAAGTTGAGGGAGAAGGTGCAGTAACACCCCTTCAAAAAATATATTATCGAAATACGTCACATTTTTTACTTGACCGCTTACGTGACATAACAATACTATGTGAAACACAGTGCCGACATCGCAGGAAAGGCTCCAATCCGGAGGGTGTATGTGTTGTTTTATTTTATTTAGGACACTGCAGCATTTAAGAAGGTATTGTTCATTAGTGGACGACCTCTTTTACATCCAGGCACTTTTATTTGGCATAGTTTACACATTCAGGGAAAGCTAGCTGATAAGAAACAAATTACCGTAACCTCTTACATTCAGCTATTTTTTACAATAAACTTCTAGGCAGGTATTTTTGGTTTAATAAACATTATGGATACAAAGTTAGTTTATATTTAGGTTGGCAGGACCATTGTGTTCTCTTTTCCACAGCACAATGAAACAATTCTCCAAAATGTAACTGCTCTTATTATATAATAATCACAATTTATCACAAGGTTTACATTTTGGAAATAAGTGTCAAAGTTGTTGTTTTGGTTTTTTTTATTTTTGGTCTACCTAGGAGAAATAATGTTTCTGCCAGAAGCACCGAGATTACCTATTCTTATCCTTTCCCTTTATATTATTTTGTAAAAGCAACTGAAGAAATTGGAGGCAGAAAAGGTATGGGATAATGGTGTGCAGGGAATTACATCACAAAATAGTTGTGTCCAAATAGAGAAGACGAGACAATGAGCATTTGTTATACATGCTGTTACGTGTTATTTCTAGTAGGTACTGTTGTATCAGTTTTTCTATACACATGTACTATATATGATGTTTTTTCTTAATATATCTTTGGGCACCCCTATTAATCTTAAGCTTAATGTTTTATAAAAATGGGTGTTTTTGCAACAGCTATCTCAGTTTGATATATCTAATAACTATTGGACACAGTAATGTTTCTGCCTTGAAATGAGGTTTATTGTACTAACAGAAAATGTGCAATCTGCATCCAAACAAAATTTGACAGGTGCATAAGTATGGGCACCTCACCAGAAAAGTGACATTAATATTTAGTAGATCATCCTTTTGCAAAAATAACAGCCTCTAGTCGCTTCCTGTAGCTTCTAATGAGTTCCTGGATCCTGGATGAACGTATTTTTGACCATTCCTCTTTACAAAACAATTCCAGTTCAGTTAAGTTTGATGGTCGCCGAGCATGGACAGCACTCTTCAAATTATCCCACAGATGTTCAATGATATTCAGGTCTGGGGACTGGGATGGCCATTCCAGAACATTGTAATTGTTCCTCTGCATGAATGAATGAAGCGGTGTTTTGGATCATTGTCTTGCTGAAAGATCCATCCCCTGCGTAACTTCAACTTTGTCACTGATTCTTGAACATTATTGTCAAGAATCTGCTGATACTGAGTGGAATCCATGCGTCCCTCAACTTTAACAAGATTCCTGGTGCCGGCATTGGCCACACAGCCCCAAAGCATGATGGAACCTCCACCAAATTTTACTGTGGGTAGCAAGTGTTTTTCTTGTAATTCTGTGTTTTTTTGACGCCATGCATAACGCCTTTTTGTATGACCAAACAACTCAATCTTGGTTTCATCAGTCCACAGGACCTTCTTCCAAAAAGAAATTGGCTTCTCCAAATGTGCTTTTGCATACCTCAGCCGACTCTGTTTGTGGCGTGTTTGCAGAAACGGCTTCTTTCGCATCACTCTCCCATACAGCTTCTCCTTGTGCAAAGTGCGTTGTATAGTTGACCGATGCACAGTGACACCATCTGCAGCAAGTTGATGCTGCAGCTCTCTGGAGGTGGTCTGAGGATTGTCCTTGACTGATCTCACCATTCTTCTTCTCTGCCTTTCTGATGTTTTTCTTGGCATGCCACTTCTAGCCTTAACAAGAACTGTCCCTGTGTTCTTCCATTTCCTTACTATGTTCCTCACAGTGGAAACTGACAGGTTAAATCTCTGAGACAGCTTTTTGTATCCTCCCCTGAACAACTATGTTGAATAATCTTTGTTTTCAGATCATTTGACAGTTGTTTTGAGGAGCCCATGATGCCACTCTTCAGAGGAGATTCAAACAGGAGAACAACTTGCAAGTGGCCACTTTAAGTAGCTTTTCTCATGATTGCATACACCTGGCTATGAAGTTCAAAGCTCAATGAGGTTACAAAGCCAAAAAAAGTGCTTTAGTAAATCAGTAAAAAGTAGGTAGGAGTATTTAAAACAAGAAAATGATAAGGGTGCCCATACTTATGCACCTGTCAAATTTTGTTTGAATGCAGATTGCACATGTTCTGCTACTACAATAAACCTCATTTCAAGACAGAAACATTACTGTGTCCAGTAGTTATTACATATATCAAACTGAAATAGCTGTTGCAAAAACACCAATTTTTTATAAAACATTAAGCTTAAGATTAATAGGGGTGCCCAAACTTTTTCATATAACTGTATTCATTAGAGAATATCATTACTAAGGATTAAAAAAGTTCAAAAATTAGATAAAATGAGTCATACACCATAGATGGAAAAAAAGAGGTGTCTTAGACCAATTGTTTGGTCCAAAACATTAGCAAAGAGAGAGGTGTTTTGAATTAAAGAGAATTTGTCAGCAGGTTTTCACTATGTAATCTGAAGACAGCAGGAGATAGAGGCTGAAACACAGAATTCAGGGATATATCACTTGTCAAAGTGTGTGCTGCTGGTTACTAACTGTGATTAATTTATCACTAAAAGATTATCATTGCTGGACTACACTAGTCTGGCAACGTCCCCTCCCCCTGTGATAAGCAGCTCACTATCTATGGACATTGTATATGGAGAGCCTGGTGTGGGCGGGGGCAGCTTTCTCAGCTCTGCTTCACTCTGAATCTAAAAGCTCTGATTGTGTCAGAACGACTGCACCCAGTAATCTAAGTGATGCATCATTGGATTCAGCTTCTCTTTGCCTACAACAGGCTGCTCTTAGATGAGGTAGCAAAAACCTGCAGACAGATTCCCTTTAATCTTAGGGACAACATGGAAGATGCCACAATTTTGAGGAGCTGTTTTACTAAACCCCTTTTATAGTCTGGGTTACTGAACTGTCCTATCATAACTAGTAGTTGGCAAACATGCAAGGAGAATGGAAAGAAAAGGCATGAAACCAAGCATAAATTCTTCCTGTTCCCGCTGGTTGGAGGAATAGACTTAACTTTAAGAATCAAAATGTCATATTTTCATAAAATAGACATTTCCTTAAAGAGGCCCCATCACTTGCCATAAATACATCCTTTTTATCTGCTGTAAATGATGCTGTTCTCCTGAATCTGGCATTGCATAGTGTTTGTTCCTGAGATATGGTTTTCTCTTTTCTGTATATACATGCAATTTTGAAAGTCAGCTGTATGTAATCCACAAGAAAACTCCCATAGAAGAGAGTTAAAGACCACACCGACTTGATTAAAAAGACAAGGATCCAAGTGATGAAAGCAATTTCTCCAGAATTGTAGCATAAGTCGCTTTGAAAAGTTGCAATATTTTTGCACAAGTTGAACAAAAATGTTGTGTCTTTTGACAATTTTGTACTAATATATCCCATCTCAGCCAAAATGGATGAATCTGTGGCAGCACAAGGGCACAGCAGGAGCGTCATGCCACAGCTTGTGTAATTCAGGACAAACTATGGCTTCCAAATACCTGAAGTCTTACTCCAGTCCCTGGCTGGATTAAGATTTGTGGCGAGGTGCACAGAGGGGCATGTCACTTGTCAGGGGCTCCTGATTCATTAAGAAGCCTATGTCTTCAACGAGCCCTCTAATCAAGACTGGTGTAAACATCACCGACTATGGTAAATGGGTGTCCAGATTTACATAGAGGTATGAGAGTGCAATAACAGCTGCATTTACACCAGCTAAAATGATATATTTATAACTGCATTGTCCCCATCCGGTCCCCGGTATATACAGTATCATATCACCACCATTTAGCTCTCAATTGTTAGGCCTCTTCATGCTAGACAGGGACTTCCATCTTTGATGAGACCCAAGATGTTTCCATGCAGGCTCACACAAGGGTCACAGAGCACATCCTCTTTAAAGTTGCCTGTCAATGTTTCTTTTGGCAAATCAGAAGCCCAAAGATCGCTATCTGTAGGTGGTTGCAATTTCAGGGAACTGTACTGAAGCCAAAGAGTCTTTTAGCATTTATGATGATGTCACCTGCTCCTGTCAGATTCAGTGCAATCCAGGAGCCACATAATGCAAATTCAAACTTATTGATCTGACAAAATCAATACCTACAAGGCGTCTATATTACCAGTTACCAGTATACAATACACATGAATTTTAGTGACCTACATTTTTATATACAACCTGTTAAAAAATACACCTCATGGGATATTCTGTCACTAGAACATCTCAGCAGATCCAGCTTTGGCTCTTTATTATCTACAAATGACAATGCACAAAAAAGTTGCACTCTATCATGCTAAAGCATGTCAATATAATAATAATATGAATAGCAATACTGCTTCTGGTAACTGGGAAAAAACGGAGATGCTTAGCACATAATTTGGCCAATTCATGCATGCCCAGCAACCAATGACAAGGCGGTCTAAACTCTGCCGGGTCCTACGTGTCTAGTGTGAATACCTCTCTAAGACTGAAGTCTGAATTTCTGGGTAGATGTGAAGACCTCCCTTCAAAGTCTGATTTTATGGGTAGGTAGAACCCTGTTGCAATTAAAATCCACCACATGCTGGAGGGCGGAGTGCTCGGTCAGAGAGCTAATATACAAATCACAAAAGACTGACTGGCATTCCAAACTAGTGTGAACAGGTGCATACTAGGAGCAGCTACCTCCATATATAATATATAAAAAAAATTGCACTCTATCGTGCTAAAGCATGTCAATATGAAATATGTGAAATATGAATAACAATACTGCTTCTGGATACTAGGAAAAAACTGAGACGTTTAGCACATAATTTGGCCATTTCATGCATGCCCAACAGCCAATGACAAGGCGGTCTCATGCTGCTGGAACCCTATGTGTCTAGCTCTATCTACAAATGATGTCACAGTATAGGAGATATTAAAATCCTTTCTTTAACACATAATTATACAAGAGATGTCCTTCTTTTAAAGTAACTTTTCTTTATTGAACTCCATTAATACCTAATGATGACCAGGAATACAAGGTCCCTTTAAATAAAATGCAGTATGCGGTACTAAAATACAGATTGGATCTATTATACTGCAAACTGCAAGTATTCTGAATAATAAGTCCCATGGCTATAATTTTGCTTTATTGTTTCTTCTCCTTTATTAAATGTTTAGTGTTCTGCAGTATATTTTAAGCTCTTTTACGTGAATTGTGAAAACGAGTATTAGCTGATACATATTCGTGCCTATATTTCTTCAGATATTATTACATATAATTGCCTATAAATGTTATTAAATCATTAATGATGACTTGTCATTCAGCAAATATACTGAACCTGTCCCACTATGCATACATTATGTTCCACTTGTATCTAGCTATTTCAGGAGATGCATCAATTTCTAACATTGCATTCAATTAATACTGTATGTTATCTTTCAAGTAACTTTATTCCTGATAGAAGATACAGTAATCAAGAAAGCAATCAAGTTTATCCATGCAATGATGTTTCTTGACTTGGCTGTGGATCATTGTGGCTACAACTGGTTTAAAAATGGCTGGGCTGGTGTGTGGAGTTTAGGGAATTCCTTATATCCGTAAAGAGAATTTATCACCAATCATTGATTATGTTGCTCTCACCACCTAATCTGAGAGTAGCATAATGTGGAGACAGAGACCTTGATTCTAGCAATGTTTCTCTTACTTGGTTGCTTAGCATATGGTAGATTTGATAAAATTAGTGTTTTACCTGTAGAAGATGATTACTAGAGACTAGTAATCCTCTGTATATCCTTACACCCACCTGTTGTGAATGCTCTGGATCTTACTCCTGAGTTTGGGCTCCCTCTGGTGGCTGCTGATAGTAATGAAGCAGCCTTGGTTAACAGAAGTTCATCAGCTGGGAGCGATGATTGGCATTCTGGTGTTGATGACTGGGGAGATTTAAGTGAGTAACCTTCCCATGATCCTCGCCGGTGATTAGTTGCTTCCTGGTCTCTTTTGGAAGTCAGCGTGCTTCCTGCTTGTCCTGCAACGTTCAGATAAGTTATTTGCTGTTTATTTCTGTGGCTTGTGTTTTTGTCTATCTCAGTTTTTTGCCCTACTGGTTAGTGCAGCCAGATTCCCCTATGGGGGCCTACGCTGGATACTGTTTCTCATTTACCATTGTTTATGCATTTTATAATAATAATAATAATAATAATTTTAGTTCTTTAGCGCCAACATATTCTGCAGCACTGTACATTATAGAGGGGACTTGTACAGACAATAGACATTACAGCATAACAATAAACACAGATCAAAGTAGATACCAAGAGGAATGAGGGCCCTGCTCGCAAGCTTACAATCTATGAGGAAAAAGGGGAGACACGAAAGGTAAATGGTAACAATTGCTTTCATTGTTTGGACCAGCTATAGAGTAAGAATTGGGTGTTCATGTAATTCTGCATGAACCAGTTAACAGCCAAAGTATGTAATAGCACAGACACAGAGGACTATTAAATGCATAAAGCGGGTGAGAACATAATATGAGGTACCTCATTATGGTTAAAAAAATTTTGAATGGGCCAAGAGGGATAGTTAGGTTAATGCGTTGAGGCGGTAAGCCAATCTGAACAAATGCGTTTTTACGGCACGCTTAAAACTGTGGGGATTGGGGATTAATCGTATTAACCTGGGTAGTGCATTCCAAAGAATTGGCGCAGCACGTGAAAAGTCTTGGAGATGGGAGTGGGAGGTTCTAATTATTGAGGATGCTAACCTCAGGTCATTAGCAGAATGGAGGGCACGGGTAGGGTGGTAGGCTGAGACGAGGGAGGAGATGTAGGGTGATGCTGAGCCATGGAGTGCTTTGTGGGTGAGGGTAATAAGTTTGTACTGGATTCTGGAGTGGATAGGTAACCAGTGTAATGATTAGCACAAGGTAGAGGCATGGTATAACGATTGGTGAGGAATATGATCCTGGAGGCAGCATTCAAGACAGATTGGAGAGGGGAGAGTTTGGTAAGAGGGAGACCGATTAGTAGAGAGTTACAATAGTCCAAGTGAGAATGAATAAGAGAAACAGTAAGGGTTTTTGCAGAGTCGAAAGTAAGAAAAGGTCGAATTCTAGAGATGTTTTTGAGGTGCAGATAACAAGAGTTCCCTGTTATTTTTGCATCCGCTGAATTGCTACCTGTTCACACCAGAGACAGTTTATGTATTTTTGGTTCTCTGTTATTTCAGTATCTGCTGTTTTGCTACCAGTGGACACCAGAGGTCTGATCTAGCGGGGGAGAGATCGTGTGGTCTCAGTATTTTTATATATCAGAAGTGTTGGAGTTTTTTCTAGTGTTTTTTCCAGATTGCAGACAGTATTCTGACCTGTCCTATCTAGACAGTTTTGGGCCCCAGCATTTGCTTACTCTATTTTCTGCCTGTGTTTGTATTTCATCTTGTCTCACCGCCAATATATGTGTGGGGACTACCTATTCCTTTGGGGCGCTTTTCCGGGGCAGTTAGCTTTCACCTTTCTATCTTCAGGCTTAGTTAACTCTCCGGCTGTGACGAGACGTCCAGGTCATCGTAGGTAAGTCCCACGGCTACTTCTAGTTGTGCGGTTAGTTTAGGGGTCTGCAATCCATTAGTTTCCAACCTTTCTGGGTGTCTGGCTGCCTTGGCTATTTTTTGCTACTGTCCTCCTCGGCTACCAAATCATAACACCCACCCCTGATAGCAGCTTCATGCCTATGCACAGTGTACATAGAAAGCTGTCAGTCAGTCAGTGGTGTGGGTAAGGTTATACAGGGCTCACCTTTCTGAGAACTGCTATATCTGCAGTTTTATCAGACCTGCAGCAAGCAATCCAGTAAGTGATACATTGCTGAAATTGTTTCTCTGTGCCTACGTCATGCTGCTCTCAGATAGGCTAGCAAAAACATAGTGACAGATTCACACTAATGCCTGCAATGAGACATGTACTTAATTGCAGGAGACTGCCCAGCTGGTGTTTAACCAATGTGAGTGCATATATATATATAAATTGCATACTTGTGAATACGTAGTTTCCCGCTCTCAAAGACAGCACCAGAGAACCCTGTTTTGTACTGTGATCATAGAATCATAGAATGGTAGAGTTGGAAGGGACCTCCTGGGCCTTCTGGTCCAACCCCCTGCTCAAAGCAGGATTCTCTAAATCATCCCAGACAGATGTCTATCCAGCCTCTGTTTGAAGACTTCCATTGAAGGAGAACTCACCACCTCTTGTGGCAGCCTGTTCCAGTCATTGATCACCCTAACTGTCAAAAAGTTTTTTCTAATATCTAATTTGTGTCTCCTCCCATTCAGTTTCATCCCATTGCTTCTAGTCTTTCCTTGTGCAAATGAGAATAAAGATGATCCTTCTACAATGTGACAGCCCTTGAGATATTTGTAGACAGCTATTAAGTCTCCTCTCAGTCTTCTTTTTTGCAAGCTAAACATTCCCAAATCCTGCAACCGTTCCTCATAGGACATGGTTTGCAGACCGGTCACCATTCTGGTGGCTCTTCTCTGAACTTGCTCCAGTTTGTTGATGTCTTTTTTAAAATGTGGTGCCCAAAACTGGACACAGTATTCCAGATGAGGTCTGACCAAAGAGGAGTAGAGGGCAATAATGACCTCACGTGATCTAGACTGTATGCTTCTGTTGATACATCCTAGAATTGCATTTGCCTTTTTTGCTGCTGCATCACACTGTTGACTCATGTTAAGTCTGTGATCAATTAGTATACCCAAGTCTTTTTCACATGTGCTGTTACTTAGCCCTATTCCTCCCATTTTGTATATGCTTTTTTCATTTTTATTGCCCAGATGTAGTACTTTGCATTTTTCCCTGTTAAAATCCATTCTGTTAGTTTCTGCCCACTGCTCCACACTGTAGGGATTCAGAAATCTGCAGTTACAAAGAGTGACAGCAGAATTTCACCATAAAACTGGACAATCCCTTTAGTGCTCCTGACATAAATACAAATGTTGTAACCATCAACTTATCAGACGTCACAATACCTTATTTCCATTTCTCACATAATCTGACAAGTTACAAAATGTTATATGTGTACAGGATTAGAACCAATTGCAAATGAATACATCATTGGGACCACCAGTAGTAAAAAAATACAGCACCAGAATCACCGGCAGTGTAGAAATAAAGCACCACAAATGATCATCTGTACAGGAATAAATCATCAGAACCACCATCTGTACATGAATAGAGCACCAGAACAACCATTAGTAAATCAATACATTATCACATCCACCACCAGTACAGGAATACATCACCAAAACCACCATCAATCAGTACATAAATACATAACTAGAACCACCATGAGTATAGAAATGCATCACCAGAACCACCATCAGTACACAACTGCATCACCAAGAACCACCATCAGTACAGTTATAATCACGAAAACGGCAATCATTACAGAACTACAGCATCACAACCACCATTAGTACATAAATACAGCTCCAAAACCACCATCAGTACATGAATACAAGCACCAGAACCACCATCAATTCATGAGTATAGCATCAAAGTTTCTAGAGCAATCAACTGTAATGTCAAGCCAGCCCCATATACAATTTATTACATACACCATTGTCCTTCACAATGGTAAGTAGACAATGGAAGTTGTTACCAGCCATCATCAAACTAAGGAACATACAGGAACCACAGAACTGATGAGACATAATCAGTATTACAAGTAAACATTTACATCCAGGTACCTTATAGACGACATGTTCTCTGAAGTTGTTCTCCTTCTTTTCTTCTCCATTTTGTCCAGATGCTATGAAGACTTTTCACATCGACAGCTCTTCTCAACAGACTCCCACCTTATCTGGTCTTCGGCAGAACATCCCAACATAGTGGCATTAAAAAAAGAAGTATAATTATAATGCACCTGAATAAAAGTATCTGCCCTACGCTGTGCCCATGGATAAATAATTGCCCCTCACTGTGTTCCCTGCACAAGGTATGGACTCACAAACTGTTCCTCTTAAGGTATACAGTGAAGGAAATAATTATTTGATCCCTTGTTGATTTTGTAAGTTTGCCCACTACAAAGACATAAACAGTCTATAATTTTAAGGGTAGGTTAAATTTAACATTGAGAGATAGAATATCAAAAATAAAATCCAGAAAATCACATTGTATAAATTAAATAAATTTATTTGCATTTTGCAGTGAGAAATAAGTATTTGATCCCTACCAACCATTAAAGGGTATGCCACACTAAGCGAGATCGCTAACGAGATCGCTAAAACGTCACTATTTAGCGATCTCGTTAGCGACGTCATTGTGTGTGGCATGTAGCAACGATGTGGCCCCTGCTGTGATGTCGCTGATCGTTCACTAGCGTTCTGGACCGTTTTTTGATCGTTGGGGTCCCGCTGGTGAGCCTATATCGCTGTGTTTGGCACCTTTTGCGAACGACGAGCGACCTCGTTTGTGACGCATATGACAGCGGCGCAGGCGGGACTAGGGTTTTTTAGCGTCACGGAGTGGATCGCAATATCTGTAAGTTCTCTTTTGCATCACAGAGAGGATCGCAGAAGTTACAAAGCAGGCTAGCAGGACGCAGAGAGCAGGAGCGATGCTGGAAATTCCTATAAATCAGAAGCGCTCAGTACATGCTAATGACAGATCCTAACAACCGCCAAAGTCGTTAAAGAGATCGCTGACCGCTGATGAGTCATTTATGAGATCTCCTATTTGGCAGCTACTAGCGACCTAAAAGCGATCACACCAACGATCTCATTAGCTTGCGTCGTTATCGTGATCGCTAACGAGATCGCTAAGTGTGGCAGTACCTTAAGAGTTCTGGCTCCTACAGACCAGTTAGACGCTCCTAATCAACTCGTTACCTGCATTAATGACAGCTAACTTACATAGTCACCTTTATAAAAGACTCCTGTCCACAGACTCAATTAATCAGTCAGACTCTAACCTCTACAACATGGGCAAGACCAAAGAGCTTTATAAGGATGGCAGGGACAAGATCATACACCTGCACAAAGCTGGAATGGGCTACAAAACCACACGTAAGATGCTGGGTGAGAAAGAGACAACTGTTGGTGCAATAGTAAGAAAATGGAAGAAATACAAAATGACTGTGAATCGACGTCGATCTGGGGCACCAAGCAAAATCTCATCTCGTGGAGTATTCTTGATCATAAGAAAGGTGAGAGATCAGCCTAAAATTACACGGGGGAAATTGTTATTGATCTCAAGGCTGCTGGGACCACAGTCACCAAGAAAACCATTAGTAACACATTATGTCGTAAAGGTTTAAAATCTTGCAGTGCCCGCAAGGTCTCCCTGCTCAAGAAGGCACATGTGCCAGGCCATCTGAAGTTTGCCAGTGAACACCTGGATGATTTTCTGAGTGATTGGGAGAAGGTGCTGTTGTCAGATGAGACAAAAATTGAGCTCTTTGGCCTTAACTCAACTCGCTATGTTTGGAGGAAGTAAAATGCTGTCTCAGACCCAAAGAACACCATCCCCACTGTCAAGCATGGAAGTGGAAACATTATGTTTTGGGGGTGTTTCTCTGCTAAGGGCACAGGATTTCTACACTGCATCAATGGGAGAATGGATGGAGTCATGCACTGTAAAATCCTGAGTGACAACCTCCTTCTCTCCTCCAAGACATTAAAAATGGGTCGTGGCTGGGTCTTACAGCAAGACAATGACCTAAAACATACAGCCAAGGCAGCAAAGGAGTGTCTCAAAAAGAAGCACATTAAGGAGTGGGCTAGCGAGTCTCCAGACCTTAATCAGATGAAGCTCTGAGTTGCCAAGCGACAGCCCCAAAATCTTAATGATTTAGAGAGGAGTGGACCAAAATTCCTCTTGACATGTGTGCGAACCTCATCATCAACTACAAAAAACATCTGACTGCTGTGCTTGCCAACAAGGGTTTTGCCACGAAGTATTAAGTGTTGTTTGCCAGAGGGATCAAATACTTATTTCTCACTGCAAAATGCAAATAAATGTATATCATTTATACAATGTGATTTTCTGGATTTTATTTTTGATATTCTCTCTCTCAATGTTAAAATTAACCTACCCTTAAAATTATAGACTGTTCATGTCTTTGTCAGTGGGCAAACTTACAAAATCAGCAAGGGATCAAATACTTATTTCCTTCACTGTATATGGTACATGGTTTTCTCAGCCCACTGAGCCCACTCTTCATACTGTCCCCTCACACTGTGTCCCCTCTATAAGGCCAAGTCTCTATAGTATTCCCCCTTGCCCCTCCTCCCATTCTTCTCCTCAGCATACTGTTGCCTTCTTCCATTGCCCTCACACTATCCCCCCCAATCTGCCTCTTCATTACATTAACCCCCACACTACCCAGTCTCTATACCGTACCCCTCTTATTTTTCGCAATATTGTTCTCTCACACTTTTCTCCCTGCTATCTCCTCACACATTTCCCCCACCTCCCCACACTGTCTCCTCACACATTTCCTCCAATCCTTTCCATACTGTCTCCTAACAAATTTCCCCTCTCCCCTATTAGTGATGGATCGGTCATAACCAATCCAGCACTAACAGTTGGTCCCCTTCAGTGAACGATGTGAGCGAGAAACCCAGTGAGAGCCGCTTGCAGTCTCTGAATGGCTTTCACTAAAGGTAAAATGAACGTGTTGAGATACCAAGGAAAACAAAAGCCGGGCATCAGACTACATTTATTTTACCATCCATGGGTTCACACTTATTAATTAGGGATCCGTTTAGCATCCAAAAGAGCTAGCTCTTTATGGTAAGCGGAGCCAAATGATCCAGCTCATAAAAAAGAGCAAAACTGCCTATCACTACCTTACACATCCCCCACACCCCTCATACTGTTTCCTCACACATATTGCCCTCTCCACACTGTTTAAACTTGTTCCCCCACTATACTGTCCCCTCACAATAAATTAGATAACTCTTTGGTTTACTTCAGAGCTCCACTGGAGATGACCTGGTCATGCAGCTGATGCCGCTATGACCTGGAAGTGTCGGTGGTCAGGGCTTCGCCTGAAAGCCGTGAGTACAATTGAGAGCAAGGATCTGGTCTATTACACCTTTGTGGAGCCAGCTGTAATCTTTACATCTGGCTGAGAGAACATCCAAATCCCACCCCAGGGTGGAGCGGCAAAATTCAACCGCCTATTAGACATGTTAGACCTCCAGTTCAAGTGCCTCATTGGAAAAATGCTCTGCCTGCCCTTCCAGATTTGCCCCTGTCCAGGGATTCACATGGACAGATATAAAAGCACAGTGTGAACAGGCTCTAATTGTTTCCTTTACATTTCTCATTTCTTTCAATGCACAAAAAAACTAGATGGAAAAACTGCCACAAAAACTAGAGCTTTTCAGAAAAAAAAATAATGCTGTGTATGTAACTACCCTAAGGAGAGTATTGACCTTTGCTTGCATCTAATTTGAGAGATACATTCACTGGGTAGAAGGCAGTCATGAGCATGACAACATTATTATTCTTATTTCTACCAATTTTATTACAAGATCCCAATCTTATCCTAAGAAATGCTTTCCACGTGAGGGTTTATTTCTTCTGGCTATTTTACCTGCTGTCACCTTTTATTAGGAAAGACCTTGCATTATTATTAGTAAGCCCTCTTCCCCTGTGAAACATAAAGAGTATCTAGGACAGGTATGTCTAGGTGAATTAAAGAGCAAAACACTATATACTAGTGACTAGACAAGATGTGACTTACTAGATTTTTTGCCACGAAGAATTCACATGTATACTTTGTCTATTCTTATGCCTGCCTCGCTTTTGGTTATGAATGTTAGTAATTAGTAATAATAGAAGTCCATTTTATGCTCATACATGTATTCCGTATCTAGAGCTGAACCTACGGTGATTATTTAAAGGGATTTTTTACTTTAAAAAAAGTGAACCCCAAACCCTTTTGGGGACTGTACAGCTAGCCAGTCAAAAGTTAATCTCTCATAAGACTATTGAGGGTAAGCATGAAGCACGTGGTAATGGTTTGGGTAAAAAGTTACATATTATAATGCAGGGTTTATAGTTATGCTGCTATGTCTATTTTTGAGCTCTCTCATAGGAGAAAATAAAGATATAACCCTAGCCCTGAACCTGTCATAAGATGGAGACCAACAATGGTTTCCATAATAGCGCTGCCATTTTATCAGACAAACCAGAGCAGTGTGCTAGGCTATTCCCTTAAATTTTCTACTCTCACAAACTTAAAATATTATCCTGTAGTGGACAACCTCTTCTTAACTGATAAAGTGCCCACATAAAATGAAAAAACTACCTACAGTATCTCCTGTACTGGCGCATCCCGACAGACATCCCGACAGCGTGATAACTAGCAGCTCTGGTCCCGGAGGAAGGATGTGTTTTGCTTTTTTTAATTTTGTTTGGAGCACTTCATTTTAGCAGTTATGTAGGGGGTGTCCATTAGTAGATAACCCCTTTAAACAAATTTACACAGAAAAAAAGTTACTATATCATAATGGTCTAACGGGAAATGCTTTGCCTTGTGGAGAGTGACATACCAGCTCTGGCATGCCAAAATAAGTAGGGAGGTTAATTCGCCGTGCAGTGCTCTCCTGGGAAATTTAATATGCAAATTGCCTCTTCTATAGTGACACCTGTTGGAAGCAGCAATCCTACAAGTCACTATCAACCCTTTAGTTAGCCTTCCATTATATGACTTGGGATAAAAATCCAATCAGAATCTCAATTTGAAGACACAGTGTTTCAAGGTATTGCCCCTCATCAGTGCAAAGTATGAGAACTGAATGGGAAACGTGAGAGGGGTTCCTCGTCCTCGGAAGACCTCGCCAAAGTTAAGCCACCTTGACCTTCAAAACTGGCCAACTCCTCCTCCTCAGTTGCTATCCAAGATACACTGGGGACTACCAAGAGAACTGTCCAACTCTTCCTCCCCGCAAACATCAGACTGATGAGGGAGCTCACACTCAACTTCAGCAAGTTCCAAACTCGCTGTCTCTGGGCTGGGAGATTCGCTTTGGGGCAGGACCTCCTCATGAGCATCCATGATTTCAGTAAATTCATGTTCCTCATTAAGATCTGGGACTGTAACCTGTGGAATGTCCATAACAGCAGCAGGGGGCGCTGGTGCCCCACCGGAGAATTCAGCATAAGACCTAGGACTGGTCCTGGCCTTAGAGTCCCAATACTTATGGCCCTTCTCACCGCAAGCAATTTAATATGCAAATTGCTTCTTCCAACAGGTGTGGCTATGGTTTTAAATAGTCCTTTTGTATATATTTGTCAATAACTTGTATATTTACAGGCATTCATTAAAGTAGAACATGTGTCCATCCTTTATGTGAATAGCCTTACAGGATATAATGTTCCAGCTGCCATATGTGAAAAACATGTGAATAAGCCCAAAGGTCACATTCTTGTTTGATTTTCCTAAGACACAAAAATGGACAGTTTCTCATCAGTGCACTGGATCCAATTTTCATACATTTTGCTTCTGTGCATGTGTTTTTACCAACCCTTAACACTGATTAAATGCAGAAAATCATCAGTGTGAATAAGCCCCGTCTCTAATGAATGCTTTGCATGGCCCCGCGAATACTGCGGTTGTCACTGTGGCTCATTTAATTAACAAACATAAGTTTATTTCTTTTATTAGGTTATCCATGCATGTTTCAAAGTGTCCAAAAGTTCAATAATAAAAGAAATTAAATTGCTGGGTTCCTATAACAAATCCCAAATCTTATATTTCGGGGCTTTGTCATTGAACTGACAGCACAGTTTAATAGATACTGCCATCTAGTGTACACATGAAAAACAACACCAGTGCTAATGCATGCACATTGCAGAGCACCTGGATGACAGCGTTCTCCCCGTTTCTTTACTCACAATTAGCTAAATGGAAATATTGTTAATGATGCAAATTGCTGATAAAAGGTGCACTCTAATTACTGAGCTTGTCATCTTGTGCAGCCATTACGGCGCAGAAATGTACATTTGCATTGGAAATTGCATACTGTAAATAGCCAGTCACATCATGCAACTAATTGCTAGATGCATATTATTACCTATATGCTATAAGCAATGATAATGCTTTCATTGTGCAAATCTCTGCCTAAGGCATGCTGACACTTGTAGTTCCACAGCTGTTGGCTGATTGCCAGCATTGTTCTGCAGCATCCTAAAGTGTCAGCAACCAAAGCATCAATACCCCAATAATCACATGAACATAACCCATAAAATGGTCGTCAAGTACACATCCACAATAACGGCGGCAGTGATCTACCACCGCACCATGTCATTCACAAGCCATACAGCACCTGCGACCTGATCAATGGCCAGTCCTGCTGCCAGAGGGTGTAAAATTTAATTTAAGTGCTCTGACATCTCTTATGTCAAGAGCAAGGCCCTGATACTTGAAAGATTTCTAGTGTCTCCTCCAGTAAGACCGAGGGCATTGATCATTGATCTTGTTACAGAACGGGGCATCTCATAAATGTCAAACTTGCATGCATTTAGCTGTGATGGTCGGGGGAGGTGGCGCTGTCAGCAGCCTTCTTACACAGCAAATAAACACAATGTACGCTGTGAAAAGGAAAAAGTCGGATATTTCAATTTTCTATGCAAAATCAAGGCTGATTGGTTAAGGACATAAACCCCAGATGTCATGTTTAATGATGAAAGCAGTATTTACCGTGAGCATCGCGCCCAATCAGCACGCACTCCAATAGTGAAATTTTGTTCCTTAACCAATTAATGGGAATCTATTGTAACGTGGCGTGAGGTGGTAGCCATGGGTGAGGTGCTCATCTCTTACATCAGGGGTGGGAAACCTCAGGCCCCAGGGCCATTTACGGCCCTTAATTACCTTTTATCCGGCCCCCAGGCAGATTCTCAAGGACCGCATTCTTGGGCGGGGAGCTGTATTTTGATTGCAACTAGCTCATTAATTTCTTCTTGCTCTGTTAGCACACACACGTAGTGTTCACTACTGAAGACTGAAGGGTATGCAATAAAAGATTACGTCCTGACACCAGTGCCAGAGTCAGGATGTACTTTGTGGGCAGAGTTTGTACGGCCCCCGAAGGATGGTATAAATATCCAAATGGCCCTAGGCAGAAAAAAGATTCCCCACCCCTGTCTTACATGCTACTTGAAAGTAAGGGTCCCAGCTGGATATGGGGACTTTGTGATAAGGGGACGCTATGCCCTTGCAGGCCACATGTAACCAATAACTTTGGTTGGCCAGGACCAGATGTTTGACAGTTCAATGAGGGCGACCACCAGTCAAAAATAAACTTTTTTCAATGATAACTGGAAAGGGATTACATACAATATATAGCGGGTACACAATTTTAGGAACGTTTCCTTCACAATACGGAGCATTTTCCACACTCAGTTCCAATTCTTTCCTCTTTACTCGCTTGTCCTCAATCTTCACCGTTCCTCTCTACTTCACCACAGCTCAATACTGCAGTCCAGTTAGCGAGAGTCCTATTCTCAACCCATTACGCATCTTCTCTCCCCTGTAGGGAGCTACAAGTGCTTCTCACAAAATTAGAATATTATCAAAAAGTTAATTTATTTCAGTTCTTCAATGCAAAAAGTGAAAATCATGTATTATATAGAGTCATTACAGAGTGATCTATTTCAAGTGTTTATTTCTGTTAATGTTGATGATTATGGCTTACAGCCAATGAAAACCCAAAAGTCATTATCTCAGTAATTTAGAATACTTTATAACACCAGCTTGAAAAATTATTTTAAAATCCAAAATGTCAGCCTACTGAAATGTATGTTCAGTAAATGCACTCAATACGTCGTCAGGGCTCCTTTTGCATCAATTACTGCATCAATCCGGTGTGGCATGGAGGCGATCAGCCTGTGGCACTGCTGAGGTGTTATGGAAGCCCAGGTTGCTTTGATAGCAGCCTTCAGCTAATCTGCATTGTTGGGTCTGTTGTCTCTCATCTTTCTCTTTACAATACCCCATATAGGGTTAACGTCATGCGAGTTTGCTGGCCAGTCAAGCACAGGGATACTTTTGTTTTTAAACCAGGAATTGGTACTTTTGGCAGTGTGGACAAGTGCCAAGTCCTGCTGGAGAATGAAATTTCATCTCCAAAAAACTTGTTGGCAGAGGGTAGCATGAAGTGCTCTAAAATTTCCTGGTAGATAAAACACAGTGGATCCACACCAGCAGATGACATGGCTCCCCAAACCATCACTGATTGTGGAAACTTCACACTAGACCTCAAGCAGCTTGGACTTTGTGCCTCTCCACTCTTCCTCCAGACTCTAGTCCTTGATTTTCAAATGAAATGCAAAATTTGCTTTCATCTGAAAACAACACCTTGGACCACTAAGCAATAGTCCAGTTGTTATTCTCCTTGGCCCAAGTAAGACACTTCTGGTGTTGTCTATTGGTCATGAGTGGCTTGACACAAGGAATGCGACACTTGTAGCCCATGTCCTGGATATGTCTGTGTGTGGTGGCTCTTGAAGCAATGACTCTGGCAGCAGTCCACTCATTATGAATCTTCCCCAAATTTTTGAATGGCCTTTTCTTAACAATACTTTCAAGGCTGGAGTTATCCCAGTGGCTTGTGCACCTTTTTCTACCACACTTTTTCCACCACACTTTTTCCTTCAACTCATCTCTCCATTAATATGCTTGGATACTGCACTCTGTGAAAGTCAGCTTCTCTAGCAATGACCTTTTGTTTCTTACCTTCCTTGTTGAGTGTGTCAATGACTGCCTTCAGGACATCTGTCAAGTCAGCAGTCTTCCCCATGATTGTGGAGCCTACTGAAACAGACTAAGGGACCTTTTTAAACACTTAGGAAGCCTTTACAGGTGTTTTTTGTTAATTATTCTAATTTACTGAGATAATAACTTTTGTGATTTCATTGTCTGTAAGCCATAATCATCAACATTAACAGAAATAAACACTTGAAATAGATCACATCTGTAATGACTCTATATAATATATGAGTTTCACTTTTTATATTGAAGAACTGAAATAAAGTAACTTTTTGATGATATTCTAATTTTGTGAGATGCACCTGTATATTGCCAGTATGGCCGGTACTTATCTTCTCTATCTCTGACGCTCTAGAACTTCGGCCTGGACACTCTTTTCGTCTTACGTACTCTGGTCGGTCTAGTCTCATTACCTCTGAGAGTTATAAACTCTGAGCCGTACTGCTAGGCGTCCTGACCGAGGACTCATCTCCGATCGATCACTCTGTTCTTTTGGTCACATCTCACTCTTACTCTCCACTAAGATTTTGCTATCCTGTCTCCTCTCTCATTAAGGAATTTTGTGGATGCTTACTGATATGTATGTGGTATTTCCCGAGGAAGAAGTCATTTTTAGACTTTGAAATGCGTTGAATAAAACCACCATTCCTTTTTCATCAATACGTCCGGATCTCTATTTGTTCAGCAGCGCGGATAGTATCCAGAAAATTCCTTTGTATGGTTCCTGATATGGTAAGTCTCTGACCTGTGGATCTTCGGCAGCTGACGTTTATGTGCCTTATCAAAGGGGCACCAGGTGAGCAGTTTTCTGATTAACAGATTCTGCAATTGTTGGATAAGACTCTATGTGCGCTTCTTCTCTCCTACAATATTAATGACACCTTTGTCATGCGGCACTGCTCACATCAAACCTTAGGCTTTCTTTCCATGCAAACTACCTCTATCCCTTCAGCTTAACCCCTCCCACTCTGGGCTAGTCCCAAGCATTACCTCTAGCTTTCACTACTGTCAAGCAGCACAGAACAATAACATCGTTAACACAAGTCACAATTTATATTACACAACATAACATTACACTTTATCTCAAAGGCGGAAATGTGGGCAATATGTCCATATCCTTTCACTATCACCAGGTTTTTGCCATCTAATATGATAGCAGCATAATGTAGAGACAGAGGCGCTGATTCCAGCAACTTTTCACATACTGGGCTGCTTGCTGTAGCTTTGATAAAATCTGTGTTTTATGAGAAGGAGATTATCACTAGAGAACTAGTAAACCTGCTGCCATGTAGTCCTCCATATTCATGAGTTTTGTATAACCACGCCACTTATTGGCAACTGTCTACCTTTTCACAGTGTACACAAACTCTGACAATCAGGGTTATACAGGGCTCAGCATTCACAGAACTGCTAGATCTGCTGCAGATAAAACTAAAACTGCAGAAAGCAACCCAGTGGTTGATACATTACTGGAATCAGTGTCAATTTCCCCATATCGTGCTGCACTCAGATGGGGAAACAAAAAATGGTGATACATTCCCTTTAAGTCTAGGTGCACACTGCATCTCTGCACTTAATCAACAGTTTACATTGGTAAGTTTTCCCAACTTATACAGGTAACCGCTCACCAAACGGAGACCAAAAGTGTGTTCTTTTGGCCTTTCTCTGGCCGGTATGCGCTTGTATAGCTTTTCTTTAACTATATAGTAAAGCACATGAGACTGCACTTTCCTATATTCCAAGGGTCACTGCACAGAAATGTATACCATGTGGGTCCCTGTGGTAGAGGGATGCCTCGACATCCACACTGTCCGACAGACACCTCCTGAGCATATGCACCTGACTGCGGGCACAGAAACAGTGTGGGCCGAGCCTAAATAATGTACCATTGGACTGATACACAGTAAGAACTGATCCGCCAGTTGCTCTCATTAGAAATATGGCTGTTGAATATTGTGTTAATATTGAGTATTTTGTAGCCCCTCTCATTCTCCCCTAGCTACCATGCTGTTAGTTGAGGCAGTGATACGGATACTAAAATGTGACCTCTTTAAGGATGTCTTAATGACAGGCTTAACCACCATGCTGTTCTGTTCTGTGACATCACCCAATCATACCCTTTAAAATTTAGAAATAACTTGTTTGGCTCCACCACAAGTAGTATGGGGTGAGAGAATAACTGCTTTGTTTGCTTGTCTGAATGAGCCCAAAATCAATGGGGTGTAAAAATGGATCACATGGAGGTTACCATCCATATGTCATGCGTTTTTCATGGATCCATTTGAATTGTTAAAGGGAATCTGTCACCCTAAATTGGCGGGATATTTAAATGATGGCAGTCAGGTCAGATGGGCGGTGTTTTGGGTACTTGCCTTAACATGTTGTTCACCGCTGTCTCCATTATTTCTGGGAATTGTAGTCGTTGCCCTCCATATAACGCGCCTGCGCATTGCAATCGTGAATTGCGCACGCGCAGTATGCTTTGCCCGCAGATTGCTATGCGCAGGTGCGTTATATGGAGGGCAACGACTACAATTCCCAGAAATAATGGAGACAGCGGCGAACAACATGTTAAGGCAAGTACCCAAAACACCGCCCATCTGACCTGACTGCCATCATTTAAATATCCCGCCAATTTACAGTGACAGATTCCCTTTAAAATAGGAAATTGTATTTGACCATTAATTATATTTAAATGGTTCATGTGATTCCATATGGGCGTAAAAAACAGACAATCATTTTTTAGGAATGAAAACTGAGAATTTGGCAAACCCTAATTCTGCACAAGCCGCAAAAGCCTGGACAAATGCAAGACACAGTTCCCCCTTTACAATGCAATAGCACAATATTACACATAAGAGTCTGCTGTTAAATTACCAACTTAAGATTGTTTGTTGGTTTCTTGGCATTAATTTTGTACCAAGGGCTTCAAACCGCTATTGTTTTATTTTCTTAAACAGGTAAAAATGGATACTCAGGCCAAAAACTGATGAAAATTGGTCTGTGTTTTTCTTTCTTTTATCATCTAAGGGCTCTCTCACACAAGGGTATAACATGGGCGAGTACTATCTGATGTTTTATCTGATCACACTCGGCCCAATTTTATACTATGTATGGGGCAGTGCAGATCTGCGAATATTTTCTCTCGCCGATTTGGCAAGAGAAAAGAATTACAGCATGCTGCGAGTGGCTCCAATATTCGGATCATGCACACAAATACAAGTCTATCAGTGCGTGTAAACATCAGACTGCACTCGGATGTCATCCCAGTGCAAACCAACATCTGCGGACAGAGACAGTGGAGAAGATGGAGAAATTAAGTTCTCCATCTTTTTCACAGTTGTGATCCAATTCTCTCACATGCGAGAGAATCGGATCACAGAAAGATGACACTCGGATCGGACTCTGATAAGGGTTGATCTGAGTGTCATTAGCATAATCAGACCTATTCTCTTGCATGAGAGAATATACGACCATGTGACCTGGCCATAGAGTTCCATGCACATGTACTATTTGGCTTTTGTTTGTTGATGCAACATGTTCCCATTATAGACGCCAAACTTTTCCATACACCTATTTGTATGGACCAACAATCTGAAAAAAAATCTGAGACATTTCCAGTTTTGATGGCTATGTGAATAAGGCCTTATTATCATTGTACCTTTTCAAAAGAGACACTAGCACTGTGAAATAAATGCATACTACATAAGCCTATTGCTTTTTCTGACATTTACATAAATGTGTGATCTTGACAGGTATTTTAATGCTACTTTTTAGAAATATAAGTTGTAGCCCAATAACTCTAAGAAGACTATTTGAGATGAAAGTGTGAAATCTATTTTCTGCTTTTGATTTTATGTAACAAAAACTTTCGATCTTTGTTGGCCTATTTTTGAGTCATCAAAGAAGCTTCTGGTGAAAAAAAACAGAACGATAATAAAAAGCTTAGCAACCCTGTGTAAAGAAACTTTTTGAACTCAAAAGTATGTGAAATCATTTCTCCATGGTGTTAGTACAAGAAAAGCCACCAGGCAGATGAAAATAACAAAAAAATCAATTCAGGGTAACGTAGGACATCAAAGTACATTGCAATTGGTTTCTATAATATTTCTAAAACTTTTCTCTTCTTCATTGAGTGGAATGGAATACTTATATAATACTACACTTTCTTCTTTTCCCTTTCTTCCTGATCTTTTTATGCTTTTGAGTTTTTATTAATCCGTCTCCATTTTGTTACATAGAATTTAGATACAGATTGGAAAAACATAATTTTTTGCACATACGGTACTCATAAATTAAACTATCATGGGAGTAAAGATTTGTTCCTTTGGGAGAATTATTTGGATGGCACTATTTATGTGACACTGGCAGTATTTTTGCTGGGTGCTTTGTAATGGTATAGCCGTAAAAAATTGGGATCGATTTTGGCATGTGACTTAGGCCGGGATCACACATGCGAGAAACACGGACGAGTCTCGCATGTGAATTCCCGGCACTGCCGCCGGCACTCGGGAGCGGAGCGAGCGGCTGCCTAGAAATACATGCAAGCCGTACACTCCGCTCCCGAGTTCCGGCGGCAGTGCCAGGAATTCACATGCAAGACTCGTCCGTGTTTCTCGCATGTGTGATCCCGGCCTTAAATTTTCAAGGTTCTTGATGTTCCAATACCAATATTTGGAAAATACAAAGAATATCACTGCTATGCACAATTTTTTTTTATTTCAGATCCGTATTAATATACATTATATTTCTAATTGTCATGTCATGTACTGGATCTGGAATACTTTACAATTAAACACCTAGATCAGCCCGATAGACAATACCTAAAAATACTGCGATGTAACTTAAACAATTTTTACAACTGTTTTTTTTAACATCTCTATTTTTAAAGGGCACTTGTCAGCTAAAATATTTTGTTTACCTGCAAACATAGTGGTTATTTGCAGTTCAATAGCATTTTTAACATGCTCAGCTATCTAACTGAAGCAGCGGCTACAGGGAGAAAATGAAGCTATATTCTCCCTGCAGCCGCTGGCTTCTGGTCATCAGTGTGGTGCCTTGGGCTATAACAGTCACCACTCACTACACAGTGAACTCACAGTAATCACTCCCTCCTGCACACACAAACACACGATAAGAATTAACATCCACATTATTTGCCAATTGGCTTCTAAGATTAAAGAGCATTTCTAAATTAGCAGTATTAAGAGCGGCTATACTTTATCTTTATTCTATTGACTGGGAATATAAAGTAATTAAGTTGTGCCTAATTCTCCCTGTAGAAAAATCTATGCAATCTCCTAAATCTCAATTCACAACAGGCCTGTGTATTAGGAGAGAAGTTAAAGAGTTAGATTTCTATCAGATGGATCCAGGCACACATGTTTTCACGGTCAGAACTGACACAGACAGGTCAATCTCATCAACAGACACGCTCAGAAGCATTTTCTCTACCGTCTTTAACCAATGTGATAATTTGCTGACCATCCAGATGTGATAATGAATTATATTTAGCATCTCATAAAAGTCTTAAATAAATGAAAATGGGAGGATCTGATTTCCGAGATTGTTCATATAGCAATATGGGCATTTTATGATGTAGCTCTAATTAGAATGCCTGCTATCGATTATCAAGTGCTTTCCCGTCTGGGATCAATAGCGGTGCACAGCCCAGGGACAGTAATTAATTGTGTCAGCTAGAGACTGGAAATAACATATCGCCCAATATGCATACAGCAATCAATCTCTCAAGAGGCTTGAAAAAAAAGAGATCTTGAAAGAGTGAACACAGAGTAGTTACTACTAAAGAAATAAAAATCACTAAATAACAACCAAACCTTACAAAACACCGTGTATCTCTATGTCCCGGTGGTCAGATAAACTCATAAAGCACAAAACTTTTGTTGTATATAGTGAGAGTCAGTGATAAAACCTAGTATTATTTTGTTTTGTAGGATCTAGGTCTGGCAACTGTAAGTTTCTTCTGTCATTTAGATATTTTGTTTCCATTTTAAATTATTTAAGTGGAATTTCCGGGACAGAAATGAATATTCTCCTTTGCAGAAAAGGTGGAAATAAATGGTTTTGTAATTTACAGCTGATCGGCCACTGGGAGGATGGAATGGAATAATTCTAGGGGGCGCGAGGGGGCAAATTTCAGCAGATGACAGATTAATATTTTTTGAATGGAGCATAATTTTTAATATCTGTAAATTGCAAAACTATTTATTTCCACCTTTTCTGCTTAGTTAAATGTATTCTTTATGGTGGCACAACCCCTTTAATTTGTGTACAGTATCCCAAAAATTATGAGAAATTGAAGACATTTCATCCTTATATAATCTGTTTTTACTTCCATTTTGGGCTCGCCTTAGGCAGCTGTTTTGTGGTTCTAGTTCCCTGTCTTCTATGTTGTTGTGTGGTTGGTGTAATGCTTATAAATTGTCCAGAAGTGGCACTGTGATAAACATGGATGCTGACCAATAGCCAATCATCATCATACAGGGAGACAAAGTACACAGCCTCAGTGAAAACGGTCTGATAACACTCACTTGGGCTTAAAAAAGTTAACTAATTGGTTGCCAAATACTTTGATTGATAACAGCTTTACAATAGAGTGGCATTTTTTTTTTAAGATTTATTCCCCACTGCAGCCACTATTACATCCTGTGTTCAGTTCAACATAAAAAATTTGCTTATTGGTCCTCTTTAAAGTTCTTTGCTACTTTTTATGATGCTGTCATCAGAACAAATGCTTACTGTAGAGTCAGCCAGGTCTCTGATTTATTGCCAGAGTTTCATCCAGTACTGCTTCAAACGTGAGACTACCATCATAGTACTCGAGTGTACCAAGTAACTTATCTTGTAGGATGCTCACATATATCTCAGCATTGAGACCACCATCGATCCTCATTAAGTATCCAATGCCTTTGGCTGTGAAACAACCCCATATCATCAGGCTTCCTCCACCAAATTTAAGTTTCTTCAATTTCTTGATTTGTTAGCCCCTTTTTCCCTTGTTTCTTCCAGACTTTTTTGGACCCATCAGAGCCTAGTGATGAGCAGACTTGTTGACTCCGATATTTTGCCAAGACGTCCACCTCTTGACTTTTGAACAGATGGACTTCATTTTGTATTCTTCCAACTCTCATGGCACTCACATGATGCAGTTTGACAATTTTCTTGGCTGAGAAGCTGCTATTGATTAGCTGGATGATGCTGTTTATCTTTTCTTGGTTCTTCTTCATGGCTGCTCCTCAATCCTAACCAGTGACCTTTTGCTTGGGAATCAACCTAATAACACACTGAGCTATTAGGGAATGTGAGAACAGGTTGTATTTTGTAGTATGCAGGAAATAAAAGATTTTTCCACCACCAGGAGCAAAACAGTAACAATGCAGTGACATGACAAGAACATGCATAACTAATCATAGGCTAAATAGTTGCAAGTCAAAGTTATGTAAAAGATAGCCAAGATGATAATCTATAGAATGATGGTAGTCTCACATTTGAAGCAGTAGTGGATGAGGAGATATGGAGCCTGAAAGTCAGAAGTTCAAAACATTGTTACCCTTTTGCCCGTCAGGGTATATTTGACCTTAATATTCCATCGACTTTTCTTATTGCTTTACACTTTGTCATATTGCTCTTCTGTATATTTCCTGGTTTTGACTGCTGGCCTGAACTCTGACCCAGTCATTAGCTGCTCCTTTTGTTGAACCTTAATTGATTGTCTGGCTCTGATCCATGACTAAGGGCCCCGTCTCACATAGCGAGATCGCTACCGAAATCGCTGCTAAACAGTGATCCCAGCAGCTATCTCGCTATGTCTGACACGTACCAGCGATCAGGCCCCTGCTGTGAATCGCTGGTCGTGTCAGAAATGGCAGGACTTTTTTTTGATCGCTGGTCTCCCGCTGGCCATCACGCATCGCTGCGTGTGACAGGCGGGAGACCAGCGATCTCCTGATAACCAAGGTACACATCGGGTTTCCAGGCGCGGGGCTGTGCCTTGAAACCCGACATGTACGTTGGATACCAGCGCGCTGCTGCAGGGGAGCTGGTAACCAAGGTACACGTCGGGTTTCCAGACACCGCGCAGCGCCTGGAAACCCGTCGTGTACCTTGGTTACCAGCTCCCTGCATCAGTGCGCTGGTATCCAACGTACACTGCGGGTAACTAGGCGACGTTACCCGCAGTGTCGCTGTCCTGATCGCTGCCTGAGCTGCCTGTTTGGCAGCTCAGCAGCGATCATGTAGCGACACACCAGTGATCCTGATCGTTGTCGGGATCACTGGTTTGTCGCTATGTGAGACGGGGCCCTAAGTCTAACATTCTGATATTGCTGCTACATCCTGCTGGCAACTGGTAATTATTCTGAGGAACACAACCTGGAAACCCTACTGTTTAAACCTCCTTGCAAGGTCCCTGATAAGGCCAGAGTCAGACTAGCGATGAATACGGACGAGTGCTATGCAATAAAACATCACATAGCAATCGACCAGGATTAATCTATGGGGCAGCTCCCATCACCGTTTTTTTTCTCGGCCATATTCTACGTGCAAGTGAAATCGCATGCTGCAATTGTCACCGACACTCGACGGAGTCTCGGCACACTCGCACCCATATAAGCCTATGGGTGCGAGTGACACAGCGCACATCACTTGGATATCATCCGAGTGCGATGCGATATACGCCGACGCCGACAATGGAAGAGATAGAGAAATTAGTTTCTCTGCCTCCTCCGTAGCTGTGCTCTGATCCACTCTGTGCGAGAGGCTCGGAGCACAGTAGCACGCAGCAGAGGGTCATTAGCAAATCGCATCCGATGCCATACGCAAGTGTGACCCCGGCCTAAAAAAAGTTCCTTAGACTTCGCACCAAAAGGTCCTGTATGGTACTGTCACGGGTTTACAGTGACAGAGAGGAGCTAGAAGACAGCAGCGTCTGATTTCTCCTACTCCATGAAAAAAGAAAAAGGATCAATACATATGGAATGTGCACACCTGAATCAAACATATAATGAGCAACTTTATTACACCACAGCACAAAAATATTTAAAATATTTAAAAGTGGAATACAACACCCCCCGTGTCCATAGAAGCTGTTCAACAAACAATAAGCATAAGGTGCCAAGTGTAGGCTATTATAATAATCACACAGGATACCACAAGGTACTATCAAAAGTGCAGTAAGTAAAACAGACAAGGGTTAACAGAGCAACATGAGTAAACATCATAATTATGCATGGTAACCATCAGAATGAATATATATGGCCGTAAATGAAAAACATGCACTAACAAAAAATCAAATTTGGGCGTACCCACAGATGATGCAGTAACCCAAGCCAGATAAGGCCCCTATAGCAGAAAGCAACCTGGGTTGGGGAGAAAAACTCTGGTTGCCAAAATTAGCTCAAGATAGAGGATGTACAAGTAAACCGGGACCCACGTGCAAAGTAATACCCATGTAGGGCAACAAGAAAAGGTATTCAGGCACCTGACATGAGGGTCCCCATGTGGTTTTAAGGAACAGGGGTGTAGGGAGGCCCCCACGCGTATCGCTGCAAGCGATATCTCCTACTCCTACACTGATTAGAAGCACTTCAACTTAATATTATATGGTGTAAATTTATTTTAGCAGTGCAGGGGTTAATCTGCTCTGTTGATAGCTCCTGGAACCTTTCCTGCATTAAGACTCTCAGCTGTGCACTGTTAGCCACTCCCATCTCCTATATAAACTAGGCCCTGGCTAGCACTTATTGTCAGAGCTAGCTTATGCTGCATGGCTGGAAGTTGTTGGTGGTGGTTGTTGGAGAAGGTGTTTGGTGGATTTATCTGTCACTGTTGCTAGGTTTTGAGTGTGTGATAATACTCTTTCTTCTCCTACTTGGTTTAACCCCATCCTCCACTGCCTGGTGCATTCCTTTGTTGTCTGTGTGAGTATATTTGTATGATTCGTATTTTCCTTTATCCTTGTTTGTATTAGCATGTTAGTCTGGTAGGTATATTACGGTACACTCCTACTCCACCTCTTCCATGGATGGTGGAAAGGTACAGACTGAGGGCGGATTCAGGAGCTAAGGCAAGGTACGTGGCCCTGACATCTTCACCATCGGAAGTAATCTGGGGAACAGGGCGAGATAGGAAGCCCCTAGCATTAGGGACAGGGAAGAAGCCCCTGGTCCTGAGACACCTGACAACAGAGTTATGACAGTACATTGGTCTTACAGTATTACTTGTATTTTACATTTTATTGGCACTAGGCAGCCAGACACGTCTGTGATCTACACTTAGTTTTTTATGCTTTTGTTTCATTAAACAACAGGAGGAAAACAAATTCAGGAGTATGAGAATGCCAAGCAACCGACAGTGTTATTTAACAGAGTTACAATCTGTGGAAGTAGAGCTGATCACAATACTGCTTAGCTTGCAAGAAGCTGTAGGACATTAAACAAATCAAACTTTGGTTCAGTTGTCTGTGCCAAACTTCAGATTTTCTGCTCTGTGGGATTAAATAACAGAAGGGTGTTCAAGCAGTTTCTTTGTATTGAGGTTTCGGTTGATATGTACATGCACAGCATGGTAGCTTGTAGTGTGGTCAAATCAGAGAAATGCACCTGGTTTGTTAGAAAGTTGTCCGTTTAAGCAGAGATTACGATGTCTACAATTCAAGATGATACCACTTTCACTATACATGACCACGGCTCAATGTTTGCTAGTTTTATTGCAACAAATAAAACATCACAAGAATGAAACTTCAATTCCTGGCTTTATGTTCCTTGCAGTGTGAACAAGGAATATATTAACAAGTATTTACTGTGCCACATCTGTTAATTCATGAACAAGGTGAAGGTCTAAGGGGTAAGGTTTCTCCTTGTGGAGAGTGACATACCAGCTCTGACTTGTCAAAGTAAGGACTCTTATTCGCCGTGCAATGCTCCTCTGGGAAATTTATTATGCAAATTGCCTCAAGAGAAAAAGAGGACTTGTACTCTATAGCGCCACCTATTGGAAGTAGCCATCCTACAAGTCACAATCAACCCTTTAACGAGTCTTGTAATATGACTTAGGATAAAAGCCAAATCAGTATCTGAATTTGCAGACACGGTGTTTCAGGCTATTGGCCCTCGTCAGTGCAAAGTATGAGATCTGATTTGGCTAGGTGAGAGGCTCTGGGCTGAGGTCTAAGGGGTAAGGTTTCTCCTTGTGGAGAGTGACATACCAGCTCTGAGAGCTCTCACCTAGCCAAATCAGATCTCATACTTACATGACGGTGCCAATATGCCGAACACCGTGTCTGCAAATGAGATCTGATTTGCTTTTATCCTAAATCTAAACAAACTCGTTAAAGGGTTGATTGTGACTTGTAGGATCACTACTTCCAATAGGTGGCGCTATAGAGTCCAAGTCCGCTTTTTCTCTTGAGGCAATTTGCATATTGAACAAGTTGAAGACACTTAACCGCTTTATGCCCTGTGCCATATACATATGTGTACATTTTCAGGAGGTCACCTCTACGAATCAACAACCATGTATGGTCCTAGCAATCAGAACCTGAGCCAATGTCATTAGTAGCAAGTGGGGAACTGAAACCCTGCTGCAATGACTGGGATTTGATCTAGCTCTGGACCTGGACATTTACCACCTTAGATGCCATGGAGATAGCAAGTGCGACATTTAACACGTTTGACAGAAAGAGGACCAGCCAGTCAGCGATCTGTAATGCATACTGTACATGGGTTGTCAGTATTGTGCATGCTGCAATTTTTTCTTTTGATCGACTGAGTCTGAGGAAAAATTGGACATGTACACGGCCCATAGAATAACATGGGGATGAGAGCTAACAATTAAAACCATGGATAGCACTCATCCAATTTTTACATTCATGCGCACAAGCCCTTTCAGTGAGATATACCATACCCTATGAAATTTAGCAAGCCTCAAGACATTTCCTTGCTCTTCCACCATGGCAGCAAAAGGTCTATTAGGGCTTTACAGTGCTTAATACGGTTATCTAGCAATAAATTACAATGACTGCGTGTTCTAGTAGAGTTTTTTAATTCAGCCACAATCCAGACTTTATGGAGATGCTTCATACAAAAACAGTCTGTCCCTAACAACAATAACTAGGTATATTGTCCGTCGTACAGATGTGTCCAGCCTTACCTTTCTGTGACTTTCTGATAGCCCCTAATTTTTCAAAACACAAAAATAATGCTGACAGAGTCATGTAAATCTTTTTATGGAGGTCTAAATGTATCTTTAGACTGAACATCTCCGTCAGTTCTTTTTCCACCGCTGGTCTTCTGGAGTTTACCACTTTTGAAGACTCACAGAACACCAAGGTAAGGAGCACAGAATAACAGCTAAATGTCTTCAGGTCTATGTGCTGCTCCATGTACACATGAGTAAATTTGTGGACAGACCTGCATTCTAGATAATGTAGTCTAGCAATTAAACCTCAATGAACCAATGAAATAATAAGAAAAAAGCGTTGATCTAAGAGGGTCTCATTGTTATACTAATCTATATATATATAAAATTGAATGTGTGTGTGTGTGTATCACCAACCAATCACGAAACATCTTTCATTTCACCACAGCTGTTTAACAGAAGCTGAGCTGTGATTGGTTGCTATGAGCAACAGTTTTCTCACTCCATGACATCACCTCAGCAGACAGTGACTGGGTGGTTCTGACCCCAGGGTCTCTTAAAGGGATCCCTGGTATGGAAGTGAGGGCAAATCCACTCCGCACTTTGGTACTGACCCCAAGCCCCTCTTAAAGGGACCTCCAGTATGGAAGTTAGGGTAAATCCTTTAGGGCTTTGATTCTCACCCCAGGCTTCTATTAAAGGGATTATTGGTATGGAAGTGAGGGCAATTCCACTAAGCGCTGTGGTTCTGACGCCAGGCCCCTCTTAAAGGGATCATCGGTATGGAAGTTAGGGCAATTCCACTCAGCCCTGTGGTTCTAGCAACAGGCTCTCTTAAAAGAATCCCCGTTATGGAAGTCAGGGCAACTGCCTTCAAATGCTCTGGTACTGACCCCAGGCCTCTATTAAAGGGATCATTGGTACGGAAGTCAGGGCAAATCCATCCAGCACTTTGGTTTTGACCTCAGGCCTCTCTTAAAGGGATCCCCAGTATGGAAGTGAGGGCAAATCCACTCCACGCTTTGGTACTGACCCCAAGCCCCTCTTAAAGGGACCTCCGGTATGGAAGTCAGGGTAAATCCCTCAGGGCTCTGATTTTTAACCCCAGGCTTCTATTAAAGGGATCATTGGTATGGAAGTCAGGGCAAATCCACTCAGCGCTCTTTTTCTGATGCCAGGCCTCTCCTAAAAAGGGATCCCTAGTATGGAAGTTAGGGCCATTCCACTCAGTGCTCTGGTTCTGACCCCAGACCCCAGACTGACGGGATGATGTTGGATATTAGGGGTAGTGGTCCAGTGGCTCTGGCTGAAGGGATGATGTGGGATAACAAGGGTAGTAGTCAGGTGGCTCTGGCTGACAGGATAATGTGGGATATTAGGGGTAGTAGTCTGGCAGCTGTGACTGGATGATATGGGATATTAGGGGTAGTAGTCCGGTGGCTCTGACGGGATGATGTGGGATATTAGTAGTCCGGTGGCTCTGGCTGACGGGATGATGTGGGATATTAGTAGTCCGGTGGCTCTGGCTGACGGGATGATGTGGGATATTAGGGGTAGTAGTCCAGTGGCTCTGGCTGACAGGATGATGTGGGATATTAGTAGTCCGGTGGCTCTGGCTGACAGGACGATGTGGGATATTAGGGGTAGTAGTCCGGTGGCTCTGGCTGACGGGATGATGTGGGATATTAGGCCGGCGTCACACTGGCGACATAATTGGACGACTGCAATGCGATGAAATATCGTATTGCAGTCTGCCGTATGTAAATCTATGGAGCAGCTCCCAGTATCAGATTTTTTGTGGTCCGTTTTAAACGTCCGTGTACAATCGCAGCATGCTGCGATTGTCACCGATTGTGGGTCGACAATCGCCAATGCAAGTCTATGGGAGCGATGAAAAATCTGATTACAAACGGACCACACTGTGTGACTTGCGATGAAATCGCATCGGTGTCCTTTAGAAAAGCCGGCAATTCATCCCCGGCTATACTGTAAAATCACACTGACAGCTTTAATAAAGAATAGAAAGAATAGATATACACACAAAGAATACATATATATATATATATATGTAATTATGACATGTATATATATATATATATTTATATTTCCTAGACTTCTACATACTGTAATAGCCGCAAATTCAATTGCCGGCTTCTGTGAAATCACAGAAGCCGACATGAAATGATACATTGTTTCCACACAGTTAACCATGTCATTTCCTGTATTTTGATATTTGTTTAGAACTTACAATTACATGAGTGTATTTGTGCTAAATTTCAGACATGTAGGGGTTAATTAAAGGTGTAATTTCGTTGAAAAAAATGCGTGGGCTCCCGCTGTATTTTCTCCACCAGACAGACAAAGCAAAGCGAGTGGGGGGCAGATAATAACAGCCTAGGGAGGGTACATTTTTTGTGCCCCCCCTGGCTACTAACATCTGCCCCCAGACACCCCAGAAAGGGCAAATCTATAATTAGATTCGCCCTTTCTGGCACTTTGCCCGTCTATTCCCATTGCCCTGTAGCGGTGGCGAATGGGTTAATAATCTCACCTTACTGTCACCTTAGTATTGAAAGGTCACTTTAAGGCAGGTTAATAATTGAGAGCTGTCAATTAGACAACTATCAATTATTAATCCTATTGTATGAAAGAAAAATCAAACACACACAGTTTAATAAAAAATAAGTTTAATTAAATAATCACACAGTTTTTGACCATATTTTATTTTCCTGCTAAAACCATTTCCTGTAATAAAAATAAAATAAAAAAGCAAAATTATACTTACCAATCCGATGTACAGTCAGGTCCCACGCTGTAATCCATCAGAAAGGGTTAACAGGTTACAGTTAGCAGGGAGATAATTCTGTCTACTAGCTCTAACCCCATGAATGAATAAGTTCCTCTCCCAGCGAAAGTAGAGGAATAGATTCATGAATGGAGCTTAATTGATTTATTGGCAATTTAACTTTAGTGACCTGACCTAAAGGGAAAGTGGACACAATCAATTAAGCTTCATTCATGAAACACATCCTCTCCTGTCGGCAGGAGAGGAACTTATTCATTCAGGAGCTTTGAGCTGAGCCTGCAGGATTACTTGCACTGCTTGGCTCAAAGCTAGTTAACCCTTTGTGAAGGATTACAGCGTGGGACGTGACAGATCAGCGGAATAGGTAAGAATAATGTTTTTTTATTTTTTTATCTTTATTTTAGGAGATCAATGGCTTCGCACGGATTAAGTGTAAAATAAAATATGGTCAAAAAAATGTGTTTTTATTTCATTAAAATTATTTTTTATTAATGTGTCTGTGTTTTTTTTAATTTACTTCAATAGGATTAATAATTGATAGTTGTCTAATTGACAGCTCTCAATTATTAACCTGCCTTAAGGTCACCTTTCAATATTAAGGTGACAGTAAGGTGAGATTATTAACCCATTCGCCACCGCTACAGGGCAATGGGAATAGACGGGCAAAGTGCCAGAAAGGGCGAATCTAATTATAGATTTGCCCTTTCTGGGGTGTCTGGGGGCAGATGTTAGTAGCCAGGGGGGGCACAAAAAATGTACCCTCCCTAGGCTATTATTATCTGCCCCCACTCGCTTGCTTTGTCTGTCTGGTGGAGAAAATACAGCGGGAGCCCACGCATTTTTTTTCAACGAAATTACACCTTTAATTAACCCCTACATGTCTGAAATTTTGCACAAATACACTCATGTAATTGTAAGTTCTAAACAAATATCAAAATACAGGAAATGACATGGTTAATTGTGTGGAAACAATGTATCATTTCATGTCGGCTTCTGTGATTTCACAGAAGCCGGCAATTGAATTAGTGGCTATAACAGTATGTAGAAGTCTAGGAACTATAAATATATGTATATATACATGTCACAATGACATGTATATATATATATATATGTGTTCTATGTGTATATATCTATTCTTTCTTGTGGCATTTAAATACTATTCTTTTGGATCCATTATATGTCAGTTTTGCAAGCCTGCGAGAAAATCTCGCAAGTCGGATGAAAATCGGATGTTACAAGGTACACACACATGCGACTAAATCGCATCTTTGAAGGAAAATCGGATGACAGAAGCATGTGTGATGTTTGCATTTTGATCCGACAATCGACCGTCTAAAACGGACCGATTTTTTGTGGTTGTGTGTGACGCCGGCCTTATAGTGAATGTGGCTATGCGGAGTGGGCGGGGCTCTACACTCAGCTTTATATATAGAGATATAATCATTATAATTTGTTGTAACTAACCGTAGTTAGTTACTATGCCCGGTGTTGTGAATGGGTTTGAGATGAGTTCTGAGCAGAGGCTCCCTCTGGTGGTTACAAGCGGTACTAGTGAGGATTGTGAGGACTGGGAATCAGGTGTTACTGATTGGTCTTATATAAGGGAGTCATTTTCCCATCAGGGTTGCCGGTGATCAATTGTTCTGGTCTGAATCTTTCTTTCCAGTTTCCCTTGTAGCCTGCTGTGTCGTGTCTGCATCTCCTGCTATCAGATAAGACTATTTCTTATTTTGTGTTTTTGCTATATTTTTGCATTTTGTCCTGCACTTCTGTGGGGGCCTTCTGGGTCCCCTCCGGGGGCTTTTGCCCTCTCAGTTTAGTCCAGCCACTGTGTTTTGTACTTTTGCTTTTTCCAGTTTTTTTCAGTGGCTGCTGTTTTTGTTACACCAGAGAGCTAATTTAGGTGGTAGAGGTCGTGTGATCTCAGGTTATTTTGAAATTAGTAGAGTTGGTGTTTTTCAGGGTTTTCTGAGATTGCAGTAAGTACCCTTCCTGTCCTTTTCTATTTAGATAGTTTGGGCCCCAGCGTTTGCTCATACTATTTTCTTTCTGTGTCAGTATTTCCTCTTGTCTAACCGCCATTACATGTTTGGGGGCTTTCTATTATCTTTGGGGTTCTGCTACGGGGCAGATAGCTTTCCTATTTCTATCTTTAGGTGTAGTTAGTTTCTCAGGCTGTGACGAGGCGTCTAGGACCAACGTAGGAACGCTCCACGGCTGCCTCTAGTTGCGGTGGTTAGTCAGGGTACTGCAATCTCATAGATTCCAACTGCTCTGGTGTATTTCCTTTTTTGCCTGCACTCCTCAGCTACCGTAACATAACAGCCCGGGCAGCGCCAGGCTCTTCAGCTAGTCTTCTATAAATTCGGAAAGCAAATATATCAACAAAGGTTATGCATCACAATGCACCACCAGACAATGATATTACATAACAATTCAATTAAATGATCCATATTAAATAACATAGGTATGAGAAAAGCCTTATATGATTACTACTTTAAATCTCTTTATTGTTCATTGACCCCATGAGACTAACCAGAGAGATGGCACATTGGATGAAATATTATGTAGAATTTGAGACTCTCCATCCACAAATGCCTTCAGGACCTAGCATTTATCTTGTAACGGGCTGTCTTATGTGTCTATTCAAGCTAAAAGGAGATTTTATGTTCTTCAGCTTTGGGCTGTCTGGCTTATACAAAATCAGAGCTGTGAGGTAGGATCCTGGTTTAGGATTTATTGAAATTCACACCATGGATATGTGAGCTAGTCAGGTAGAAGACAAATGCGATAAATCAAAAAGATGAAATCTATCTATGGTGGAGATAAACAGGACACAAAAACCAGTGATGCTAGTGGATTATATTGTTTTCTTGTAAAAAAAAAAATGCAACATATGCATACACAAAGCTACTAAAAATGTAAATTTGTGTTTTACCTGTCATGCAAAGTCTGACAGAGCACACTTATATTACCTTACTTTAAATTGCTGGTACCACACTTTTTGACATGCATCAGCAATGTCCAATATTATCTAATATCTTTTAATACTAAAAATACCTACAGTACAGACCAAAAGTTTGGACACACCTTCTCATTCAAAGATTCTTCTGCATTTTCATGACTATGAAAATTGTAGAATCACACTGAAGGCATCAAAACTATGAATTAACACATGTGGAATTATACATTACACTTTAGAAAAAAGTGGGAAACAACTGAAAATATGTCTTATATTCTAGGTTCTTCAAAGTAGCCACCTTTTGCTTTGATTACTGCTTTGCACGAAGAAAAGGTGAACGGATGGACTTACACAGCCTGGAGGTGTGTTTGGGGTCATTGCCCTGTTGAAATATAAATGATGGTCCAACTAAAAGCAAACCGGATGGAATAGCATGCTGTTGCAAGATGCTGTGGTAGCCATGCTGGTTCAGTATGCCTTCAATTTTGAATAAATCACCAACAAAGCACCCCCACATCATCACAATACCTCCTCCATGCTTCACGGTGGGAACCAGGCATGTAGAGTCCAGGCTGTGTAAGGGCTATTTGACCAAGAAGGAGAGTGTTGGGGTTCTATGCCAGATGACCTGGCCTCCACAGTCACCAGACCTGAACCCAATCGAGATGGTTTGGGGTGAGCTGGACCGCTCACAGCTTCAATTTTGAATAATCCCCAACAGTGTCATCAGCAAAGCACCCCCACACCATCACACCACCTCCTCCATGCTTTACGGTGGGAACTAGGCATGTAGAGTCCATCCGTTCACCTTTTCTGCGTGCAAAGCAGTAATCAAAGCAAAAGGTGGCTACTTTGAAGAACCTAGAATATAAGACATATTTTCAGTTGTTTCACACTTTTTTGTAAAGTGTAATGTATAATTCCACATGTGTTAATTCATAGTTTTGATGCCTTCAGTGTGATTCTACAATTTTCACAGTCATGAAAATACAGAAAAATCATTGAAATGAGAAGATGTGTCCAAACTTTTGGTCTGTACTGTATATAAGGCCAAACATAAGGTAAGGGCACTTCCAAAGACAAATCAAACCAAAAAAGGAGATGTAAGAAAGCCCAAATAATGATAAAATGTATAGACTTTTATTAATTAGGTCAGAACAATAAAACACTTAAAGTGAACCTGTCAGCAGGATTTTGCTAAGTAACCTACAGACATTGTCATATTGCTACTGTTATACTGATTAAAATGATACCTGAGAAGAAATCCGTCTTGTGGTTCTTGTGTAATCAGTATTAGAAGTTTCCAGTTAATTATATGCCCATGCTCCGGGGTGGGACTGTAGGCAGAGTCTTAACTTCCTGCTCTAAGCCAGAGAGACCAAGGAAAGACCTGCCCACAGGTCACCCCGAAGCACAAACATGTTCCTCATCATTGAGACAGAGAGGGAGACTGTGAGTCAGCACAGAGTATGTCAGCGACCCCCACCACAGCAGCACAGAGTATGTCAGCTACTCTACCACAGCAGCACAGGGCATATAGTTGAAGTCAGGACATGCCACTGACCATACATCTCCCTAAATTCAAGACTTTCCCACTGGATTTCTCATGGTTGGATCTATAATGGTAGCATTAAGAAATCCATTTACCTCTTTACAGCCTAACAGTAAATACAGGTGCTGAAAAAGTAACATTTTACCATAATTTGCCAATTTCTTATAATAAATCTGTATAATTATCAATCTCTATTTATAACAAAAAATATAGTTTAAAACCTGCTTAAAGTAAACTTGACAGCTGATACATGCTATCGGATCTATGGGCAACATGTATCAGGCAGTGGCTGTAGGATTTCAGCCATATACAGTATGTTTAATTCTGAAATGCTGTGATGTTTCAGAGATGAAAATAGTATATTATCAACAGGGGATTAGTCAAATCGGAGTGACAGGTCTCTCCCTGAAAGCCTGTATAGGGAAATCTGTCACTCTAGGGTAACGAGAGGGGAGAAGCTGCCGGTGACGTGACCTGTCTTACTAATCTCTCGTGTGGCTCAGTCATTGTCAATGGCGGCTATTAAACCATGTTTTTCTCAGAAAGATCACAGCTTTTCAGTGTTAAACATATATGGCTGAAATCATACAGCCAGTGTCTGATACATGCAGCTCGTGGATTGAACAGTATGTATCAACTGTCAGGTTTAGAGTTGAGCGAACCTTTTAAGGTTCAGTTCGGTTCGGATCGGCAACGTCTCGATGTTCGCTGAACAGTTCAACAAACATACCCAAACCTCATAGACTTCAATGGGAGGCAAAACCAAACACACAGACAACACCTTAAGGAGGGTCAAAAAGCTGCCAAAACAGCTACAATTAAGGGCAGACACCAGGAAAAGTGGCATCAAGTGACTCATCAGTTGCGCTACAAATAAATAATTAAAAAAATTGAAGTGTGTTCCGCTGTATTTTTGAGAACCAGCCAGGCAAAACTGACAGCTGCGGGCTGCAATCCTCAGGTGTCAACTTCAGCAAGGCTGGCTATCAAGAATAAAGGGGTCCAGATGCTGTATTTTTTAATTATTTAAATAAATAATATTAAAAAAACAGTGTTGTGTCCCCCCCATTTTTTAAAACAAAGCTGACAGATGGGGGCTGGTATTCTCAGACTTGTAAGGTGAGATTGGCCCCCAGTCTAAAAATAGCAGCCCGCAGCAGCCCCACAAAAGGCGTATCTATTAGATGCGCCTATTCTGGCACTTTGCCCGGCTCTTCCCACTTGCCATGTGGCGATGGCAAGTGTGGTTCATATTTGTGGAGTTGATGTCACCTTTGTATTGTCCAGTGACATCAAACCCATGGCTTAGTAATGGAGAGACATCTATAAGACACCTCTCCATTACTAATCCTATAGTTATATTGTAAATAAACACACAGCCAGAATAAAGTTCTTTAATTGAAAGAATGACACAGACTCTGTTAAAAAATCTAAATTAAACCATACTCGCATCATCACCCATTCCACTGAAGCCATGGTCTCCTGTAATGAAGCGAAAATAAAAAACAACCATACCCCTCACCTGTCTCTTGTTCTGTCCCATGCCGTAATCCATGTCTGGGGATTAACAGTTTTCAACCTGGACAGTACCAAGATGTGACCATCCAGGCTGAGAACCACCGAGGAATGAACTGCTGCGAGCGCAGCCTCTGTGACTAGCGGTGATGTCATCAAGGTTTCTGCCAGTCACTGAGGCTACGTTTCCAGCTGGGCCCCTGAACTGAGAATACCAGCCCCACCTGTCAGCTTTAGCTTGGCTGATTGTCAAAAATGGGGGGGACCCCACACTGTTTTTTTAAATTATTTATTTAAATAATTAAAAAATATGGAGTAGGGACCTCTTTATTCTTAATAACCAGCCTTGCTAAAGCTGACAGCTGAGGGTTACAGCCCGCAGCTGTCAGTTTTGCCTGGCTGGTTATCAAAAATACAGGAGAACCCCACATCATTTTTTTTTTAATTTATTTATAGCACAGTTGGTGGCTGATGAATACTCTCATCACTCGCCAACTGCTCACACTGTTAAGAGTTGAATACAGCTCTCAACATTATCCCCTGCTGGCGCTGATCGCAATGCGAGCAGGAGACAGTGATGTGAGCTGTCTTCACTTCAGCACCTGGCACCGGTGATTGCCAGGCACCGGTTGATGTCACATTTCTGTCATCAGTGTGCACGTGTGCGGGACATTTTGCTGCCCTGTCTGCTAGCGGTCTGTCTGATGTCTGAAAGAGCCCTTAGTGACCTTGGTCATATGCCGAACATTGGCTGACTTTTGCCAATTCTTAGGAAAAAAGCTTGGGAATCCGAACACGAATCCGAATGTGCAACGTTCATGCTGAATGAGATTGGCAAACGTTTTCCAAACAAGTTTGCTCATCTCTAGTCAGGTTCCCTTTAACATACAAGGAGAACTGCTTACAAAAAAATGTGGAGTTAAAAGTAAGTAGTGAATTGTGAGCAGAAACTTGGGTATATACAGTAAGTATGTTCACTCACAAAGTGGGTTACAATTCATATTGCGCCTTCCCAGCATATCACAACCATACTAGAAATGCTTTTCCTTCTATAGATGTCAAGCATTTCTATCAACACTAAAGTAAATGCACAGCGCATGTAATTTCAAGTACAACATATCCACACCATTTATGGGTCTCGACCTAGAGCGTGTTTATATGTGTTCACTCCAAGCAAAAAGCAGATGTAATAAATGTGTTTTATAATAGTGTTCTTAACATTTGAGGAATTCCATTGGCGGATAATAAGATAATAAATATTGTCATCTGCCAAAGGTCTGTGAAATTTTTTTTAGATCTGAGATTAAAGGAGTTCTTAAGGAACACAAAAAAATAGCAAAAGACAATGTCACTACAAATACATTTCTAAATACCTTTAAAGGGAACCTGTAAAAATGTTTCCCCAATATAAACTAAAGCCACCACTTTTAACTGCAGTCCATCGACATGTATCTAAGCCCCCACTAAGTAGAACAGAGCAAAGTGCACCTGCACAGGCGCAATATTCACAGCAGCAATCTGTGGATGAAGATGCGTCAGCCACATCCATCAAGACAGGAGGATGGCAGCTGCATGGACTGAGAAGGCAACAAGAAAATAAAAAAGATGCTCATCACTCTGGACAAAACCATAAGCTAGAAGTATAAAAGGTATTTTTTTGCTTATGCAGGCGGAGTTGGGAACTGAGATACAGGTCAATGGACTCAGGTAATAGAGTAGTTAAAAATGGTGGCTTTATTTTATATTAGGAAAACCTGGTGATAGGTTTCCTTTAATAAACATTTCACAATCACTTGGTTAGTGAGCTTCTCGCTATAATTGAAAGGGCTACAGTCGTGTTACGCTAACTATATCTTGTCCTAGAATGTTAGAGCAGGTACTTTTGAGTATTTGCAGTAGTAAGATCCCAATGGAAATTCTGATGTAACACTTGAGATACCAAGAGTGCTGCAGTAAGATGAGGCTGCTCACACTGCTGTCCATCATCTCAATCTGATTTAATACTGGATATAGGAGTGCTGAAGTAAGACGAAGTTGCTTACACTGCTGTCCACCTTGTCTATCTGACATAATACGGGAGATACCAAAAGTACTGTGATAAGATGAGGCTGCTCACACTGCTGTCCACCATCTCAATCTCATCTAAAGGCCCCATTACACTAAGCGAGATCGCTAGCGAGATTGCTGAAACGTCACCGATTTTGTGACGTAGCAGCGACCTAGCCAGCGATCTCGCTTAGTGTGACACTTAGCAACGATCAGCCCCCTGCTGGGTGTCGCTGATCGTCGCTGAATGTCCTGGACCATTTTTTGATCGCTGGTCTCCCGCTGGCCAGCCCGCATCGCTGCGTGTGACAGGCGGGAGACCAGCGATCAGCCAGCCGGAGCTGGTAACCAAGGTAAACATCGGGTTTCCAGGCGCCGGGCGGTGCCTGGAAACCCGATGTGTACATTAGATACCAGCGCACTGGTGCAGGGGAGCTGGTAACCAAGGTACACAGTGGGTTTCTAAGCTCCGAGTGGCTCCTGGAAACCCGATGTGTACCTTGGTTACCAGCTCCCTGCACCAGGGCGCTGGTATCTAAGGTACACTGCCGGTAACTAAGCGACGTGCGTCGCTTGTTACCCGCATAGTCGCTGTCCTGATAGCTGCCTGAGCTGCCTGTTTGGCAGCTCAGCAGCGATCATTTGGCGACTCACCAGCGATCCTGACAAGTGCATATCGTTGTCGGGATCGCTGATGAGTCGCTATGTGAGATGGGACCCTTATACTGGATATAGGAGTGCTGAAGGAAGAAGAGGTTGCTTACTATGCTGTGCACCCTGTCTAACCTTATACGGGAGATACCACGAGTACTGCGGCAAGATGACGTTGCTCACACTGCTGTCCACCATCTCAATCTCTAATACTGGATATAGCAGTGCTGAAGTAATAAGAGATTGCTTACACTGCTGTCCACCCTGACGATCTAACCTTATACGGGAGATACCAGGTATACAGAGGTAAGAAGTTGCTCACACTGCTGTCCACCATGTCTATCTGACCTAATACTGGAGATATTAGGGATGTTAAAATAAAAATGAAAAGAAGTTGCTCATACTGCTGTCCACCCTGTCCACTTACACTTCTGTAGCAGGAAAAACAGCGAGATATTTCTGAATGGCATTACATGTTATGGATACCAGACACAGCAGCAGAGCTTCCAGTTGAATATGGTCCCAAGCACCTGACATAACATTCTAGGACAGGTATCAGGCTACTGTCCTCTGTGTTACAAGACGACGGCTATTTCCTTTCTACACAAAACAATTTTGTTTTGCTAATTAAATGTATTTAGGAATATTTATTTGCTTTATTTTTATTTATGGAGACAACCTTTAACTAAGAAAAAAATATTGTCAAAAGCTTCTATTGCAATCCTTAAAGGGAATCTGTCACCCTAAATTGGCGGGATATTTAAATGATGGCAGTCAGGTCAGATGGGCGGTGTTTTGGGTACTTGCCTTAACATGTTGTTTGCCGCTGTATCCATTATTTCTGGGAATTGTAGTCGTTGCCCTCCATATAACGCACCTGCGCATTGCAGTCTGCGGGCAAAGCATACTGCGCGTGCGCAATTCAAGATTGCAATGCGCAGGCGCGTTATATGGAGGTCAACGACTACAATTCCCCAGAAATAATGGAGACAGCGGCGAACAACATGTTAAGGCAAGTACCCAAAACACCGCCCATCTGACCTGACTGCCATCATTTAAATATCCTGCCAATTTAGGGTGACAGATTCCCTTTAAGCATAGGATTTATACTGCATGGAGAAATAAAATGTCATCTTGTCAATCAGCAATGATCAGCTTATATGTGTTTCACAGAAAAGTGTTAAAAGCTGGTAACTAAGTTATAATGGATTTAATCGGTAAACTGATTGGCATACTGCAAGTTTTTTCATCCGCACTTAAAGGGAATCTGTCACCACAAAAAATGCTATACACCTGCAGATATGGGGTTAATCTGCAGGTTAACATCATTATTAACCTGCCTGTTGCCTGCACTTACCTGAACACTGCAGGGAGAAATTGAACTTTATTCCCCCCCCCCCCGGCTGCGTTCCAGTTCCAGTCACTGGGCGGCACCGGCGCGAGTTCAGTCACCGCTCTGAGAAAACAGAGTGGTGGCTGTAAGCACGCACCTGGCGCTGACTGAGACTGGCTCTGCATTGGGGAGTTGGCGCTGCAACCCATGTTGGCGCCGCCCCACTGACTGAAAGCAGAACGCTGCGAGGGGGAATAAAGTTCATTTTTTCCTTGCAGCATTCGGGTAAGTGCAATTGCGGGGCAGGTTAATAACACTATTAAGATGCAGATTGTCCCCATATCTGCAGGGTTAATAGCGTTTCTTTTGGTGACAGGTTCCCTGTAATATGTATTATAGTGATGATACAGACTGGTACAACAGAAAAGTCCAGATTGCTTTTTGAGGAAAGTCTTTTTTTTAAGATTTGCTGACACCAGACTTGAACATTCTTCTTGACTGTACTTTAAAATGCTGCAAGGATATTAAAAATATAAAGCTTGCAGATGAAGCATGCACACAAAAGTATGGAAATTTTTGTTTTCTATACAACATCTGATTAGCCAAGATACTTAAAAGACACCACGGGGAGGCAGCATAAATAAAATTATCAAGACTAATGACTTGGATTCTTGGGTTCATAAATAATAGCCGAAGGAGGTTGTTTCTAAAACTTAATTTCCTCTTAGATTACATAAAATCACATGCAAATAAATACTAAGTATTTTCTCCACAAACAACTATTTCTAAAGGTTAAGCTATTTGTACCTGCCAAAAAAGTAAAAAGGGATTTTAGCATGATTATCTTGTTACAATTTTTTAGCAGGTGACTTTTTATCTGGAATTGTTTCAGATAAATTACTTTCAAACTGCTTAATCTTTAAAATTGAAAGAATAATATAATCCTGTGCAGCTGCCTGTTAAATATGACAACTAATAATATTATTCTTCCTTGATATCTAGGTAAACTGTGCAGTAAATTTCACATTGCTTCAATGATAGTTCTATAATTGTTGAAACCTATAAGAATCTGGCTCTGATATAATTCCTATAATGCTGGAAAGTTCTCACTCTTGTCTATTCACTGTGGAGATGTGATCTTCTTTCCCTGTATGATGTTGACTAATCATAAATAGACAGCAACATAAATGGGAATAAAGAGCATGCCCCTCACTACAGACCTGTGAATGATTACAAACACTTCTCAACTTTTATCTCTCTGCAGTTAGTGTGGGACAAAGGGAATACATTACAACTGGCAATATAACAAATATGCTATATTTGCTATTATAAAAAAAAATTGCTATAGTGCCACTCCCAACATTGGCTGCCATGAGAGGAAAGCTGAAAAGTGTTTGTAATCATACTCATCTCTGCTCTATAATCTGCCATTGGTAATCACACACAGTACTGCTGCGAGATCAGTGAGAGAAGGGATGTTTGTCATTACATGTCTCATATGCAGAAAGCATGTTCTAAGCTTCTGTGGGGGCGTGTTCTTTTTTCCCCTGCCTGCCTGCTTATGATTGATGAATGTCATACAGGGGAAGAAATACAAGCTGCCAGAGAAAAATCTATAATAATGCCCTCTTGGACTTAATGTAAATTATATTCTAAACTTTGCAAGCTAATATAACTGCAATATAGAGGAGAAATTAAAAATGAAAAAAAGTTTTGCTCAGCTCTTCAGCCATTATTCCTTGATGTGCAAAGTTTAACATGCTTAAAGGTCCTCTTTAACTCATGTATTCTTTGAACATCCATTAATTATGGGAACAGCATAAAGTGTTAAGACTGTGGGTGGCTAGAAACTAAAGTGAAAACAAGGCAACCCACATGAGCAATACTGACCTTACAATCATATCTTTTTTTTCTCCTCTTTCATCCCATAAATAAGCATAACTACACATTTCTTGTGTCTATATTTGTTGAATGCCATGTGTGTGTTTCTGAAAACAGCAGTGTATAATCATCATCTGTGCGTTTTGACAGCTGCTTATACTTCCTTGGATACTGAGACAATTACTGGTAGACTGATATTGGACTTGACTTGTCCGTAAGGTGTGGTGGATTTATTCACAGCATTGCATAGTCTCATATTATGCCATCATATTATATGTGCTGGCTTCCTGCTATTCTATTTCTTCAGTCTTTTCTTGCCTGTGATGGAATGGCTCGTAAATCACGAGAGTATATCTCTGCCAAAAAAGAAGACCAGGTTCAGTAAATGCATTGCTTTCTGAGGCACCACCGGGGATCAAGGAGTCCTTTATACCTGCTATGTCAGCCATTCAGTATATTGTACATTAGGAACCCTTACAGATATTTAGTGTAACAGAAGCCTAGTTGACAGCAAAGCTTCAGTAACTAGGAAAGTTCTGGTAAGTGTCATTCTATATCTTCTAAATATTACATAAGTAATGTTCATGTGCCAATGCCAGGCACACTATCTAAAATAATTCAGCTTGTGCTTTTTACCATTAATTTATATTTAATAATATTATTCTATTTTATGGTACGTAAATACTATAATTTTACATTTAGGAATAACTGTATATGCTATGTATTTTGTATTCTTTATCCTCCCAACCATTTAACAACTATTTATTTTGGCATGATGATGGAAATTCCAATAGGCTGTATAAGTTGTATGCAAAGATAGAGAAGCTACAGACCTTTTTTAGCCATTTCTATCTTCTCTATCATTGCATCCATGCAATAGATGAAGCAGCAATTGATCACCAGCAGACTGGCAATATAGCGATCCAACTAGACCCATCATATGTCATACTAGGCTGGAAATTGTCATATGTCTTTAAATGGGGTAGTGAGTATACCCTTTATTCAGTAAGAGTTTCCTTATGTTAAAGGCTTTATTGACCCCCTGCTAATACTCTGTGCTTTTGGGCATCCATAAGATACTTGACTTTGCAAACATGGTAAAAATAGTATGTACAGTTGGATAGAGCCAACCTTGCCCTTACGTTGGAATATATTACCGTATTTGGCTTTGAGATATGTGTTCTATGAATATTTATCTCTTTAAAAACAACAAGCAAATTTTATTATTATTTTTATCATTATTTTTATTGGTCTCTGTCTCAAAATACATATTCTAAATTAATTTCAGGCGCAGATGACTCTGCAATGTATTAAGTCTAAAATTCCTGGACCAAAATCTATGCTCCATGTGCACATTGCAGAAAAACCTCTGATTCCACAGCCACTGCTTGAAATCCACATGGTGCCCAGTATTTGTTGCATGTTTTCATACAAAGAGCTACATATGTCCTGTTTTACACTCCACATAGACATAGTATTTGGCAACAAATCTTATTAATTGTTTCAAGAAAAGTTCATTTTCATGCATGCGTTGATATGAGGTTATAATATCCATTAACCTTTGGAGAAAAGAAGCATATTGCTATGTGTGATTGCTTAGGAATGGCAATGTGTGCTACTGTAGGAGTCTATGCCAAGCCATATGGCGCAGTATTACACATGCTACCTCTGCCACCTGTCTGTTACTATAATGCGGTATAGTCATCACAGCAGACACAGAGCAAAGATTAAAGAATAAATAGATGAAAACCTAGTATATAGTATTTTATAGTATTCCACTGTTTTCATCTACTCACATTTCAAATGAGTGTTAAAACAGAGCTTGATATTTATAGTAAAGAACATATGCTGTAGACTTTCTTGGTCGGCTGCCATGTTCCTGAAATAATATCTCTACATATCAAACATGTATCATTGGTACTCAATATCTCAGTACTAAACTGTGTCACTCAGCAAGTAAACTCTGCACTGATGAGGGGCTAGTACATTAAACAGAAGGGTATCTAACTTGGCTAATGTTCCTGGTCATGCTGAAGGGATCTTTAACCCCTTCAAGACATGCGCCGTACATGTACAGCGCATGTTTTGTATCCCCTTTGATGTGGGCTTCGGCGCTGAGCCCACATCTTTTCCGGCACATGTCAGCTGTTTTAAACAGCTGACAGGTGCCTCTAACAGCCGCTGGTGGAATGGTGATCCACCCGCGGCTGTTAACCTATTAAATGCAGCTGTCAATCTCTTACAGCAGCATATAACTCGCGTTTACCAGAAGCGCGCCAGAAATCCCGCCCATCAGTGATCCCAGCATGTGATAGCGGGTTACCGATGGGTTAGCATAGCAACCAGAGGTCTCCAGCAGACCTCTATGGTTATCATAGCTGGATTGCTATGAGTGCCGCCTGATGGCCCACAATCACAGCAAGTGAGCATTTCTGCTACACACAGGCGACCTGATCATCGCCTGGCCTGTGTGTAGCAGAGGCGATCAGACAACTATAACTTCTAGTCTCCTATTGAGACTATTGAAGAATGCAAAAAGTAAAAAAAAAGTTATTAAAAATGTAAAAAAATTAAAAAAATATAAAAATTCAAATCACACCCCTTTTGCCCCATTCAAAATAAAACAATAAAAAAAATGAAACATACACATATTTGGTATCACTGTGTTCAGAATCGCCCAATCAAGCTATAAAAAGAATTAATCCAATAAGTAAAGAGCGTAGCGAAAAAAAAGGAAAATCCCCAGAATTATGTTTTTTTTTGTCGCGGCATCATTGCATTAAAATTTGATCGCATACACATCAAAATGGTATCAATAAAAATGTCAGCTCGGCACACAAAAAATAAGCTGTCATCTGGCCCAAGATCCTGAAAAATGGAGACACTACAGGTCTCGGAAAATGACGCAATTTTTTTGTAACAAATGTTGGATTTTTTGTTCACTACTTAAATAGAAAAGAACCTAGACATGTTTGGTGTCTATGAACTTGTAATGATCTGGAGAATCATAATGGCAGGTTAGTTTTAGCATTTGGTGAACATGGTAAAAAAAATCCAAAAAACTGTTGTGGAATTGCACTTTTTTTGCAATTTCACTGCACTTGGAATTTTTTTCCTGTTTTCGAGCACACAATATGGTGAAACCAATGGTGTTGTTCAAAAGTACAACTCGTGCCGCAAAAAATAAGCCTTCACTTGGCCATATTGACAGAAAAATAAAAAAGTTATGGCTCTGGGAAGAAGGGGAGCGAAAAACAGAAACGCAAAAATGAAAAAGGGCTCCGTCGTGAAGGGGTTAAAGGCTAGGACATTGATGTACCATAGCTACCTCCAATAGGTAGCACTAGCAAGATCTAGAGAGTCAATGGATGTTACTTGGATTAAATCTAGACCTAAAAATACTTTACTGTGACTCATCTTTCTAAATGTTCTTAAAAATCAACAGAGACATAGACCCTGATTCATCAAATCGATTACACCTGTTGTAAGTTGGTTTGAAAAGTCACAAACATTTAGCACGACCTTTGGCATTTTCAATCCAGTTTCATCCACCAACATCAAAATGGGCAGAGCTGGGGCGGAACAATGGTGTGACACCACAACTCTTCTAATTCATGATGAGCTGTGACCTACCTTATTCCAGAAATAATACTCTACTTCCAACTCGAGAAGGTGGACACCACTTGTCAGATGAGCCCGATTCATTAAGAAGCATGAGCCTCTTTATAACTCAAGAGCGTCTGACTACAACACACCCCTTCATCAAGACCTTGACAAATAAGGCCATAATGTTTTTATTCCCAACATCAACACTGCATGGTACATATAAAATAGCGTGTATCAATGTGTTAAAGCTAAGTCCCATCACATTCCCACAGATAGAAATCCATTACAGGTTACTGCATACAGCTATTTCCCTGGTGATCACAGTAATGATTGTCTGCATGTAATCCATCAAACAAAATAGATCATTTTCATAATGTGCATACAAGTACAATGCAGCCTTAATACCATACGCTGCATAAATGAATTTGCCAACGTTCTTGAACAGAAAAATTCATGCTTAACAGTGGAATCAGCAGTTTACACCATATTTATAGAAACCATTGACACCATTTCAAGCAGATATTACAGCTGTCCACCCAGGGTCATTTATCTTCTGACTCTTGTAGCATAGTCCTCCCAAAGTGTGCTTCTTCCATCACTATATATAATATGGTGATCTATCAATGTCATTTACCTCCATGTTAGCAAGAGTACATCTGTAGGTTACAAGGCAATTTGCCGTATATCCCCAGCGCTTAAGTACTACCCAATTCACTGATTTGACATTTTATTGATAACTTGCCTTCCTCAGCCGCCTGTTAGATAATATCTGGCAGCACAATCATCCAACTTCTTTCGTTTTTGTCCATTTCAGCCTAAGGATAGGCTCTCTTACTAAAATAGGTACAGAAAATACATTTCTGTAATACTATTGTAGGAACTCGAGGATTCTGATAGCGTGGGGCAATGAACAATCAGAGACGGGTTTCTTTGAATGCAAATAATGTATTTGTGAAACAGCAAAACACCCAAAAACAATATTCAAACAACCCGTAGTGACATGCAATGAGTCCATATATATATACACAAGTCCAGTTATATGAATCCGGATATATAAGTCTTTGAACCTCTATAGCGAGGGTGGTAAAGTTCTTACGACGGAGTCCTCACACAAATGTGACCACAAGGTAAGTCTGATGCACAGATAACGTGGCTGGATTTACACACTGCTGGTGTGTGAAGAGTCAGATCCAGGTATGCAGAAAACACAGGGAAGTCCAGGAACAAGTTAATCTCAGTTGTGGCTTAATTCAGTGAAGTCCAACAACAAGTTCATATGTCAGTAAGGTTCCAGTAACAGTTCCAACAGCTCTCACCAGAGGTAATGCACAAAGGGTTAAACAGCAACAGTTCAGAAACACAGTTCTTATCAGATGGAGTGAACCAAGGGTTAAATTCCCAAGTCAACAGTTTAGTGATAACACAGTACTTTGTGCAACTTACATATGCAGAGAATGTCCAGAGCCATGGGTAGAAACTGCTGTGGCTGAGAAACACCTGAAGATAAGGCTATGCACTTTCCTAGTAAACACACAAAAGATCTGTGAGGAACAAAGCAGCTGGGTTGCAGGGAAACGGAAGCAGAATATTCCAGCAGTGAAGCCAACACCTGAGCCAGGCTTTAAACAAACGAACAGGAAGTAGGGCACACAAAACAGCAAACTCCATTTTAACAAAGGGCAAAATCATTGACAAAGTTACCTAGAAAACCTGGAATACTGACATTACTCCCCCCTAAAGACGGCCTCCGGACGGTCCTGGACCAGGCCTGTCCGGGTATCTCCGATGAAACTGAGCAATCTTCAGAGGCGCATTGATGTTACTTACTGGTTCCCAAGAATCATTTTCAGGAGAGTAACCTTGCCATCTAACTAGATACTGAAGCCGGTTTCTATGAAGTCTCGAATTAACAATATCCTGTACCACAAATTGTTCTTCGCCATCAACCAACACTGGTGGAGGGGGAGGTACGATACGTCCCTGAAACGTGTTAGGAGAGACTGGTTTTAATAAGGAAACATGAAATACTGGGTGTACCTTTAAAGTCCGTGGTAGCTTCAACCGACAGGCAACAGAGCTCACAATCCCAGTGATCTTGAATGGACCGATGAATTTCTGTCCCAGTTTCTGCGAAGGAACACCCAATTTTAGATTCTTGGTGGACAACCAAACTGAGTCTCCTACCTTATACATAGGTGCTGGTTTCCGGAATCTATCGGCCGACTTCTTGTAACGCTCCTGTGCTGTAGTCAGGGAGTCCTTCAAAACTTCAAGATTACGTTGCAACGCCGTCACTCTGTCTTCAACCGCTGGTACCGAAATCGTAACCGGAGACCTAGGCAAAATACTTGGATGATAACCCAGGTTGGCAAAAAAAGGCGTTACCTTCGTGGAACTGCTTTGGGAGTTGTTGTACGAAAATTCCGCTAGAGGAAGTAGCTTCAGCCAATCGTCCTGCAAATGACTGACGTAACAGCGTAGATATTGCTCCAAGGTTTGATTTGTCCGTTCGGTCTGCCCGTTGGTCTGAGGATGGTATGCAGAAGACAAGCAAACATTAATGTGGAGCGCAGAACAAAATCCTTTCCAAAATCTAGAGGTAAATTGTATTCCTCGGTCAGAAATGATGTCATCTGGTACCCATGCAGCCGGAAAATGTTCTGGATAACTAGATCTACTGTCTCTGTAGCTGAGGGAAGACCAGCACACGGAATGAAATGAGCAGCTTTCGTTAAACGATCTACTACCACCAAAATAGTATTTTTACCACCAGAGGTGGGTAACTCCACAATAAAGTCCATTGAAATAGACCCCCAAGGGCGAGACGGTACAGGTAGCGGTTTAAGAAGACCAGTAGGTGAAACGCGAGGAACCTTGTACCGGGCACAAACTTCACAAGAGCGGACATAGTCATTCACATCCTTCAAGCAGGTAGGCCACCAAAAAAAACGAGTTAACAATTCCTGCGTCTTCTGTACCCCCCTATGACCAGCCAATTTAGAGTCGTGGACCAATTTGAGAACTCGAAGTCTTACAGCCTCTGGGACATAAATACATCGATCTCTAAGCCACACACCATTCCGAAGGACAAGATTCACATTGTCAGGTGGAGCTGCAAGAAATACGTCACCGTCATAGGCCAGCTTGATCTCCTGCCACAAGTCCCGGTTCCGGAGCACTCCAACGAAATTGGCCTCCGACAAGATGGTCTTCGACGGGGTCCCAGGCACGGAATCCACGGTATGGATTCGGGATAATGCGTCAGCTTTCCCATTACGTGAACCTGGGCGGTACGAAATAATAAAATTAAACTGGTTCAAGAACAAACTCCACCTAGCTTGTCGAGGAGAAAGACACCTGGCAGACTTAAGGAATTCCAAATTGCGATGATCCGTGAGTACTACTACCTGCTGAGTTGCCCCCTGCAAATGGTGTCTCCATTCCTTAAAGGCAGAAATAATTGCCAAAAGTTCCTTATCTGCCACATCATAGTTAAGTTCTGCAGAAGATAACCTACGAGAGAAGAAGGCACACGGGTGCAGCAAACCTTTGTCTCCGGTACGTTGTGAGAGGATAGCTCCCAATGCACAGTCAGACGCGTCCACCTCCACGATAAAAGGCTGTGCAGGATCCGGATGCATCAATATTGGAGCCGTGGTAAAACAACCCTTCAGGCGATCAAAGGCTTCCTGAGCTTGCGAAGACCATTCAAACTTCTTCCCCTTCTTGGTGAGGAGAGTGATGGGACGGACAATTTCTGAAAAATTTCGGATAAACCGTCTATAAAAGTTAGCAAAGCCAATGAATCGTTGTACCTCCTTAATGTTTCCTGGTACCGGCCAGTCCAAGATTGCCTGGATCTTGCTGGACTCCATATTCAATCCCTGAGGCGAGATAACATAGCCTAAAAATTGAATTTCAGAACAATGGAACTCACACTTTTCGAGTTTGATGTACAAATGATTATCTCTCAAACGTCTAAGTACGGTCTTGACATGTTCCTGATGTTCCTGTAAGGAGTCAGAAAAGATTAAGATGTCATCAAGGTAAATTACCACATATTGGTCCAATAAATCCCTGAAAATGTCGTTGGCTAAATGTTGAAAAGCAGCAGGAGCGTTACAGAGTCCGAATGGCATCACCAAATATTCAAAATGTCCATACCGGCATCTAAAAGCTGTCTTCCATTCGTCTCCGGGCCGTATACGGAGTAAATTATATGCCCCACGAAGATCTAATTTGGTAAATACCTTGGCCTGGCGAACTCTTTCCAACAATTCTGGAATTAGGGGCAACGGGTACCTGTTACGAATGGTTACCTTATTTAACTCCCGGTAGTCAATGCAGGGTCTTAGAGTACCATCCTTCTTCTTTACAAAGAATATTGGAGCTCCCGCTGGTGAAGAAGATGGTCGGATAAACCCCTTGGCTAAATTCTCATCTATATACTCTCGTAAAGATTTTAATTCCGGAGCCGCCAACGGGTAAACATGGCCGAAAGGAATCGCTGCTCCAGGAAGCAATTCTATGGGGCAGTCATACGGTCTATGTGGGGGAAGTTGATCTGCCTTCCTTTTATCACAAATGTCTGAGAATTCCTGATATATCAGAGGGAGAGTAGGTACCTGTATCACCTCTTCCAAGTTCTGGGTAACTGGAGCCGCTACAGTTGGACTGATGGTAGAACTGCACTTCGGGAGAAAGGTTATCTCCTTGGTTTCCCAATTGATGATTGGATTTTGTGACCGTAACCAGGGAATTCCTAAAATTACAGGAAAATGAGGAGAAGATATTAACATAAATGAAAGTGTTTCTTGATGGTCTGGTTCCATCTTACACTCCAGAGGCACTGTCTCCCGATCTACTGGTCCAGAAACTAATGGGGAACCATCCACCGTTTCCATAGTGATTGGTGAAGCTCTTAGTTGTGTCTTTATACCATGTTCCTTTGCAAAAGAAGAATCCATGAAATTCCCACCTGCTCCAGAGTCTATCATGGCAGAACTTGATATCCACTGTTCCTCCCACTGAATCTGTATAGGAAGAGAACAATGTGAATATTTCTCCCCTTGATCTTTAGGGGAAGTCGGCATCAGTATTGGGGGAAAAACCGCATCTAGATGTAGACTGGTTTCCGAAACTTCAGACTCAGCGTCTGTGTTATCATAATCCCCTACTACCGCCAACACCTTGTTGGGTCGCCTAGGACATTTAGGACAATTGATGAGGAAATGGTCCGATTGACCACAATAGAAACATAAGCGCTCACGGAGACGGTGTTCGCGGCGTTCATTATTCTCACGTCTCTGCAGTGAGTCCACCTGCATAGGCACCTCCTCAGCCTCTCGCGGGTTTTTGCCTGTGGTTTCCCTGGACGGAAGAGAGTAATTAGTAATGCGATTTACAGCGGCCCATTTTTCTTGTCTGCGTTCAGTTAAACGGATATCAATACGTACACAGTGCTGTATAAACAATTCAAACTCCTGTGGAGACTCTGAACGAGCTAGCTCATCCTTGATTGCATTTGACAAACCTTTTCTAAAGATTGGTAATAAAGCATTGTTTTCCCACTGGGTGTCCACCACTAACCTTTTAAATTCAGTAACATATTCTATGACTGACCGTTTCCCCTGGCGTAAGGAAAGCAAGGCAGATTCAGCGGTAGCACGGCGGTTGGGATCGTTCGAACATTTGCGCCATGGCTGCCAGAAAATTGTCCAAATTATTTAGACGGGTATCATGACTTTCAACCATAGGATTTGCCCAAGCCAGTGCACGTGATGTCAACAACATAATAATACATAGAACCTTAGATCTATCAGACCGGTAGTAGGAGGCATGTACATCAAAAAATAATATACATTGATTAACAAACCCACGGAATTGACTTCGGTCACCATTAAAACGGAATGGAGGCAATTTGGGCATACTGGTGGATGAGGTAGGCTCAGTAGGTAAGGCCTCCAGGACTCCTAACCTAGAACGTAGATCTTGGAGAGCCTGACCAAACCCTGTGCATTGTGGTTAACCCGAGACTCCAAGTCTCTAATCTGATTGAGTGCAGCCGCCACCTCCTGCTGCAAGGAGTTAACTATGGTGAACAATTTGTCTGCCCGTGTCTCCGTCATTGCCCCAGCAGAATCCTCTTTTTTAGGCTGGAATATCCTGTAATACTATTGTAGGAACTCGAGGATTCTGATAGCGTGGGGCAATGAACAATCAGAGACGGGTTTCTTTGAATGCAAATAATGTATTTGTGAAACAGCAAAACACCCAAAAACAATATTCAAACAACCCGTAGTGACATGCAATGAGTCCATATATATATACACAAGTCCAGTTATATGAATCCGGATATATAAGTCTTTGAACCTCTATAGCGAGGGTGGTAAAGTTCTTACGACGGAGTCCTCACACAAATGTGACCACAAGGTAAGTCTGATGCACAGATAACGTGGCTGGATTTACACACTGCTGGTGTGTGAAGAGTCAGATCCAGGTATGCAGAAAACACAGGGAAGTCCAGGAACAAGTTAATCTCAGTTGTGGCTTAATTCAGTGAAGTCCAACAACAAGTTCATATGTCAGTAAGGTTCCAGTAACAGTTCCAACAGCTCTCACCAGAGGTAATGCACAAAGGGTTAAACAGCAACAGTTCAGAAACACAGTTCTTATCAGATGGAGTGAACCAAGGGTTAAATTCCCAAGTCAACAGTTTAGTGATAACACAGTACTTTGTGCAACTTACATATGCAGAGAATGTCCAGAGCCATGGGTAGAAACTGCTGTGGCTGAGAAACACCTGAAGATAAGGCTATGCACTTTCCTAGTAAACACACAAAAGATCTGTGAGGAACAAAGCAGCTGGGTTGCAGGGAAACGGAAGCAGAATATTCCAGCAGTGAAGCCAACACCTGAGCCAGGCTTTAAACAAACGAACAGGAAGTAGGGCACACAAAACAGCAAACTCCATTTTAACAAAGGGCAAAATCATTGACAAAGTTACCTAGAAAACCTGGAATACTGACAATTTCATTTGCCTACTCCACTTTATGTCATGATGTATTGCCAATACGTATCAATAGTCATCGCAAAGTAAATATTGGTTTAATCTAGTGTATAATTTAAAGAGATATTATAGGCAAGTACAAAGCCAGAATAAGCATTGAAGAGTGTAAGGCTGGCTTATATATCATCAGACAAGCAATTGTGTTCAATTTCTCAATGTCGACAATACATGAGATCGTTTTGCATTTGGAATTCCTTCCTTTTGTTACATTGAAGTTTGCTCTTATATAAAGGGTGAATACCAGGATATCCCTTAGTCCCCGCTCCCATGTTTAACTCAAAGCCAAATTTATAGCAACCCAGTGACTCCATATCACCTACGAAGGCTCATGTCATGACTAGAAATGAGAGTTTGTTTGGATTTTGGCCCCGAATCTGATTTTGATATATTTGAACACTATTTGTGCCGAATGTTTGTCTTATGATCGGTTCCGAACATATTCAGTAATTTCTACTCCCAATGACTCTAATGACGTTCGGTTGTGTTCAACGAATATTGCAAAAACAAAATTAGATTCTGATCGTATTTGGAACCGAAGCCGAACAAATTCACTCATCTCTACTCCCGACATGCCTCCTCAGTAATAATGTACTATGGTTATAATACACACAGCAACATTTACCAACCTTTTCCATTAGATTGGAAGAGGACATAAGGACATAAAATAATTGTTGACCTAAATATCTTTGCTGTGTGACCATGACTCTTCAACTCAACCAAATGAGCATTATATTTCCATGGGGGTCCAGAAGTAACTAGATGACAGATACTTGATGTACTGCCGATATAATAAAATGTAAATAAAAGCTGTTGCCATAGACTTGCTTATCCCCACTTCAGCACCGGTCATCTCTATGAGGAGCCACTGGACCAAAAGCAGAATTAGTTCAGCGGCTATTCCGGGCACCTGGTACACTATTATAATTCCCGTACTTCGATACCTTGTACCCTATATACTTTACTTCCTATACTAACCTGATACACATGTTGAATAGTCATATTAGAGTTCTGTCTAAGCCTTCCTTCGACCATTCTTGACCAAGACCCCCCTGATATGACTTTGGACTGATTGATCACTCTCTTCCAGTTTATTGTGCCTGACAACCGAGACTCTTACCCAGCTATCTATAACTTCAGTTTTTAAATGTGATTCTGTCCATGTTATTGATTCTGTGGTTCTGACCCTGGTTGAGATGTTCTGTTTTTCCGAAGTTCATTGCATCAGCTAGCAACTACTCTGCAGACACAACCTGGGGCAATGGCAAAAACCATTTTCCTGTATAGTGAAGCCTGCATAACAGACCGGCCTGAGACAAACATGACCGTGAAACCCGCTTAAGAGCTGACAGAGTGTCACTGCAGTCTGGAGAAGATCTAGCATTCTCCATAGAAAAAAAATGATTGTCTATGGACAGCTATTGTTAGTCAGATCTCTACATGGTAAAAATAATAGCAGCTATTGCTCCATTGGAGGTTCTAGTTCAGGCTGAAGTGTCTGCAATATCCTTTCACAAATCACATTAACATAAAATGAATGTAGAAAGAAGAAATAAAATGTAGCAATCAAATGATTGCTTTTTCATGTCTAGTGCAGGAGAAGCATCAGTTAATAAATGTACATAGTTATGAATTTATCTGCTGCAATAAACATGCAGAGTAAGGTCTCATTCCATTCCCTTTAATTTGACACTGAAAAGTAATATCTTGTGCATTGGAAATAAAAATGGCATTAGAGTGTGGAAAATAAACTATAATTTGCTGGTTCTAGGATATTATGTCATGTTTACTTCTCGGAGATGAGTCTCTATGTGGTTTCTGTTGGTTTTCTTAGTCCCTATTGGGATGGAGCCATACATCTGTTCTAAAGAAACTTGTGCAAACGCTTTGGAGATCAGCAGCTTCTCTTGATTTAACAGTCTCGCAGGCGATTATTTCTAAACTAAGTGTTGCCATCTTTTGTTTCCTGAGAAATACAGTTCTAAAAAATAACTCTGGAGAGAGACATAACTTGGGACAATAAATATCTTTTATTATATGCCACCTTTAACCCATTCTATACTGAATTTTTTTCACCGTATTTACTATTGATTAACTTTTTGCAATATCCTTAGGATTACTATAAACTAGCGACAAAAATTTAAAATTCAAATTTGCTGGATTCCCCAAATTTTCTCAGGAAAGCAGATTTTTTGCAGCAAATCAAAAGTACTTCAAAGCCTCCTCTTACGTTATACAATGTTATACTATGCTCTTTTTCTCACACATTTTCTTTAGACTGTGTTCACACTTTGCGGCCGGTTTTCATTCTATTGCCGAGATCACGGTAGAACCAATAGCATTTTTGCAACAATTTTCTGCCCGACAAAAAATAACACAGCTGTAACATGTGAAAGTGGCCTTAAAGTTTCTTTAGTGCCTTATGGTTTTCTCTCCCTATCTCTAAGTACGGCTAACCTTTGAGATCCTCTCACTATAAAGATTTACCCCTAGATGTCCGCTGCATTTCCTGCTTCTGTTTTGATGTAAGGTGTCTGCAGGTACGTGGAATGCAGTGACACGCAGGAGGCAGATCAAGAGTTAACGGGGATTTATTACAGGGATACTCCACGCACGGAGGTAATAACAGGGGAACGGTAGGCAACGTTAAGACAGAAAACAAGTGTTCGATAAACAAATGCACTTATCAGTCAGTAGCTCTCAGGGAATGGAGGCAAGAAGGATCCGCGATGGCGCTGTAAGCGGTGCAAGAAGACTCTGGCCTGGTTCCAAAGGAATGTGAGACACTGGCTCCGGATAGTCGCGACATTTCCTGGAGCTCTTGAGAGTGGTCTGAAAGTTACTGTGTGAAGACTCAGTGGAGGAGAAGCAGGAGGAGTGGGAGGCCCCGGAGTGAAAGGGCCACAAGGCACGGGGAACCCGAGAGGGAGTCAGCCGTCCGGCCTGGTTCTTGTAGCTGAGGGAGGAGAGCGAGTTAACTTTCTCCTGCTGCACACTCTGTCTTCCCAACGCACTGCTTTCCCGCGCCCTGCCCCTTTTATCCCCGATCCACCCCCTGTAGTCGGGTACAAAGGGCCGTTCCAGGTTAGGAAGTCTTCCCCCCGGCAGCAATGGTGTCAGTCTCAATAGTTCCAGCCCAATATGAGAGGAGCACCCCGGCAGGCCGACTCCAGGTTTTTGCGGGCTCCGGGCGAAAGAGTCTCAGTGGGCACCCCTTTAACACATACACAATTCATGATGCACATATACAGCAGAGAAATATAGATATACAATGCCAAATTTCACTTTTACATGAGTGTAGGCGCCCGACTCAACGCAAGTCAATGGGTGCAGAAACGCTGCAGATCCGCACAAAGAATTGACCTGCTCCGAAATGAACCGGCAGCGTTTATTTGCGTATTTTCCCGGATGTGCACAGCGTTTTTATTTGACATGGACTATAATGGTACTGTACAACGCAGGAGAATCTTCTGCGTATCCGCAGGGCCAAATCGCTGCTAATCTGCAGCATAATATGCAACGTGTGCAAGACACGAAAATGCATGTAAAAATCTGTGTGTTTTTTAAGGCATATTTTTCAAGCGTTTTTGCGCTTCATGAGCTTTTGTATGCATTTGGACCGACCTCGGATAAAAAAAACCCAAAAAAACCCTTGCTCAGGGCCAAGGTGGGCCCCCCGTCTCGCCAGGGCCCGGGTCCACCTCTCTACACTCCCCTCCCCTTTTGCTCGCCATTCTACGGGCGAGTGTTTTGTTAGCAGTGTGGGCAGTTTCTTTTCTCTACTTGAACATCTGTCGCACACAAATTGGTCCTGATTATATCGATTGAGGGTTTTCCAGCTGTGTTTGCTTGGAGCATCGTAAGTCAGAGAGAGTATGGAGTCACCTAGAGTAGTCGAGTCCCGGCTGCATAAGGGTGTGTAAAGATGTTGTCTCTTGCTGAAGAACTCTCTTCTAGGACTCCAGGGTCTTGTCTCTCTGGTAGTTGCTGGGAGTCATCTTCTTCTCATCCTCTATTACAACTGGCAGAGATGCTTCCAGAGTTTTCAGGAACTCTTTTTGTTGGCAGGGTTTTCTGACAGACAGGGCTGAGCATGCTTCGATGGACCACTCGAGTACAGAGTCCCTGCTCACCTTCAGGTTGAATTTCATACACCGGACCTTCAGAGTGATTCGCCGTTTTACCCGATATGGATTGGTTTCCTATGGGTTCTCTAATTTATCTCGAGGACGTTTCTCACATACTAACACACAGTCCCCAACTTGGAGATCAGTCCCCCGCAGCGGAGTCCGTTCTGCATGTTCCAACTGCTGAAATCTGGTTTGCACTAGGCGATGCAGGGTTGCAATGATGGCGATGTTCCTGGACCCAGGTGGACACCCCAGTCTGGGGGTAGTCCTCCTGGGTCCAATCCAGCTCGGGGTTTCTTTTCCTGCACGGCCAAACAGAAAGGGTTGTATGGGGTATACCCGGTGGTTTGTGTACCTGATTATTGTACACCAAACAAATTTGGCCACATATTCAGCCATCGGACCTTTCAATATTCCTCCAAAATCCTCAGCATTTGTATTAGCACCCGATTGAACCGTCACACTCTCCATTACCCTGTGGGTGATACTGTGTGGTGCGCGACTTTCGAGTCGGTACATTCGGTGCAGTTCTCCATCACTTTACCAAGGAAGAAGGTTTCTTGGTCTAAATGAATACGTTTTGGGACAACGTAGTATAACGCTAATAGAGGCAAGCTTCCAAGGGGGGACCCTCTGGATCGTGCTACCAAACCTCCCCTGAATGAGCGAACCAGGTGGGACCAACCTCTATATGGGGCAGGCTCAGGGCCTTAAATACCAGAACAGCCTTCTGATGTGCTTCGGTGGCAATTTTTAGCAGTAGTGTCTCTGGAATTATTACCTGCCAGGTGATCCCTAACTCTTTTTGTAATTGGACCTTCCAGTATAACAATCCACTCTTCATCTGGAACGTTCCCACTGCTAAGAATTGGAGGATTTCTGGAGAGAGGTTACTCCTTTCTTCTTAACTGGGAAGTTGTTTCGATGTCACCCATTGTCTTATTGGGGCAAGCTCCGCATCTCCTGTTGCAACCTGACCACTCATCACGGGTTTGGCCCAGATTCTTCCAGGGCCTGCACTGGACTTGCTCTTCGTAGTTCACCGTCCCTAGCAGCACTCTGAACTTGGGAATCTGTCATCTCCAACTCCCCATCCCTACTGTGACCTGGTTTGGCATGGTTTATCTGTGATAATGCATCCGCGTGCGTATTCTCGACCCCTTTTGTAAATGATCTTATGCCGGAGCTTGGCCACTCGGCCACCCATCGTTGTTCCAAGGCCCCCAACTTCGCTTTTCTAGATGTGCCAGTGGGTTGTTGTTCAGTACGCACTGAGACTTGGACGCGGATAAGTACTCCGCAAATCTCTCGGTCATAGCCCACACCAATGCCAGCAGCTCAAGCTTAAAGAAACTGTAGTTGTCCCGATTTAATTCGGAATTGTGATGGGATCGACTGCATACGCGATCACCTTCTCTCTTCCGTCCTGTATCTGTGACAGCACAGCCCCAAGCCGTGCAGGCTCCCGTCAGTGTAGAGAATAAACATTGAGAGAAATCCCCATAAGCTAATACTCTTGACGTTCTCCCCATGGACAGTTCGTTTCTTCGCACCCGAGGGCACTCCCTTTAAAAGCTCCAGTAATGGTTCACATGCAGGCAAAATTTTTCAAAAGCGCTGGTAGTATCCAGTCAGCCCTAAAAGGCTTCGAACGTCTTTTACCATTTCTGGTGTGGCCAGTCCTGTATTATCACAATTTTCTCTCGAGAAGGTTTTACTCCCTCAGCAGAGACAACGTGGCTAAGTATTCAATTTGGTGCGGAACAAATGACATTTTTGTGGTTTTTTCTTTTAGTCCCCTGCCTTGGACACCTGTTCTAGTCTCTGTATATGGTCTTCAAAGGAAACGGCATAAACTATGATGTCATCCAAATAAATGAGGTGGCTTCAAGTTTAATCGCCCAGTCACCTTCCATCAGTCGTTGAAATGTTTCCAGAGCAGTGGCTAACCCAAATGGCATCTTATTAATTTAACACAGTCCCATTGGGAGTATAAAGGCAGTCTTTGGCCTATCCTGCTCTGACATCGGCACTTGCCAGTATCCTCTAGCCAGGTCTAACGTTTGAAACAAATTTGGGCTTCCCCAACGCAGACAATGATTCTTCAATCTGGGCAACGGATATGCATCTTTCACTGTGCAGGCATTGAGTTTGCGATAATCTCACAAAAACGTAGCGGCCATCTTTTTTTTCAACCAGCCAATAGGGGCGTCCCATGGGCTTTGGCTTCCCTAATTACCCCTTCTGAAGCTTTGGCCCACATATTTTTACTTTTGGTAATTTGTGGGAATTTGTTGGTATCATTCCCTTATGAGCATGGCCCCCCGGGTATTTAGTGGGTAGGAGGTGGTGGGGCCCCAAAACACTCAGCAGCAAAGCATCCCAAAACCGCCCCATAGGGCCTCCACTTTGACTTGTGACAAGTAAGGTAGCAGCTCACCTGCATCCGTCTAGTTCTGCCACCCCTCCTGAAGTTGCTGGGGCTTGCGTCATGAAGAGTCCCTTCCATGTCCACAGATTTCCTGCTTTACAGTCAGCTGTAGTCCGAATGGAATACTATTCGGGCATTTCCGGGGGAAATGTAATGTCCGTCTTTCTAGGTGACACAGCGCACAGGGCCATCCATCCTGGACTATGCAGGGAACGGGAAAAAAAAAGACCCCTGACGTAGTTGTTCGGAAATGAGGGATCAACCTTGAATTCCACCCCCTCGATGGTAGCGGGCCGGATAGGCAGGGCCACACGGTCTGCCGGCAGCAGAACAATTGGTTGAACGGGAACGATCACTTTCCTATGTTCCCTCCATCACGGAGGTCATTTGTGCCTTAGCCAGGAATCAACTGCTGGAACACTTCCTTTGTGGGGTTGGGACTCACTGTTCAGGACCGAATAAGAGATCATTGACGAGGAGAATTCCTGAAACTATGAAACATTCATCCTCGAGTTAGGCATTCACTATTTTCTTCACCATGGTCAATACCACACCTTTCCGCCCGGTTTCTTTGCCACAATGGTTATCTGCTCCACCACCCCTGCGCCGGAAGGGCAATGATTGTCACCGCAACTTTATCCGGGTCCCACCAGGCCGCAGATTGGAAAAGGTCGCCGGAAATAACCTCCGGATCGTAGTATCGAAGCCCATATCCACCAGACAATAGGCTGAACACGATTCGGCCCAAACCAGAGGCACATGAGATCAAATTTGTGGGCTCTCACTACTCCCTATGACTGTTCAGGCCCGAGCGACATCCCCCAGGCTGGAGCCTTTTAGTTTAAGGTGATAGTTGTGCCTCCCCCGACATAACACTCTCTATTATGTGTCCAATCTCCCACAATTAAAGCAATAGGGGTCTCTGCCTCGGAATTCGGACCCGTCGAAGTCCGGGTCCCCTGTCCCCAGTCGGATTAAAGGTGCTTCTTTACCTCACCCACTCCCCCTAATGTCTTGAAGCTCTTTCCCAATTCTACCATTGGGGTCGGAAATTTGGCTACAGACACCTCACCACTCTGGACCTTTCCTACCAAACTGTCACCCAATGTTCTTGCTCCCGCCTACAGCGGGGTTCATTTGCAAGCACCCCTTGGGCCGTTTTTTCATAAAATCCCGCGCCTGTCACACTGGTCCCGCGCCCGTATAGGTCCTACGTTTTGCTGTCTTTTCTAACGGGCAATTGTAAGTCCTGCGGCATTTATGCTGTGTCACAGTTCCCCCCCTCTATATTCAGCTGAAAACCGCATCCGTCTCCCCTACTCCATGGGGTCTTGTGGGTCTCCTCCAAAATTTTCAACCTTATTAAAGTATCCCGTTCTCTGGGGGTCATACTAACCGAGTCCCTTGCCTCTCCATCCAGGCCATTATGGCCACCCGGCTTCCAATACAAGGGTCTGGGATAAATTCTCAACATCCCCCTCTGCGTTCAGTCCACCCAAATTATATTTTTCCCCATGAATTAGGAATTATTCAACATTGTCCCCAGGGAAATGCTAGACCTGGGGCCACCCCAACTGCTTGATCCCCGCCTCCATGTGCCGACGCTCCTCCGTTATGCCAAAAGTAAGGTTTTCAGTACCCGGGTTGCGTGACCGCAGGAGGGGATCAAATTAACGGGGTTTATTACAGGGATCTCCACCAAGGGGTAAAACAGGGGAATGGTAGGCAACGTTTAGCAGAGAACAAATCATCAGTCTCCGTAGGAGCGGAGGAGGATCCGCGATGGTGCTGTAAGCGGTGTGTGAAGATCGGCCTGGTGAGACCTGGTCTGGACAGTCGTGAGTACCTGGTGCCGTAGAGTGGTCTGAAAGTTCCGGTGCAAAGAACTAAGGAGAGAAAGGGAGGAGGAGCGGAGGCCCTTATGAAAGGCCACAAAGCACAGGGGACCAATGGAGTCAGCCGACTCCAATCCGTTCCCAGGTCCGATCAAAAACAAGCTCCGACAGAAGTCGCGATACAGTACGGAATTTCTCGCAGTGGTGGGGGTTGCACTAACGGTCACCCTGTAAATATTTCGAGTTGTGGAGAGTCGGCCATCCAACTGATTCTTTTTGGGGCTAGGTGAAGGCGAGTTAATTTCTCCTGCTGCCACTCGCCTTCCCACGAAAGCCTGCTTCCCTTTTTTCCCCCCCTTTTATCCTCGATCCGCCCCCGCAGCGGATGCAAAGATTGGTCCAGGTTTGGAATCTTCCCCAGCAACAATGGTGTTAGTTTAATGTTCCGGCCCAAATGAGAGGAGCCCCCGGGCCCGGCCACCTCCCTACCTTACCAGATATAAAAGATGTTCCGAGCTATTATATTATAACCGGTCAAAGTCAAATTAAAAAGGAGAAAACACTTTTTAATGTAATAGGATAAAAAATACACAGCGATGAATCCTCATGTACCCATGCAAATACAAAAAGCAAGGGAAGCCGCATGTGGTAAACAAAAAACGCTAAGTAATACTACTTGTAACAGATAGTATTGCATAGTTACAATGCATAGATGCAATACAGAATAATAAATGTGATATGGAAATAATTAGTGCAACAAATGTAATAGTCAATGGTGATTAGTCAACCAATAGGCACAGTGGGACAACACACAGGCCCCTGCCACCCCAACGCGCGTTTCGGGGGGGTTCCTTCCTCCTTCTTCTTCTAAGTTATGAAGTAGAAAAAATAGGCAAAAATTAAATTTATGGGACTGAATAAAAAAAATTGATTTAATAGGTTTCACCCCTTTTGCTGGAAGCTCATAAAAATTTTCTGGTGCAAAACAATTACCTTCATAAGTAAATGTTTTAGTGAAAGCCACCTGTGCAATCTAATGTCACAGGTCTGTCAGTTAACACCTTTTCTGAAAGTCCATAGAGCTGCAAACATTACCAAGAGGCCACTAACCAAACACCATGAAACCAAGTAGATCTCCAAACCAAACAAGTAAGAACAAAATTCCAAATCAGGGTTGGGTTAAAAAAAAATCCCGATCTCTGATGATCCCCAGAGCCCTACAAATCATTATCATCAAATGAAAGAACTGTACCACAACAAATCTAAAGAGATGCCCTCCCAAAACTCTCAGCCCGGCAAGGAGGGCTTTAATTAGAAGGGGGGCACAGAGGACCAAAGCAACCTAAAGACCGCAGATTCCAAACAGCAAGATTGGATACTGTCGATTGACCACAAAAGCCTTATATTCATAGAGGTGGCTTTTGAAAGAGTGGCCAGACAAAAGATTTACTTACACACAAAATTGTAAGGTTCGTTTTGAGGTTGCAAAAACATTGGGAAACTCCCCAAATGTAGGAGGAAATTTGGTTAAATGAACCAAATTAAACATATATGCGGTGGGGTGTTTTTTCAGCAGCAGGGACAGCAAAAAGGTCCAAGTTGAGAGGAAGATGTAGGTGCAAAATACGGGATATTTTTGAGCAAAACCGCTTCTTCTGTCTGATTGGACGGGACGGGGTTCCCCCTTTCAACAAGACCATTACCCAAAGGATTACTGCAAAGAACCTCGAGGGTTTAAGGGAAACGTTAAGTTAGGGGGCCCTATCAAAGCCAACCTAAAACCAATTGGAATCTGCGGTTATTGAAGGTGCTGTCACCAGAGGAATCCATTAACTTGAACATGGGCGTTTTGCTTAAGGAATGGCAAAAATCCAAGTGGCCACATGTGGAAAGCTCATAGAACTTATCCCCAAAACGCTTCTTCGCTGCAATTGCTGATAAGAGGCTTACAGAGTACTGATTTAGTGTGAATATTAGCACATGAAGTTTTCAGTTATTTTTCCTATTTGTTGTTTCTTCAAAGAAAAAAATCAATGTTCACAGTTGTAGATTTTTTTACATAACTATGCAAACCCCAAAAAAAACTGAAATTCCTGGTCATGTGGAAAAAACCTGAAAAAATGCAAGGGGGTAATACTTTTGCAAGTTTCTGATGTAAAATGGGGCAGCTAGTTTGAATTCAGCAAATGGGTCGCAAATTCACCAGGTCCGCAATTCACCAGGTTTCCGCAAATTCCTAAAATTTGACAAATTAATTAATTTTGCTTCAATCAATTCCTATCTTTACTATTAACAATACCGCTCCTGCCAAGATTTAGTACTCCCTGGCAAAAACAGTTTCTCTTCCTTTACAGAGCAGACTATGGTGTATGCTTTGTCATGATTTAATTAGAAGCAGGAAAATGTAGTGATGAATCAGTACGCCCCTGAAACAGGAAGAGAAACTGGGCTGTTTTTTTGGTGAATTCTGGCAGGACTCCCCTTTATTGCAATTAGAGCCTTTTTTTAAAGTTTGAATTTCCTATTTAAGGAAACTTGCATTTTTGGGGGGGGGGCATTCATCTTAAAAAGAAATTAGAAGGGGAATTATTAAATTCGGGACACAGGGTGAATTATTTTAAGGGCATTTTATTAATTAATTTTGGGGAATATTATGTATCAAAGTGACTTTGGGGCAATTACATGTATTAAAGGAATTTGGGTATTATTATTAAGAGGGCAAACAACATTTAATTGATCAATTGGGCTCTGATTATTAATATATTGTTAAAAGGGACAGAAATTATAATTCAAAGGGCACTCTGTGATAATAATTGTTGACTAAGGGGATTAAAGCAACAATATTATTATAACCACTGAGAGGTGAACAAATTCAATAAGGG
>JARQOD010000005.1:373810341-373870681 GCA_033576555.1 Oophaga sylvatica
GCAGAAGAAAGGTTTACTTTAATGTCCAATGCTGCACAGAAATTTTGCCAAAACCTAGAAGTGAATTGCACCCCTCGATCCGAAATAACCTCATCCGGTACTCCATGTAAGCGAAACACATCTTTAATCATCAAATCTGATGTCTGTTTTGCAGTGGGTAAGCCGACACAAGGGATAAAATGAGCTGCCTTTGTTAGACGGTCAACCACCACTAGAATGGTGTTCTTCCCCTGAGAGGTTGGTAACTCCACAATGAAGTCCATAGAAATGGATCCCCACGGGCGGGACGGGGTGAGAAGAGGCTGTAACAGACCAGTTGGTGAGGAGCGAGGTGTTTTGCATCTTGCACAGACCTCACATGAAGTGACATAATTCAAAACATCCTTCCTGCAAGTGGGCCACCAAAAGAAACGAGAAAGAAATTCCTGTGTCTTTAGAATTCCTCTATGCCCAGCTATCTTGGAATCGTGAATGAGTTGTAATACTCTTAATCTGACTGTTTCAGGAATATACAGACGTTGTCCCTGAATCCACACACCATTCTTAAAGACAAGACTTACGTCCCTTGGGGGTTGTGCCAAAAAGGAATCCGCATGGTATGCTTCCTTGATGTCCTTAAGTAGGTCTTGATTATGAATTACTCCTAGGAATCTAGAGTCAGGAAGAATAGTCTTAGGAGGAGTAATTGGACGTGTCTCTGCTGAGTAAATCCTAGAGAGTGCATCAGCCTTTCCATTGCGCGATCCTGGTCTATAAGAGATGATAAAATTAAATTGGTTTAAGAAAAGATTCCAGCGAGCCTGGCGAGGAGTCAGGCACTTAGCCGACCTGATAAACTCAAGGTTACGATGGTCTGTCAGGACGACTATTTGCTGTGCAGCTCCCTGAAGAAGGTGTCTCCATTCTTTGAAGGCGGCAATAATGGCCAACAACTCTCTATTGCCCACATCGTAGTTCCTCTCAGCCGAAGACAACTGCTGGGAAAAGAAGGCACAGGGATGCAAGACATTCTTCTCACCTGTTCTCTGAGAGAGTATAGCTCCAACGGCACAGTCTGAAGCATCCACCTCTATTATGAAGGCAAGCTCGGGGTTGGGATGTACTAGGATAGGTGCAGTGGTAAATTTATCTTTTAGACGGGAAAATGCTTCCTGGGCTTGGGGAGTCCAGGAAAACCTAGACTCTTTCCGGGTAAGTTGAGTGATAGGTGACACTACCTCAGAGAAATTTCTAATGAAACGTCTATAGAAGTTGGCAAACCCGATGAAGCGCTGTACCTCCTTCACATTTCTAGGACTTGGCCAATCCTTGATGGCTTGGGTTTTGCTTCCATCCATACTAATTCCTTGTGTAGACAGTACATACCCCAGAAATTGAATTTCGGTCCTATGGAATTCACACTTTTCAAGTTTGATGTAAAGATGATTTTGTCTTAGACGTTCCAAGACCATTCTCACATGTCCATGATGTTCCTCTGTGGAGTTAGAAAAAATTAGAATATCATCCAAATAAATTACCACGAATGTATCTAGGAGATCCCTGAAGATGTCATTCACCAAGTGTTGGAAAGTGGCTGGGGCGGTACTCAGACCAAAAGGCATAACTAGATATTCAAAGTGTCCATAGCGTGACCTGAATGCAGTCTTCCATTCATCCCCAGGTCTAATACGGACTAAGTTATAGGCCCCACGAAGATCTAGTTTAGAAAAAATTTTGGCATGTCGCACTCTCTCCAATAACTCAGGGATTAAAGGCAATGGATAACGGTTTCTAATAGTAACCTTATTGAGTTCCCTATAGTCTACGCATGGTCTCAGAGATCCATCTTTCTTCTTTACAAAGAAGATGGGTGCACCTGCAGGAGATGAAGAGGGGCGTATGAAGCCCTTGGCTAGATTTTCATCTATGTAATCCTTTAAAGCCTTTAGCTCGGGCCCCGCCAGGGGGTAGATCTTACCAAAAGGTATCTCTGCTCCAGGCAATAATTCAATTGGACAATCATATGGACGGTGAGGAGGAAGCTGGTCAGCGTTCTTCTTGTCACATAAATCCACATAGTCCTGGTATACAGCTGGTAGTTCAGGGACTGACATGATTCCTTTAGGAACAGAGCAAGCTGAAACTTTTGGACTCATCTGTTTCTCTGGAAAGTGTAATTCCTTGGTCTCCCAGTTAATGGTAGGATTCTGAGCCTGCAGCCATGGTAGCCCTAGAATAATGGGAAAGTGGGGAGAAGAGATAAGCATAAAGGACAGTTTCTCTTGATGATCTTTACCCATAAGAACCCTCAAAGGCTCTGTTTCCTGATCCACTGGTCCAGAGGTCAGCAGGGAGCCATCCACAGTTTCCATCTGTACTGGAGTAGCCTTCTTCACTGAACGTATTCCCTGTTTCAAAGCAAAGGAGACATCCATAAAATTTCCACTTGCCCCTGAGTCGATCATAGCAGAGCTAGACACCCAAGCTGAGTCAACCCAGAGTTTGATGGAAAGAAAGCAATGAGAATTGTTTTTCTTACAACTCAGCTGGGACACCGCTGAGGAAACTTGAAAAATGGCAGCGTTTACACAGTCAACGTCCTCAGAGGTAACGGAGTTTAAGTCCGAGAAATCAAGATCTGTTGCTGCAGATCTCTCTGGAGCCTGAGGCTCGGACCTGACAGATCCCCTCTCGCAACACTCACAATGAATGAGTGCTGCAGTAGTCTTATGAGAACGGCTGGGGCAGTTTATAATGAAGTGCCCTGACTTACCACAATAGAAACATAGATTCTCCTTAAAACGATGTTCCTTGCGTGCATCACTAACCCGTTGTTGTAAAGAGTCTACCTGCATGGGTTCAGGTTCAGGTTCCCGTGTAATCCTACTCAAAGGTTCCTTAGCTGGAGAGGAAGGTAGGAAAAGGTTAGTACGATTGCTTTCGAACCATCTCTCTTGCCTGCGTTCAGTCAGACGAGTATCAGTACGGATGCAGTAGTTAATAAAGTCACCTAACGCAGTGGGAGGGTCGGCACGAGCAAGTTCATCCTTAATCAGTGGAGATAACCCCTTTCGAAAAATAGATTTTTTTGGCGGAACTGTCCCAGGTGGTATCAAGGGCCCATCTCCTGAAATCCAAGGCATATTCAGCTACCGAGTGCTTACCTTGGCGCAAAGCTAACATGGCTGCTTCAGCTGTTGCACCTCGATTGGGGTCATCAAACACCTGCCCCATGGCTGAAATAAAATCATCAAGGTGATTCAAACAATCATCCTCAGTCTCAATCAGAGGGTTTGCCCACATTAAAGCCTTGTTGGTAAGCAACATAATTATAGTAAGCACCTTAGATCGTTCAGTGGGAAATTGTGAAGCATGTGCAGAAAAAAAAAGATTGCATTGATTAATAAATCCCCTGAATTTCTCACGTTCACCGCCAAAACGAAAAGGGGGCAACTTGGGAATCCCAGCACTCGGGGCTACGGCAGGAGCCTGGACTCGCCCCTCTAGAACCTCAATCCTGGCTCGCAAATCCTGGGTAGTCTGTCCAACCACTTGCAAATTGTGATTATTGAGGTCCTGTAGATTTGTAAAACGGGTCTTTATATTCTGCAAATCTGCAAGGATATTATCAGTCACTCCGCAAAGTTCCTTTATGCGGGCCTCCATTTTCCAGATCTTTTAAGACAGGATTACTGGAAGAAGAGGAGAGAAAAAAAAACAATAGTGTTCACCTGTGGCAACACTGCAGAGAGAAAAAAAAATTAAGGGAACTGCTCACCTGGAATGGTTGTGAGAAGTCACAACCACTATCATCACAAAAAGTTTCAACCAGACATCTGATATCCAGAGTTACAGCAGACAAAAAAGAGAAAAGAAAGGAAAAAAAAAAAAAAAAACAATAGTGTTTACCTGTGGTAACACTGCAAAAAGAAAAAACTTAAGGGAATTGCTCACCTGGAATGGTTGTGAGAAGTCACAACCACTGTCATCACAGAAAGTACAACCGGACGTCTGATATCCACAGTACAGCAGACACAGCCTTCCAGACCCAGCAGACACTAACGTTTTGGCTTCAGAATCTTGTAATGTATGTAGTACAGTTCATATAGCGTCTTGTGCTTGGGTGCGATGAAAACACAGGAGTCACAGGTTTGATATAGAAAAGTCCTGTATTACTTCATTTGGCAGAAATAGTCACACAGTTTGCAGACACAGAAACAGGAGACACAGCAGGCCAGAGTAATCCAAGCTCAGCAATCACTCTCAAATACAGATTCAGGATCTTCTTCTCTGTTACCGTAAGTCCATGCAAACGTGGGTCTTTCAAAGAGCAGGGTTCAGAGTCCACAAGTGCTTCAGAGTTCCTCAGTAGGAATAGCTGGAGTACAAGGTCCAAGGCTTACAGGAGTCAAGTCACAGGTTCACTGCAGGCTAGATTCTGAAGCACTGATTGCTCAGCTGTGGCTGCTTAAGAAGCAAAGGAGAGAATCAGGGCGGGAACATGCAAGCTGGAAACTCCATTTTGACTGAGGGCAAGATAGCTGCAGCAAGACAGAAAGTAAAATGGCTGACGAACAAACTGAGTTTCAGGAATATATACATAGAACCTTACAATGAGGTCCTTTCTCTCTCTGCTCTAGAGTGTAATCTCTTATGGTCAGTAAGGTCCTCTCTCTCTCTTCTGTAGAGTGTAATCTCTTATGGTCAGTAAGGTCCTCTCTCTCTCTTCTGTAGACTGTAATCTGTTATGGTCAGTAAGGTTATCTCTCTCTTCTGTAGAGTGTAATCTCTTATGGTCAGTAAGGTCCTCTCTCTCTCCTGTAGAGTGTAATCTCTTATGGTCAGTAAGGTCCTCTCTCTCTCTCTTCTGTAGAGTGTAATCTCTTATGGTCAGTAAGGTCCTCTCTCTCTTCTGTAGAGTGTAATCTCTTATGGTCAGTAAGGTTATCTCTCTCTTCTGTAGAGTGTAATCTCTTATGGTCAGTAAGGTCCTCTCTCTCTCCTGTAGAGTGTAATCTCTTATGGTCAGTAAGGTCCTCTCTCTCTCTTCTGTAGAGTGTAATCTCTTATGGTCAGTAAGGTCCTCTCTCTCTCTTCTGTAGAGTGTAATCTCTTATGGTCAGTGGGGTACTCTCTCTCTCTCTCTTCTGTGGTGTATCATCTCTTCTGTTAAGCAGGGACTTCTCTTTCTTGTAGAATGTAAGTTGCTGAGATCTGCTCTCTCTTCTGTAGAGTGTAAGCTCTTATGGTCAGCGGGGTTCTCTCTCTCTCTCATCTCCTCATGTGTATTTTCTGAGCAAATTCAAGCTATTCAGTGTAGAGATTCACTCATATTTATTCACAAGAAATCACATTTTTTGTTTAAATGCAGCAAATTTTATCTCTGCTCATCAAGTGAAATAAGGAGTCCTGGAAGTGATAATATTTTTCTCACAGACCCCTGATCTCAATATTATCGAGTCTGTCTGGAGAGACAGAAGTATTTGTGTAAGCCTACAACCATAAAAGATCTGAGGTTATTTCCCCATGATGTTTGGTAAAACTTGCCTGTTGAGTTCTTTCAAAAACTGTGTGCAAGTGTATATAGAAGAAATGATGTTTTGAAGGCAAAGGGCGATCACACCAAATATTGATCTGATTTAGATTTCTCTTTTGTTCATTCACTTTGAAATTTAGCTGATAATAATATCCTATTAGCACTTTAATTATTTAGGTCATTCTTATTTTTCCACACCTACCTAAAACTTTAACACAATTTTGTACATATATGCACACACATATCAATTAATTTACATACCATGACCTTCATTTCTTCAAGCTTCACTTGAGGATTTAGGCAAGCACATTGCTTTGCAAGAGACCCAACAGGACACATCAAATTATCATTAAAAAAAAATCATTTTTGTATAAATATAAAATTCACATTTAATTTTTTGCAGCATTGATGTCTTCTAATAGTCACCAATTTACAACTTGATAAATTATATCATTTAAAATTATTGTTAGCAAATAGTAGCATTCAAAGGCACAGAAAAGCAGGACTTTGATAAATAGCTTGAATAACTTTGAGATATTGTCTTACAATTCACATTAATTATCTTACTTTTAATTGCTTTATAATTAATTAAAATGTGATAAGAAATATATTGTAACATCTGTAACATTTCTAGGTTATATTTTATTACCTTGTAAAATAAGTAGCAAGGATGCAGCAAAAGTTTTATAGTACACTGGATCCTAGAAAAAAAACTGCAACAATGTAGTACCACTGACCAACAAATTTTCTTATAATTTGAATAGCTATTATCTAGAATAGTAAAATAGGCTGTATATGAAAAACATCCTCAGGCCCTAAAGTATTTTCTATGCAAATCTTTTTTCAGATTTAAAAATCAAGAGATTGATCAATGTCATGTAGAAAATGTCTGCTGCAAGTGAATCTGTAAAGCTCATCCACATGTCTGTAAATTGAAGGAAATGCAGACATATCTGTTGATTTAGTGCTGTAAATTACATTGATGGTTAAAAACTCCATGTTCAAAGGTAGTGGAAGGTTTAATCACACCATCCCTAGAGGTCTGCGGCAGTAAATGGGACAAGTCGAATTCCTTGTAGAATTTGGTACTGAAAGGGTTAACTTTCACATACTTAAAGGGTTGGTTCAGCACCTAAAATGAATTTTCGAACTATTGTTACACCCAAAACACTTTTGTTATTAGTTTTATTCTAGAATACCCTAAACGTCTCCCTATCTATCTAATCTCGAAATGTGTTTTTTTACTCTACCACTAGAAGCTGTGGGGCGGCGCTGGTGTCACTCACTGCTTCTATCTTCACCCAGTGATGACATCTTCATTCACAGAAGAGATAGTGGAGATAGAAACAGAGTGCCGTGCTTCACCCACATCAGCCCCAGTGTCCATCACCCAGGATGTCTTTAGAGGTGGCAGCGATGCAACTAGCAAATGAGTAAATGCAGCGCTGTCCCCTGTGAAGCCCTGTTCTAGGAGAGGTGATGGACACTGAGGGGAGCAAGTGCAGCCCCAGCTTCCTGTGAAGTAACATTTGAGACTCCTTTCAAACGACATGTCACACGAAGTACGGTAAAAAAAAACACATTTAGAGATTAGGTAGATAGTGAGAAGTGTTGTATAATAAAGCTCATTGCAAAATTGGTTAGGGTGTAAAGATAGATAGTAAGAAAACACATTTTAGGTGCCGAACCACTCCTTTAATGCCCTTGGGGAACAAGTCAAGGCTGGGTCTCACATAGCGATACACCAGCGATCCCGACAACGATCAGGATCGCTGGTGTATCGCTACATTATCGCTGCTGAGCTGCCAAACAGGCAGCTCAGGCAGCGATCAGCACAAGGACACTGCGGGTAACATCGCTTAGTTACCCGCAGTGTACCTTGGATACCAGCGCCCTGATGCAGGGAGCTGGTAACCAAGGTACACATAGTGTTTCCAGGCGCTGCGCAGTGCCTGGAAACCCGCTGTGTACCTTGGTTACCAGCTTCCTGCTTCAGGGCGCTGGTATCCAAGGTACACAGCGGGTTTCTAGGCACAGCCCCGCGCCTGGAAACCCGCTGTGTACCTTGGTTACCAGCGGATCGCTGGTCTCCCGCCTGTCACACGCAGCGATGCGTGCCTGTCAGCGGGAGACCAGCGATCAAAAAAATGTCCTGGCCTTTCAGCGACGATCAGCGATACCCGGCAGGGGGGCTGATCGTTGCTGAATGTTACACACAGCGATATCGCTGGTGAGCTCGCTGCTGCGTCACAAAACTAGTGACTCAGCAGCGATCTCGCTAGTGATATCGCTATGTGAGACGGGGGCTTCATTGGTTAAATTCAAGGTTGTCTGCTGCAGTGAAGGGGTTAACAGTTAAATGTCTGGTTATCTAATTCCTGGTTGTCTAGGGAAGTGAACTGTTCTGCACAGACACAGGGCTGAAAAATTCTCACTGATATAATCAGTCAATTCATGCCACATCTCTCACATAGGAGTCAATGAATGAATTGTGGGGATTTATAAATTGGATTAAAAAGACCACAAACGGACCTGGAAAATATATTTGGTTGACAGTATATTAACCACCCCATATTTTAATTCATAAATAAATACATAGATTTTAGTTAAATTAATAATTTCCAGTTCCACTAAGAAAAATATTTAGAATTGAGAGTCCTCAGTGGTTGATACCTTTTAATGGCTAACTGAAAAGATAGTAACAAATTGCAAGCTTTCGAGACTACTCAGGTCTCTTCATCAGGCAAAGACTAATGCAAAATCTGAAGAGTTACATATTAGTATTTTGTATTAGTCTTTGCCTGATGAAGAGACCTAAGTAGTCTTGAAAGCTTGCAATTTGTTACCACCTTTTCAGTTAGGCCGGGATCACACATGCGACGAAAATGTCCGATTCTCGCATGTGAAATCCCAGCTCTGGCGCCGGCACTCAGGAGTGGAGCAAGCGGCTGCATATAAATACAGTACAGACCAAAAGTTTGGACACACCTTCTCATTCAAAGATTTTTCTGTATTTTCATGACTATGAAAATTGTAGAATCACACTGAAGGCATCAAAACTATGAATTAAAACATATGGAATTATACATTACACTTTACAAACAAGTGTGTAACAACTGAAAATATGTCTTATATTCTAGATTTTTCAAAGTAGCCACCTCTTGCTTTGATTACTGCTTTGCACGCAGAAAAGGTGAATGGATGGACTCTACTTGCCTGGTTCCCACCGTGAAACATGGAGGAGGTGGTGTGATGGTGTGGGGGTGCTTTGCTGGTGACACTGTTGGGGATTATTCAAAATTGAAGCGGTGAGCGGTCCAGCTCACCCCAAACCATCTCGATTGGGTTCAGGTCTGGTGAGTGTGGAGGCCAGGTCATCTGGCATAGCACCCCAACACTCTCCTTCTTGGTCAAATAGCCCTTACACAGCCTGGAGGTGTGTTTGGGGTCATTGCCCTGTTTAAAAATAAATGATGGTCCAACTAAACGCAAACCGGATGGAATAGCATGCTGCTGCAAGATGCTGTGGTAGCCATGCAGGTTCAGTATGCCTTCCATTTTGAATAAATCCCCAACAGTGTCACCAGCAAAGCACCCCCACACCATCACACCACCTCCTCCATGCTTCACGGTGGGAACCAGGCATGTAGAGTCCATCCATTCACCTTTTCTGCGTGCAAAGCAGTAATCAAAGCTAAAGGTGGCTACTTTGAAGAACCTAGAATATAAGACATATTTTCAGTTGTTTCACACTTTTATTTAAAGGGAATCTGTCACCCTAAATTGGCGGGATATTTAAATGATGGCAGTCAGGTCAGATGGGCGGTGTTTTGGTTACTTGCCTTAACATGTTGTTCGCCGCTGTCTTCATTATTTCTGGGAATTGTAGTCGTTGCCCTCCATATAATGCGCCTGCGCATTGCAAGCTGCGGGCAAAGCATACTGCGCGTGCGCAATTCACGATTGCAATGCGCAGGCGCGTTATATGGAGGGCAACGACTACAATTCCCAGAAATAATGGAGACAGCGGCGAACAACATGTTAAGGCAAGTACCCAAAACACCGCCCATCTGACCTGACTGCCATCATTTAAATATCCCGCCAATTTAGGGTGACAGATTCCCTTTAAAGTGTAATGTATAATTCCACATGTGTTAATTCATAGTTTTGATGCCTTCATTGTGATTCTACAATTTTCACAGTCATGAAAATACAGAAAAATCGTTGAATGAGAAGGTGTGTCCAAACTTTTGGTCTGTACTGTACATGCAGCCGCGCACTCCACTCCCGAGTGCCGGCGCCAGAGCTGGGATTTCACATGCAAGCATCGGACGTTTTCGTCGCATGTGTGATCCCGGCCTAAGCCATTAAAAGGTATCAACCACTGATGACTCTCAATTCTAAATATTTTTTATACTGGCTAACACTGTACAAAGATATATATCTTTCCTGTATCAGTTCCACCAAAACATTTAACAGGGGTAGATCTACATTAACACTGAGAATTATGCCCGCTATGGGGTCTGTGAGTTTGGGAGCCTGGTGCCAAGCAGCACTGCTCCCCAACACCCTTCTGTTGGGGAATTCTATTTCAACAGTATCTGCACCCTCATACTGTTTGCAGGACTGTGGGTAGCTATGGGGGCTTCAGGGGCTATCATAATGTGCAGGGAGGATGTACAGTAAGAATATCAAACTATCAAACTGTGTGAAGGGATGCACCGTGGGGACATAATACTGCGAAATGGGTCACTGTGCAAGCATTGTACTGTGGAAGTCGGTGCAGTGGCATCACACAGTATTCAATTGTGTGTGGAGGGAACTGTTTGGAGATTTGGGGCCATAGAATCATAGAATGTTAGAGTTGGAGGGGACCTCAAGGGTCATCGTGTCCAACCCCCTGCTAGATCCAGGATTCACTAAACCATCTCATACTGTATGGGGGAATGTGCAGTGAAGGTAACAAAGAAAATACTGTGGGGACATCATATCGTTCGGGCATTACAGTTTGGGGGGTCAGTGTTGTGCCATCATTGTGTGTGAGGTTGATGTACTGTGGCGGCTTCATACCGTAAGGGGGGAACTGTGGGGACATCATAATGTGAGAGGGTCGGTGTGCAGATATTATACTATCAGGGCCAGTTTGGTGGCATTGTAACAAGGTGGCACGGGGTGGTAGTCGTGGGCGAGTTCACTAAGTCACAGTCAGTGAGCACCCCGGCACCTTGTACATGAAAAGACAAGTGAAGTCCCAGTCCAGCGGTACAGTCAGTTACTTCCATCACACGTTCACTTCGGTTGTAGGGGATCAGATCTCAGGAAAACACCACAAGCCACAGTTCTGTTACAACGGTGAAAACTTTACTGAACACAATGCAAAGGAGACAATTTTTCCTGTACTTTCCCTGCAGCCTCTGTATGTGGTACGCTACCGGCTTCTATCCTGGTCCAAAATTCCAACTTTCTCCTGGGATCGATCCCGCTAAGCCAGAGTCCGTCCACACTACCCGTCCACTTGGGGCAGCTTTTATCCCCATGACCGGGGAATACTCCGTCCTCAATATGGCGCATATCTTGCCCTGGGCAAGCCTGCCCAGGCACTGCTTTAAGAAGTTTTGCACCGTCCCCCTTTTAACTTCTCCCAACTGTTGACCCTTAATATTCTATCCCTAAGCTAAGTAATACATTTAATATTAGGTAAATATCACACCATAATATAGCACATTACACATTACAGGAACATTAGCTAAACCGCATATTTCATTTACAGTAATAAATAATAAGGTGCCGCACGTGTTACATGTGTACAGTGCCCACAGGAGAGAGAAGGCAGTCGAGGGTCCCCGCCACCTCCTTACACTCTTCCCTCCTAAAACATGGTCGTCACCGACCATGACAGCACCTATAGCTAAAACTGTTAGAAATTTTAAAACATTCAACGTTTTTTACAGTTCATGCGGTCTTGTTGGTCAACCATGACCTCGGCTGGAGCCCCGAAACTAAAAAGTTCAAGTTCCTTTTAAAGTGAGTCCAATAATAAAACAACACACTGGCCTGGTGGCCAATTCACAAATAGTCCATATAGTCCTGACCCAGCTCGCTCCTTGGGTGCTCCTGCACAGGTTTTTCCCCCTCCCTCCTTTTAGTAGACTATGGGCACATGAAAACAAGTGGACTGCTTTTATGCCTTCATGGGACAGTTCAAGGTTAAAACAATGAAGGTTCAGGGTAAATACAGGTCAGTACCTAAAGCAGTCGCACACATAGTCCATTTCCTTCCAAGGGTGAATAACCCCTTTTAGTCCCATAATCCAGCAGGGGCTGCACAACCGTGCACAAAGAAAACTTGGAGGAGGGGAAAAAACAAACAACAAGTTCTTCACTTGTGACTACACTGGCCACTACTAACACCCAGTCCTGGTGCCATAAAGGGCTCACTGCCCTATTAGAGATGCGGAACAGTCTCTGCCATCCAGAAGGTGCACCCGGCACAAGATCACTAAACTAGGTCACATCAGTCTTTGCATGGCCGCTGATGAGAGTAATGAGCCGCATTTGGGCCCTGCATCATACTATATGGATGAGCCGAGGATCTGCTGGATGAGGAGTCTCCACTATTTCTCCAACTCCGTGCCCCCTCCAGCGGGGTCCCACTGCTTTCAAAACTTCCTGCTCCAGTGACTCAACTGCAGCCGCCACATTTTGTCTGGGCGCAGATTCCTCCTGCCTAGCTGCAGGAGCTGCGACCATTGCAGTCGGTCGCATACCATATTGGGCTGCACGCATCCGCCATTCCTCCGGGCTGGAGACCATCCTAATGGCCACCATATATGGCCCCCGAGGTCCCTGTTCCTTAATGAACGACATCTGTTCCCATTCCTGTATGGGGCCGTCACAGTAAATAGACCCGGCGTTGACGTAAACCTTCTCGTGGGTCTTGGGATCATAGATGAAGCTATATCCCTGGTTGGGCTGGAAGTACTTGATATACCCGTGGGTGACCTGGTCTGACTTGGCTCCCCCGCCAGGGTGTTATAACTCCCTCACAATCTGGCGCTCCTGACGCTTTTGCTTACTAATCACTTCCTGAATCCACTGGTCCTCCTGGGGAGAGAGTACCCTGGACTCATCCATGTATGCACCGAGACAGGAAGCAGGAGTCGGTGAAGGTGGCAGGGCCGAGGGAGGTAAGGGGGGGGTTGAGGTGACAGTCTGGTCAACACGGGTTCCCTACTCACCGCTGCTGCGCCCAGTGACAAACTTTGAGGAGATAGGAACTACGGTTGTGACAACCCCTCTCAGGACAGCTTCCAAGATCTTTCACGCCTTTTCCGCTTTTCCGGTTCCAATTCCGGTTCTGCCACTCCCGCGAGATCCTCATCTTGGACCTCGACATCCTGCTTGTCCAACCATCAAAAAGGGCACCACTCCTCCCATTCGCTCATCTACCAGTTGTCAAGGTGCAAGCCATCTACGCCCGGGCCACAGATCGCCTCCAGTCCTGGCGTCCGACGCCACCATGGAAAGACATGCTCTGTCTCCGCAATGGTGTCTCCTCTCCCAACATGCTGACTAGTCATCTTGGGCTCCTCCTGTTCATGGGCAGAGTTTTTTCTGGCTGCTCTACCCGCTTCCTCATACTCTGTTGTACAAGCTGAAGCTTCCTCTTCGCGCACACCCATTTCAGGCGGGCATTAGTCACAGTGTTTTTCACTCTCTTGCCGTGTTTAAAAGTTGGGACTTATGATCTTCTGTAACTATGACTATTTTGCCTGACCCCGACTCCCACACTTCAAAATCATAATGACAGAGAATTTAGATTGAGAGCCACAATGGTGAAGGTGATGACAATGTCTGTAAAGTGCAGAGGATTATGTTAGCACTATGGAAGCAAGCATAAGAAATAATAAATGCTCAAACACACAGGTGTTAACACATTAACGACCGCCAATATGCATTAAAACAGCAGCATTAAGGGATCTTATTTGTCAGGAGTAAGTAAATAGCGCCCCGCTCTCTCCCGCGGGTGCTATTCCCATGGGTGACGGCTGTACATGTCAGCTGACACCCTGTGTTATCGGCGATAGACAGTTTTGGAACCGATCGGGACCGATTAACCCTTTAAATACTGCTGAAAATTGTGACAGCAGAATCCAAGTGTTTAAAAGGGGGTTAAAAGACCCCCTATGGCAGAATCGACACCTTGTGATTGTAATAGCGGGTGCCGATCATTGCCACGTCACACGTACTGCAGTGCATGAGACCAAAGATCAGAATAAAAATTATACATGTCACACAATGGGACTTAGTAGAGAAGTGAAAAGGTTAAAAAAACATAAAAAAGAGCACACAAAGCACAAAAAGTCATTTTGCAACTAAAAATGCACCATTTACGTTAAAACAAAAATAAACAAAAAAAGGACATATAATTAGTATCACCGCATCCGGAACGACATGATCTATAAAACTGGCATGTTATTTACTCCATATGGTGGACATGATAAAAAATCCCTCAAAAATGACCCCTTTTCATCATACTGGCAAACAAAAAATTGAATAAAAAGTGATCAAAAAGACCTGGGTAAAATAAATTATATACATGAAAACGCCAAGCCATGCCGCAAAAAACAAGCCCTTATATGGCTCCTTTGGGGAAAAAATTTACAGCTCTCAGAATATGACGATGCTGAACAAATCAATTTTTGTAAAATATTGTTTTATTCCGTAAAAGCGGCAAAGCATAAAGAAACAATATAAATCTGGTATCGCTGTAATCGTACTGACCCGACAAATAAATTGGTCTTATCCCTTTTACTGTACAGTGAACATAAAAGGTGTTTGTCCAGAGGGGTCTGACCACATGTGGGGTATCAGCACGCTCAGAAGAAACTAGGTAACAAATAGTGGATTTCCCTTTTCTTGTGCTATTCCTTGTAAAAGTGAAAAAATTGAGGCTAAAGCAACATTTTAGAATAAAAATTGCAATTTATTTTTTTTTCATTTGACTTTGTATTAATTCCCGTTCAGCAACTGAAGAGTTAAAAAAAATTCCTGACAGCAGTTTTGAAATATTTGAGGGGTGCGGTTTTTAAAATGGTATCATTTTTGGGGAGTTTAAGTCTGAATAGGTCCTTAAAGAAACAGGTTTTGTAAATTGCTTGAAAAAATTAGAAATTGCTATTAACCTTTCAACCTTCTAACATGCTAACAAAATAAAATTACATTTGAAAAATGATGCAGATGTAAAGTAGACATATGCGAAATGTTATTTCTTAATTAAGTCCAACATAACAAGGATATAAAAATTGAAAGTTTGAAAAATGCAAAATTTTTAACGTTTTCACCAACATTCTGATATTTTTACAAACAGACAAAAATATATCAACCTAAATTTACAACTAACATAAAGTGCAATGTGTCCCGAAAAAAGGTCTAAGAATCACTAGGATATGTTGAAGCGTTCCAAACTTATTATCTTATCACATAAAGTGACACTGGTAAGATTTTAAAAATTTGTCTTGGACATTAAAGTTGAAATTGGCTCGGTTACTAAGGGGTTAGGTTCCCACATGCTGGAAAGAAAATAACATTATTTATATAGCTATAGTTTTCTTTTTGTGGCCTTGCTGTTGGATTAAGCTTTCCATATACGGTAGTTCATTGTTGTTCAAAAGCAGCATATCCTTTCATTGTAGCGTACATGTCGTTAAGTCCTATTTATGCCAAGCAATATTGTGATAAAAGCATTAAGTTGAAATATCATCTTGGGTATCGCAAGGGAGTGTCTAATCTGACCATAGACAAGCAGCCAAGCTCTAGTCTGACATGTGCATGGTAACAATTCTGGGATATACACTATTTGTACTGATTATTTATATCCAAAAAGGATTCATTTACAATTTCAATCAAAATTCTTTAACCCAAATAAGGTTTATTATCAAAATTTACAAACTCAGTGACTGGCTGCAGCATTAATGTGAGCTATCAATGAGATATCACGGCTGCATCCAAAATATTGAGACATAAGCAGCCGCGGAGTCCTAGCGCTGGACCTGGGGAGTGTGAATACTGTCTGATTTTGTTATTTTACATTACAGGAATCATTTCAGGTCCACTCGCCTTTAAATTTAAAATGCCTGGTCATTTTAGACAATTGGGATCCCATCTCTCTCCCATGCACATTGGATGGTCAGCCAGACAGGCTGGATCCTTAACTCTCCCAACATTCGATCATCCATGGACCCAATACCATCTGATACAGTGGCGTAGCAACTGTTTGTGGCGCCCGGGGCGGCAAATTTTAGGCCACACCCATAGCCAACCCATTTCACTGGTCACACCCATATCCACGCCATGACCACACCCACTTAGCACTGCTGATCACACTGTTTCATAAGGAATAGGCTGTACACAAGGACAGATCAGGGATAGGCTCTATTCAAGGGAAGGTCAGGGATAGGCTGTACAAAGGGGAGGTCAGGAATAGGCTGTACACAAGGGGAGGTCAGAGATAGGCTGTACACAAGGGGAGGTCAGGGATAGGCTGTACACAAGGGGAGGTCAGGGATAGGCTGCATATAAGGAGAGATCAGGGATAGGCTGTACACAAGGGGAGGTCAGAGATAGGCTGTACACAAGGGGAGGTCAGGGATAGGCTGTACAAAGGGGAGGTCAGGGATAGGCTGTACACAAGGGGAGGTCAGGGATAGGCTGCATATAAGGAGAGATCAGGGATAGGCTGCATATAAGGAGAGATCAGGGATAGGCTATATGCCCACGTTTGTCCCTTTATCCTACTCAGTACACGCAGCAGGGCTGTATCCACATCAGACAGTATATACTGTATACAGGCAGGGTCTTACTTCCGCACACACCTGGAGCCGGCGCCATTCCCTGCCGCCTCCCGCTGCCCTCACACCCTGCACTACCTGGTGCCGAGCACCCGAACCGGTGCAGCACTGACCGTGCACAGAGGGCGCCCCTTCCTTCCACTCCCCGCCTCAGAACTGGACCCTCCGCTCCCCGCCTCAGACCGTCCGCTCCCCGCCTCAGACCCTGCACTTACCTGGTGCAGCCAGTGACCGTGCATGGAGGGCGCCCCCTTCGCCCCTTCCCTCCGCTCTTGGGAGAGACCGTGGCACCGTCTGTGGTAAACAGCGCTGGGGATATCCGAGCCTGCAGGGCGGGAGGTGCAGCCTGCAGCCTCCATACACTGCCTGTGCAGGGCTCCCACCACTCACTTCTCCTATCCCTGTGCACTGTGTGCAGGGCTCCCACAGCACAGAGCAGAGGATGGGAGTGCAGTCCGGAGCGCGGGGCTGCTGAACTATGCCTCCGCGCTTCTCCCACAGAGGACAGGAAATGCTGCCGTGCCGCCCCCCACACATGTGCCGCCTGGGGCGGACCGCCCCCCCCCGCCCCCACACGCTACGCCACTGATCTGATAGCAATGATTACACTGACATTTCATCTTGTTTTCTTTCTCTCTTTCTTTGTATCACGTTCGGTGACACGTTAGCCGACTAATCAATCTGTCCAATTGCTCATATCCCGTCAGCTCAGATCCCATCAGCTCCTACTAGTATACACAAGAGCTAATTCTCCACTTTTATCTTTTCCACACCATCTCCTATAATCATAGATGACATGGTGTCACTTAGCAATGAAAGAGCACCTCGTTTAGCTCATGTATTATTCCTATTAATGCTGAATATTTAAGCTCATGGCATTAATTTAATGAGCAGAATGCAGGAGAGCACTGTAGAGGTTTCATATCCAAATTAATTTATGGACTCTATGAGGATATGTTAACTAACCATCAGTATTAATGGAAATTGAGTATTAATGAAGCAAGAAGCAAAAATGTCATACACCATATAAATGTAGAGGTGAGAAGATGATGCCGAAACACTGGGCACATTTTCCTACCACGGTCTGGTCTAATTTTTATAATGAAGTTAACAGCAGGAAAAAACTCTTTTAATGGTTAATAAAGTGATTTTAGTGTGTGATGTGCGCATCTCGCTGTCTTATTAAAGATAATTACGTGTTTTTCAGGGAGAGATATCCAAACATGGAAAGGAAAGGGCCAGCACTCTGACACATGTCTCAGTATACGATCATTATAGCAATTATTGGGGACACATAGAGTCATTGTATCCTCATCAGCCATCACCGTAATCTTGCCATTTTTAGGAAAAGACGTTGCACTCTTCAAATCAGCTGAATAAATAGTTATTTAAATATTTACTATATACAGTGGATATAAAAAGTCTACAAACCCGCGTTAAAGTGTCAAGTTATTGTCAAGTAGAAAAAATCATACCTAGAAGAATCATTTCAGATCTTTTTCCACCATTAATGACACCAATCTGTACAAATCAATTGAGAAATAAACTGAAATGTTTTCAGGTGGAGAAAGAATAATAAAGAACTAAAATTATGTGATTGTATAAATTCGCACACCCTTAAACTAATACTTTGTTGATGCACCCTTTGCATTTTTGACAGCATTCAGCCTTTTTGGGTAGGAGTCTATCAGTAGGACACATCTAGAATTAGTAATCTTCGCCCAATCTTCTTTGCGGTAGCATTTTATATCTGTCAGTTTGTGAGGGTATCTCCTGTGTACAGCGCCCTCTTCACGTAAAATTACAAATTTTCAGTTGGATTCATGTCTGGGCTCTGGCTGGGCCATTCTAAACTTTGATCTTCTGGCGAAGGCATTCTTGTGTTGATTTGAAGTTATAATTAGGGTCATAATCAAGCTAGAAGGTGAAGTTCCAATTCATCTTCAGCTTTCCAGCAGAGGCCTGTAGATTTTATGCAAAATTGACTGATATTTGGAATTGCTCATAATTCCCTTCATTAGTAAAGCCCCAGACCCCAGCTGCCGAAAATCATCCCCAATGCATAATTCTGCCTCCATCATGCTACCTGTTAGGTATGATATTCTTTTGGTGATGTACAGTGTCGTCTTTGCACCAATCATACCTGTTGGAATTATGACAAAAAAGTTTAACCTTTTTCTCATTAGACCATAATATGATTTCCAACATGCTTTTGGCACACTTAATGTAGGTTTTGTAAAAGCATATCTGGACTTGGACATTCTTATTTGTAATAAAAGGCTTCCATCTTGCCATCCTACTTCACAGACTAGACACATCAAGAATATGGGAGACTGTTGTCACATGCAGAACACCAATCAGTACTTGCCAGAACTTCCTGCAGCTCTTTTAATCCCTTAATGTCCATTGACGTGCACAGTCCGTCATGGCCGGGTGTCAGTTTTGGCACCTTGACGAACTGTGCACGTCATCCCTTTGAACTACCACTGCGTGTAAACACGCAGTGGTAGTTCAGTGCCGACAGCTGTCACAGACAGCTGACAGGCACGGCAAGCGAAGCGGGGACCTTTGCCATCGGTCCCCGCACCTACAGCGCTGTGATTGGTCAGTCAATCTGACTGACCAAACACAGCAGCGATCGCGCTAGAGATGCTGAAATTTCAGCATCTCCATTGTGATTAGTGCAGGAGCCGGCGCTGCAGAGGCCGAGCTTCCTGCACTGACAGTCAGGAGCGGCGCCCCCGCCGCCCCTGGCTGTTAACCCCTGACTGCTGCGATCGAGCGAGATCGCAGCGCTCAGGGGGGGAGGCAGAGGGTCGGGAGCTCCTTCTGCCTCAGATCGGCGCCCTGCAATGTATTTGCAGGGCCCGATCTCTGCCTTGATGACCCGGGGGTTGTCATGACAACCTCCAGGTCATCTAGCTACGGAAAGCTGCTGTGATCATGGTCACAGCAGCTTTCATCATAGGTACAATGCATTGCAATGCTGGAGCATTGCAATGCATTGTACCTGCAATAAAAAGTAAAAAAAGTGAAAGTCCCATAAAGGGACAAGTTAAAAAAAAGCATTTTTTTTAAAAAAATTGTAAAAAAAATATTAAAAAATAATTTTAAAAAAATCCCCTAAAAAACACATTTTTATGTAATAAAAAAAACAAAAAACAAAAAAAATACACATGTTTGGTATCGCCGCGTCCATAAAAATCCCATCTATAACAGCATAACCCTAGTTAACCCCTTCAGTGAAAGCCGTAAAAAAAAATACAAAAAAGTAGTAAATTATACTTTTTCCAAGCGGTATCATCATACCGCTTGGAAAAAGTGCAATAACACACAATCAAAAAGTGGGATATAAATAAACATGGTACCGCTGAAAACGTCATCTTGTCTCGCAAAAAATAAGCTGCTATACAACATCATCAGCAAAAAAATAAAAAAGTTATAGCTCGCGGAATAAACTGATGCAAAAAATAATTATTTTTTCTATAAAATGTTTTATTGTGTAAAAAACGCCAAAACATAAAAAAATATATAAATGAGGAATCGCTGTAATCGCAGTGACCCGAAGAATAAAGCTGCTTTATTAATTTTACCACACGCGGAACGGAGGAAAAAAAAAAAAAAACAATTCCTGAATTGCTGGTTTTTGTTCATTCTGCTTCCACAAAAATCGGAATAGGAAGCGATCAAAAAATGTTATGTGCCCGAATATGGTACCAATAAAAACGTCAGCCTGTCCCGCAAAAAATAAGCCCACAGATAACTCTGTCAGCCGAAATATGGAAAAATTATAGCTCTCAAAATACGGCGAAAAATTCTTACAAAAAATTATTCCAAAAAAAAGCATCTTTTAGAGTGTGACAGAAGCTAAACATGAAAAAAGGGTATAAATCTGGTATCGCTGTAATCGCACCGATCCGAGGAATAAAGTCACCTAATCACTAATACCGCACGAGGAACGGCATAAAAAGAAAACGAATTCTTCACCTTTTGTGGATTTGTTCATTCTGCCTCCCAAAGACCGCAGTAAGGCGATCACAGTGGTTCCCCCCCACATATGTGGTATCAGCGTACTCAGGACAAAATGCACATCAACTTTTGGGGTCATATTTCTCCTGTTACCCTTATAAAAATAAAAATTTGGGGGCAAAAAGGTCATTTTTGTGGAAAAAAATATGATTTTTTTTATTTTCACGGCTCTACGTTATAAACTTCTGTGAAGCCCTTGGGGGTTCAAAGTGCTGACTACACATCTAGATAAGTTCCTTGGGGGGGTCTAGTTTGCAAAATGGGGTCACTTGTGGGGGGTTTCTACTGTTTAGGCACATCAGGGGCTCTCCAAGCGCGACAAGACACCCGCAGACCATTCCATCAAAGTCTGCATTTAAAAACGGTGCTCCTTCCCTTCCGAGCTCTGCCATGCGTCAAAATAGTGGTTCCCCCCACATACGGGGTATCAGCGTACTCAGGACAAATTGCACAATAGCTTTTGGGGTCCTATTTCTCCTGTTACCCATATAAAAATAAAAATTTGGGGGCAAAAAGAATATTTTTGTGGAAAAAAATATGATTTTTTTATTTTCACGGCTCTACGTTATAAACTTCTGTGAAGCACTTGGGGGTTCAAAGTGCTGACCACTAGGGTTGAGCATTCCGATACTGCAAATATCGGGTATCGGCCGATATTGGCTGTATCGGAATTCCGATTCCGAGTTCCGATATTTTCGTCATATCGGATACCGGAATCGGAATGTCACTGTCACTGTCAGTGTCCGTCGGTCGGGTCTGTCAGGAGTCAGCGGCACTTACCTGGCAGAAGATCTCCGGCGGTCACGGCCTGGACTGCTTCATGGCCGCCATCATCTTTCCCCGGCGGTCACATGCAGTTTCTCGCGATAACTGCAGTGACTGCTGGGTAATCCCGGCCGTAAAGCAGTCAGTCCGATGACGTCACCGCCGGGGAAGCAGGTAATCAGCTGTGCTGCGTTGCGATGACAGGCTCTGGCTGTCATTGCGATGTAGCAGAGCTGGATCGTCGTGGGACTGTCGTTACTATGGACTGCGTCGGACAGGTGGTATACTGTTGGTTTGTTTTTTTTCTTTTTTTACAGGAGATCGATGGCGTCGCAGGAATGAGTGTATAATAAAATTAATGAAAACTGTGTTGTCTCTTTTATTTCATTAAAAGACTTTTTTCTTGCTTTGTCTTTTTTTTATACATTTAATAACTTTGGGATTAATAATGGATCGGTGTCTTATTGACACCTCTCCATTATTAACCGGGCTTATTGTCACCGTGCAATCAACGGTGACATTAACCCTTATTACCCCACTTGCCACCGCTACAGGGCAGTGGGAAGAGCCGGGTAAAGTGCCACAATTGGCACATCTTTTGATGCGCCAAATGTGGGGCTGCTGTAGCCTGGTATTATCAGGCTGTTGAGGGCCAAAATCCATGGGCCTTGACAGTCTTTTAATACCAGGCCGCAGCAGTCTGCATTTTACTTGGCTGGTTAACAAAAATAGGGGGACCCCTACGCCGTTTTTTTTTCGAGGGGATCCCCTATTTTTGTTAACCAGCCAAGCTAAGCAGACTGCTGTGGCCTGGTATTATCAGGCTTGCAAGGTCCATGGATATTGGATCCTTACCAGCCTGAAAAACCAGGCCTCAGCGGTCTGCTTCATCTGGCTGGTTAACAAAAATAGGGGGGACCCCACGCCAATTTTTTTCGAGGGGATCCCCTATTTTTGTTAATCAGCCAAGATATGCAGACTGCTGTGGCCTGGTATTATCAGGCTGGCAAGGTCCATGGATCTTGGCTCCTTAACAGCCTGAAAATCCAGGCCTCAGCGGTCTGCTTCATCTGGCTGGTTAACAAAAATAGGGGGGACCCCACGCCAATTTTTTTCGAGGGGATCCCCTATTTTTGTTAATCAGCCAAGATATGCAGACTGCTGTGGCCTGGTATTATCAGGCTGGCAAGGTCCATGGATCTTGGCTCCTTAACAGCCTGAAAATCCAGGCCTCAGCGGTCTGCTTCATCTGGCTGGTTAACAAAAATAGGGGGACCCCACGCCATTTTTTTTTCGAAGGGAACCCCTATTTTTGTTAATCAGTTCCCTCTGACGTCACTGATGGTGTCCCTGGCTGACCTGAAGTGAAAGTGGAAAGCAATCAATTAAGCTTTCCACTTCCTCTCCTGTCAGCCAGGGGAGGAGCTCATTCATTTGGGGGTTTACTGTGAGGCTGCAGCATTAGCTGCGGTCCCTGCAGTAAACATTAACCCTTTCTGAAGGATTACACCGTGGGACCTGACTGTGCATGGGATAGGTAAGAATAATTTTGCTTTATTATTTTATTTTTATTACAGGAAATGGTTTTAGCAGGTAAATAAAATATGGTCAAAAACTGTGTGATTATTTCATTAAACTTCTTTTTTATTAAAGTGTGTGTGTTTGATTTTTCTTTCATACAATAGGATTAATAATTGATAGTTGTCTAATTGACAGCTCTCAATTATTAACCTGGCTTAAAGTGACCTTTCAATTGCAAGGTCATTTTAACCCCTTATTAACCCATTCGCCACCGCTACAGGGCAATGGGAATAGACGGGCAAAGTGACAGAAAGGGCAAATCTAATTAGAGATTTGCCCTTTCTGGGGTGTCTGGGGGCAGATTTTAGTAGCCGGGGGGGCCAAAAATAATGGTCCCTCTCTGGGCTATTATTATCTGCCCCCACTCACTGGCTTTGTCTGTCTGGTTGCGAAAATAGGGCGGGAGCCCACGCATTTTTTTTCAGCAATTTTACACCTCATATATATATATATACATGTCATTGAGTTTGTGACACATATATATATATTTATTATAGTTCATACACTTCTACATAGTATAATAGCCGCTAATTCAATTGCCGGCTTTTGTGAAAATGCAGAACCCGACATGAAATGACACTTGGTTTACATAGAGTTAACCATGTCTTTTCATGTAGTTTGATATCTGATTTGCACAAACAATTACATGAGTGTAAGTGTGCAAAATTTCACACCTGTAGGGGTTAATTAAAGGTGTAAATTCGTAGCAAAAAAGTCCGTTTTTTTTACAACGAATTTACACCTTTAATTAACCCCTACAGGTGTGAAATTTTGCACACTAAAGGGTATGCCACACTGAACAATATCGCTAACGGGATCGCTAAAAAACGTCACTATTTAGCGATCCCGTTAGCGATGTTGTTCAGTGCGGCAGCTGCCAGCGACGAGCTTCCTGCTGTGATCTCGCTCGTCGCTGGAATCGTTCCGGACCCTATTTTCTCGTCGGCGCTCCCGCTGGGTAAGTATATATCGCTAGTGTGGCACCTTTTCTTAGCGATTTAGCGGTACTTTTGTACCGCTAAAGTCGTTAAGAAGATCGCTAACGGCGATAGCGTCGTTAACTATATCGCTAAATGTGGCCGCACTTTTAGCGATATAGAAACAATCCCGCTAGCGATCGCATTAGTATGCGTCGTTATCGTGATCGCTAGCGGGATTGTTTAGTGTGGCAGTACCTTTACACTCATGTAATTGTTTGTGCAAATCAGATATCAAACTACATGAAAAGACATGGTTAACTCTATGTAAACCAAGTGTCATTTCATGTCGGGTGCTTCTGTCTTTTCACAAAAGCCGACTTTACCCAGCAATTGAATCAGAGGCTATCTTACTATGTAGAAGTGTATAAACTATAAATATATGTATATATATATGTCACAATGACATGTATATATATATATATATGTATTCTATGTGTGTATATTTAGTGTTTACAAGGAAAGAAAGAGTTTTTTTTAGTTACGATATTTTGTTCCCATAGACTTACATTGGATTTCCGGTATCGGTATCGGGTATCGCCGATATTTTAATGGTATCGGCGATACCATTCCGATTCCGATACTTTTGGATATCGGAAAGTATCGCTCAACTCTATTGACCACACATCTAGATAAGTTCCTTTGGGGTAAATGCAACTGCTAAATAGCAGAATCAGCATAAAGGTGTACATCTTTACATAAACATTATACCTAGGAGTGTATGCTGATAGAAATGACATGAATCCATGGGACAATCGCACATATACTAAAAGACGTGAGGAAACCTCAAAAAATGCGATAAAACTTGTCCAATCAATAATATACAAAAGTTTATTACACAAATATTAAACAGCTAGTGATAAGCATACAGGGCAAAGTATACAAGCACAGGGGAAGAGATGGAGTGCAACACGTGCACAGAATCAGATGAATATGAAAGAAGGGGAGTCGGCGGAAGGAACAGTCCCAACAGTGATAAGCATCACAAATCACAATGATCAAAAACTAGTAATATAGCACCTATTGTAAGAATTGGCAAACAGAATAAAGATATAGTATATCTATATATCTGGAAAGATAATAATGCAGGTCAAAGTATAGAGATGACCAATATTGTCTATGTAAACCTAGAACAAAGTGTAACAATAATCAGTGTTGCCTATAGCGACTATAGATCACATGCCATTTATCAAACAGTATAGAGGCTAGATAAACAATAGAGTAAGATCGGTGCTATGGTATTAAGGCTAAAGGAGTGTAAAAAATGACGCTCAGCATACGGAAGTGAGACTCAATGGTCAATACCGCATATGATAACAGGACCCCATGATAATGAGGGCATATAGTAAACCTATTAGGTGCTGCATTCAGCATAGGGAAGTGAGACTCAATGGTCAATACCGCATATAATCACAGGACCCCATGATAGTGCGTGCATATACTAAGCCTATAGGGTACTACACGTATGCGCATAAATATATCCAGCAGCCATAATACCTGATGGTGTAAAGAGTACAGGGACTGAGCCAGCGGTCGACACCCGGGCCCGACGCGCGTTTCGGATTTTACTCCTTCTTCGGGGGCACATAACAGGAAAAGCAGAGGTACTATAAATAGCGCCAAACCGGAAGTGGCAGAGCCGCGGACCGGAAATGACGCATCCGCAGCCCCAGTGACTCACGACGCTGCGTTGCCTCGGCATCAAGCTCCGACGGTTACCAGAGCAATCACCCAAGCTTGGAGATGCCGAAAACAACGGGGCGGCGGAGTATAGAGCGCGCATGCGTGCAGGGCAGTGGCAGTGACACATACAGGTGGACTAAGATAAATACATGAATGCATATCAATGAAACCGTGATGCAAGATAGATGGTGAGTGGTGGATCAGGGTACAAGTACCATGGCATATAAAGTGAAAATACGTATCAATAATATACAACAAAATGCAGGATAGACAGCACGCACATACAAAATATATATACATATATAAAGAAATATATATGAATAACAATCATATGTCCAAGTCACAAATAACGGCAATGCTATTCATTACGTCACATACATTCAGCTGCATATATAATAATAAAAAGTAATACATATTTTTGATATAAACAATAACAGAGATGTTGAGAAAATAATACAAATATGTAATCAATATCTACACACACAAAATATCAATAACATCAAAGTATCGAAATATCACATATAACACCACTATCCTAAATCAGAAACAAAACCGGGTAGAAAGAATACGGTGTAGTAGAGTAAAGTAAAATTCTTCATCTGTTCTTCCACAGGGGTGTAAATTCATTAGGTGAGGACAAACAACAATAATCTATAAAAAAGAATAAAAACATTTAAAAACAACATATCAACTGAAAAAGAGCACATAGAAGCACAAAGCGCGCGAGAAGCTGATGATCACAAAAATGGGGCGTAACTCAAACTTTCATTAAGGCCTTTAGGGTGGACAGTGTCTAACATCCATATCCACCGCGTCTCAAGTTGGGCTAGTCGTTGGGAATTATTGCCACCACGAATGCCTAAGTCCAGCACATCAATACCCCTAACCCTCAAACCCCTACCATCACACTGATGAAATAGTTTAAAGTGGCGTGGAAGAGTTTTTAACGCCGATATGTCTTCCTGAGTGGCCGCCGACTGAATGCCCAGTACATGCTCCCTGACTCTAACTTTAAGTTGGCGCGTGGTAAGGCCAATATAAATCAGGGAGCATGGACATGTAGCATAGTATATCACATTTCTAGTCGCACAGGAAATAGCTTTACGTATTTTGACTAGAAATGTGATATTACTATGCTACATGTCCATGCTCCCTGATTTATATTGGCCTTACCACGCGCCAACTTAAAGTTAGAGTCAGGGAGCATGTACTGGGCATTCAGTCGGCAGCCACTCAGGAAGACATATCGGCGTTAAAAACTCTTCCACGCCACTTTAAACTATTTCATCAGTGTGATGGTAGGGGTTTGAGGGTTAGGGGTATTGATGTGCTGGACTTAGGGATTCGTGGTGGCAATAATTCCCAACGACTAGCCCAACTTGAGACGCAGTGGATATGGATGTTAGACACTGTCCACCCTAAAGGCCTTAATGAAAGTTTGAGTTACGCCCCATTTTTGTGATCATCAGCTTCTCGCGCGCTTTGTGCTTCTATGTGCTCTTTTTCAGTTGATATGTTGTTTTTAAATGTTTTTATTCTTTTTTATAGATTATTGTTGTTTGTCCTCACCTAATGAATTTACACCCCTGTGGAAGAACAGATGAAGAATTTTACTTTACTCTACTACACCGTATTCTTTCTACCCGGTTTTGTTTCTGATTTAGGATAGTGCTGTTATATGTGATATTTCGATACTTTGATGTTATTGATATTTTGTGTGTGTAGATATTGATTACATATTTGTATTATTTTCTCAACATCTCTGTTATTGTTTATATCAAAAATATGTATTACTTTTTATTATTATATATGCAGCTGAATGTATGTGACGTAATGAATAGCATTGCCGTTATTTGTGACTTGGACATATGATTGTTATTCATATATATTTCTTTATATATGTATATATATTTTGTATGTGCGTGCTGTCTATCCTGCATTTTGTTGTATATTATTGATACGTATTTTCACTTTATATGCCATGGTACTTGTACCCTGATCCACCACTCACCATCTATCTTGCATCACGGTTTCATTGATATGCATTCATGTATTTATCTTAGTCCACCTGTATGTGTCACTGCCGCTGCCCTGCACGCATGCGCGCTCTATACTCCGCCGCCCCGTTGTTTTCGGCATCTCCAAGCTTGGGTGGTTGCTCTGGTAACCGTCGGAGCTTGATGCCGAGGCAACGCAGCGTCGTGAGTCACTGGGGCTGCGGATGCATCATTTCCGGTCCGCGGCTCTGCCACTTCCGGTTTGGCGCTATTTATAGTACCTCTGCTTTTCCTGTTATGTGCCCCCGAAGAAGGAGTAAAATCCAAAACGCGCGTCGGGCCTGGGTGTCGACCGCTGGCTCAGTCCCTGTACTCTTTACACCATCAGGTATTATGGCTGCTGGATATATTTATGCGCATACGTGTAGTACCCTATAGGCTTAGTATATGCACGCACTATCATGGGGTCCTGTGATTATATGCGGTATTGACCATTGAGTCTCACTTCCCTATGCTGAATGCAGCACCTAATAGGTTTACTATATGCCCTCATTATCATGGGGTCCTGTTATCATATGCGGTATTGACCATTGAGTCTCACTTCCGTATGCTGAGCGTCATTTTTTACACTCCTTTAGCCTTAATACCATAGCACCGATCTTACTCTATTGTTTATCTAGCCTCTATACTGTTTGATAAATGGCATGTGATCTATAGTCGCTATAGGCAACACTGATTATTGTTACACTTTGTTCTAGGTTTACATAGACAATATTGGTCATCTCTATACTTTGACCTGCATTATTATCTTTCCAGATATATAGATATACTATATCTTTATTCTGTTTGCCAATTCTTACAATAGGTGCTATATTACTAGTTTTTGATCATTGTGATTTGTGATGCTTATCACTGTTGGGACTGTTCCTTCCGCCGACTCCCTTCTTTCATATTCATCTGATTCTGTGCACGTGTTGCACTCCATCTCTTCCCCTGTGCTTGTATACTTTGCCCTGTATGCTTATCACTAGCTGTTTAATATTTGTATAATAAACTTTTGTATATTATTGATTGAACATGTTTTATCGCATTTTTTGAGGTTTCCTCACGTCTTTAAGTTCCTTTGAGGGTCTAGTTTCCAAAATGGAGTCACTTGTGGGGGGTTTCTACTGTTTAGGCACATCAGGGGCTCTCCAAACGTGACATGACACCCGCAGACCATTCCATCAAAGTCTGCATTTGAAAAAGGCGCTCCTTCACTTCCGAGCTCTGCCATGCGTCAAAATAGTGGTTTATCCCCACATATCGGTATCAACGTACTCAGGACAAATTGCACAATAACTTTTGGGGTCCTGTTACCCTTTGGAAAATAAAAATTGGGGGTGGAAAGATCATTTTTGTGGAAAATATATGATTTTTTAATTTTACAGCTCTACGTTATAACCTTCTATGAAGCCCTTTGGGGTTCAAAGCTCTCACCACAAATCTAGATAAGTTCCTTTGGGGGTCTAGTTTCCAAAATGGGGTCACTTGAGGGGGGTTTCCACTGTTTAGGCACACAGGGACTCTCCAAATGCGACATGGCGTCCATTCTCAATTCCAGCCAAAAAAGTCAAATGGCGCTGCTTCCCTTCTGAGCTCTGCCATGCGCCCAAATAGTGGTTTACCCCCACATATGGGGTATCAGCGTACTCAGGACTAATTGCACAATAACTTTTGGGGTCCGTTTATCCTTTGGAAAATAAAAATTGGGATGAAAAGATCATTTTTGTGGAAAAAATATGATTTTTTAATTTTACGGCTCTACGTTATAACCTTCTGTGAAGACCTTTGGGGTTCTAAGCTCTGACAACATATTTAGATAAGTTCCTTGGGGGGTCTAGTTTCCAAAATGGGGTCACTTGTGGGGGGTTTCCACTGTTTAGGCACACAGGGACTCTCCAAATGCGACATGGCGTCCAATCTCAATTCCAGCCAAAAAGTCAAATGGCGCTGCTTCCCTTCCGAGCTCTGCCATGCGCCCAAATAGTGATTTACCCCCACATATGGGGTATCAACGTACTCAGGACTATTGCACAATGACTTTTGGGGTCCTTTCATCAATTGGAAAATAAAAATTGGGATGAAAAGATCATTTTTGTGGAAAAAATATGATTTTTTAATTTTACGGCTCTACGTTATAACCTTTGTGAAGCCCTTGGGGGTTCAAAGCTCTCACAACATATTTAGATAAATTCCTTGGGGGGTCTAGTTTCCAAAATGGGGTCACTTGTGGGGAGTTTCCACTGTTTAGGCACACAGGGACTCTCCAAATGCAACATGGCGTCCAATCTCAATTCCAGCCAAAAAAGTCAAATGGCGCTGCTTCCCTTCCGAGCTCTGCCATGCGCCCAAATAGTGGTTTACCCCCACACATGGGGTATTGGTGTACTCAGGAGAAATTGTACAACAAATATTGTGGTTCATTTTCTCCTGATACCCTTGAGAAAATTTAAAAAATTGTGTCGAAAGAAAAATTTTGGGAAAAAAAGTTAAATGTTAATTTTTTCCTTCCACATTGCTTCAATTCTTGTGAAGTACCTAAAGGGTTAATAAACTTCTTGAATGTGGCTTTGAACACCTTGAGGGGTGCAGTTTTTAGAATGGTGTCACTTTTGGGTATTTTCTGTCATATTGACCCCTCAAATTCACTTCAAATGTGAGGTGGTCCCTAAAAAAAATGGTTTTGTAAATTTTGTTGGAAAAATGAGAAATCGCTGGTCAACTTTTAACCCTTATAACTTCCTAACAAAAAAAAATTTTGGTTCCAAAATTGTGCTGATGTAAAGTAGACATGTGGTAAATGTTATTTATTAACTATTTTTTTGTGACATATCTCTCTGATTTAATGGCATAAAAATTAAAAGTTTGAAAATTGCAAAATTTTCTAAATTTTTGCCATATTTCCATTTTTTTCATAAATAAACACAAGTTATATTGAAGAAATTTTACCACTATCATGAAGTACAATATGTCATGAGAAAACATTCTCAGAATCGCCAAGATCCGTTGAAGCGTTCCAGAGTTATAAGCACATAAAGTGACAGTAGTCAGAATTGTAAAAATTGGCCTGGTCTTTAACCTACAAAATGGCTTGGTCGTTAAGGGGTCAATGTTGCTGCAGGACACTTGGCAGTCTCCTGGACCAATTTTCTTTTTGTCTTTTCATTAATATTTGAGGAATATTCAGTTCCAGGTAAAGTCTTTTTTGTGCCAAATTTAAACCACTCCTTTTTTGTTGTTTGTTTTTTATCCTACTAGGACAATTAAACTTTATACGTGGTTAATAAGAATCACTTTAAATGATGGCAGTTGTGTACAGACATGAGTTTAAGGATGCACTCACACTGGGATATATGGTCTCATGCAAGAGAATCAGGCAGATTATGCTAATGACACTTGGCTCAAACTCTGTTAACTTAATTTTGCCATATTTTCCATTCTCTGTGTCTGTGCTAATCGGACTTCACTCAGATGACATCCGAGTGCAGTTCCAATGTTTTACATGCCATAGACTTGTATGGGTGTGCATAATCTGATCATCGGAGACACTTTCAGCATGCTGTGATTGTTTTCTCACACCTAATCAGCATGAGAAAAAAATGTGACCGCGCTGTTCTGAAGGCCTCTTCCCTGCAGGACCCCGGATTCAAGATGGCCGCCGGGTCCTGCAGGGAGACGGCTTCCTCAGTGCCTGCTGAGAGCAGGCGCTGAGGAAGCATCCTGCACTGCCTGTGAGATCGCTGGCCTCACAGTGCACACTGTGAGACCAGCGATCTGATAAAATACAGTGATGTCCCACCCTGGGACAAAGTAAAAAAGTTCAAAAAATCTAAATCACAAGTGTAAAACAAAAATTTCAAAATATTGGAAAAAAAATATTCCCCAATAAATTCATTTATTTCTGTAAATAAAAAAACAAAACAATAAAAGTACACATATTTGGTATCGCCGCATCCGTAACGACCCCCCCTATAAAAATGTCCCACTAGTTAACCCCTTTAGTGAACCCTTTAAAAAAAAAAAGCAAAAAATCAATGCTTTATCATCATACCGCCGAACAAAAAGTGGAATAACACGCAATCAAAAAGACGGATATAAATAAACATGGTACCGCTGAAAACGTCATCTTGTCCCGCAAAAAACGAGCTGCTATACAGCATCATCAGCAAAAAAAATAAAAAGTTATAGCTCGCAGAATAAAGCGATGCAAAAATAATTATTTTTTATATAAAATAGTTTTTATTGTATAAAAGCGCCAAAACTTAAAAAAATTATATAAATGAGGTATCGCCGTAATTGTACTGACCCAAAGAATAAAACTGCTTTATCAATTTTACCATACGTGGAACGGTATAAAACGCCTCCCCCAAAAGAAATTCATGAATTGCTGATTTTTGTTCATTCTAACCTCCCAAAAATCGAAATAAAAAGCGATCAAAAAATGTCACGTGCTCAAAAATGGTACCATTAAAAATGTCAACTCGTACCGCAAAAAATAAGACTTCACATGACTCTGTTGGCCAAAATATGCAAAAATTATAGCTCTCAAAATGTGGTGATACAAAAACTATTTTTTGCAATAAAAAGCGTCTTTTAGCATGACAGCTGCCAATCATAAAAACCCGCTTTAAATAGTAAATCAAACCCCCCTTTATCACCCCTTAGTTAGGGAAAAATAATAAAATTAGAAAAATGTATTTATTTCCATTTTCCCATTAGGGTTAGGGTTGCGGCTAAAGTTAGGGTTAGGGTTGAGGCTAAAGTTAGGATTAAGGTTAGGGTTGGGATTAGGGTTAGGGTTGGTACTAGGTTTAGGGTTGGAGTTAGAATTGGGGGGTTTCCACTGTTTAGGCACATCAGGGGCTCTCCAAATGTGACATGGCTTCTGATCTCAATTCCAGCCAATTCTGCGTTGAAAAAGTCAAACGGTGCTCCTTCACTTTTGAGCTCTGCCATGCACCCAAACAGTAGTTTACCCCCACATATGGGGTATCAGCGTACTCAGGAAAAATTGCACAATAACTCTTGGGTCTTGTTACTCTTAGGAAAATAAAAATTGGGGTGAAAAGATCATTTTTGTGGAAAAAATATGATTTTTTTAATTTTACGGCTCTACGTTATAAACTTGTGTGAAGCACTTGGGGGTTCAAATTGCTCACTACAGATCTAGATAAGTTCCTTAGGGTGTCTTGTTTCCAAAATGGGGTCACTTGTGGGGGGTTTCCACTGTATAGGCACATCAGGGGCTCTCCAAATGCAACATGGCGTCCAATCTCAATTCCAGCCAATTTTGGTTGGAAAAAGTCAAATGGTGCTCCTTCCATTTCGAGCTCTGCCGTGCGTCCAAACAGTGGTTCCCCCCACATATGGGGTATCAGCATACTCAGGACAAATTGGACAACAACTGTTGTGGTCCAATTTCTCCTGTTACCCTTGGGAAAATAAAAAATTGGTGACTAATAGATTTTTGTTTAGAAAAAAATAGGATTTTTTATTTTCATGACCGGGCATTATAAACTTATGTGAAGCTCTTGGGGGTTCAAAGTGCTCACCGCAGATCTAGATAAGTTCCTTAGGGGGTCTAGTTTCCAAAATGGGGTCACTTGTGGTGGGTTTCCACTGTTTAGGCTCATCTGGGGCACTGCAAACGGAACATGACCCCATCAACGTCTGCATTCCAAAACATTATTACTTCCTTTCCAAGCCCTGCCGTGCGCCCATACAGTTCCCCCCCCCCACATATGGGGTATCAGTGTTCTCAGGACATATTGGAAAACAACTTTTGGGGTCCAATTTCCTTGGGAAAAATCAAAAATTTGGGACTAAAAAAATCATTTTTGTGGAAAATTGTTTTTTTTTCACACCCAGGCATTATATACTTTTGTGAAACACTTGGGGGTTCAAAGTGCTCACAACAGATCTAGCTAAGTTCCATAGAGGGTCTAGTTTCCAAAATGGGGTCACTTGTGGGGGGTTTCCACTGTTTAGGCGCATCAGAGGCTCTCCATGTCGTCCAATCTCAATTCCAGCCAATTTTGGTTTGAAAAAGTCAAACGGTGCTCCTTCCCTTACGAGCTCTGCTGTGTGCCCAAACAGTGGTTTTCCCCTATATATGGGGTTTTTGCGTACTCAGGACAAATTGGACAACAACTTTTGTGGTCTAATTTCTCCTGTTACCCTTGAGAAAATAAAAAATAAATTTGTAAAAGATCATTTTTGTGACTAAAAAGTTAAATATTCATTTTTTCCTTCCACTTTGCTTCAGCTCCGGTGAAGCACCTGAAGGGTTAATAAACTTCTTGAATGTGGTTTTAAGTACCTTGAGGGGTGCAGTTTTTAGAATGGTGTCACTTTTGGGTATTTTCTGCCATATAGACCCCTCAAAGTGACTTCAAATGTGAGGTGGTCCCTAAAAAAATGGCTTTGTAAATTTTGTTGTAAAAATGAGAAATCGCTGGTCAACTTTTAACCCGTATAATTTCCTAATAAAAAAAAAATTTAGTTACAAAATTGTGCTGATGTAAAGTAGACATGTGGGTAATGTTATTTCTTAACTATTGAATGTGACATATTTCTCTGTTTTAAAGGAATAAAAATTCAAAGTTTGAAAATTGCAAAATTTTCAAAATTTTCGCCATATTTGCATTTTTTTCAAAAATAAACGCAAGTTATATCGAAGAAGTTTTACCACTAACGTGAAGTACAATATGTCACGAGAAAACAGTCTCAGAATTGCGAAGATCCGTTGAAGCGTTCCAGAGTTATAACCTCATAAAGAGACAGTGGTCAGAATTGTAAAAATTGGCTCGGCCATTAACGTGCAAACTACCCTTGGGGGTGAAGGGGTTAAAGGGAGCAATACACGGTATTAACAAATGGGGTATGTGAACTTTTGATCAGGGTCATTTGGATGTTTTGGGTTGTCATTATGATTTAAAAACACAATCGTTTGACAATAAATGGCTTCACCCAACCATTAACCATGAGTGGAGAAAAAGTTTTGGTGTTATCATTCATATTCTCTGAAAAAAGGCCAAGAAAGCAAAAATTCTGCCGGGGTATGTAAACTTTTGAGCACAACTGTATATAAATAATTGCACAGGGTATAAGGTAGCACCACCATGACCACCGTGACCACCATGTTACTTACTGTGTGTCTTCATTAGTGACACATACTCATTGTACCAATCTCAATCTAAAACATCTACCTTGGTCTTCTACAATAAGTATCTGTATATACATCAGTATATAGTCATTCTTCAGTCCACCACTCTTTCTACCCGTGTATTTGATGCCCAATGTAAAAGCCCTGATCTGTCTATTTTATGGGGTATAACAACTGAAAAAATCTACATGAATACTGTGAAACAGCATTGGCAGTCATGCTAAAGGAATATAGAAGGATTTGGCCATGATTATGTATTTAGCTTATAAAATTATCTCCACAACCTTATGTTCAATGTGAAGAAAGATAAGCCGTATTCCCACTGCATCCTGCTAGGGGGCAGCTATGTTCAGCTGTTTGCCTTAACTGTTAATGTTAAGCAGGGCCTCAGGAGGCAGACAAGGGTGGATGCGGCTTGTGTTTGCAAGCTGTTTGCTGGCATTCATGGGTCAACATTACATTCCTTCATCCCACATTCAGTAGGAATTCATCCAAAAAATTTCCCTGGGGAAGTAACTGTCGGGTTCTTTAAAGAGTGAAGACTGGAAAAGCCGCAAAGCATTCAGTTGAAATGTGTTTCTGTGCAATAACACAATCTGTGTCACCGTTACAGACAGTTTAGCTAACGTTTTTCCAAAAAGTCTGTGAAAACTACAGAAAAACTTTCAGGGAATTTGTTTTAATTTTTTACTGACTTTCTGCAATAAAAGATCTTAATTATATTATTGTATTTTGGATCAAGGGCGGCCTTACCATTGGTGCAGCCTGTGCAGTCGAGATAAAGGGGCCCTCTTCCACCTCCAAAGCAGTAAGCAGCTTTTGTCACAGACATATAGAGGGTCCCATGTACAGAGGCCCTCTCAGTCTGTGTCTGCCACTGTTCTGGACCTATATGTAGCTTCCATAGCCTAACATGTATTCTGAATGTCTGTCACATCCAATGTTTTCAAACATTGCCTCTCCATTACTAAGCCGTGGGCTTGATGTCACCGGACAATGCAAAGGTGACATCAACACCACAAATATGAACCCCACTTGCCACCACCACAGGGCAAGTGGGGAGAGCTGGGTGAAGTGCCATAATTGGAGCATCTAATAGATGCGCCTATTCTGGGGAGGCTGCAGGCTGCTATTGTTAGGCTGTGGGGGCCAATATCCATGGCCTCTTACCAGCCTAAGAATACCATCCCCCAGCTGTCTGCTTTAGTTTTGCTTGTTGTCAAAAATGGGGGGACCCCATACCATTTTTTTAATTACTTATTTAAATAATTTTTTAAAAAAATGGAGTGTGCACCCCTCTATTCTTGATAACCAGCCTTGCTAAAGCTGACAGCTGATGGTTGCAGCCTGAAGCTGTCACTTTTGCCTGGCTGGTTTTCAAAAATACAGGGGAACCCACGTCATTTTTTTGACATTTATTTATTACAGCGCAGGTGCCGGATTATGAATACTCCCATCAGCCACCCCTTGCTCTCGCTATTATTAACCCCTTTCTGACATAGACGCTGATTTCGGACTCCCTCCTTTGATGTGAGCTCCGGAGGTGAGTCCACATCTTTCCCGGCACTTGTCAGCTGTTTTGAACAGCTGACAAGTGCCCGGAACAGCCGCTGGTGGAATCGCGATCCACTCGCGGCTATAAACCCGTTAAATACTGCTGTCAAATGCTGACAGTGTCATTTAGCATGCACTTCCACCCACCGGTGACCTGTCACGGATCGCGGGTCATCGGTGGGTTGGCAAGACAACCAGAGGTCCCAGGACGCTACGGGTATTGGTAATAGTGCAATTTTTTTTTTTAACAAAGTTTGGAATTTTTTCACCACTTAGATAAAAAAGAACCTAGACATATTTGGTGTCTATGAACTTGTAATGACCTGGAGAATTATAGTGGCAGGTCAGTTTTAGCATTTAGTGAACCTAGTAAAAAAGCAAACTAAAAACAAGTGTGGGATTGCAGTTTTTTTATTTGCAGCTTCAACGCACTTGTAATTTTTTTCCTGTTTTCTAGTACATGACAAGTAAAACCAATCAAAAGTACAACTCGCCCCGCAAAAAACAAGCCCTCACATGGCCATTTTGACTGAAAAATAAAACAAAGTTATAGCTTTGGGAAGAACTGGAGCGAAAAACGCAAAAACGAAAATACCTCCGGGGGTTAAAGGGTTAACAGCAGCAGGCATAGACTGATGGGAGTAGTAGTCCCATCAGACGACACCTGTGACTGAAGGCAAATTTTTTACCTTCAGACACAGCTGTGGGCTCATACTGTCATCTGACAGCGAGGGAGCCACAGCACTCCAACTGGTGGTATTAATTTTACTGCCGATCAGAGCCGCTGGTGTTTCTCGCGCTGTCATGCAGTTGAGAAACACCCGTTGTTTGGGGCACTGAACCTGAACAGTATCACGAATTCCCTGGTGAAGTCCGTGTTTGGGGTCTGTGCCCAAACAGTAGGTGTTAGGTAAGGACCCCAAACTTAACTGCTCAGGTTCACCCATCTCTAGTGATGGGAGAGCGTGCTCGGCACTGCTCGATACTCGATCGAGCATCAGGGTGCTATATCGAGTATCAAGCAGTGCTGAGTATCATCTGGTGCTCCAGCGTTTGGGTCCCCATTAGATGCTCATTTTAATTATCTGAGCCATGCACCACACGAAAGCAGGGTATTCCCCTGCTGGGAGCAGAGGGACTCCTCCGTGAGCCAGACGTTTTGTCAGCAGAACAGAGAGACCCCGTCTTCCAGAATAAATGCTCAAGTTTCCAATTGACTTCCATTATACTCATTACTTGAGTTGAGTCTGTCTGAGCATCCAACCTGCTCAATTCGAGTACCGAGCACTCGAACATTTCAGTGCTTGATCAACACTAAACGCTACATGAAACCTGGTTTTATTTAGAAGGATGTACAATGATTGGAACAATAGTTTTATCGACTTGTGAAACATTTTGGTGGTCTGCCAACCATAGTCAATGTACTCCAACATATTCAATTACTTTTATTGGTCGCAGCCCTAATGAAATTAGCAATTCAATAAATGTATGCTAGTTACAAAAACATGAGAAAAAAGAGAGACAAGCACACATAGGGTGATACAATATAGGGTTGAGAGAGTTAAGGGGAGGTGAGATGGTGCTCATCTGACCAGGTTGTACATGTCATAATCCCATTGTATGCCTGTAGGTATGTAGTCTAGATATGAAAAAGAGTTGGTACTATCTTGAAATGCGTAATAAAGCTACTGTTGAAACTACTACAGCATGGAAAGACTACTTTTCCAGCAGCAGCACCCATCTCCTTTTACTCCTCAATCACAGATACATGAACACATGACATATCATAGAGATATGTCAGAAATTTTGATAAGGGCAGCACGGTGGCTCAGTGGATAGCACTGCAGCCTTGCAGCGCTGGAGTCCTGGGTTCGAATCCCACCTAGGACAACATCTGCAAGGAGTATGTTCTCCCCGTGTTTGCGTGGGTTTCCTCCGGGCACTCCAGTTTCCTCCCACACTCCAAAAACATACAGATAGGGAATCTAGATTGTGAGCTCCTTCGGGGACAGCGACGATAATGTGTGCAATCTGTAAAGCGCTGCAAATATGTTAGCGCTATATAAAAATAAAGATTATTATTAAATAAAGATTATTATAGGTAGGGATTACACACCAACAGATCAATAAAACCGAGTGGAATAAGAATTCAGCCCTGCGTTTCTCTCATCCAAAACTGAAGACAGGCTCACAGACTTTACATAAAGCATGTCTTCATTCTTGCTTTAGAGCACCCTCTGCTTGTCTCTTTTTCCACTTTGTTTTAGTAAATGTTGCAGCATTCAACGATCAAAGCATGTTATAAAGTACTAGATGGTCGCCCGATTATAACTCATCGGGTATTCTAGAGCAGTGGTCCCCAACCTTTTTTGCACCAGGGACCGGCTTCAAGCAAGACCATTCTTCCATGGCCCGGCAGGGCGGGGATGGAGGTGGGGCTATGGACGGAGTTGTAGTATGTATAGCAAGATGGTCCCACACATATAATCCCCCCATGTATAGTAGGATGGCCCCACAAAGTACTGATTGATAGATATATATATATATATATATTGTATATACTTGAGTATAAGCTGACTCGAGTATAAGCCGAGGCACCTAATTTTGCCACGGAAAACTGGGTAAGCTTATTGACTCGAGTATAAGCCGGGTATGCATTATCCCCTCATTCCTATCCCGGTATGTGTGGTTCTCCCCATCCTGTCCAGCTCTGTGTGGCTCCCCCTGCTGTATGCATGACTCCCCTGTCCCATCCTGTATACATGGCTCAGCTCCCACCCTCCCATCCTTGTATACATGGCTCCGCTCCCACCTCCCATCCTTGTATGCATGGCTCCCCTGTCCCATCCTGTATACATGGCTCTGCTCCCACCCTCCCATCCTTGTATGCATGGCTCCCCTGTCCCATCCTCTATGCATGGCTCCGCTCCCCCTCCCATCCTTGTATGCATGGCTCCGCTCCCACCCTTGTATACATTGTTCTGCTCCCACCCTCCCATCCTGTATGCATGGCTCCGCACCCACCCTCCCATCCTTGTATGCATGGCTCCGCTCCCACCCTTGTATACATCGCTCCGCTCCCACCCTCCCATCCTGTATACATGGCTCCGCTCCCACCCTCCCATCCTTGTATGCATGGCTCCCCTGTCCCATCCTGTATGCATGGCTCCGCTCCCCCCCTCCCATCCTTGTATGCATGGCTCCGCATCCACCCTTGTATACATGGCTCCACTTGCACCCTCACATCCTGTATGCATGGCTCCGCTTACACCCTCCCATCCTTGCATGCATGGCTCCGCTCCCACCCTCCCATCCCTGTATACATGGCTCCGCTCCCACCCTCCCATCCTTGTATGTATGGCTCCGCTCCCACCCTCCCATCCTTGTATGCATGGCTCTGCTCCCACCCTCCCATCCTTGTATGCATGGCTGGGCTCCGCTAGGCTCCCCCTTCCTCCCCCATCATACTTACCCTGACACCATGGCTGAACTTCCCTGCATCTGTATCCCGGCATGGCAGCTTTTTCCTGTGTGGAGAGGTCACGTGGTACCGTTCATTAAGGTCATGAATATGGACGCCACGCCTATGGAAGTGGAGCCGCGTCCATATTCATGACCTTAATGAGCGGTACTACGTGACCACTCAGCACAGGATGAAGCTGCCGCTCCGGGACAGGGATGCAGGGACAGAAGGTGAGTATCGATGACTTCTGGAAGCAGGCGGTTGCAGCTGTCACTACAGTGCTACAGCTGCCGGCTCCCTGTGTGTCCAGCATTCTGAGCCGTGGCTCCGCGGACCGGCAACAGAACTGCAACGGCCCGGTCTTGGGCCGCGGAAAGGTGCTTGGGGACCCCTGTTCTAGAGGAGATGACCCGCGGCTACCGTCGGGAGATCAGCGGCTAGAGCCGCTGATCTCCCGATGATAGCGGTGGCGTGCGTGGGTCAAATCCTGTGCCAATCCGCGACCGAACTGCGCCTGTCGCTGATTGGTCGCATCCGGCCAGGCGCGACCAATCAGCGACGATGGATTTCCGTTGCAGACAGACAGAATTAGACGATTATATAGTAGATTGGCCCTGTGCTAAGGAACTGTATATCAATAGTAATTGTGTGTCTGTTGTGTATAAAATGAGTATTAGATATGAGTCCAGATATAAAAAAATAGACAAAATAACTTAAAAAAAAACAGCATAAAGATAAAACATAAGCTTTAGATGATTGGACAATGTCCTTTAAAAATATCCAATTGGATGGATATAACCCTTTAAGCAATTTAAAGCCATATGTCCAAATATGCGGAAATAAGATTGCATCTTTGAACATTTTCTTTCCTAAAACATTCAGGAAATATTTGAGAAGTGATAAAGGAATTGCTAGCTCTGCAGACCACACATGGCTGTAGTGAATGTAGTGCTTTGCATACAGTCTCGGTGACATATTGTAAGCAGTCTGCTGTTGTCTCTCGTTACACGCCTGATGTCTTACCCAGATTGTCCCATGTCTCCAGAATCTCACCACTAGAGCGCTCCATCTGAATGATGTGTCTCTGCTGTTTATCTCTGGTATATCTCATGCTGTTTATGATGATGCATTCCCAGCAATACTAACATTACAGCTGACTGCTACTCTGCCCATGCTGATAACACTGCGCCTCTTTGGACCTAAACAACTATTATTGCGCTCATCAAATGGTAATAAATGAAAATGAAGCTAAGATTTGAAGCTATATTCCATAATCTCATTTTAATAAAGAGTTGCTTGCTGGGATGCTCCTAGTGGCAGGATTATTTTAGCTTGTGTGGCTTACATGAAGCTTTCTTATATAAATATATATACAGTTGCGATCAAAATTATTCAACCACCGATGCAAATTAGGCTTATTAACAGTTTTGAAATGTTGCAATAAACCACATGCTAAGTTCACAAGAGACTATAAAAATATGTAATTTTCATTCAGAAAAAAACACAATATTCATCTACAATGTCATCCGTATGTCCTTTTTTTTTTACATCTGTGACATTCGTTTTATGAAAATTACAAATGTAAATACAGTTTGCTATTTTAATAATTGCAATGTATACACAAAATAGGACAGTATACGGCTCTGTATGGGGTTAATTTTTTTTGCGCACCCATACAGTTGGTTAGATGAGTCTAATTTGCAATACTGCAGAATAGTGCACACTGTGATTTTTTTTTCACACGGACACCAAAGTGTTGTCTATGTGAAAGCACTTACAGTCATGGCCAAAAGTTTTGAGAATGACACAAATATTATATTTTCACATGATCTGCTGCCCTCTGGTTTTTATGTGTGTTTGACAGATGTTTTTATCACAGACAGAAATATAATAATTGCAAACATATGAGTAATAAAAGCTTATATTGACAGTTAAGGGTATGCCACACTAAACAACATCGCTAACGGGATCGCTAAAAAACGTCACTATTTAGCGATCCCGTTAGCGATGTTGTTGTGTGCGGCATCTGTCAGCGATGAGCTCCCTGCTGAGATCCTGCTGTGATCTCGCTCGTCGCTGGAATCGTTCCGGACCCTATTTTATCGTCGGCGCTCCCGCTGGGTAAGTATTATCGCTGTGTGGCACCTTTTCTTAGCGATTTAGCGGTACTTTTGTACCGCTAAAGTCGTTAAGGAGATCGCTAACCGCGATAGCGTCCTTAACAATATCGCTAAGTTAAGCCGCACTCAGCGATATATAAACAATCCCGCTAGCGATCGCATTAGTATGCGTCGTTATCGTTATCGCTAGCGGGATTGTTTAGTGTGGCAGTACCTTTAGAATGAGTTAATGCAGCAAGTCAATATTTGCAGTGTTGACCCTTCTTCTTCAGGACCTCTGCAATTCTCCCTGGCATGCTCTTAATCAACTTCTGGACCAAATCCTGACTGATAGCAGTCCATTCTTGCACAATCAATGCTTTCATTTTGTCAGAATTTTTAGGCTTTTGTTTGTCCACCCGTCTCTTGATGATTGACCACAAGTTCTCAATGGGATTAAGATCTGGGGAGTTTCCAGGCCATGGACCCAAAATCTCTATGTTTTGTTCCCTGAGCCATTTAGTTATCACCTTTGCTTTATGGCAAGGTACTCCATCATGCTGGAAAAGGCAATTGTTGATCGCCAAACTGCTCTTGGAGGGTTGGGAGAAGTCGCTCTTAGAGGACATTCTGGTACCATCCTTTATTCATGGCTGTGTTTTTAGGCAAGACTGTGAGAGAGCCGATTCCCTTGGCTGAGAAGCAACCCCACACATGAATGGTTTCAGGATGCTTAACAGTTGGCATGAGACAAGACTGGTGGTAGCGCTCACCTTGTCTTCTCCCAATGAGGCGTTTTCCTGATGTCCCAAACAATCAAAAAGGGGATTCATCAGAGAAAATAACTTTACCCAGTCCTCAGCAGTCCTCTGCCTGTACCTTTTGCAGAATATCAGTCTGTCCATGATGTTTTTTCTGGAGAGAAGTGGCTTCTTTGCTGCCCTCCTTGAGACCAGGCCTTGCTCCAAGAGTCTCCGCCTCACAGTGCGTGCAGATGCACTCACATCTGCCTGCTGCCATTCCTGAGCAATCTCTGCACTGCTGGTAGCCGATCCCGCAGCTGAAACACTTTTAAGAGACGGTCCTGGTGCTTGCTGGTCTTTCTTTGGCGCCCTGGAGCTTTTTTGGCAACAATGGAACCTCTCTCCTTGAAGTTCTTGATGATGCGATAGATTGTTGACTGAGGTGCAATCTTTCTAGCTGCGATACTCTTCCCTGTTAGGCCATTTTTGTGCATTGCAATGATGACTGCACGTGTTTCTTTAGAGATAACCATGGTTAACAGAAGAGAAACAATGATGCCAAGCACCAGCCTCCTTTTAAAGTGTCCAGTGGTGTCATTCTTAATCATGACAGATTGATCTCCAGCCATGTCCTCATCAACACCCACACCTGTGTTAATGGAGCAATCACTGAAAAGAGGTTAGCTGGTCCTTTTAAGGCAGGGCTGCAATGATGTTGAAATGTGTTTTGGGGATAAAGTTCATTTTCTAGCCAAATATTGACTTTGCAAGTAATTGCTGTTAAGCTGATCACTCTTTATAACATTCTGGAGTATATGCAAATTGCCATTAGAAAAAGTGAAGCAGTAGACTTTGTAAAAATCAATATTTGTGTCATTCTCAAAACTTTTGGCTATGACTGTAGACTAAAAATTTGGTCATGAAAATGCATGGAAAAAAAGAACAATTTAAATATCTCAAGTGTTTTTTCCCAATTCAACACAAATGACACTTTTAATGACTTCCAAAAACTCAGCATTATTTAACACCTGTGGTGTAGTGACTAATGTGGCACCTAGGGGGTGCTATATAAGTTGCTCAAATTATGCATGGAGGCATGAGATGGATGGGAAACCAGTCCCTGGTATGGTGCTAAATGGAAAGTATGTGTCGCAGAGCTATTCTGCGCTGTAGGTCAGGAATATTGTTCTGAGACTTGTAGTCCCATAAGAGTTCTGATTATTGTTAAGGGTGAACCTACAGGGTTAGCTTGTGAGCTGGGTGGGACTTGCTAACCACACATACACCGCCCACTGGTGGTGGGAGAATGAATGTTGCAATCTGGTGATTGTAGGTGTTGTGAAGGACCTGTGATGAGGTAATGAACAGGTGACCGGACCATGTGCTTCATGCCTTAGCTGGGGGAGTGGCTACAGGTATGAAAGACAGTGTTTGGCACATGGTGAGGAGATTGAGTTGGAGACTGAGAAGTCTCTGGAAGTCTGTGTGTCCTGCATAGGGCCACCTGGAAGGTTCCTGGAAGGTCTGTCAGTGTTGGAAGATCCTGGGGTTGGATCAGATTCCTGGAAGCACGTGGTGAGACTTGGAGCTTGGTAGCCGGGGTGTTGTACGGGGGTCCTGAATAGCACCCGGACAGGACACATGGGTGTGCGGAGCCTGTGACGGTCCCACACTGAGAACCACACGGTTCTGTTGAGGAGCTTGGCTGGAGTTAGCCTGGAAGTGTGACTTTCTGTTACAGTATGTCAGTGAGCACCGGAAGCGAGTTCCAGACCACCCGGGAAGGCACCTGGCGGTCCCTGCTGGCCTGCAGCCACTTAGTCAAGCCCGTCCCATGCAAGGGTGCGTCTGGGAACAGTGATATTGAAAGCTGGAATGCATTTATGTTTTGTGATGTTTTGTTACCTGGTGTTAGAGACAGTAAAACATTGATTTTTGGACTTAAAGCCTGTGTGTTGCCTCATAACTGCGGTCCGGCCCTTGCCTACCAGAGCGGATCCCTACACACCTTAGATAGATTCCCTTATAACAGTACACATTTAAAATGTATTTAGACTGGCAGATTATTATGAATGACCATTTCTAGGAATGCAGTGTAAACAGGTTGACGATCACCTGATGAATGAGTGAAACCCTCATTCAGGGGCGCACCTATCATGAGGCGAGTTGAGTACTCTGCCTCAGGCGGCACATCCCTGAAGAGTGGGGGGGGGCAGATTCTTATCTCCCGGCTCCTGCATCAGCTGGTATTTCTCATCTATTGCTGCTCTGTGCGCACAGGACCTATGATGAGGTCACAGGAGGGGAGGAGTCAGGGGTCACATGACCAGGGGCCGCCCTCAGTGTATTCAGATTCTTATCTCCTGCATTGGCTCCTGTTGATCATATATTGCTCTTCTGTGGCACAGGACCTGTGATGAGGTCATAGGAGGGGAGGAGTCAGGGGGTCACATGATCGGGGTTCTCTGTGCAGGTCTCTGCTGTGCTGGTTGTCATGGTGCTGGATGAAGGTAACTTTGTGTGGGGTCAGGAGGGGTTTACAGGGTGGATGTAGCAGTGCTGTGTGTGTGTACGAGGTGGACGGATCGGATCCGCGTGTATGGGGTGTGCAGTGCGGAGCCAAGTGTGTACGAGGTGTGCGTTGCCCTGTGCATACGAGGTGTGCGGAGCTGATCCGCGTGTGTACAAGGTGTACGGAGCGGAGCCATGTGTGTACGAGGTGTGCGGAGCAGAGCCACGTGTGTACATTATGTACGGAACGGAGCCCTGTGTGTATGAAGTGTATGGAGCAGAGCCACGTGTGTGCAAGGTGTACGGAGTGGAGCCGTGTGTGTACGAGGTGTACGGAATGGAGCCCTGTGTGTATGAAGTATATGGAGCCACGTGTATATGAGGTGTTTTGAGCAGAGCCACGTGTGTATGAGGTGTGCAGAGGCCTGTGGGTACGAGGTGTGCGGAGAGGAGCCGCATGTGTACGATGTGTGCAGAGCGGAGCCATGTGTTTACGAGGTGTGCGTAGCGGAGCCACGTGTGTGCAAGGTGTATGGAGCCATGTGTGTACGAGCTGTACGGAATGGAGCCCTGTGTGTATGAAGTATATGGAGCCACATGTATGCGAGGTGTGCGGAGCAGAGCCTCATGTGTACGAGGTGTGCGGAGCCCTGTGAATACGAGGTGTGCGGAGCGGACCCGCGTGTGTACGATGTGTGCGGAGCGGAGCCACGTGTGTACGAGGTGAGCGGAGCCACGTGTGTACGAGTTGTGCGGAGCAGAGCCGCATGTGTATGAGGTGTGCGGAGCGGAGCCGCCTATGTACAAGGCATACAAAGTGGAACCGTGTGTGTATGAGGTGTGCGGAACCGTGCATGTACGAGGTCAGTGTATGGTGGGGAGCTTTCATACCTTCCAACCGTCCCAGATCCAGCGAGACTGTCCCGATTTTGAGAGTCTGCCCCGCTGTCCCGGCCAGGAGCTTAATTTTCCCACGGACACAGGAGTACACGGCGGAGCCTTGAGGAGCACTTTAAAACTCGCACGTGACGTTCCACTGGAAGTGATGTGCTGGAAGCTGACTGGAAATGAGGTAATTTCGGGAGGAGATTGTGATGGAACCATGGAGGCACTTCAGGGAATGCTTCAGATCTATCACCATGTCCTCCTCCCACAGCGCGGACAGCGGGATCGCCTTGGAATCGGGGATGTCGGCCATGTGAGCAGATCATGATATGTCCTGCATCGGGAGGCTCAGGTGGGCATGACAATGGGAGCCGGGCTGCTGTAGTATCTTTATAGAATCTTTCTTTCTCTCTGTTTCTTTCTCTCTCTCCTTTCTTTCTTTCCTCTCTTTCTTTCTCTCTCTGTTCTTTCTCTCTCTGTTCTTTCTTTCTCTCTCCTTTCTTTTTTCTCTCTCCCTGTTTTTTCTCTCTCTGTTCTTTCTTTCCCCTCGTTCTTTCTCTCTCTGTTCTTTCTTTCTTCTTTCTATCTCTGTTCTTTCTTTCCCCTTTCTTTCTATGTTCTTTATTTCCCCTTTCTTTCTTTCTTTCTTTCTCTCTTTTTCTTTTTTTCTTTCTTTCTTTCCCCTCTTTCTTTCTCTCTCTCTGCTCTTTCTTTTGCTCTCTGTTCATCTTTCCCCTCTTTCTCTCTGTTCTTCCTTTCTCTCTCTGTTCTTTCTTTCTTTCTGTCTCTTCTTTCTTTCCCTCTTTCTTTCCCTCTCTCTGTTATTTCTTTCCCCTCTTTCTTTCTCTGTTCTTTCTTTCCCCTATTTCTTTCTCTCTTGTTCTTTCTTTCTTTCCCCTCTTTCTTTCTCTCTCTATTCTTTCTTTCTCTCTCTATTCTTTCTTTCTCCATTCTTTCTTTCTCTCTGTTCTTTCTTTCTCTCTGTTTTTTCTTTCTATCTCCTTTCTTTCTTTTTTCTCTCCCTGTTCTTTCTTTCTCTCTGTTCTTTCTTTCTTTCCCCTTTTTCTTTCTCTCTGTTCTTTCTATCTCTCTCTGTTCTTTCTTTCCCCTTTTTCTTTCTTTCTTTTCTTTCTTTATGTTCTTTATTTCCCTTTCTTTCTTTCTCTGTTCTTTCTTTCTTCCCCTCTTTCTTTCTCTCTCTCTCTGTTCATCTTCTTTCCCCTTTCTTTCTCTCTGTTGTTCCTTTCTCTCTCTGTTCTTTCTCTTTCTTTCTCTCTGTTCTTTCTTTCCCTTCTTTCTCTCTCTCTCTCTGTTCTTTCTTTCTCTCCCATCTTTCTCTCTCTGTTCTTCCTTTCTCTCTCTCTCTGTTCTTCCTTTCTCTCTCTCTGGTCTTTCTTTCTCTCTCTGTTCTTTCTTTCCCCTCTTTCTTGCTCTCTGTGCTTTCTTTCTCTGTTTTTCCTTTCTCTCTTTCTCTCTCTCTGTTCTTTCTTTCTTTTTCTCAGTACCAGTCAGTGTGCCCATAGTACCAGCCACTGACACTATATACAGAGCTCCTGTGTATAATGTCCCTGGTGGTCACTGTATTACCTGTACACTGTACACTATATACAGAGCTCCTGTGTATAATGTCACCAGCGATCACTGTATTACCTGTACACTGACACTATGTACAGAGCTCCTGTGTATGTCACTGGTGATCACTATTAGCTGTACACTATACACTATATACAGAGCACCTGTGTATAATGTCACCGTCTCCACCTTTTATTGGCGCCATCTTGTGACTGCAACTTCTGTCTGCGATAAGTCAGAAGTAGCAGACACCCTCTATCAGGCCACGTTCACACGCTCAGTATTTTACCTCAGTATTTGTAGGCCAAAACCAGGAGTGGAACAATCAGAGGAAAAGTATAATAGAAACACGTCACCACTTCTGGATTTCTCACCCACTCCCGATTTGGCTCACAAATACTGAGGTAAAATACTGACCAAATACTGAACGTGTGAATGTGGCTTTAGGCTGGTTTCACACATCCTGATATTTCCGGTATCTGAAAAACCGTTAGTGGATATATCCGTGTCCATGTGTGTAATATGTGTGGCAACGGTGTGCCGCATTAGTACCACACGGACGGCCGCCGGGGAACAAGCCCTACAGTAAGCACTGTTCCCGGCCAGGGGTGCAACTAAAATGAAACAAGTTGATCACTTTGCCTCGGGTGGCATTGAGTCCCTGAAGAAGTGTGAAGATCGATGTTTCAAATATATTCCTATTTAAAAGTGTATGTATTTTACATGTGCGTCAGGTTAGGCTAGTAAAGAATAAACCAGATTTATTTGTACTGATTTTACTACGGGGGGGCGCCATTTTGAAGTTCGCCTCAGGCAGCAGAGAGGCTAGATTCACCCCTGCCCTCATTCGATCGGTGAATTGATTTTTAAGCAGTACATCATCTGGTGTAAACAGGCAAACAGGACTCGCACTACACACTACCGAGAATAAAGCTTGATGAGAGAGGGACATTATGAGCTCACCACACCATGTCATCCCATGTTGAGGGTTGAAATCTCTGTGTCGGCTGCCGGTACTGCTGATGCAGTTCATCAAAAGATTCAAGGATAAGAAGTAATGATTGTCACATCCATCCAACGATAAGTAAAATTATTCCATCTTTTATTAAAACATAGAATGCAAAAAGTATATTAAGCCTGTTATTAAACCTTTTATATATTTTTTGGATTCCATGTTTTTAATGAATTTCTAATAAAGCATGAAGCAATTTTTACATATCGTTGGACGGATGTGCTGAGAATAATTGTAGCCTACGCACACTGAGAAATCTATTGCAAATCATTCAGTGTGCATTGTTTAGGGCAAGACTCCAAAACCTATGATAGATCATGACTTCTCTATGGAAGGTCACGAGACGGCGGTTATGACACCATCGGATCCAGTCGGGGCTCCGTTATGCTTGGAGACCAAAAACGGCTTTGCAATCTGACTTCAACTAGCCGCTCTATATTATGACCTCACCCCAGGGTCCTAAAATGGGTAAAGACCCAGGCTGGCATTCGGCCTGCTCCTGAGATCTTGAAAATGTAACCGGTATATGGCTAGGACGTACGATAACTCAATAACTTCTTATGAAATTACATCTCCCATTTATCTGTTGGGAATTTGTTTAAAAAAGTTAAGCAGCTAGGGCTCCCAGCAGCGGTTCATCTTGCCAGGAAGGTCTTAGTCACAGCTAGGCTACTGGGGGTGGGAGATTTTTCACTTTGGAGCTTTTGAAACTGGACCACTTGTTGAGCCAGGTGTCCTGTGCCAGCTTCTCACTTTGAAGGAGGTCTAAAATCTAGGACCAGTTATAATAGTCGATTGGCATGAAATTATATCCTCCATATTCTTCACATGGGGTATCGGCGTACTCAGTAGAAATCGCACAACAGATTTTGGGGTCATTTTCTCCTGTTAACCTTGAGAAAAGAAAAAATTTGGGGCTACAGCAACATTTTTGTGGGAAAATTATTATTTTCATTTTCACAGCTCAATATTAAGTCGCTTCATATAGGCTGTGCTCCCTAAAGATTTGGTTTGTAAATTTTGTTTAAAAAATTAGAAATTGCTGATAAACTTTTAATCCTTTCAACTTACTAACAAAAAACAAAACAAAAATGATGCTGATGTTATATTATAGATATGTTGGAAATGTTGATTATTACGGTAACTATTTTGTGTGATATAACTTTTTGGTTTAATGGCATAAAAATTCATAGTTTGCAAAATGTTTACTTTTTTTCAAATTTTCAATATTTTCATGAATAAAAGCAAACATATTGATCAAAATTTACCACTAACATGAAGTACAATGTGTCACGAAAAAACAAGCTCAGAATCACTGGAATACATTGAAGCGCTCCAGAGTTCTAACTTTATAAAGTGACGCTGGTCAGAAATGAAAAAACTTGCCTGGACAGGAAGGTGAAATCAGGCTGGGGGGTAAAGGGGTTAAAATATATGAAGCAGTAGGAGGATAACTGTAGGTCTCTAAGGATAGGAAAATACATGGAGGACACAGTTTGAAAGGATTTCTAATACGACTCTGAATTCGGAACACATTTTTCTTTTATTATCTTATTTAAATATGGTTAATGCACTAAACACAGTAGAAAACATTTTTCAAAAATTGCTGTCTGAAATGGTAATCAATATTACTTTCCTTTTACACTTGTGCCCTATTGAGAGCCTAGATCTTTTCCATCATTATGTATTGGCAAGTGTCAGAAAAGCAGAAGGTAATGCCTGGGCTCACTGGTTCAGAACCACACATTGATGTATGTAGACTCAGGAGCTGCGGAAATGCCTAAGAACTTGGCAAATTATCCACCTTGAGTTCACAGTGCATACACATCTGTTTTGTGCCCACAGTCTGATGACCTTCATTACATATTTGGCATATAGCACCTGAGTACATCCTGGGAAGTCAGCCCAGGGCAACTAACCTGATTGATGGAGAAATAGCAGAGCTCATTAAATCTATTGGTGCTCTTCAAAACATTCCCAAATTTAGTGAAATTCTAAGCATGGAAAAAATAGAACAATTTCAAAAGTTTCAAAAAATTATCTTTCCCTGCAAATAAAGTAACACAATGAGGTGTAAATATACCTGAAGAAGTCATATTTCTGATGATAGGTATTGGGCGACTCTATACCCCCTTATTCTCCCTTGGCATCTCTCCTTGTTTTTTAGTGGTATTCACTTTGGTAATGTGTATATTGATATATTTATTGTTGTATTATTTATTGGTTTACTTTATCAGGTTCATTTACAACTTGTTATATGGTTTGTAATATGCTCGATTTTCTATGCCAGGATTGCCGCCTCATATGGTGAGATAGTGGGTTATTTTTTATCCCGACATTTATTATGATGTTTTTTTGTGGGTCTTATATTTATCTTTTTGCTGTTATGTACTTGTACATAGTAGTTGTACTTTCTAATTGTGTTTTTTTTTGGGTCCCATTAATTATTTTAATTTATTTATCTAATAAACTATATAAATTATTATTCGGCCCATTCATTATAGCAATTCTTTTATTTTTCCTGTTTTATAAGTATTTTATTTGCTTTATGAGTTTATAGCACCTATTTTATATACTGTGTGGATGGTGCCTTTCTGTTATTATTATACAAAGCAGATATTTATAAAAGGCTGGACATAAACTAAATATGGTAGCCTACACTATGGTCCATGACCATTACACAATCTTGTCATTTTAACTACTTATCTATGGAAGCAGAAGTGACACATTCACACTACGACTCCCATAGATCCATAGAAGTGAATGTAACATTGATCATGAATGCAGTACTACCCCTCCACAGATATTAGTCACCTATTCCCACTTTGAAATAAAGAAATTGATGGCGACAGTATTGGAAAGTATGTATGCTACAGTCATGGCCAAAAGTTTTGAGAATGACACAAATATTATATTTTCACATGATCTGCTGCCCTCTGGTTTTTATGTGTGTTTGACAGATGTTTTTATCACAGACAGAAATATAATAATTGCAAACATATGAGTAACAAAAGCTTATATTGACAGTGAGAATGAGTTAATGCAGCAAGTCAATATTTGAAGTGTTGACCCTTCTTCTTCAGGACCTCTGCAATTCTCCCTGGCATGCTCTCAATCAACTTCTGGACCAAATCCTGACTGATAGCAGTCCATTCTTGCACAATCAATGCTTTCATTTTGTCAGAATTTTTAGGTTTTTATTTGTCCACCCGTCTCTTGATGATTGACCACAAGTTCTCAATTGGATTTAGATCTGGGGAGTTTCCAGGCCATGGACCCAAAATCTCTATGTTTTGTTCCCTGAGCCATTTAGTTATCACCTTTGCTTTATGGCAAGGTGCTCCATCATGCTGGAAAAGGAATTGTTGATCGCCAAACTGCTCTTGGAGGGTTGGGAGAAGTTGCTCTTGGAGGACATTCTGGTACCATTCTTTATTCATGGCTGTGTTTTTAGGCAAGAATGTGAGAGAGCCGACTCCCTTGGCTGAGAAGCAGCCCCACACATGAATGGTTTCAGGATGCTTAACAGTTGGCATGAGACAAGACTGGTGGTATCGCTCACCTTGTCTTCTCCCAATGAGGCGTTTTCCTGATGTCCCAAACAATCGAAAAGGGGATTCATCAGAGAAAATAACTTTACCCCAGTCCTCAGCAGTCCACTGCTTGTACCTTTTGCAGAATATCAGTCTGTCCATGATGTTTTTTCTGGAGAGAAGTGGCTTCTTTGCTGCCCTCATTGAGACCAGGCCTTGCTCCATAAGTCTCCGCCTCACAGTGCGTGCAGATGCACTCACACCTGCCTGCTGCCATTCCTGAGCAAGCTCTGCACTGCTGGTAGCCCGATCCCACAGCTCAAACACTTTTAAGAGACGGTCCTGGCGCTTGCTGGTCTTTCTTGGGCGCCCTGGAGCCTTTTTGGCAACAATGGAACCTCTCTCTTTGAAGTTCTTGATGATGCGATAGATTGTTGACTGAGGTGCAATCTTTCTAGCTGCGATACTCTTCCCTGTTAGGCCATTTTTGTGCATTGCAATGATAACTGCACGTGTTTCTTTAGAGATTACCATGGTTAACAGAAGAGAAACAATGATGCCAAGCACCAGCCTCCTTTTAAAGTGTCCAGTGGTGTCATTCTTACTTAATCATGACAGATTGATCTCCAGCCATGTCCTCATCAACACCCACACCTGTGTTAATGGAGCAATCACTGAAAAGAGGTTAGCTGGTCCTTTTAAGGCAGGGCTGCAATGATGTTGAAATGTGTTTTTGGGGATAAAGTTCATTTTCTAGCCAGATATTGACTTTGCAAGTAATTGCTGTTAAGCTGATCACTCTTTATAACATTCTGGAGTATATGCAAATTGCCATTAGAAAAAGTGAAGCAGTAGACTTTGTAAAAATTAATATTTGTGTCATTCTCAAAACTTTTGGCCATGACTGTAGATCTTCATCTGACAGTAAAAAGGATGATTTTAATATAGAGATGTACACTTTGAGCAGGTAACTCCATCTATGAGACGCTCTTTGTCTATAATACACACCCCATCATATCTCCTCCTGGACATGCTCATGCTGTTATCAGGCACTGTCCTTTTCATTCTTTGAGTGGCAATGATGATGTAGGAGACGTTGGGACCTAGGAGCTCTGGACGGTACAGGCTCTGTCTGGCCACAGAGGCTAGTGTGGCTGTAATGCTGTCTAGACTGTCAGCATAGGAGTGTGCTGTCTAGCTAGAGTATTCAGCGCCATCATTTGGCCAATAGGAAAACACCACACCAGATGGGAACTTCCCAACGGTAATTCAGTTTAGCTGTGGTTTACTCCTGCTGTTCTGCTCTTGCTTTGCCTGTTTGATTCTTTGTGACCTCCACCTGTTTATTGACAATTAGAGACAGGCAAATTTATGAAGTGGAATTGAATTTTACAAAAATACGTATTCATCAAATTACAAATATTTTGTCATTTGCTTCACACCATTTTCCTGAATCGTAAGAAAAAAAGAAACCTAATACTTCACCACTGACCTTTATGGAAACTTCATTGGCTTGCTCTCCTCCATAGTGTCCTCCGCGCCTCTTCTTAGAATCATTATGCAATAAAACCTCAGCCTTCTCACGATAGGCCAGGAATTTCAGCCGTGAGACCAATCCCGGGACCTCTCTGTGCATTTACGTCATGAGGTCGCAACATCGTGACCTTATGATAGGTAATCTAGGCCAGGACCTCCAGACACAACAAAAGCTGTAACATCTCTGCACATATGTACAAGCAGCAGCTAGAATTCCTCGCCTGACATGAAAAGGCCAGGGGTTTCAGCAAGTGGAAGTATGATGAGGCACTCAAGGACTGTACAAGGGACAGTGATCAGCAGGGACGGCCGACGAGGTGAGCTGTGAGGTATTGTTTTTTTTTTTTTAACCTTATGCCGGCCTTTTAAGAACCCAGAGTATAATAAGGGACATTCAACTCGCGAGGAATAAATTTAATGCAAATTGAATTTCCTGGTAAAATCAGCGTGATTAGCCAAATTCAAATCATGTCAAATCCACTCAGCTCTATTGACAATCTTTCTGATTCACAATATTATCCCTTGTCTACCCGCCTGGTTCCAATCCAGTGTCCTGAGCAGTCCTGCTTGCATGCTCCACTGGCCGGTGGCTAATCCTACAAATCAACCAAAGACCACTGTGTAAGTCTACTTCCCTGTACAGAAGTTAAAAGGGTGAAGCCCAGGGTTCACCAGGGAACTGATAGATTTGCTGGCACAAAGACTCTCTGTGGAACCTTAATTAAAGCTGCCAGGTGACCATGGATGGAACCATTATTACGCACACCCAGTATTGGATGGATCCAAGTAAATAAAAAAAAGTTTACTATTCTTCAGACTATTAGATCAGACACAGCACAACTTGGCATTTTATAGCATAGGCAAACACAGACTGAGATGATGGAATGGTAAAAGAGTCAACTCTTTTCTTAAAAACCTCTCCAGACAGCTGTTTGGATATCTTTGTGGTTACTTAGTTACAGTCATGTATGTACAGTGCTGCATACCTTCATAGCACAAACTCTTCAAAGATTATAATATATATGATATGACTAAGGCACATGTAAAAATGTTAGGCTTTTACAAGTGATGACTTGCAGGATGGAAATTTCTGTATAACAATGTGTTCTTCATCCTCAGCACGCCGTGTAAACTGAAATAAATGTTAGCATGCACATTACTTACCATAAACAGTACATCCTTCAAGCTTAACATATCATCTGTATCTATACATGCTGACATTTTTGCTAGTGACATTCTCCTAAATGTCCCCATTTGTGTGAACTAAATATTCCACTAAATTGTACAGGATTCATAATCCCGCTAGTTACAGCAGTTATTTAATATATTATTGTCTTTTATCACATGACGTCTATACAATTAACAATGACTATTTACAGTGGGTACGGAAAGTATTCAGACCCCTTTACATTTTTCACTCTTTGTTTCATTGCAGCCATTTGGTAAATTCAAAAAAGTTCATTTTTTTCTCATTAATGTACACTCTGCACCCCATCTTGACTGAAAAAAACAGAAATGTTTTACAAAACTGAATAAGAGGTTGTTAGTTTAATATTCTATTCAGACTGTATGAAGCCCACTGCCATGTTAATAAAATACATTTCACATACATTATGTGTATTTTACAAATACATCATTTTTAAATTAACTTTCATTTTGTTAGGATCTTGGGGTAAAAGTTTTGTAGTAATTAATTCTTAATTTTTTTTCAATAAAATATACAAAATCAATTTTTTTGTCTGACCTATTAAGACATGAACTGATTTTGAGGGGCTTATATGTCATAATCCTCCAAAAGTGATATAATTTTAAAAACTGCACCCTCGAAGTATTCAAAACCACATTTAGGAAGTTTGTTAACCCTTTAGTAGCTTGGATGGATGCAGAGTAGAATGAAAAAAATGAAAAATTCTTGCATGTAGAATGTTACTTTACCCTTACATATTTCATTTTCGTAAGCTCACAGAAAACTCACCCAAAAATGAGTTTTGAAATTTGAACTGAATGTAGCAATATCCCATATTTGGTCAAATCTACTGTTTGAGTACACGGCAGGCCTAAAAAGGGAAGGAGAGCTATTTGACTTTTGGAGCCCAATTTCAAGTGCAGTAGAGCGTGGACTTCATGTTACACTTGTAGAGCCACTAAGGTACCGAAACCCCCCCAAAAGTGGCCCCATTTTAGAAACTAAACCCCTCAAGAAAATTATCTAAGGGGTGTGTGACCATTTTTAACCCACAGGTACCGTATTTTTCAGACCATAAAATGCACTTTTTTTCCTCCAAATTTGGGAGGAAAGTGTGGGTGCGTCTTATGGTCGGAATCTAACGTGGGGAGGGGGGCAGGGGGCAGCGGTGGAGTGGGATCACAGGAGGCAGGAAAATATCCCCTCCGCTGCAGGAAACCAGCGGGGAAACCACTTGTCCCGATACTTAAAGTGCAGTGAATATTCATTAGCCGCTTCCCCACCCACCTGTCACCTGAGCAGTGAGCGGGGAGCAGCAAATGACAGACCCACATGGTTCCCCAGCGCCTGATTCCTGCAGCAGCTGTGGGAGATCTGTGTCCGAAGTAGAAGGAGGAGGCAGGAGCAGAGTGCAGCAGGAGGCATCGCATACCTGACAGCCTGGGGGCTGTGCTGATGCGATGCTGAATGCTCCTGTGGAGGACCTGTGATGAGGTCATGAAGAGGGCGGGCTGGAGCATCACATGACCACACAAAGCCCTGCCTCTTCATGATGTCATCACAGGTCCTTCAGACACACTGTACAACTGAGAATTAATTAAAAGGTTAGTAATTACAGCACATAAAAAAGCACTCTGCCATCCTGTGGTGGACTATAACTCCCAGCATGCCATAGGTTCTACAGGACAAGATGGGAGTTATAGTTCTAATGGGATCTCATGGGATCTTAAAGCAGCACTCCAGTGTTATCAGTGCTGGAGTGTGGCTTTAAATATAAGCCCCATGCCCCCATTTTTATACTCACCCTCTAGCGTCTTCACATAGTACTTTACAGACACCACACTGGTCCCGCAGCACCATCTCCTACCCATAGCTTCCAACATAATAGCATACTATTATATATAATAACACCACATATAATAGTATGTTATTTATGTTATTAAATATTTTACCACATTTTTTGCTTCAAATATATTTTTCCCTATTTTCCACCTCTAAAACCTGGGTGCATCTTATAGTATGAAAAATACGGTACTATACAAAACTTTATATCATTTGGACTTAACAATAAAAAATTAAGGTTTTTCCACAAAAGTGTTGTTTTAGCTCCAATTATTTTCTTTTCATAAAGGTAACAGAATAAATTTTGACTTAATTTGTTGTGCAACTTCTCATGAGTACGCTGATATCCCATAGGTGTTGAAAACTACTGTTTGGGCACATGGAAAGGTGTGGAAGGAAAGGAGAAGCATTTGACATTAGGTGCGCAGCTTTGGCTGGAATAGAATGCAAACAACATTTCATATTAAAAAGGTGACAAAATAGCAGGAGTGACCACATTTTGTAAATTACACACCTGAAAGAATTCATCTAAGTGCATAATAACTTTTTTGGATCGACAGGTGCTTCAAAAAAGATTACAACACTTGAATGCAGAAATTACAAATTCCTTTTTTTTCAGTAAAATGATGATTTAGCCCCAAACTTTTCATTTCCACAAGGATAATAGGAAAAACTGGACCTCACAGTTTATTAAAAAATTTCTTTCAAATGGTCAAAAATTACTGTTTGGACACATGACAGGACATGGAATTGAAGAAACTCTTTTTGGCTTTTAGAGTGTAAATTTGTCTGAAATACCGTAATTTGCATGTGCTACTTGTAGAGCCCTCAAGATGCCAAAACAGCAGAAAACTCCCCAAAGTGACCCCATTTTGGAAACTAAACTCCTCAAAAAATTTGTTTAAGGGTGTAGAGAGCATTTTAACCCAACTGTGCTTCACAGAACTTTATAATGCTGAGTTATGCAAACAAAATATTACAGGCTAAAACAACAATTTCTAATAAAATGTTGATTGTGCCTCAAATGTTGAGAATAAATGTTGAGGAACCATATTTAGGATTTGTCTCTAAGCAATAATACATGGAGAAAATTGACTCCACAATTTCTACTGAATGTGGAAATACTTAATATTTGGTTGGAAACTACTGTTTGAGTAAATGGCGGGACCTGGTAGATAAGGAGCTCTTTTTGACTTTTGGTATACAATTTCAGCCAAAATAGACTGCAAGACGCCATGTTACACTTGAAGAGCCACTTAGGATGCAAAAAAGCAGAAATCTCCTACAAGTTAGCCCATTTTGGGAACTACACCCATCAAGAAATTCATCTTGGGGTGTATTAACCTTTTTGGACCCACAGGTGCTTTGCAAAAAATTTTAAGATTTGTATGAGAGAATTAAAAAAATATTTTTTTTACTAAAATGATTTACCCCAAAATTTTTCATTTTCAGAAGGGATACTAAGAGAAAATGAACCCCACAATATGCAAAAGAAATTCTCACGAATGAGGAAGTACCTAATATGCGGTCAGACACTACTGTTTGTGCACAGGGCTCAAAAGTGAAGAATCTCTATTTTGGGTTTTGGAGCACAGATTTGGAAGTAATATATTGCAGGCACTACTTGCAGAGCCATTGAGGTGTTAGAACAGCACCTTTTCAGACACCCCTCAGGGAATTAACCCCGTGGTGTAATGTGCATTTTTACAGCACATGTGTTTTACCTATTTCTTTGCCATTGGGCTGTGTGAAAGTTTTAAATTACATTTGTTACAATAGTAAGTGGGATTAGCTCAAAATTTTTTTAATTTTTTTGTCAGGGCTTGTAACAAAAAAGTACCCCATAATTTGCTATGCTACCCAGTACCCGATATATGCATTCTGGAACGTTATAATATGTAAACACTGAATATATGAAATTACTGCTGAAGAAATTTTGTTAAAAATGAAGGTACTTAGAGCACAAATTTGTTAATTTGCGTGAGCCCAGCAGCTAACAACAATGCGTACCCTTTATTAGGACCCTAAACCTAAAATGCTGCCTCTATCGGGCTAAAAGCCTACAATTTTTGGGGTAGGTAGAATCATGCTCTATTTAAAAACGCCTTAGGCTGATGGAAGTAGAGTTCAGTCAGAGAGCGAGAACTACAAATATAAAAAACTGATCAGCACTTCCAAACAGAAAGAGACAAATGTGAACAGGTGCAAGCTAAGAGAGCTACTCTATATTGCTAACAATATAAAGCTGCACCCAGAAACGCTTTAATATGTAAACATTGAATATGGCAACTGCATTACTGCTGCAGAAAACATGTTAAAAAAATGAAGGTACTTAGTGACAAATTGGCCAATTCGTGTGAACAAAACAGCCAGCAACAAGATGCACCCCTTGGTTGGGGACACTAAGCATATTTCTATCAGACTGATTATGGTGCATTGTATACACTAGGCTGAGCAATTTTGCCCCATGTGTTTCATAGATAGATGCTATACACTGCAGAAAAGATGTGGATTCAGTCCGCACTGCCCAAATAATAGATTTCCAAGACGTAGTAAGAGTTAAGAAGTGGTTTAATCTACGCGTTTCAGGGTGTATACCACCCATTCCTCAGGAAAATACCACATATAGCTTACCTATAGGTATTATTTGGGCAGCGCAGACTGGAATCCACATCTTTTCTGCAGTGCATTGTATTGTCGGGTCATTGACCGACCTGTGGATTTGCGGCAGCCTCTCCTACATGTGCTTTAACCACCTAATACTATGTGAGCAGATTCCTACTTAAAAAGTGCTAACTTACTATCGGATAAGACCCTATTGCGCTTTTGTGTCTCCCTTGCTTTATCTAATAGATAGATGCTAGACATCTACATTCTCTTACAATCAACTCATGTAAACCATACAGGATTGATGTTTCTGAGAAAATTGGCTTTTATGGGAACCTCAGAATGGTGCAATAAAGAAAAGTTTTGTCTCCTCAAAAACTGAACTGAGAAACGCAGTGCTAAGAAAGAAAGTGATAATAGAAAATAGCAAGGGGATGTGAAAGGACATAAACACACTGACATAACAAATATGACTTTTTCAGGAATTTTTTTTACGTCTTCTTTTTTGCTTTTTATTGCATTTATTTGGCATTCTTGTTCCACGATTTAATCTTTTGTACATATTGTGGTCAAGGAAAAGAGGAAAATTTGTTGACATACATCACTGACACACATCTCCACCATATGCCACTGTATTGACATATAGTGACATAGCCAGTGTCTGGCAAACATTTTTTTTTATAACATGCTAAAAAAAAATGAATAGCTCTGCTTTCCAGTACGATTGAAAGTGGAAAAAATTGGAGTCCGGCTCTATGATCCTTGATGGGAAGCCAGGGCGAGGCCGGTGTCTGAGGTGGATGAGCATAGAGCAAGTCGGTGAGCTGGAATCAAGTTTTTGTTATTACAATTGAAAGTACCTACTGGCTTGATGGCTAAAACTCTCCTGGCCTCCATTCAGTGAATGGAGCCCTATAAGAAAATTTAGTGTATACGCCAAACATAGGGCTTGGCCGCAGTGTGGACAGAACCTAATATACAGTATAAATTTTGTTATCTAGGCAAAAAAGGTAAAAATAAAAACCCTTGTAATTTTGCTTCATTTTCACTCTATCACTCTCTCGGTGACATAAAATTGGAAAGTTGCAACATAATGTGACATCACCCAGACATCAAGCTATTGCAGAACCCAAGCAAGTAAAGGATATAGTCAAATCTATGGTGGTGGGGAGAGGCATTTTTTTAAACTTGAA
>JARQOD010000005.1:373870781-373954269 GCA_033576555.1 Oophaga sylvatica
ATTGTCCAAGAAATATCGTCACTCCTTGCGGAGATCAACATGCTAAGCATGCCGAGATGAGGAGACTTAAAGCCGCAATGCTCCTCTGGGAAATATGCTAATTATGCAAATTGTCTCTTCAGAGAGGAAGAGAGCTAGAATCTAGTGCCACCTTTTGGAAGGTAGCAATCCTACAAGTCAATGTCGACCCTTTAACGAGCCTTATCACATGACCTAGGATAATAGCCAAACCAGAATCTCAATTTGCAGACACTGTGTTTCGGGGTTCAGCCCCTCGTCAGTGCAAAGCGGAGATCTGGTTTGGCTGTGTGAGAGGCGTCAGACCATTGTCCAAGAAATATCGTCACTCCTTGCGGAGATCAACATGCTAAGCATGCCGAGATGAGGAGACTTAAAGCCGCAATGCTCCTCTGGGAAATATGCTAATTATGCAAATTGTCTCTTCAGAGAGGAAGAGAGCTAGAACTCTAGTGCCACCTTTTGGAAGGTAGCAATCCTACAAGTCAATGTCGACCCTTTAACGAGCCTTATCATATGACCTAGGATAATAGCCAAACCAGAATCTCAATTTGCAGACACTGTGTTTCGGGGTTCAGCCCCTCGTCAGTGCAAAGCGGAGATCTGGTTTGCTGTGTGAGAGGCGTCAGACCATTGTCCAAGAAATATCGTCACTCCTTGCGGAGATCAACATGCTAAGCATGCCGAGATGAGGAGACTTAAAGCCGCAATGCTCCTCTGGGAAATATGCTAATTATGCAAATTGTCTCTTCAGAGAGGAAGAGAGCTAGAACTCTAGTGCCACCTTTTGGAAGGTAGCAATCCTACAAGTCAATGTCGACCCTTTAACGAGCCTTATCACATGACCTAGGATAATAGCCAAACCAGAATCTCAATTTGCAGACACTGTGTTTCGGGGTTCAGCCCCTCGTCAGTGCAAAGCAGAGATCTGGTTTGGCTGTGTGAGAGGCGTCAGACCATTGTCCAAGAAATATCGTCACTCCTTGCGGAGATCGACTAATATGTGCAAATGTAGTCACAGGAACATCAAGCTGCTTTGAGATGGTCTTATAACTTTTACCTTTAACATGTTTGTCTATAATTTTCTTTCTATTTGCCTGAGACAACTCTTTCCTTTGCTTCCTCTGGTCCATGTTGAGTGTGATACACACCATGTCACCAAACTGCACAGGGATCCATCTGTTGTCCTCTATACAGGACCACTCACTGATTCCAAGATTGTAGACAGTTGTGATGTTAATTAGTGGACACAGCTTGATTTAACATGCCCCTTTTGTCACATTATTTTCAGGAGTACCATCATTTCTGTCCAGGTCTATTTCATGAGTTTTTTTTTTTTTAATTCTGTGGAAGTATGGTTGAAAAGCAATGTCTAACTTCATTTGTTCATTTTCATAGATTTTTGATTTATTATTACTTTTGTCAGATTCAAGTTTATTTCTGTCACCATTGTGGGTTTTTCTGTCATTGAACAAGGGGTACCAGCAATTTTGACCACGTGTGTACGAATGCCTATCTAGCATGTACAGCAAGCCTAGGACATTCTGGCACAGTCATGCGGAAAGATGTCATCAAGTGCAGATAAACACACCATATATGTACACAGGAATTTAACAAATTTACAAAACACAGGCATGATTCTGTATTTTTTGTAGAACTTTTGTCTATATTCTGTTATGATTTATTTGTACAACCCTATGGCTTCTGTTAGGACTCTACTTATCAGTTCAAGGCAAACGCAGCAGGAGATGATTCTCTTAACACTTTACAGGGGTCTGGTTACTAGAGGGGAGATGTTGTGGTTTAAAACTCTTTATTGTAGGTAGGAGACAGAGAGATATGGGGGAAGGGTTTAAAAAGTTTGGAGGCAGCAAAAGGAAGTCATTTAAACAGTTTACTTATGTTTTGTATAGCTACAGGGAAGAGGTATTTTACTTTTCTGGTCTTCACTTTAGACTTGATGCTGAATTAACCAAGGTGTAAAATGGCCCTGTATTAGGATATGCGGAGACCAAAGGGTTTATAAAGGACCAATGACTGAATACTAAATTGAGCAATTGGCATAAACTAAATGCCTAGTTACTCTCTCTATTGCTCTACTGAGCTAAGCCTGGTTTGGACACAAAGATACCTTTCTACTGGAGTGTAAAAAGTGTAAGGACCTCAAACCCTCAAAGCTTACTGAGCAGAACTAAGTGGATTCTTGGACCTTGTGTCCTGCTTGAGTGCAGAGGAATTACATCACGTCAGGACCGTTACACAGACGTCACGTGGTAAGTTTTCTGTGGTTTATTGCTCAACTTAGACGCACTTTGCATTCCTACAGAAACTCATTGCTACTATGTCCAAAGATAAGAACATTTTACTTAAATAGTCTGAATAATATTGGTGTAAATTGATGGAGCTTTCACTTGTACCCAAAATATGTTGATGTTATGTACCTGGAAATGCTGTCATTGATGTAATGTTGCCATTAGCAAATGCTTCTGAACAGAATGTTCAGAAAAAGCCAAAATTTTGTAAGTAATAGAGTTGGGCTAAGCAAAATATAATTACCGTGTCTGAAAGATGATCTTGTTTACTGGATTTCACAGCACTTCCTTTTAATTAGATTGCAGTTATTTCATTTTTCTCTGTTTATCTTGGAATATGTAAGGAGAAGAGCGTTCTGCTTAGAACAGGATAGAAGTTATGTGATCATTGCAAAATACCCTGCATATTGAGTGAGGAGATGTAATGGCAGAAGGAGATATGATATTATGGTCTTATGAGACAGGAGACAAAATAAGGATTATTACTTCTGTGGAAATGTTTTATATGGCCCATTTATTGACTAAATAAATTAGAATGAAGGAGTACGTATTTATCCTGGCAGTAACAACTGATGGATAACTATAAGAACCAGGAGGGATATACAGAACTGTATTACAATATCAGTTTCTAACATAACAGCAAAAACATTATTTAATTAATGGGAGAATGTTTATCTCATATTAATCATAAGAATGGAGGCCAGGTGACGTGGATTTAGCAGCATCATGTTTCTGAAGTTGATCTCTAAAAGTTGCATGAGTTTCAATTTGTTTATGAGATGAATAAAGCATTGGGGGACTTGGGGACAGAACTTAAATTGTATTAATAGTGTTTTCATGCACCAGCATAGCACTTTAGAATTCAGAGGACACATACAAACAGGATCAGACTTTCGAGATTATCAAACTAAAAGTGCTTTTCTACAACGGTCCAGCAACAAAACAAAATAGCATGTGGACCTGCAAGAACCAGTTATTCAGCTGGAATCTGTTGAGTTTGGGGGTTATTTGCAAATAAGGGGATCAAGGTATTTTCTTTAAATGAAATTGTAGAAGGGGTATTGGTTGTACATGACGTAAGATTAGAAATGTGAAATGCCTATTTAACCCCTGAGTGACAGAGCCAATTTGCAGCTTAATGACCGGGTCAATTTTTACAATTCTGATCACTGTCACTTTATGAGGTTATAACTCTGGAAACCTTTAACGAATCCAGCTGATTCTGAGAATACTTTTTCGTGACATATTGTACTTCACGTTAGTGGTAAAAAAAAATTTATATGACTTGCTTTTATTTATGAAAAAAAAACGGAAATATGGCGAAAATTTTAAAAATTTAGCAATTTTCAAAATTTAAATTTTTATGCCATTATATCAGAGAGATATGTCACACAAATTTCTTAATAAATAACATTTCCCACATGTCTACTTTACATCAGCACAATTTTGGGAACAAAATTTTTTTTTGTTACGAAGTTATATGGGTTAAAAGTTGACCAGCGATTTCTCATTTTTACAATACCATTTTTTTTAGGGACCACATCACATTTGAAGTCACTTTGAGGGGTCTATATGATAGACAATACCAAAAAGTGACACCATTCTAAAAACTGCACCCCTCAAGGTGCTCAAAACCACATTCAAGAAGTTTATTAACCCTTTACGTGCTTCACAGGAACTGAAGCAATGTGGAAGGAAAAAATTAACATTTAACTTTTTTTGCAAAAACTTTACTTCAGAACCAATTTTTTTTATTTTCACAAGTGTTAAAAGAAAAAATGAACCACAAAATTTGTTGTGCAATTTCTCCTGAATACGCCGATGCCCCATATGTGGGGGTAAACCACTTTTTGGGTGCATGGCAGAGGTTGCAAGGGAAGGAGCGCCGTTTGACTTTTTCAACGCAGAATTGGCTGGATGCCATGTCATGTTTAGAGAGCCCCTGATGTGCCTAAACAGTGGAAACCCCCAACAAGTGACCCCATTTTGGAAACTAGAACCCTTAAGGAACTTATCTAGATGTGTGGTTAGCACTTTGAACCTCCAAGTGCTTCACAGAAGTTTATAACGTAGAGCCGTGAAAATAAAAAATCATATTTTTTCCACAAAAACAATCTTTTCACCCCAATTTTTATTTTCCCAAGGGTAACAAGACCCCAAAAGTTTTTGTGCAATTTGTCCTGAGCAAGCTGATACCCCATATGTGGGGGTAAACCACTGTTTGAGTACATGGCAGAGCTTGGAAGGGAAGGAGCGCTGTTTGACTTTTTTAACGCAGAATTGGCTGGATGCCATGTCGCGTTTGTAGAGGCCCTGATGTGTCTAAACAGTGGAAACCCCCCACAAGTGACCCCATTTTGGAAACTAGACCCCCTAAGGAACTTATGTAGATGTGTGGTGAGCACTTTGAACCCCCAAGTGCTTCACAGAAGTTTATAACTCCGGGGCGTGAAAATAAAAAATCATATTTTTTCCACAAACCTGATTGTTTAGTCCCCAATTTTTTATTTTCCCAAGGGTAACAGGAGAAATTAGACCACAAAAGTTGTTGTCCAATTTGTCCTGAATACGCTGATACCCCATATGTGGGGGGGACCACTGTTTGGGTGCACGGCAGGGCTTGGAAGGGAAGCAGCGCCGTTTGACTTTTTCATACCAAAATTGGCTGGAATTGAGATTGGATGCCATGTCGCGTTTGGAGAGCCCCTGATGCGCCTAAACAGTGGAAACCCCCACAAATGACACTATTTTGGAAACTAGACCTCTTAAGGAACTTATCTAGATGTGTGGTGAGCACTTTGAACCTCCAAGTGCTTCACAGAAATTTATAACGTAGAGCCGTGAAAATAAAAAATCACTTTTTTCCTCAAAAAAGATTCTTTAGCCCGCTATTTTTTTATTTTCCCAAGGGTAACAGGAGAAATTGGACCCCAAAAGTTGTTTTGCAATTTTTCCTGATTATGCTGATGCCCCATATGTGGGGTGGAACCACTGTTTTGGCGCATGGGAGAGCTTGGAAGGGAAGGAGCGCCATTTTGTAATGCAGACTTTGATGGAATGTTCTGCTGGCGTCATGTTGTGTTTGCAGAGCCCTTGATGTGCCTAAACAGTAGAAACCCCCTGTAAGTGACACCATTTTGGAAACTAGACCCCCCAAGAAGCTTATCTAGATGTGTGGTGAGCACTTTGAACCCCCAAGTGCTTCACAGAAATTTATAAACGCATAGCCGTGAAAATAAAAAATCTTTTTTTTCCTCAAAAATGATTTTTTTAGCCAGCTATTTTTTATTTTCCCAAGGGTGACAAGAGAAATTAGAACCCCAAAATTGTTGTTCAATTTGTCCTGAGTACGCTGATACTCCATATGTTGGGGTAAACCACTGTTTGGGCGCACGGCAGGGCTCGGAAGGGAGGGAGCGCCATTTGACTTTTTGAACGCCGCGTCGTGTTTGGAGACCCCCTGATGTGCCTAAATAGTGGAAACCCCTCAATTCTAGCTCCAACCCTAACCCCAACACACCCCTAACCCTAATCCAAACCCTAACCCTAATCCTAACCCTAATCCTAACCTTAATCCCAACCCTAATTCCAACCCTAATTGTAACCCTAACCCTAATTGTAACCCTAACCCTAATTATAACCCTAACCCTAAGGCTAGGTTCATATTGCGTTTTACCAGTCCGTTTAACACATAGCGTTGACGGGCTGGTAATGGTATAGCATAACTCAATCGCGTTATGCTATACCCGCTAGCGCAGATGAATCAGCAGATGATTCATCTGTGCTAGCGGTGACGGAGCCCAGGCACGGCATGCGTCGCGATGCGCCCGCAAATGGGGGTAAATGGCAGCATTAACAGACTGTGTTACACCGCGTTATAACGTGGTGTAACGCAGTCCGTCTAACGGACTGCCATAGCGCAGTATGAACCCAGCCTAACCCTAACCCTAATGCTAACCCTAACCCTAATTATAACCCTTACACTAACCCTAGCCCTAACCCTAACCCTAATGGAAAAATGAAAATAAATACAATTTCTATATTTTATTATATGTCCCTAACTAAGGGGGTGATAAAGGGGGGGTTTATGTACTGTTTTTTGTTATTTTGATCACTGTGACAGTTTATCACAGTGATCAAAATGTAGTTTTAGAGAATGAATGAATCATTCATTTTTTGAATCTGCCGCAAGGCAGATTCGGCGGGTGCACTGCCATGCGCCCGCCATTTTTTTTTGCAGGATGAAGAGGCCGGAGCTGCAGGAGCTTCCGGCGGAAGAGGGGACACCGAGAGGTACAGGGGGTGGATCAGGGGTCCCGGGGTCACTATTTCTCACCACTCTGATGTGCGATCACATCAGAGGGGAGAGAAATCTTTTTTTTTTTTTTTTTTTGCGGTCTCTGTTATACTGTTATATAACAGCGATCGCAACACCAGGGTCGGTAAATACCGACCCGGATCATGCTCTCTGGGGTCTCGGCTACCCCCGGCAGCCGAGACCCTGGAGAAAATTGCCCAACCCCCCCGGCACATCGCGGCGGGCGCACTACACATGCGCCCGCCATTTTCTCGCCATTAAAGATGGCGGCGCCCACCGGAGGAGGCAGGAGGGCCCTGGGGCTACAAGGAGGGTATTGGGGGCCACAAGGGAGGGATCGGGGACCCATTTTCACTCTCCTCTGATGTCCGATCACATCAGAGGAGAGAGAAATTAAAAGGCACATCAGATTTATTTTTTTTGCTGGAATCGCCGTTATAGGGTTAATAACGACGATCGCAACATCTGGGTCGGTAAAAAGCGACCCGATTCATGTTGTCTGGGGTCTCGGCTACCCCCGGTAGCACAAACCCCGGAGAAAATGCGACTGTGGGGGACGCTATTCACTTTTTCCACAGCGCCACTAATTAACGGCACTGTGGTTTAAGTACCCTTAACTACTGCCGTTAAAAGGCGTATCAGCGGTCGTTAAGGGGTTAATAAGTGTGGTTTTAGGGCACACTGAAAACTGAGAATGTTGAGGATTCATTTGTCTGGGTTGGGGTAGTGCACTTAAGTAAAGTGGTGCAGCATGAGAAAAGTACTTGGAGATCATAGCAGGAGATTTGGATTATGGATGAATGAAGTCTTAGATTATATCTGCAGAATGTAAAGTCTGGTTAGGGTGCAGACAGACAGCCGTAGTTCTCGTGCGAGGATCACATCGCACTACACGGACTTGCCCAGCACCATTTCTGACCTGAGCGTGACAGCATAATGTATTTCTATACAGCTGTCACGCTCCGATCAGCAGAGCCGATGGCCAGTCAAAGGATTTCGATGCGATCCTTGTGGGAGAAAAAAAGCCGTCTGTCTTCCCCCTTAAAGTGGTAAATAGAGATGATGGAGATATAGGATAGTGTAGCACCTTAAAGAGTTTGTGGGGTGAGAGTAATACGTTATAACTGTATTATACATTTATTATTATTACTATTATCAAAACTGCCTTTCCTGCAAATTAGCTGAATGCTGGTCACTGGGCAGCGCCTTTATTATTTGTGATGCATGACAACCAAGGCCCTGTTTTTTTCCTGGGACTTTTGGTGACACTTAATCAAGGGGCTATGGGGTTAATTTTGGTTCCCCCCCCTGATGCTCTGAATTCCACTGCCAGTCGATTACTTTGCTTTCCTGGTCTAGTGCTGTTCTGTGCTCCTATTGTTTGACACTGATTTATCCCGTTCTATGACCTTGGCTTGACATTTGACTACCCGCTTGCTTTACGTTTTTGTCCCTGCACTGACCTTTTTATTTTACAATCATAGAATCAGAGAATGGTAGAGTTGGAAGGAACCTCCTGGGTCATCTGGTCCAACCCCCTTCTCAAAGCAGGATTGACTAAATCAGATGTCTGTCCAGCCTCTGTTTGAAGACTTCCATTGAAGGAGAACTCATGTCACCACCTCTCGTGGCAGCCTGTTCCACTTATTGATCACCCTAACTGTCAAAAAGTTTTTTCTAATATCTAATCTGTGTCTCCTCCCATTCAGTTTCATCCCCAAGTTTCATCCCCCACAGGTTTTGACAAAGGAACCTGCCCAGCTCGCACAAGCGAACAGTAGGTGATTCCGTGGCCCCAGATCCTTGAATAGTGGTTAGAGGGTGAAGGCCATGGGACCTGAAAAACAGAGTAGCTAGTGCCAAGCCTGTTTATGGTAGCCATCTTTAAAGCTGACAGGTGACCACGAACAGTTCTTTTGTGCTAAATAATTTTTATGACAAGCTACGGTCAGACAAAGACATGTAGACATCTGTTTTCTGATTGGTCGAAAAAGGTTGTCATGAATTCTTTATTGCAGCAATATGACTCCAGAAACCTCCAGCAATCATGTGTTACCAGCCATATTTTTCCACTGGTGTGGTATCATAAGGAAACTCCCCACCTGTTCAGTGTGATTAAAAAAGGATGATAATGAACCCTTTGTGATTAAGATCCATAGGTGTTCCTTACAAGTGTATGTTGACTTTTCAGAATGCTAATGTAGGTGTATTGTTAAGTAATCAGAGAAAAAAAACACAAACTACAAAGCAAAAGGCTTTTTCCTAAAGGGTATGCCACACTAAACAACATCGCTAACGGGATCGCTAAAAAACGTCACTATTTAGCGATCCCGTTAGCGATGTTGTTCAGTGCGGCAGCTGCCAGCGACGAGCTTCCTGCTGTGATCTCGCTCGTCGCTGGAATCGTTCCGGACCCTATTTTCTCGTCGGCGCTCCCGCTGGGTAAGTATATATCGCTAGTGTGGCACCTTTTCTTAGCGATTTAGCGGTACTTTTGTACCGCTAAAGTCGTTAAGAAGATCGCTAACGGCGATAGCGTCGTTAACTATATCGCTAAATGTGGCCGCACTTAGCGATATAGAAACATCCCGCTAGCGATCGCATTAGTATGCGTCGTTATCGTGATCGCTAGCGGGATTGTTTAGTGTGGCAGGACCTTAAGTTGATTTTATACCCTTTATTAAAATATTATTGTTAAATAATTATTATTAAAGTATATTGTTTATTTACCAATGCCTCCTTCTCAGACATGGGATACGTCCATACATTTTTATACTTTTTACTCAGTTATGAAGCAATTAATTAAATATTGCAAGTTCTGTAACAACATTAGAAAATATGTTTTGGATCAAACTGTGCTGAGACCTAAAATGTATTTCATAATCCAAAAAACTCACATTTGGGAGGATTCATTTTACGTGGCGAAGCAATAACCTATCCTGCCTACTTTAGAGAAACTCTTTGTAATAATATACCCTGTTTACATTTGTTAGCAGATTTAATTCACAAAACAGCTCATCTACATTTCTAATTGTACTTCTGCCAAATGTTTCCAGCTGAGTTTTTTTTCCAGAGCCAAGCAGTATTCTGGCTTTAAGATTTCAAACTCTTTTGCAACTGAAAAATGGCAATTTGTAAATTTTGTTGCAAAAGTATATTTTCCTGCCCAGGAACATATTTTACATTTTAACACAGTTATGTTTAGTCATGTTTGTTGCCTTCACACAAAATTTATATGATCACTATTTAATAACTAGATGGTGGCCCGATTCTAACGCATCGGGTATTCTAGAATATGTATGTAGTTTATGGAGTATACACTATGTTCCAAATTTTATGCAAATCGGTTTTAAGTGTCATAGCGTTTTTTGTTTTTTTTTGTAAATGAAACCCATTGATGGTATTGTGTCTCAGGGTTCTTTGGATAACTGAAATCAATCTCAGATACCTGTGATAATTAGTTTGCCATGTGAGCCCAATAAAAGGAAAACTGGATGTTCCACACTATTAAGCAGGCCAGAGTTTTCAAGTAATATGGGAAAGAAAAAGGATCTCTCTGCTGCTGAAAAGCATCAAATAGTGCAATGCCTTGGTCAAGGGATGAAAACATTACATATTTCCCGAAAACTTAAGCTTGATCATCATACTGTTAAGGGATTTGTGGCTGATTCTGAGCACAGACGTGTTCGTGCTGATAAAGGCAGAATGAGGAAGGTTTCAACCAGGCAAGTTCATCAGATTAAGAGAGCAGCTGCTAAAAAGCCATTACAAACCAGCAAACAGATATTTGAAGCTGCTGGTGCCTTTGGAGTCCCTCGAACCTCAAGGTGTAGGATCCTTCTAAGGCTTGCTGTGGTGCATAAACCTACTATTCGGCCACCCCTAAACAGTGCTCACAAGCAGAAACGGTTGCAGTGGGCCCAGACATACATGAAGACTAATTTTCAAACAGTCTTGTTTACTGACGAGTGTTGAGCAACCCTGGATGGTCCAGATGGATGGAGTAGTGGATGGTTGGTGGATGGCCACCAAGTCCCAACAAGGCTGCTACGTTAGCAAGGAGGTGGAGGAGTCATGATTTGGGCTGGAATCATGGGGAAACAGCTGGTAAGGTTCCTGAAGGTGTGAACATTACCTCTGTAAAGTATATAGAGTTTCTGACTGACAACTTTCTTCCATGGTGTAAAAAGCAGAAACGTGTCTTCGGGCCTGTGCGCACGTTGCGGATTCCTAGCGGTTTTGCCGCGGTTTTTCGAGGCGGAAACGCTGCGAAACCGCGGCAAAACCGCTTACACAATACAACTCATTATGGCCTATGGGATTCCGCAATGCTGTGCACATGCTGCGGGTTTTTCCGCGGCGGAATCGCATCGCAGGAGAATCCGCAGCATGCTCATTCTTTTTTTGCGGAACCGCGGCGATTCCGCCGCCATAGGAATGCATTGAACCGATTACTTTCCGCATGTGGCTGTGCCCACCATGCGCAAAGTAAGCGGTTCATGTGCGATGGTACCCAGGGTCTGGAGGAGAGGAGACTCTCCTCCAGGCCCTGGGTACCATATTCCTGATAAAACAATAATTAAAATAAAAAATAGTGATATTCTCACCTTCCAGCGGCCCTCACAGCTTTCCCGCCTCTCAGCGACGCTCCCGGCCAATCCCGTTCCCAGTAATGCATTGCGAGAATCACCCCAGATGACGTAGCAGTCTCGCGTGATGCTACGTCATCGGGTGATTGTTGCAAAGGATGCCTGGGAACGGGAGTTGCCGGGAGCGTCGCTGAGTGGCGGGAAGGCTGCGGGGGCCGCCGGAAGGTGAGAATATCATGATTTATTTTTTTTTTTATTATTTTTACATTAGATCTTTTTACTATTGATGCGACATAGGCGGCATCAATAGTAAAAAGTTGGTCACACTTGTCAAACACTTGTTTGACTCGTGTGACCAACCTGTCAGATCGCTTGTAAAACGCTAGCATTCTGCAAGCTAATTACGCTTGCAAAACGCTAGTTTTTAGTGGGAATACGCATACCTATAATATGCGTATTTCCCGAGGAAAGGGGGGTGCGGAATTGCCTCGGAAATTTCCATGGCAATTCCGCAACGTGTCACATAGCCTTCAGGAGCAAAATCATCTTCATTCATGACAATGCACCATCTCATGCTGCAAAGAATACCTTGGCGTCATTGGCTGCTATGGGCATAGAAGGATATAAACTCCCATGACCTCAACCCTATAGAGAACCTTTGGAGTATCATCAAGCAAAAGATCTGAGAGGGTGGGAGGCAGTTCACATCAAAACCGCAGCTCTGGGAGGCTATTCTGACTTCATGCAAAGAAATACAAGCAGAAACTCTCCAAAAACTCACAAGTTCAATGGATGCAAGAATTGTGAAGGTGATATCAAAGAAGGGTTCCTATGTTAACATGTAACTTGGCCTGTTAGGATGCTTTGGAGTTAAGTAGCTTTTTTGTTCAGTGAATGTGACCTCCTAATGCTGTAAATTCCACAAATGAGCATTTTCAGTTCTTTAAAACAGATCAAATGTTCAGAAATTCTACTGTGCCTAATAATTTGGAACAGTGCATTTTGATTTTTTTCCATTTTCGAGATTATATTGTTATCATTGGGAGGTTTCTTCAATAAAATCCGATGTATACTCTAAGGGTCCCGTTACATATAGCGACTCACCAGCGTTCCCGACAACGATATGCACTTGTCAGGATCGCTGGTGTGTCGCTACATGATCGCTGCTGAGCTGCCAAACAGGCAGCTCAGGCAGCGATCAGGACAGCGACTATGCCGGTAACAATAAGCGAGATCGCTGGCTAGGTCGCTGCTACATCACAAAATCGGTGACGTTTCAGCGATCTCGCTAGCTATCTCGCTTAGTGTAAAAGGTCCTTAACGGGTGATGACTTTTATTAGACTGACTGTCATTTGCACCGACCACTTAGGAAAATCAGAGAAAAATATAGTTTGCATAATAATTTGGAACATAGTATATGTGGAGGCTGCTGCTGGGGTATATGTGGAGGCTGCTGCTGGGGTGTACGTGAAGGCTGCTGCTGGGTTTACGTGGAGGCCGCCGGTCAGGGTACTTCCGCTGCGAGCAGCCGGGAGATGACCATACATGGCCATTTATAGGCATGCACCATGGGCAGGCTCGGACTGGCCCACCGGAGACCGGGAGAATCCTCAGATGGGCATCCATGCAGAAGTGAGCCACCACCCTTTTACATGGGAAGAAAAATGGAGGGACAAGAAGGACACACGTGGGTGATGAGGGAGGAGTCTGACAGCTGTCAAGGGGTATTTAACCCCTTAACGACTGCTGATACGCCTTTTAACGGCAGCAATTAAGGGTACTTATGCCTCAGGGCCGCTTTTTAACGGCGCTGAAAAATAAGTGTGCAGTGCCCACCAGGGTCGGAATTTCTCTGGGATCTCGGCTACCATGAACATGAATCGGGTCACTTTTTACCAACCCCAGTGTTGCAGTCGCCGTTATTAATGGAATAACGGCGACTGCAAAAAAAAAGTCTGATTTCCTATTTAATTTCTCTCTCCTCTGATGTGATCACACATCAGACAAGAGAGAAATGGGGTCCCCTGATCCCCCTGGCTACCTCCAGAGTCCCTGCAACCCCCTGCAAAAAAGTAAATCAAACCCCTTTTATCACCCGCTTAGTTAGGTAAAAATAATAAAATAAAAAAATGTATTTATTTCCATTTTTCCATTAGGGTTAGAGTTGGGCTAACGTTAGGGTTGGGCTAAAGTTAGGGTTGTGGCTAGGGTTAGGGTTGGGCTAAAGTTAGGGTTGTGGTTATGGTTGGGATTATGGTTAGGGTTGGGATTAGGGTTAGGGGTGTTTTAGGGTTAGGTTTGTGACTAGGGTTAAGGTTGGGATTAGGGTTAGGGGTGTGTTGGGGTTATGGTTGGAGTTTGAATTGATTGGAGGGTTCCACTGTTTAGGTACATCAGGGTTCTTCAAACGTGACATAGCACCACCATTGATTCCAGCCAATTTTGCACTCAAAAGTCAAATGGTGCTCGCTCTCTTCTGAGCCCTGCCATGTGCCCAAACAGTGGCTTTACCCCACATATGGGGTATCGGCGTACTCAAGAGAAATTGCACAACAAATTTTGTGGTACACTTTCTCTGATACCCTTGTGAAAATTAAAAAAAATGGTTCCAAAGTAAATTTTTTGTGACAAAAGTAAAATGTTCATTTTTTCCTTCCACATTGATTTAGTTCTCGTGAAGCACCTGAAGAGTTTATAAACTTCTTGAATATGGTTTTCGCACCTTGAGGGTGCGGTTTTTAGAATGGTGTCACTTTTGGGTATTTTCTGTTATATTGACCCCCCCACAAACTCACTTCAAAGGTGAGGTGGTCCCTAAAATTAATGGTTTTGTAAATTTTGTTGGACAAATGAGTAATTGCTGGTCAAATTTTATCCCTTATAATGTCCTAACAAAAAAATTATGTTTCCAAAATTGTGCTGATGTAAAGTAGAAATGTGGGACATGTTATTTATTAACTATTTTGTGTGAAATCACTCTCTAATTTAAGGGCACAAAAATTAAAAGTTTGAAAATTGCAAAATTTTCCAAATTTTTGCAAAATTTCCAAAAAAAACGCAAGTTATATCGAAGAAATTTTACCACTAACATGAAGTACAATGTCACGAAAAAACATTCTCACAATCAGTGGGATCCTTTGAAGTGTTCTATAGCTATAACCTCATAAAGTGACAGTGGTCAGAAATGTAAAAATTGGCTTGGTCATTAACCTCTTTCTACCATTTGACGTACTATCCCGTCCGTGTGCCCTGGGACTTAATTCCCAAGGACAGGATACTACGTCATAGTTGATTGCTCGTGGCTGGGTGTCAGTTGATTTTCACAGCTGACACCCGGCACTAAGTGCCAGGAGCGAACACGGACTGCTCCCGGCACTTTAACTCCCGAAAAACTGTGATCAAACATGATCACAGTGTTGCAGCGGCTGCAGATGGGCTGAGAGCCCCTTTTTTTTGGGATCGGAGACCATGTGGCTTGCCGCGGGGTCCCGATCGCTGCCATGGAGACCTGATGTTGTCACGATGACATCGGTTATCCAGGCCTGTGGGGCTTCCTGTCATGCGCAGTGATGACCAGGAAGTCTCTCAGGTCAGCGTTATAGAAGCAATCAGCCTGCATAAAATGAGTGTCCCGCAGTGGGACAATGTGTAAAACTAGGAATTAAATAAAAAAAAAGTAATAAAATAATTGTAAAAATATTTTAAAAAATAATAAAAAATAAATATATTTATATCAATAAATAAATATTTAAATAAGAAAATCTAAACAAAAAAGTACACATATTTGGTATCGCCGTGTCCGTAACGACCTGCCCTATAAAACTCTTCCACTAGTTAACCCCTTTAGTGAACACCATAAAAAACAAGGCAAAAAACAATGCTTTATCATTATACCGCCGAGCAAAAAGCGGACTAACACGTGATAAAAAATCCGGATAGAAATAAATGTGGTACGGCTGAAAACATCATCTTTCCTGGAAAAAACAAGCCCCTGTACAGCATCATCAGCAAAAAAATAAAAAAGTTATAGCTGTCAGAATAAAGCGATGCAAAATAATTATTTTTTTAATAAAATAGTTTTTATTGTATGAAAGCGCCAAAACATTAAAAAAATGATATAAATGAGGTATCGCTGCAATCATACTGACCCGAAGAATAAAACTGCCTTATGAATTTTGCCACACGCGGAACGGTATAAACCACCCCCCAAAAGAAATTCATGAATTGCTGGTTTTTGTTCATTCTGCTTCCCAAAAATCGGAATAAAAAGCAATCAAAAAATGGCATGTGCCCGAAAATGGTACAAATAAAAATGACACCTTGTCCCGCAAAAAACAAGATCTCACATGACTCTGTGGGCCAAAATATGGACAAATTATAGCTCTCAAAATATGGTGATGCAAAAACTATTTTTTGCAATAAAAAGCATTTTTTAGTGTGTGACAGCTGCCAAACATAAAAACCCGCTATAAAAACCCACTATAAATAGTAAATCAAACCCCCCTTTATCACCCCTTAGTTAAGTAAAAATAATAAAACTAAAAAATGTATTTATTTCCATTTTCCCGTTAGGGTTAGGGTTGGGGCTAAAGTTAGGGTTAGGGTTGGGGCTAAAGTTAGGACTAGGGTTGGGGCTAAAGTTAGTGCTTGGGTTGGGGCTAAAGTTATGGTTAGGGTTGGGGCTAAAGTTGAGGTTGGGGCTAAAGTTAGGATTAGTGTTAGGGTTGGGGCTAGAGTTGGGTTACGGTTTGGATTATGGTTAGGACTGGGATTAGGGTTAGGGTTGGGATTAGGGGTGTGTTGGGGTTAGGGGTGTGTTGGGGTTAGGGATGGGATTAGGGTTAGGGGTGTTTTGGGGTTAGGGTTGCAGTTATAATTGGGGGATTCGGTCCCTCATTCTTTCCCCCAGGCAACATGGGAGGCAGCCTCAACAGTTCTGGACCTGGCTCGGTACAGGTATCTGCAGCCTGGTCTTCTTTCTTACACAGGCATACTAGTGTGCATGGGACCTAAATTCAGTGTCGAATTGAGGTGCGAAGGGCCCACCAGTAACCAACCTTCGTGGCTCCACTTTTAAGCTACATGCTAATGTGTCATTACCCTCAATCACAAAATTATAGAACAATGAACTGGGTAGATGTTAAATGAATAAGATACTGCCTTTGTCTGTACATAGTGGTGATTCAAGTATATTGTTCCAGGTACTGCTCATATAAGAGGGTTGTGGCCCACTCTTGCACAGGGGCCCACCGGTGGATTCTCCTGTTCTCCTGTGGGCCAGTCCAAGCCTGCGTACATTCATAATGCCAGAAGCTGCTACTAGAGGAATCCTCCTAGCTAAACCTGTGCCATTCAGTGGCCCCATTCTAGATCTAGATGTGGATCAGGCTATCCTTGTTCTGTTTCACAATTTATTTTTGGCAAGTTTTTTCCTTGTGGCTTATCACGGGAGCATTGCCTAGTATAGTGCACTATATGGTATACAGTAAGCAGTGAATTACAGATAGTAAAGGACGTTCTCTCATAACAGTACAAAGCTCATGATTTCAAATAAAAACCTCTGACAACATGTCAGGACCACCGTCATTGGGCAAAGCTATCAGAAAGGTCCTGCTCCACTTCTAATTTTTCCTCAAGCCATCAAGACAGACCCCATGAGCCATATATCTACCATAGAATAAAAATTAGATGCAGAATCCTAGATGACAGATGAATGTACCGTACATGAACTTGATAATGTGCACTGGATGTGTATAGTAAAATGGTCATATGATTTGGTCGTGTTTTCACTCTTGTGTTCAATGTGTATCTTTGTTTTGTAAATTAGTGTAGTCTGTTGAATCATTCATGTTTCCCACAATATGTGCAATCATTTAGCTAAAAGTTGCTTGAGGTAAAACAAGTCATGACTTTTTATAGAGGATTCTTACTGCAGAATGGCCTAAAGGCAATTATTACTCCTACACTATTTTAGATAGTAGTTAAAGTTTTAAATATAATATATATATATATATATATATATATATATATATTCAGTATATTATCATAAATATTTTAAGAAAAAAAATACTATATAGTATACCCCCTAAGCACATAATGCTATGTCTGGCACCTTTTGTAAGTGACCGTGTGATCTTTTCTGGTCAGTGCTTACAATAGTTAGAGATCATATTTAATGCTTGAAACATTGGACGCCTCTCCCTGTTTGGTGCAGGCTCTGGCCATGAGCCCACACCTTTTCTGGGACATGACAGCTGATCTGATCAGCTGACATGTGCCCGGAACAGCCGCAGGTGAAATCACGATTCACCCACAGCTGTTAACATGTTAAATGCCGCTGTCATACTCTGATAGCAGCATTTAACATGCATGCAGTGGCGTAGCAACTGTTTGTGGCGCCCGGGGCGGCAAATTTTAGGCCACACCCCTAGCCACACCCATTTCACTGGTCACACCCATATCCACGCCCTGACCACACCCACTTAGCACTGCTGATCACACTGTTTCATAAACAATAATTATAAACACATACCTCTCAACCGTCCCGGTATCAGCGGGACAGTCCCGATTTCGGGACCCTGTCCGCTGTCCGGCCAGCGGTTTACTTTCCGCATTAGAATCGTACATACGGAAACCCCGGGACCTCCCACACATTCTGGCAGCCACAAGTCACGTTCCATCGCTGACCTCATTTCCCCAGGATGTGGGGATCTCACCAGCTATGAGGCGCTCCATTCAATACCCGGCTCTCACTGAGCGAGACAGGCAGGATCTGGGGATCTCTTCATCTGTTGAACAGATCCCATGTTGAGATCCCCACATCCTGCTTGTCTCACTCAGTGAGAGTCGGGTATTGTATGCAGCGGTCCGTACAATACCCGGCTCTCACTCCAACAGATCCAGCGGCTTGATGCGTCGCCGTTCTGAAGACTCTCCCGAGAACGAGTTACAGTACCTGCTGCTGTAAGCTGAACGCCGGAAATGAGGTCAGCGGTCATTTCCAGCGTTCAGCTGACTTACAGCACGTCACCTCCGGTGGAACGTGACATGTGGCTGCCAGAACGTGTGGGAGGTCCCCGGGTTTCCGATGTACGATTCTAATGCGGGAAAGTAAACCTCCCGGCCAGGACAGCGGGACAGGGACCCAGCCCTACACAGATAACAGCATTCGCTCCATCCCCACGCAGACCCATGCACATAATGGCACCCCTCCTTCCCCCCTGCAGCCCCCAAGCACACAGATCCCGCAAGTAACAGGACCCTTGTACATGCGCGGCTCCGCTCTTTGTGGCCCTGTACACACACGGCTCCGCTCCACACACCTCACACGCACAAGGCTCCGCTCCGTACACCTCGTACACACACGGCTCCGCTCCACACACCTCACACGCACAAGGCTCCGCTCCGTACACCTCGTACACACACGGCTCCGCTCCGTACACCTCCGCTCCGTACACCTCGTACACACACGGCTTTGCTCCGTACACCTCGTACACACACGGCTCCACTCCGTACACCTCGTACACACACGGCTCCGCTCCGTACACCTCCGCTACGTACACCTCGTACACACACGGCTCCGCTCCGTACACCTCGTACACACACGGCTTTGCTCCGTACACCTCGTACACACACGGCTCCGCTCCGTACACCTCGTACACACACGGCTCCGCTCCGTACACCTCCGCTACGTACACCTCGTACACACACGGCTCCGCTCCGTACACCTCGTACACACACGGCTTTGCTCCGTACACCTCGTACACACACTGCTCCGCTCCGTACACCTCCGCTCTGTACACCTCGTACACACACGGCTCCGCTCCGTACACCTCGTACACACGGCTCCGCTCCGTACACCTCATGCACACACAGCTCAGCTACATCCACACTGTAAACCCCTTATGATCCCACATATAAACTTATCATCATCCAGCACATGACGACCAGTACATCAGCTTCCTGCACACAGGGGCCTGATCATGTGACACCTAACTCCTCCCCTCCTGTGACCTCATCACAGGTCCTGGTAGCACCTTTACAAAGCACAGCACAGCAATGGTAAATGCTGGCTGTGCGAAGTTGGGAGGGCAAGGAAGGGGTGCATGGGGGGCGTGGCGACTTCTCACTGCAGGACACATAGTGTCCTGACCAAGCCAGCGAGCGGTGGGAGGGGTTAGAATCGGGACTGTTGGGGTATGGAATTGCTGCTGCTGCGCCGCCCCCACACACACGTGCCGCCTGGGGCGGACCGCCCCCCCCGCCCCCTCACGCTATGCCACTGCATGCATGTGCAGGAAGCGCATCCTTTTCTGCTCCCATTAGCGCCCATGTCACATGACCGCGGGTTGCTGAGGGGTTGGCATGACAACCTTGGGTCAGAAGAAAACATGTGGTTGTCATTGCTGGATCGCTATAGTGGTTAGTGAGTCACCAGATGCTTTTCTCAATCGATTGAGTCCCCGCACTCCCCCAGAGGAAGGTGTTCCAACAACTGATACGGGTGCCCAAGCCCAAGAAACGTCGAGTGAAGGAAAAGTCTTGGGGAAGTGGTAGTTTCGGCCATTGCCAAACTCGTCTTACCGCCTGGTCAGACTGTGCTCACGCTGCCTGTGCGAGCTTGTACGCCCCTCGAAGGAGTGGAAGTCCAAATAGAGCCGGCCCTAATGGATCAACTACGTTCAGGGCTCCTTATTGCACGGACGTTAGCCACCGTTCATGACAGTAATGTAGTAGTGCGATTTGTCAATCTAGGGGAGGACAATCTCACGCTCTCACCCAAAAGTGAAGTGGTGCAAATAATGGGTATGCCGGAAGAACTGATGCAACCAGAGACCGTTCAGCTAGCAGTGAAACAAGGGGATTACTGGACTGTAGCCGTTACCATGTCCTCAAGGCTTCCACCTAGCTACATGAAGGAAGGGTGACGGATCCTGGAGAAGATGCGGGCTGAACTGATGGGACTCTCATCACAACAGGTTCAACAGGTGGAAGCAGTGCTGGAGCATTACCAGTATGTTTTTGCCCGTCATGATGATGATTTCGGGTGCACCACAGCCATAACCCACGAGATTCCCACAGTAAGTACTGCACTGATTCGGGAGCAATATCGACAGATCCCACTACAAATGTACCAAGAAGTGAGAGAGATGTTAGCACACATGCTGCAGAGTGGAGTCATATGGCAGAGCCAGAGCCCGTGGGGCGCCCCATCATTTTAGTTCGGAAAAAGGATGGAGCCCTGCGCTTTTCTGTCGACTTCCGGTGACTGAATGCCTGTACAGTGCGGGACTCTTATCGCCTACCGAGAATTGAGGAGTCATTGTCCGCTCTGAAAAAAGCAAAGTACTTGTCGTCGCTGGATCTGGCCAGTGGATATTGGCAAATGCCCATGGCTGAGCATGACCGGCCACAGACAGCATTCATATTGCCTATGAGATTGTTCGAATTCAACCGGATGCCCTTCAGTCTTACCAAAGCCCCTGGAAGATTTCAGTGACTGATGGAGAGATGTCTGGGAGACCTGAACTTTGAAGCCACTCTTATTTATCTGGATAATAATAAAAATTAATAATCTTTATTTTTGTATAGTGCTAACATATTCCACAACGCTTTACAGTTTTGCACACATTATCATCATGGATGACATCATTGTCTATGCAGCTACGTTTGAGGAGCATCTCCAGTGGCTTGAGCAGGTGTTGGGTCGGCTGCAGAAGCACGGCCTGAAAGTGAAACCCCAAAAGTGTCACCTTTTCCGCAAGCAAATTGAATACCTAGGACATGTTCTATCCGCTGAGGGAGTAAGACCTGCGTGTGAGAAGATAGCAGCAGTACAGGACTGGCCCACCCGAAGACAGTGAAGGATGTGCAGGCCTTTCTGGGGCGTACTGGGTACTATCGACGGTTCGTGAAAACTTCACTCATAATGTTAATCCATTGCTGGATGTCTTGAAAAGGACTGCAGTCTGGTGCAAAGAATCGGACCATTCAGTGAGGGGATAGCCAGGAAGAAGCTTTTCGAGCCTAAAAGATGGCCCTGACTGAAGCATCCGTACTAGCCTCTGCAGACTTCTCTCAACCTTTCATTCTTCACACCGATGGAAGACTACAGGGAATAGGAGCTGTATTGTCACAGATGCAGGACGGAAAGGAACATGTGGAAGGTACCAGAGACCGACCACTGCCACCATAAGACGGCACATCATTCAAAGGACCTCCTCTGTGGATATCTTTCCGGCCATTGCTGGTGCAGCAACCCCTGCGGGATCATCTGCGGTGGAGGAACATAAAGGACACCTTAAGTTTCATAACGGGACTGCTAATTGTTCTGCACTTGTTGTTCTTACTATTTACCCTTTAACCATTTATCTCCCTGCGAGGAGATAATACCCTGTTTAATTAAACTGTTAAATATGTTAACCCTCGTATGCTTTCTGTCTGTCACTGCATCTCGCAACCTGCTTACACAGTCGGCAGGATGCAGTCCACAAGCACAGAGGTGGTAGACCAAGCGGATATAATATATCTATATATTAGATGTATATAGAAACATTAATCAGAAACGATGTTGCACAACAATAGCATCACAATGTCAAATATAGCTAGATAAAGGCATAGTTACCGATAGTCAGACGACCCATCACGCCGACGCGCGTTTCGCAAGAAACCCCTGGACGAAGCATATATATGTGCCTATATATGACCTCATTATTGCACTAACATGTGCCTATTTTATCCTTCCATATGTGTTATAATCATGGATACTCCTTGCTAGTAGGAACACAGATGCATTATCATTATTTTTTCTTTATTTAAGTATTTCTTTCTAAATATTATTGATTTTTTGGTCCCACTTGGTTTAAATCTATATTTATTTCTCTATATATTTATCATTACCACCACTGTGTGGTGTCTATATGATGGTTTATTATATTTTTTATTTATTTTTTTATATTTTTTTCTCTATGTGTTCCTTCTTGCATTAGTTGATCAGCAGCACTGTTAGCTATCAGGTGCATAATGGTACTTAACCCCTTCACCCCCAAGGGTGGTTTGCACGTTAATGACCGGGCCAATTTTTACAATTATGACCACTGTCTCTTTATGAGGTTATAACTCTGGAACGCTTCAACGGATCTTCGCGATTCTGAGATTGTTTTCTCGTGACATATTGTACTTCATGTTAGTGGTAAAATTTCTTCGATATAACTTGCGTTTATTTTTGAAAAAAATGCAAATATGGCGAAAATTTTTAAAATTTTGCAATTTTCAAACTTTGAATTTTTATTCCCTTAAAACAGAGAAATATATCACACAAAATAGTTAAGAAATAACATTTCCCACATGTCTACTTTACATCAGCACAATTTTGGAACCAAAATTTTTTTTGTTAGGAAATTATAAGGGTTAAAAGTTGACCAGCGATTTCTCATTTTTACAGCAAAATTTACAAAGCCATTTTTTTAGGGACCACCTCACATTTGAAGTCACTTTGAGGGGTCTATATGGCATAAAATACCCAAAAGTGACACCATTCTAAAAACTGCACCCCTCAAGGTACTCAAAACCACATTCAAGAAGTTTATTAACCCTTCAGGTGCTTCACAGGAACTAAAGCAACGTGGAAGGAAAAAATGAATATTTTACTTTTTAGCCACAAAAATTATCTTTTACAAACTTTTTTTTATTTTCACAAGGGTAAAAGAGAAAATGGACAGATAAGGTTGTTATGCAATTTCTCCTGAGTACGCCAATACCCCATATGTGGGGGAAAACCACTGTTTGGGCACACGGCAGAGCTCGTAAGGGAAGGAGCGACGTTTGACTTTTTCAAACTAAAATTGGCTGGAATTTAGATTGGATGCCATGTCGCGTTTGGAGAGCCCCTGATGCGCCTAAACAGTGGAAATCCCCAACAAGTGACACCATTTTGGAAACTAGACCCCCTAAGGTACTTATCTAGATCTGTTGTGAGCACTTTGAACCCTCAAGTGTTTCACAAAAGTTTATAAAGCCTGGGTGTGAAAAAAAAAAAATCAATTTTCCACAAAAATGATTTTTTAGTCCCAAATTTTTGAATTTTCCCAAGGAAATTGGACCCCAAAAGTTGTTGTCCAATTTGTCCTAGTACGCTGATACCCCATATGTGGGGGGGGGAAACTGTTTGGGCGCACGGCAGGGCTTGGAAAGGAAGTAGTAACGTTTTGGAATGCAGACGTTAATGGGGGTCATGTTCCGTTTGCGGTGCCCCAGATGAGCCTAAACAGTGGAAACCCCCACAAGTGACCCCATTTTGGAAACTAGACCCCTAAGGAACTTATCTAGATCTTTGTGAGCACTTTGAACCCCCAAGTGCTTCACACAAGTTTATAATGCCCGGGCATGAAAATAAAAAATCCTATTTTTTTCCCACAAAAATTATTTTTAGTCACTAATTTTTTATTTTCCCAAGGGTAACAGGAGAAATTGGACCACATAAGTTGTTGTACAATTTGTCCTGAGTACGCTGATACCCCATATGTGGGGGGGAACCACTGTTTTGGCGCACGGCAGAGCTCGGAATGGAAGGAGCACCATTTGACTTTTTCCAACCAAAATTGGCTGGAATTGAGTTTGGATGCCATGTTGCATTTGGAGAGCCCCTGATGTGCCTAAACAGTGGAAACCCCCCACAAATGACCCCATTTGGGAAACTAGACCCCCTAAGGAACTTATCTAGATTTTTGATGAGCAATTTGAACCCCCAAGTGCTTCACACAAGTTTATAACGTAGAGCCGTAAAATTTAAAAATCATATTTTTTCCACAAAAATGATCTTTTCACCCCAATTTTTATTTTTCCAAGGGTAACAAGACTCCAAAAGTTATTGTGCAATTTGTCCTGAGTGTGCTGATACCCCATATGTGGGGGTAAACCACTGTTTGGGTGCATGGCAGAGTTTGGAAGGGAAGGAGCGCCGTCTGACTTTTTCAACGCAGAATTGGCTGGACGCCATGTCGTGTTTGGAGAGCTCCTGATCTGCCTAAACAGTGGAAACCCCCATAAATGACACCATTTTGGAAACTAGACCCCTCAAGGAACTTATCTAGATGTGTGGTGAGAACTTTGAACCCCAGGTGTTTCACTAAAGTTTATAACGTACAGCCGTAAAATAAAAAATCTTTTTTTTTTTTTACAAAAATGATTTTTTCGCCCCCAATATTTTATTTTCACAAGGGTAACAGAAGAAATTGGAACCCAAAAGTTGTTGTCTAATTTGTCCTGAGTACACTGATACCCAATATGTGGGCGAAAACTAGTGTATGGGCACACGTCGGGGCTCGGAAGGGAAGTAGTGACGTTTTGGATTGCAGACTTTGATGGAATGGTCTGGGGGCGTCATGTCACATTTGGAGAGCCCCTGATGCACCTAAACAGTGGAAACCCCCCACAAGTGACCCCATTTTGGCAAATAGACCCCACAAGGAACTTATTTAGATGTGTGGTGAGCACTTTGAACCCCGAAGTGCTTCACAGAAGTTTATAACGCACAGCCGTAAAAATAAAAAATTTTTTTTTTTTACAAAAATGATTTTTTCGCCCCCAATATTTTATTTTCACAAGGGTAACAGGAGAAATTGGACCCCAAAAGTTGTTGTCCAATTTGTCCTGAGTACGCTGATACCCAATAGTGGGAGAAAACTACTGCATGGGCGCACGTCAGGGCTCGGAAGGGAAGTAGTGACGTTTTGGATTGCAGACTTTGATGGAATGGTCTGGGTGCGTCATGTCGCATTTGGAGAGCCCCTGATGCGCCTAAACAGTGGAAACCCCCACAAGTGACCCCATTTTGGAAAATAGACCCCACAAGGAACTTATCTAGATGTGTGGTGAGCACTTTGAACCCCGAAGTGCTTCACAGAAGTTTATAACGCACAGCCGTAAAAATAAAAAATCTTTTTTTTTTTTTTGCAAAAATGATTTTTTCGCCCCAATATTTTATTTTTACAAGGGTAACAGGAGAAATTGGACCCCAAAAGTTGTTGCCCAATTTGTCCTGAGTACGCTGATACCCAATATGTGGGAGAAAACTACTGTATGGGTACACGTTGGGGCTCAGAAGGGAAGTAGTGACGTTTTGGATTGCAGACTTTGATGGAATGGTCTGGGGGCGTCATGTCGCATTTGGAGAGCCCCTGATGCGCCTAAACAGTGGAAATCCCCAACAAGTGACCCCATTTTGGAAAATAGACCCCACAAGGAACTTATCTAGGTGTGTGGTGAGGCTATGAAGCCCCAAGTGCTTCACAGAAGTTTATAATGTACAGCCGTAAAAAACAAAAAAATAATTTTTTTTGTACAAAAATGATATTTTCGCCCCCAGTTTTTTATTTTCCCAAGGGTAACAGAAGAAATAGGACAAATTGCACAATAACTCTTGGGGTCCAGAGTACGCTGATACCCCATATGTGGGGATAAACTACTGTTTGGACGCATGGCAGAGCTCAGAAGTGAAGGAGCACCGTTTGACTTTTTCAACGCAGAATTGGCTGGAATTGAGATCAGACGCCATGTCACATTTGGAGAGCCCCTGATGTGCCTAAACAGCGGAAACCCCCCAATTCTAACTCCAACCCTAACCCCAACACACCCCTAACCCTAGTCCCAACCCTAACCACAAACCTAACCCTAACACACCCCTAATCCCAACCCTAACCCTAATCCTAACTTTAGCGCCAACCCTAACCCTAACTTTAGCCGCAACCCTAACCCTAATGGAAAAATGGAAATAAATACATTTTTTTAATTTTATTATTTTTCCCTAACTAAGGGGGTGATAAAGGGGGGTTTGATTTACTATTTATAGCGGGTTTTTATGATTGGCAGCTGTCACGCTAAAAGACGCTTTTTATTGCAAAAATAGTTTTTTGCATCGCCACATTTTGAGAGCTATAATTTTTGCATATTTTGGCCCACAGAGTCATGTGAGGTCTTATTTTTTGCGGTACGAGTTGACGTTTTTATTTGTACCATTTTTGAGCAGGTGACATTTTTTGATCGCTTTTTATTTCGATTTTTGGGAGGTTAGAATGAACAAAAATCAGCAATTCATGAATTTCTTTTGGGGGAGGCGTTTTTTATTGTTCCGCGTGTGGTAAAATTGATAAACAGTTTTATTCTTCGGGTCAGTACGATTATGGCGATACCTCATTTATATCATTTTTTTATGTTTTGGCGCTTTTATAGAATAAAAACAATTTTATATAAAAAATAATTATTTTTGCATCGCTTTATTCTGCGAGCTATAACTTTTTTATTTTTTCGCTGATGATGCTGTATGGCGGCTCGTTTTTTGCGGGACAAGATGACGTTTTCAGTGGTACCATGTTTATTTATCTCGGTCTTTTTGATCGCGTGTTATTCCACTTTTTGTTCAGCGGTATGATGATAAAGCATTGATTTTTTGCTTCGTTTTTTTTTTTTTTTTAAGGGGTTCACTAAAGGGGTTAACTAGTGGGACAGTTTTATAGGGGGGGTCGTTACGGACGCGGTGATACCAAATATGTGTACTTTTATTGTTTTGTTTTTTTTATTTACAGGAAAAAATGAATTTATTGGGGAATACAGTTAGGTCCATAAATATTTGGACAGAGACAACATTTATCTAATTTTGGTTCTAGACATTACCACAATGAATTTGAAACAAAACAAATCAGATGCAGTTGAAGTTCAGACTTTCAGCTTTCATTTGAGGGTATCCACATTAAAATTGGATGAAGGGTTTAGGAGTTTCAGCTCCTTAACATGTGCCACCCTGTTTTTAAAGGGACCAAAAGTAATTGGACAGATTAAATAATTGTAAATAAAATGTTCATTTCTAGTACTTGGTTGAAAACCCTTTGTTAGCAATGACTGCCTGAAGTCTTGAACTCATGGACATCACCAGACACTGTGTTTCCTTCTTTTTGATGCTCTGCCAGGCCTTCACCGCGGTGGTTTTCAGTTGTTGTTTGTTTGTGGGCCTTTCTGTCTGAAGTTTAGTCTTTAACAAGTGAAATGCATGCTCAATTGGGTTGAGATCAGGTGACTGACTTGGCCATTCAAGAATATTCCACTTCTTTGCTTTAATAAACTCCTGGGTTGCTTTGGCTTTATGTTTTGGGTCATTGTCCATCTGTAGTATGAAACGACGACCAATCAGTTTGGCTGCATTTGGCTGGATCTGAGCACACAATATGGCTCTGAATACCTCAGAATTCATTTGGCTGTTTCTGTCCTATGTCACATCATCAATAAACACTAGTGACCCAGTGCCACTGGCAGCCATGCATGCCCAAGCCATCACACTGCTTCCGCCATGTTTTACAGATGATGTGGTATGCTTTGGATCATGAGCTGTACCACGCCTTCGCCATACTTTTCTCCTTCCATCATTCTAGTAGAGGTTGATCTTGGTTTCATCTGTCCAAAGAATGTTCTTCCAGAACTGTGCTGGCTTTTTTAGATGTTTTTTAGCAAAGTCCAGCCTAGCCTTTTTATTCTTGATTCTTATGAGTGGCTTGCACCGTGCAGTGAACCCTCTGTATTTAATTTCATGCAGTCTTCTCTTTATGGTAGATTTGGATATTGATACGCCTACCTCCTGGAGAGTGTTGTTCACTTGGTTGGCTGTTGTGAAGGGGTTTCTCTTCACCATGGAGAGTATTCTGCGATCATCCACCACTGTTGTCTTCCGTGGGCGCCCAGGTCTTTTTGCATTGATGAGTTCACCAGTGCTTTCTTTCTTTCTCAGAATGTACCAAACTGTAGATTTTGCCACTCCTAAAGTTGTAGCAATTTCTCGGATGGGTTTTTTCTGTTTTTTGCAGCTTAAGGATAGCTTGTTTCACCTGCATGGAGAGCTCCTTTGACCGCATGTTTCCTTCTCAGCTAAACCTTCCAAATGCAAACACCACACCTCAAATCAACACCAGCCCTTTTATCTGCTTAATTGAGAATGATGTAATGAAGGGATTGCCCACACCTGTCCATGAAATAGCCTTGGAGTCAATTGTCCAATTACTTTTGGTCCCTTTAAAAACAGGGTGGCACATGTTAAGGAGCTGAAACTCCTAAACCCTTCATCCAATTTTAATGTGGATACCCTCAAATGAAAGCTGAAAGTCTGAACTTCAACTGCATCTGATTTGTTTTGTTTCAAATTCATTGTGGTAATGTCTAGAACCAAAATTATATAAATGTTGTCTCTGTCCAAATATTTATGGACCTAACTGTATATATATATTTTTTTATTTATTTTGGATTTTTTTTTATAACATGTTTATTTTTATTTTTTTTAACTTTTTTACTTTGTCCCAGGGTGGGACATCACTGTATTTTATCAAATCGCTGGTGTGACAGTGTGCACAGCACACTGTCACACCAGCGATCGCTCAGGCAGTGCAGCAGGCTTCTCAGTGTCTGCTCTCAGCAGGCACTGAGGAAGCCGCCTCCCTCCAGGACCCCGGCGCCATCTTGGATCCGGGTCCTAGGAGGGAGGAAGCCTTCAGAACAGCGCGATCACATCGCGCTGGTCTGAGGGTCTCAGGGGGGCGCGCAGGGAGCCCCCACCCTGCGTGATCCTCCCCTGTGCCCCCAGTACACCGCGATCATGTTTGATCGCGGTGTGCTAGGGGTTAATGTGCCGGGAGCGGTCCGTGACCGCTCCTGACACACAGTCACGGGTGTCAGCTGTGATAATCAGCTGACACCCGGCGGCGATTAGCTGCGCTCCCTCAGAGCGCATGATCGCCTATGACGTACTATCCCGTCCATGGGCAGAATGGCACGGGTTTTATGGACGGGATAGTACGTCTAATGTCAGAGAGGGGTTAATTAGCATCACATGTTTTTTCTACCTGGGTGTACCCACCTTTCTTGTGTTCTGTAGTTACTGCCATTTTTAATGTTTTTTGTGTCTCAATAAAATTTATATCTTCTTATTTTGGTTGTGTGCAAAGCTTTTTCTTTTGGTATTGGTTTATGATTTTGCTTTGTGACCTATTCTATGGGATTAATGTAGGTGTATAATAAAAATATTGAAGAAAGAGAAACCAATCGCAAACTAAAATGTTTCTATACGAATGCACAAAGCATGGGCAACAAACAAGGAGAACTGGAACTACTAACGCAGGAAAATAAATATAATGTCATTGGAATCACTGAAACTTGGTGGGACGATACACATGATTGGAATACAAGGCTAGAAGGATACAACTTATTTGCAAGAAACAGACTTGATAAATGAGGATGAGGTGTCGCATTGTATGTTAGAAAAGCGTAGATCTGCACAGAGATTGACGCTTCAGAGATTGGGAGTTCTGTGGAAACTGTTTGGGTAAGAATACAAGGACAGTACAATGGAAAGGACACCATTGTAGGCATTTACTACAGGCCACCTATGCAAGCTGAAGATATGGATGAACTCTTTATGCATCAAATGGCCAAGTTCTCCAAAAAATATGACATAGTGGTCATGGGAGATTTCAACTATCCAGACATTTGTTGGGAATCTCTCTCAGGCAAAACTAACAGGTCAAGGAAATTCTTATCCTCTCTTGCTGACAACTTTATCTTCCAAAAGGTAGGGGAGAAAACAAGGGGATCTGCTACCTTGGATCTAATCCTTATAAACAGGGAAGAAATGGTTGAGGAGGTAAGAGTGGCTGGTACCCTAGGAGGTAGTGACCATGCTATTTTAGAATTTTGGATAACAAGAGGAGGAAGACCTGTGAGGACTCAGACGTCAAGGTTAGATTTCAGAAAGGCAGATTTTAAGGGACTCAGAAAGAGAATTGGAGGGATCCAATGGCTGGATATCCTTAAGGACAAAAATGTCCAGGAAGGATGGGAAGTCTTGAAAAATGAGATTCTCAAAGCACAATCGTTAACAATTCCGAAAAGAGGGAAGAATGGGAAGCATTTAAGGAAACCAAGATGATGAACACAGAACTTAAACACATGCTAAAAAGGAAGAAAGAAATGTTTATCAAATGGAAAGAGGGAGGCATATCTAAAGAAGAATATAATGCCGTCTGCAGAACCTGCAGGGCACAAACCAGATTATCTAAAGCTGACAATGAATTAAGGCTTGCAAGAGACGTCAAAAGCAACAAAAAAGGATTTTGAGGATACGTCAAAACTAAAAGAAAAGTCAAAGATGCTATAGGATTTTTACAGGATGAAAATGATGAAATGGTAAGACAGGATGTTGAGAAGGCTGAACTTTTAAATTCCTATTTTGCATCTGTTTTCTCTCAGAAAGGAAATGTAACATCAACTGATCTTCAATGTCCTACTAAAGGAATAGAAGAATCTATAAACAGAAATACAGTGAGGAAACACTTAGCTAACCTAAATGAATTTAAGTCTCCAGGTCCAGATGAATTACACCCCAGAGTACTGAAGGAGATAGCAGAAGAAATTCTTGAACCACTGTCCATAATCTTTGAAAATTCTTGGAGAACAGGAGAAGTCCCAGAAGACTGGAGAAAAGCAAATGTTGTTCCTATCTTCAAAAAGGGGAAGAAGGTGGACCCAGGAAACTACAGGCCAGTGAGTCTGACTTCTATACCAGGAAAGATCTTTGAACAAATTATTAAAGAACATGTATGTAAGTACCTGGATAAGAATGAAGTGATTAAACAGAGTCAGCAAGGGTTTGTAACTAATAAGTCATGTCAGACTAACTTAATTTCCTTCTATGACTGAATCACTGACTGGGTGGATCAGGGAAATGCTGTAGATATAGTATATCTTGATTCCAGTAAAACATTTGACAAAGTATCTCACACAATCCTTATTGAAAAAATGACTAAGTATGGAATGGACAAGGCAACTGTTAGGTGGATTCATAACTGGCTTAGTGATCGGACCCAAAGAGTGGTCGTAAATGGCTGCACATCCAGTTGGAAGAATGTCTCAAGTGGGGTACCACAAGGCTCTGTTTTGGGCCCTGTATTGTTCAATATCTTTATCAATGATTTAGATGAAGGAATTGAGGGTAAACTGAGCAAATTTGCTGATGACACAAAGCTAGGAGGGGTAGCTAATACTAGAGAAGAGAGAAAGAGGATTCAAAAAGATATAAATAAACTGGAGCAGTGGGCAGCAACTAACAGAATGGTTTTTAACAGGGAAAAATGCAAAGTACTACATCTGGGCAATAAAAATGAAAAAAGCATATTCAAAATGGGAGGAATAGGGCTAAGTAACAGCACATGTGAAAAAGACTTGGGTATACTAATTGATCACAGACTGAACATGAGTCAACAGTGTGATGCAGCAGCAAAAAAGGCAAATACAATTCTAGGATGTATCAACAGAAGCATACAGTCTAGATCACGTGAGGTCATTGTTGCCCTCTACTCCTCTTTGGTCAGACCTCATCTGGAATACTGTGTCCAGTTTTGGGCACCACATTTTAAAAAATACATCAACAAACTGGAGCAAGTTCAGAGAAGAGCCACCAGAATGGTGACCGGTCTGCAAACCATGTCCTATGAGGAACGGTTGCAGGATTTGGGAATGTTTAGCTTGCAAAAAAGAAGACTGAGAGGAGACTTAATAGCTGTCTACAAATATCTCAAGGGCTGTCACATTGTAGAAGGATCATCTTTATTCTCATTTGCACAAGGGAAGACTAGAAGCAATGGGATGAATCTGAATGGGAGGAGACACAGATTAGATATTAGAAAAAACTTTTTGACAGGGTGATCAATGAGTGGAACAGGCTGCCACGAGAGGTGGTGAGTTCTCCTTCAATGGAAGTCTTCAAACAGAGGCTGGACAGACATCTGTCTGGGATGATTTAGAGAATCCTGCTTTGACCAGGGGTTGGACCAGATGGCACAGGAGGTCCCTTCCAACTCTACTATTCTATGATTCTATGATATAACCTGTAACATTATGCTTTTCAAGAAAGGCATCCAGTCCCTTCTTAAATTTAGTAGTGAATCACTCATTAGAACATCATACGGCAGAGTTCCATAGTCTCACTGCTATTACAGTAAAGAATCCGCCTCTGTGATTATGATGAAACCTTGTTTCCTCCAGACATAGAGGATGCCCCCTTGTCCCCGTCACAGGTCTAAGGCCGGGATCACACATGCGAGGAAATCGTACGACGCTTGCATGTGAAATCCCAGCTCTGGCGCCGGCACTCGGGAGTGGAGTGCGCGGCTGCATGTATTTCTATGCAGCCGCTCGCTCCACTCCATAGTGCCGGCGCCAGAGCTGGGATTTCACATGCGAGCGTCGGACGATTTCCTCGCATGTGTGATCCCGGCCTAAGAGTAAAAAGATCATTAGAAAGGTCTTTGTACTATCCCCTCATATATTTATACATTATAATAAGATCACCCCTAAGCCTTCGCTTTTCTAAACTAAATAACCCCAAGTGTAATAACCTGTCTTGGTATTGCAGACCCCCCAGTTCTCTAATAACCTTGGTCGCTCTTCTCTGCACCCGCTCTAGTTCAGCTATGTTTTTTTTATACACCTGAGACCAGAACTATACACAGTATTCTAAGTGTGGTTGCACTAGTGACTTGTATAGAGGTAAAATTATTTTCTCCTCACGAGCATCTATGCCTCTTTTAATGCATCCCATTATTTTATTTGCCTTTTCAGCAGCTGCCTGACACTGGCCACTAAATGTGAGTTTGTCGTCCAGCCATACACCCAGGTCTTTTTCAGTGACAGTTTTGCCCAGTGTTTTACGATTAAGCACATAATTATACATCTTGTTTGTTCTACCCAAGTGCATGACCTTACATTTATCCCCATTAAAGCTCATTTGTCATTTATCAGCCCAATCTTCTAGTTTACATAAATCCTCCTGTAATATACTACTCTGTATTCCCCCTACAAGATCATTAATAAATATGTTAAAAGAAGCGGCCCCAATACTGACCCCTGCGGTACCCCACTGCTAACCGTGACCCAATCTGAGTGTCCTTAATAACCACCCTTTGTTTCTTATTCCTGAGCCAGCTCTTAACCCACTTACACATATTTTCCCCTATCCCAATTGCTCTCATTTTATGTATCAACCTTATGGTCCCATGACTACAATAGGTATCTCATTATGACTCAGAGCATATATGTAATATGACTGGACAGTTACATTCCTGCAGTAAAATAGTGGTATGGCCTTCCAGGGAAGAGATATGAGTAGTGGCTGTAAGGCTGTATGCATTGCAGGGCAGCACAATAAGATCAGTGGTGAAAATCAAATATGGCAGACCAAAAAAATCATCCCAAACTGTTTGCTAGCCTCTGTACTCATTGCATCCTTAGCACAACATGCCACTGTATTGACTTTCTATAGTACTATCTTTATTTGCAACTGCTATTTAATCAATCATGCACATATTACAATGCATATTCCTGCCCAGGTAAGATGCAGAACAATTCTAGGTCAGCTTAGTATCTTCTTGGGCTTCTTACGGTGCCATTTCAGATGCTTGTAAAATATAAAATATACAGGTTATTTTTTTAGCCTTTCTGACAGCTAAAAAGGAACAGACAGGATGAACACATTCCCTATCAGGAAACTAAAACTTAATTTGAAATCTCTAGGAGGCCGAATTCCCAAGGCTATAACTGTCCTCAATGACATCTCTGGTGTGAAGCCGTCTGTTCCTGAATCTGGCAGACACTCAGCCTTGTGGTTACACAAGGTGCAATAAAGTCTTTGCTCCACCCAAACTATTTTGAAGAAAAAAAAAATGCTTTGATGTTCTTCCCAACTTTCGAACAATGTTGAAAATATCATGATTTAGTTTTGTGGTGACCTGTTTGCTTATCCTGAATGTACTTAGCTTGCAAATAATTGTGTCTGGGGCCATTTAGTATTTAAATATACATCTCTGGCAAAAATTAAGAGACCACTACAAACTTTTATAAAAATCAGCTTCTCTACATGTCTGACAGCCATGCAATTCCAGTGTCAGTTGAATTCCAACCAGAGTACACCTCATTCTACTTATTGTGCTTCTGATTAGGTGATCACCTGAACCAAATCTTATTTAACGAAGGAAAGTATAAAAAACACTGCTGTGGTGTTCACATCCTCTTGCAATAGGACAAGCTGGATGGCAAAACGAGTGCTAGTAATATCCCAAAAGTAATAGGAATGAAAAAATAATTTTTAACCATGCCAAAGGAGTTGAAAAGAAAAGTCTTCAGTGAGGAAAAGAAGGGCTCAATTCTGGCTTTACTAGCAGAGGGATACAGTGAGCGTCATGTTGCCTCCATCCTTGAAATTTCTAAGACGGCAGTCCATTACAACAAGGTCAAACATCAGACATTGGGGACAACAAAGCTACAGACCTGGCAGAGGGCAAAAATGATTCTCCACTGACCAGGATAACCGTCATCTTATTCGAATGTCACTCAGCAACCGCAGGATGACATCAAGTGAACCTCAAAAGTAAAGGCAAATGACAGCTGGGGTGAAGTGCATGGCAAGAATAGTTCATAACAGGCTCCTAGAGGCAGGGCTCAAGTCATGTAAAGCTAGAAAAAAGCCTATAATTAATGAGAAGCAAAGGAGAGCAAGGCTGAAGTTTGCCAAAGACCATAAGGATTGGACCATAGAGAACTTGAGTAAGGTAATCTCTGATGAGTCTAATTTTCAGCTTTGCCCAACACCTGTTCGCCTAATGTTTAGACAGAGACCTGAAGAGGCGTACAAGCCACAGTGTCTTGCACCCATTGTGAAATTTGGTGGAGGATCGGTGATGATCTGGGGATGCTTCAGCAAGGCTGGAATTGGGCAGGTTAATCTTTGCGAAGGACGTATGACTCAAGCCGCATACAAGGTTATCCTGTAAAAACAGTTGATTCCTTCTGCTCAGGCAATGTTCCCAACTCTGAGGACTGGTTTTTCCAGCAGGACGATGCGCCATGCCACACAGCTAGGTCAATCAATGTGTGGATGAAGGACCACCACATCAAATCTCTCTCATGGCCGCCCAATCTCCAGACCCCATTGAAAACCTCTGGAATGTAATCAAGAGGAAGATGGATAGTCACAAGCCATCAAACAAAGAGCTGCTTAAATTTTTGTACCAGGAGTGGCATAACGTCACTCAAAAGCAGTGTGAAAGACTGGTGGAAAGCATGCCAAGACGCATGAAATCTGTGATTAAAAATCATGGTTATTCCACAAAATATTGATTTCTGAACTCTTCCTGAGTTAAAACATTAGTATTGTTGTTTCTAAATGATTATGAACTTGTTTTCTTAGCATTATTTGAGGTCTGCAAGCACTGCATTTTTTATTATTTTGACCATTTCTCATTTTCTGAAAATAAATACAAAATTTATTGCTTGGAAATTCGGAGACATGTTGTCAGTAGTTTATAGAATAAAAGAGCAATTTATTTTTACTCAAAAATATACCTATAAAGAGAAAAATCAAACAAACTGAAAATTTTGCAGTGGTCTCTTAATTTTTGCCAGAGCTGTATATCATTATATACTCATGCAGTGTATATTTGCAGATAAGATGTATAAACTGTTAGGTGGTACAGAATTCATACTGACAATATGAGAGTCACTTTCTCCTAACAGGTGCTCCCCAACATCTGTTTAGCAGTCGGAATACCTCGCTGACCGGCAGATCAAGCAGTGTAGTATTAATGAACTTTATGTTTTCTCAGTGTATCATGATGCTACATCTGCGGACAGTCTGGAAATCTGATTCTCTGCCAAGATGTTACCTGCTTTTCAACTGCAATATACCTGTGAAAATATGTTAGCTGTCACATAGTGACAGTATAATTTAATGGATTGCCTTTCGTGGAATGTATAATATACAACTCCCTATCCATAGCCTTGTCTTTGGATGGCTGCTTTACACAGTCTGCTGCTTAACAAAGAACTCTAGGAAAGTTGGCCATACTCTTGCACTATCTGTTAGCCGCCCATTATGATTGCAAGTTTGACGATTTAAATAGAAGGTCTGTATAGTGCTGAAGATATAGGCACAATAGCAATTCTATACGCTATGTACACCGGTAGGGCTCCGTATGCAGCTCCACTGTCATTAGTTGGTCTTTGGGGATATGCACTCTTCCACACCTTGGTCTTTGGGGGAGGGTTCTACTTCCTCACTTTCTGGAGGCTGTAAGTCTATGTGCCCATGATCAGGAAATAGCAGCGTTTTGGACGCAGCATATTTTCACTGCGTCCAAAGCGCTGCTTTCTAATCACTCAGTTAATTGAAGTTTTTTACACCAATTTTGCAATATTTTAACGGAACTTGTGACTTTTTGAGCTAAAATTTGCAATAAAAGGTTAAAGACAAAAATAAAGCGCATTTTAGATTTTAAGCAAAATTCACGGACCACACGTGTCATTTTCAAGAATCTGGCACAAAAAAATGTCAACAAGTACCACAAGGAAAAAAAAGGAAAAGTCGATTAACCCCTTTGTAAGGAGGTAATATGCTTCCTTCTCTTTGGACATTGTTCATATTTTATACGTGCGGTTCAAGAGCATTTATAAGTGTTAATGTGTTTACGTACTGCAATGTGAATGTATTTGACATGTGTTGTGTGTAGGATTAGGGTTAGCATAGGAACAATAGGGGGACTAGATAGGTGGGGCACACTAGAGGTAGGAAATAAGAGTCTTAGAGCAGTTATAGTTAGTATAGAGGTTTTCCAGACTGAGAGGAGTTACAGAGTAGTGTAGTGCAGAGCAAAAGGATCTAGTTCTGGCACTTCTTGGTTAGAGTGAGTCGAGATGCAGCAGTGAACAGGGACAGTCTGACATCCGTGGGGATAAGTTTGCTTCGGCAAGAAGGGGCCCCAGGCTGAGTGGTGTGCAGACGGTCACCAGCTTAAACAGAACCATTCCGAATAGAATCCGGGGTCTATGACCGGGACTAGGCGAAGCTGAGACGGCGAGCCTTTTATCTTCTCATTTTGAGACCGCACAAGGGGAATGGAAGGAAGGTGGTGGGCCTAAAGGCACAGATGGGTCAGGGATTGTCCAGGAAGAGTAGTGATTGCCAAGACTGGACAGGGACAGTCTAGGAAGAGCAGTGATTGCCAAGCCAGGACAGGGATTGTCCAGGAAGAGCAGTGATTGCTTGAACAGGACAGGGATTGTCCAGGAAGAGCAGTAATTGCCAAGACGGGACAGGGATTGTCCAGGAAGAGCAGAGATTGCTAGGAAGACAGGGAAAGCCCTAGAAATGTCACTCTGTATGTATTGTGCCGCATCTGTACTGAAAACCCTACTGATAAGTAAAGTTAACCTGTTAAGAATGGACACTGTCTCTGGAGCTGATTGTGAGACCATGGAGCTGAAGATGGAGTGACAGAAACAGAGGAGACTCCGACAGTAAATGTGAGTGTTCTGTTACGCATGCTGCACATACAGCAGAAGGGACATTATGTTTCATCTGTGGGGCATCAGGGTGTGGGAACACTACAGCTCATTTCCACGACTACCACCCTAGCCGCCTTACACCTTAACCCTGGAGGTATTTTCATTTATGCGCTTTGTTTTTTCCTCCCCTTCTTCCCAGAGCCATAACCTTTTTATTTTTTTGTGAACATGGCAATGTGAGGGCTTGTTTTTTGCAGGACAAGTTGTACTTTTGAACGACGCCATTGGTTTTAACATATCATGTACAAGAAAACAGCGAAAAAATACCAAGTGCGGTGAAATTGCAAAAAAAGTGCAATCCCACAGTTGTTGTTTTTTTACCATGTTCACTAAATGCTAAAACTGACCAGCCATTATGATTCTCCAGGTCATTACGAGTTCATAGACACCAAACATGTCTAGGTTCTTTTTCATCTAAGTGGTGAAAAAAAATTCCAAAGTTTGTTAAACAAAAAAAATGATCAGATTGTCTGTATGTAGCAGAATTACTCAATTGCTATGAGCATCGAAGATCAGGCGGCGCTCATAGCAATCCGGCAGTGACAATTATAGAGGTCTGCTGGAGACCTCTGGCTGTCATGCCAACCCATCGGCGACCCGCGGTCATGTGACACGGGCGCCGATGGGCGGGACTTCCAGTGTTCCTGCTGGAAATGCGTGTTAAATGCTGCTGTCAGAGTTTGACAGCGGCATTTAACTAGTGAACAGCCACGAGTGTATCGCGATTCCACCCGCAGCTGTTAGAGGCACATGTCAGCTGTTCAAAACAGCTGACATATGCTGGAAAATTGTGGGCTCAGAGACGGAGCCCACATCAAAGGGAGGGAGTCCGACATCAGCGTACTATTATGCCTGATGTCGGAAAGGGGTTAAAAAAAACCTAGTCTATAAACAGGGCTGTGGTGTCGGTAAGCCAAATCACCGACTCTGACTCTTCAATTTCTCTGACTTCCGACTCCACGACTCCAACTCCACAGCACTACTGAGCATGTACAAGAAGTGCTGCAGATTCATTTCAACTAAAAGCCAAGATACTTAGATCAGGAATAGAACATGATTTATTGTATATTTTAGGAGTCAGAGTCTGTCAATTTTATACGGACTCAAACTCTGACTGCGACTCCAGCAAATTTTAGGCCATGCCCTGACCACACCCATTTCAAAACTAGTCACACCCATGTCCACGCCCTAACCACACCCATTTTAGCACTGGTGATCACACTGACTGGTACTGAGGGCACAGTGACTGGTACTGTGGGCACACTGTTACTGAGTAAAAGAAAGAAAGAACAGAGAGAGAAAAAGAAAACAGAGAGAAAGAAAGGAGAGAGAGAAAGAAAGAACAGAGAGAGAAAGAAAGAGGGGAAAGCTAGAAAGAACAGAGTAGAGAGAGAAAAATAAACAAAGAAAGGGGAAAGAAAGAACAGAGAGAGAAAAAAAGAGGGGAAAGAAAGAACAGAGAGGGAGGGAGAACAGAGAGAGAAAGAAAGAAATACGGGAAAGAAAGAACAAAGAGAGAAAGAAAGACAGAAAAGAAAGAACAGAGAGAGAAAGAAAGACGGGAAAGAAAGAAAGAACAGAGAGGGAGGGAGAAATAAAGAGGGGAAAGAAAGAACAGAGAGAGAAAGAAAGAAAGACGGGAAAGAAAACAGAGAGAAAGAAAGATGGGAAAGAAAGAACAGAGAGAAAGAAAGAGGGGACAGAAAAAAAGAACAGAGAGAGAAAAAAAGAAAGAGGGCAAAGAAAGAACAGAAGGGGAGGGAAAGAGAAAGAAAGAGGGGAAAGAAAGAACAGAGAGAGAAAGAAAGACAGAGGGGGAAAGAAAGAACAGAGAGAGAAAGAAATCAAGAAAGAAAGGGGAAAGAAAGAACAGAGAGAGAAAGAAAGAACAGAGAGGGAGAGAGAAGGAAAGAGGGGAAAGAAAGAACAGAGAAAGAAAGAAAGACAGAAGGGGAAAGAAAGAACAGAGAGAGAAAGAGAGAAAGAAAGAGGGGAAAGAAAGAACAGAGAGAGAAAGAAGGGAAAGAAAGAAAGAACAGAGAGAGAGAAAGAAAGAAAGAAAGGGGAAAGAAAGAACAGAGAGAGAAAGAAAGAAAGAAAACAGAGAGAAAGAAAGAGGGGAAAGAAAGAACAGAGAGAAGAAAGATGGGAAAGAAAGAAAGATGGGAAAGAAAGAACAGACAAAGAGAAAGAAAGTACAGAGAGAAAGAAAGAGGGTAAAGAAAGAACAGAGAGAAAGAAAGAACAGAGAGAGAAAGAAAGAACATAGAGAAAGAAAGAACATAGAGATAGAAAGAAGGAGGGGAAGAAAGAACAGAGAGAAAGAAAGATGGGAAAGAAAGAACAGAGAAAGAAAGAACAGAGAGAGAGAAAGAAACAGAGAGAGAAAGAAATAAAGATTCTATAAAGAAACTATAGCAGCCCGGCTCCCATTGTAGTGCCCACCTGAGCCTCCAGGTGCAGGACATATCATGATCCACTCACATGGCCGACATCCCCGATTCCAAGGCTATCCTGCTGTCCACGCTGTCGGAGGACACGGTGATGGATCTGAAGCATTCCCTGAAGTACCTCCATGGTTCCGTCACAATCTCCTCCCGAAATTACCTCATTTACGGTCATCTTCCAGCACGTCACTTCTGGTGGAACATCACATGCGAGTTTTAGGCGATGTGCACATGTTGCGGATTGTTAGCGTTTAAACGCCCCGAAAACGCGGCAAAAACGCTTACCCAACGCTACCCATTATTTCATATGGGATTCCGCATTGCTATGCACATGCTGCGTGCTTTTCCGCGGGCAAACCGCATAGTGGAAAAATACGCAGCATGCTCATTCTTTTTGCGGGATCGCGCCGCCATAGGAATGCATTGAATCTCTTACTTTTCGCATGTGGCTATGCCCACCATGCGCAAAGTAAGCGGTTCATGTGCGGATAGTACCCAGGGTCTGGAGGAGAGGAGACTGGGTACCATAGCCCTGTTAAAATAATAATTACAATTAAAAATAGAGATATTCTCACCTTCCGGCGGCCCCTGCAGCTTTCCCGCCTCTCAGCGATGCTCCCGGCCAATCCCGTTCCCAGGCGTCCTTAGCGACAATGACCCCAGATGACGTAGCGGTCTCGCGTGATGCTAAGTCATCTGGGTTCATTGTTACAAAGGACGCCTGGGAACGAGATTGGTCGGGAGCGTCGCTGAGGATCAGTAAGGCTGCGGGGGCCGCCGGAAGGTGAGAATAGCACGATTTTTTATTTTTTTTATTATTTTTAACATTAGATCTTTTTACTATTGATGCGACATAGGCGGCATCAATAGTAAAAAGTTGGTCACTCGTGTCAAACACTATGTTTGACTCGTGTGACCAACCTGTCAATCAGTTTTCCAAGTGATGCTACGGATCGCTTGGAAAACGCTAGCATTCTGCAAGCTAATTACGCTTGCAAAACGCTAGTTTCTGGCGGGAATACGCATACCAATAAAAATGCGTATTTCCCACGGCAGGGAGGTGCTGGATTGCCTCGGAAATTCCGCAACGTGTGCACATAGCCTTAAAGTGCTCCTCGGGGCACTGGCGTGTACTCCTGTGTCCAGGGGAAAAGCTCCCGGTCGGGACAGGGGGGCACTCTCAAAATCAGGAGTATCCCGCTGAATTCATGACGGTTGGGAGGTTTGAATGCTCCCCACCATACATCTTGTACACGCACGGCTCTGCACACCTCATACACACACGGTTCTGCTTTGTATGCCTCGTACACACACGGCTCCGCTCCGTCCACCTCGCACACAAAAGGCTCCACTCAGCATACACATGGCTCCAGTCTGTACACCTTGTACACACGCAGCCACGCTTTGTACATCTTGTACATACATGACTCCACGCCGTGAACCTTGTAAACATGCGGCTTTGCAGCATACACCTCATACACACGCAGTTCTGCTCCGTACACCTCGTACACATGCGGCTCCGCTACATACACACAAGGCTCCACTTTGTACACACAGTGCTCCGTTTCGTACACACACAGCACTGCTACATCCACCTCGTACACCCGGCTCCGCTCCATAAACCTCGTACACGCACGGCTCGGCTCCGTACACCTCGTACACGCGTGGCTCGGCTCCGTGCACCTCGTACACGCGCGGTTCGGCTCCATGCACCTCGTACACGCGGTTCGGCTCCGTGCACCTCGTACACGTGCGGCTCGGCTCCAGACACCTCGTACAGACACACGGCTCCACTCCATCCAACTCGTACACACACGGCTCTGCTACATCCAACTCGTACACACACGGCTCTGCTCCGCTCCGTACACACACGGCTCAAGCTCGAAGCCCTGTGTGTGCGAAGTGTAAGGAGATGAGCGGCTGAGCTCCGTACACTTCGTACACACAGGGCTCCGTTTTGTACACCCCGTACACACACAGCACTGCTACAGCCACCTCGTACACACATGGCTCCGCTCCGTACACCTCGCACACACACGGCTCCGCTCCGTACACCTCGCACACACACGGCTCCGCTCTGTACACCTCGTACACACACGGCTCCGCTCCGTACACCTCGTACACACACGGCTCCGCTCCGTACACCTCGTACACACACGGCTTTGCTTCGTACACCTCGAACACACACGGCTCCGCTCTGTACACCTCGTACACACACGGCTCCACGCCGTACACCTCGTACACACACGGCTTCGCTCCGTACACCTAGTACACACACGGCTTCCCTCCGTACACCTCGTACAGACACGGCTTCGCTCCGTACACCTCGTACACACACGGTTCCGCTCCGTACACCTCGCACACACACGGTTCCGCTCCATACATCTAGCACACACACAGATCCGCTCGTACACCTCGTACACACACGGCTCTGCTCCATACACCTAGCACACACACGGCTCCGCTCCGTACACCTCGCACACACACGGCTCTTCTCCGTACACCTCGCACACACATGGCTCTGCTCCGTACACCTAGCACACACACGGCTCCGCTCCGTACACCTCGCACACACGGCTCTGCTCCATACACCTCGCACACACACGGCTCTTCTCCGTACACCTCGTACACACACGGCTCTGCTCCGTACACCTAGCACACACACGACTCCGCTCCATACATCTCGTAACACACGGCTCTGCTCCGTACACCTCGTACACACATGGCTCTGCTCTGTACACCTCGTACACACACGGCTCTGCTCCGTACACCTCGCACACACACGGCTCTGCTCTGTACACCTTGCATACACACGGCTCTTCTCCATACACCTAGCACACACACGGCTCCGCTCCATACACCTCGTACACACACGGCTCTGCTCCGTACACCTCGCACACACACGGCTCTGTTACATCCATACTGTAAACCCCTCCTGACCCCACAGATAAACTTACCCTCATCCAGCACCATGACAACCGGCACAGCAGAGACCTGCACACACGAGGAGCCTGAACATGTGACATCTAACTCCTCCTCTCCTGTGACCTCATCACAGGTCCTGTTCGCACATAAGAGGACACCACAGCAATGTCATTGCTCTGCTGTAAGACGCTGAAGTGGAGAGCTGGGAGGGCGAGCATGGGGTGCATGGAGGGGCGTGGCGGCTTCTCACTGCGGGAAACATAGCATCCCGGCCGGGACAGGGGTGGGAGGGTCGGAATCGGGACTGTCCCGGTCAATCCGGGATGGTTGGGAGCAGCGTCGGACTGGAACACCTTGGGCCCACTAGAGAAAATCATTCTTGGGGCCCACTATGTAGCTACATAGAAATAAATACAAGACCACCAATTGTGCAGTAAAACACACTAATATCAGGGTATAATATAAGGTAGTACATGTCTTAATTATGTAGCAGGAGTTGGGGTAGCCTCCCTCATAGATTATAAAGCAGCCCCCTCATAGGGGATAATGCTGCCCCCCTCATAAAGGATACTGCTGTCCCCCCTCATAGGGTATAATGCTATATATATAGATAGATAATAGATAGGCACCATATATACTCGAGTATAAGCCGACCCCCCTAATTTTGCCACAAAAAACTGGGAAAACGTATCGACTCGAGTATAAGCCTAGGGTGGAAAATGAGATTATGCCCCATATGCTGCCCCATGTATTATGCCCCACAAGATGCTCCATAGATTGTGCCCCATATGCTGCCCATGTATTATGCCCTCATAGATGCTCCATAGATTGTGCCCTCATAGATGCTCCATAGATTATGCCCTCATAGATGCTCCATAGATTATGCCTCCATAGATTATGCCCCCATAGATGCTCCATAGATTATGCCCCCATAAGTGCTCCTTAGATTATGCCCCATAGAAGCTCCATAGATTATGCCCCCATAGATGCTCCATAGATTATGCCCCCATAAATTCTCCTTAGATTATTCCCCCATAGATGCTCCATAGATTATGCCCCCATAAATGCTCCACAGATTATGCCCCCATAGATTATGCCCCCATAAATGCTCCACAGATTATGCCCCATAGATTATGCCCCCATAAATGCTCCACAGATTATGCCCCCATAGATTATGCTCCCATTAATGCTCCACAGATTATGCCCCCATAGATTATGCCCCCATAAATGCTCCACAGATTATGCCCCCATAGATTATGCCCCCATAAATGCTCCACAGATTATGCCCCCATAGATTATGCCCCCATAAATGCTCCACAGATTATGCCCCATAGATTATGCCCCCATAGATGCTCCACAGACTGTGCCCCAAAAAAAAAAAAAGACATACTCACCTCTCGTCGCTGGGGGCCAGGTGCTGGTGTCCTGAGCAGGCGGGGACACCGGCGCGCTATGGGGGACAGTGTCACCGCTGGCTCAGGGCCCCGGCACCTGCAATATTTACCTGTCACTGGGTCCACTGCTGAGCGCCGCTGTCTTCGGTCCTCCGGCAGTGAATGCTCAGGCAGGGGGCTCGGCGCTCACTAATGACGTCATCGCGCCCTCTGCCTGAACATCGCAGCAAGAGGGCCCGAGGACACGGCGCTCAGCGGTTGGAGCGGGTGACAGGTAAATAATGATATTCACTGCTTCCCACGCCCATGTGGGCGTGGGAAGCAGTGAATATTCATTTCTCTTTAGCAGCGGGGACAGGGGCTCCTGCCTCCTGTCACCCGCTGCTGGCACGGGGCCCCCATGGCAGCTGCGTGGTGTGCCGCTATTAGCGACACGCCACCGGCTGGGGGCCCCTGGAGCAGCGGGGGCCCTAGGCAACTGGCCCCTGTATGCCAGCAGGTGCCAAGGCCCCCCAAATGCCTGGCCCACCGGAGAATCCTCCGGTTCTCCGGTGGGCCAGTCCGACCCTGGTTGGGAGGTATGCTTAAGTCCACCATAGGATCCTATGTTGCTCCAAGTCCTGTTCAGTAGCCCCACAGGATTTCCAGTTATTGTGTCTGTTAAGTAGGTGCTAAAATGAGCTTCTATTATGGTGGTGACATGAAGAGCGGCCTTACTCTACAGAGTCACTGCGTGTGTTTTTGGATTCAATTCCTCTTTTACAAATGCTAAATGTTTGTTAAGGGAGTAAAGAAATAAAGTCTTTCCACATAGCTCAGCTCATGGTTCATACGTACAGTGATCCCAGGGACATATCCAGCAAACCTTAACGTGTAGGCCACATTAATGTCCATAATATTGACTTAGTGAGGTAGACCTGCTAAAATGAAGAAAGACGGCTATTGAAAATAAAAAGGCAGTTCCCTGCACAGGATGTTTCTTAGCTATTTTGGTTGGACTATCATGGAACATCAGCCGACTGAGTGAAAGCAAAAAGCTGATATCGTGTTTCCAGAGCTTGATCTCCTGAAATATACTTTCAGGCCCAGACATACTTTAATAAAGGTGTGTCTCCACCCAATGACTTTCCAGACGAATAAGCTGATCAAACCTGTTTTCTACATTCTGGAAGATTCGCAGGTGCACAGCTTTGCTCTCTGCTCAAAGCAGCCGACAAGTAGAACATTAGTAGTATTTTTTTGTCACATATACCTCTGTAACATAGTAGGGGGAGATAGGAGAATAATCCACATACCTTTCTTAATGTAGAATACATCTATGAAACATTACTTCCTGCCCATATGAAGCTCCTCCATTACATAATCCATAGTCACTGCACATTGGTTACAATGACAAATTCTGGTTTGCACCCTTGATCCTTTCCAAAAAAATGCAAAAAATGTCTGAACCGTGTATTGGTTTTCAGCTGTATAACGTTCTTATGTATAAGGCGAGGTTCAGAAGGTTGCATTTCATGGTGAATATATGGACCACAATGCCCAGACTGGCCACGGGTCTCCAGACCCAAACTTATTGCCTCCTGGCTGGCATTACGGACCATATACCATATATAGACCATGTAATATGACGGTCTAAATCTCTAAAGCTAAGATCACAATTCTGACATTTTGATAATTGTTCTAAAACAACTAAAGTAAAAATGAACCCTCAAAATTTGTTCAGATTTGTGTTTGAGCTTCCATTGCTAAATTCTTTAGAAAGTTAAAAAAAATAGTGCAGTGTGATACGTAATTTTTTTTTTACAAAACAATATCAGGCACTGTACTAGAAACTAGACAGACTCCATTATATATTTTCTATGAATTGTTCACATCCGCCATGTGACAGATCGGTTATAGCTATAGATTCTGTTGTTCTACTCTGAAAATGGAGCAGAGAATCTGAATTCCAGTGCAAGTGTGAACTGAGCTGTAATGTAAAATCACCTATCGTTTGCTATATACAGCTTTTTTGTAGACTCATATGTATTTATGGTTACAGACTACCATCCTGTGCTGTTCGGTCCTGCTGTCACATTGACATCCGTCTGTCCTCTACTACTTACTAACTAGTAAATATATTATATGAAGAATTAGAGGCAGAAAATATGACTGAAGGATCAGATTGCAAAAAACTCTCCAAAAATAAAACATTTGAAGAGGAACTTCAGCCATGTTTACATTCTGTGATTGTTCAAGAGGGCCTGTTATTAGGTCAAAAGTAGACAGTTTTGCACTTACTTTATGCCTGCTGCCGCCTTAGGTATTTTGTTTTTTTTTTAACCCGCCATATGGCTCCAGAGATATGGGCCTTTATATTTAGTGCTACTTTCCAAAGCCTTTACTATTGGGGTTTTGCTCACAGGATCCTCTGGGGCATGTCTTTAGGCTCCTCTGCAGTATTATCCTGTGACTGATGATATGAATTTTCTGACAGGTTCCCTTTAATATTCCACATGGTGTACAGGGAGGAGGGGAGTTTGTCTGTTCCTACAGTTATAATGAATTTCCACCACTCTCTTAAAGGGAACCTGCCACTAGTTTTTTGGCCCAGAAGTATACTTCCGGTACATAGAAAGCAATCGCGTATGCCAGCGCATGCGCAATACTGTTTTTCGGCTTTGCCAACAGTTGGGCAAAGCATACTGCGCACGCGTGAGAGGACATTTGAATGCGCAAGCGCCAAAACTCTACGCGACCGCAAGAAATTCCCTGAAAGGAATGCGTAGAGCAAGCCAGGAGAGGGAGAGAGACGGACAATAAGCCCCCGCCCATCAGACCGCACCGTCCATATTTACATACAGCGCGGGCGGAATAAAAACGGTATTTATGGATCATACGTGGGGAGTCAAGGGGTATCAAAAGTACTTGTGTAATGCATAGGTGACACTAAATTGAATGATATTTTTACCTGGTAGCCCAAAAAACTGGTGACAGGTTCCCTTTAAATACCTAATAGTCAGGAAGGAGATTTATCACCTCCACAGGATTACTGATAAAGGTCTGATCACTGGTGCCAAGGCTGGGACACTAAAAAAGCACTAGGCCAGAAGTCTGTAGACACTTCTTCCTTCTCCACAACCCAGTGAGAAGTTCAAACAGAGCTGTGGTCACACGTTCCCAAATGGAGCCTCTGTCAGGGGCAGATATACCATTGGTGCAACCTATGCAGTCGCACAGGGGCCCAAGAGGTTCACAGACGGCTTTACTTGTGTAGGTGAGTCTGTCAAACGGTCTGGAAAAAACAATGGTCATATGAACAGCACCATAGGCTATAATGGGTACGTCTTCTATCCTTGAAAAGCATGAATAGAACATGGACCTGAAAAAAGGTGTCTAAATGAGTCCACATAAAGAAAGGATGGCACGCCACTCACCCAGTGCAAGTTCTCCCACTTTATTATCTTCATAAAACGGGCAGTAGTCTTCTTTAATGCCATTTTTTTTTCTGTTGTCCCCCGTAAATTAACCAGTAAAGGCTAAGCAAACAGCTGTGAGCAGTTATTTATAGCCTGGGAACTTTTGGGGATATTGTTCCTTTCCCAGATTATTAACGTCAGCCCCCTTTCCTGGTTATGAAAATTACATGTGAGCCCACAACATTTTTTTCATTGTATTCTTTATTTACACAGAAGGAACAGCGTGTGCGATACAACTCCCACATTGTCCCTGTCATGCTACCATAAGCACACGATATCAGAATCTGTCTCGGCACCCCTGATCAAACTCTTTCAGGTGGCGACATACTGGCATCATCTGGATCTCACCTCACATACATCTGGTGCGACACCAAGCACCGACAACCATCAGGTGGCGACATACCAGCCACGACATAACCATCAGGTGCGACATACCAAGCACACGACATAACCATCAGGTGGCGACATACCAAGCACACGACATAACATCAGGTGGCGACATACCAAGCACACGACATAACCATCAGGTGGCGACATACCAAGCACACGACATAACCATCAGTGGCGACAACCAAGCACACGACATAACCATCAGGTGGCGACATACCAAGCACACGACATAACCATCAGGTGGCGACATACCAAGCACACGACATAACCATCAGGTGCGACATACCAAGAACACATAACCATCAGGTGGCGACATACCAAGCACACGACATAACCATCAGGTGGCGACATACCAATGCACAGACATAACCATCAGGTGGCGACATACCAAGCACACGACATAACCATCAGGTGGCGACATACCAAGCACACGACATAACCATCAGGTGCGACATACCAAGCACACGACATAACCATCAGGTGGCGACATACCAAGCACACGACATAACCATCAGGTGGCGACATACCAAGCACACGACATAACCATCAGGTGGCGACATACCAAGCACACACATAACCATCAGGTGGCTACATACACAAGCACAACGACAATAACCATCAGGTGGCGACATACCAAGTAAACGACATAACCATCAGAGTGCGACATCCAAGCACACGGACATAACCATCAGGTGGCGACATACCAAGCACACGACATACCATCAGTGGCGACATACCAAGCACACGACATAACATCAAGGTGGCGACATACCAAGCACACGACATAACCATCAGTGGCGACATCCCAAGTCCACTGACATAACCATCAGGTGGCGACATACCCAAGCCACGACACTAACCATCAGGTGGCGACATACCAAGCACACGACATAACCATCAGGTGGCGACATACAGCACACGACATAACCATCAGGTGGCGACATACAAGCACACGACATAACCATCAGGTGGCGACATACCAAGCACACGACATAACCATCAGGTGGCGACATACCAAGCACACGACATAACCATCAGGTGGCGACATACCAAGCACACGACATAACCATCAGGTGGCGACATACCAAGCACACGACATAACCATCAGGTGGCGACATACCAAGCACACGACATAACCATCAGGTGGCGACATACCAAGCACACGACATAACCATCAGGTGGCGACATACCAAGCACACGACATAACCATCAGCTGGCGACATACCAAGCACACGACATAACCATCAGGTGGCGACATACCAAGCACACGACATAACCATCAGGTGGCGACATACCAAGCACACGACATAACCATCAGCTGGCGACATACCAAGCACACAACATAACTGGTCACTGGAGCTAAACACAAGTGAAAACTAATATTTACATGCTGCTAAGTAATGACAAGCTCATAGTGTACATGCGCCTCCCAGAGAGAAGCCTTGTCCTGCTTTGGGCTTCCAGGACTGTCACTTTGTTTCGGCTTTTCTGTGGGACGAGCTGGTGGCCCTATAGTCCGCAGCCTGGAGCTGTCACTCTGTGGTGAGCTGCTGTCCTGGGGGACGGGAGGGCGCACTAGGCAGGAGGGGGAGGTGGCGCACATTCCGAGCACACACTGCACTCAGCCTGGGAGCACACAAGTCTCACTGAGCAACCGGGACAACACTTCGTCTGCTGCCTCCCCCTGCTCAGACTCTGTGGACCGGTCCAGGCGCCCGACCAGTAGTTTGGAGTGGCCGGGCACACGCAGGAGCCAGCATGGTGCAGCGGGCTCAGGGGGGCACAGCGAGGACTACAGTGCCTCCCCCAGAGCTGCCACCTCAGGATTGTCACTAGTGAGGAGCAGGGGCACTGACACGTCCTGAAGCATCGCTGGCTGCACCACCATGGACGGGGAACAGGCAGAAGCCAGCAGTCCGGAGCCTCAAGCTGAGGGCATCGTGTCCGACTCCTTCTCCGACCTCTGGACAGAGGTGATGGGAATGCTGGTGAGTGGGGGAGGGGCTGGGATAGTGGCCCCCAGGAGGCTGCCATCCCAGGACATACTAATCCATAGCAGTAGATTGTGGGGCAGCTGATTGACTGGTTCTTCCTGTTCTACCTGCCTGATCATGGGCACAGAGTGGTATCCATCCACCTGATCATGGGCACTGAGTGGTATCCATCCTCCTAATCATGGGCACTGAGTGGTATCCATCCTCCTAATCATGGGCACTGAGTGGTATCCATCCTCCTAATCATGGGCACTGAGTGGTATCCATCCACATGATCATGGGCACTGAGTGGTATCCATCCTCCTAATCATGGGCACTGAGTGGTATCCATCCTCCTAATCATGGGCACTGAGTAGTATCCATCCTCCTCATCATGGGCACTGAGTGGTATCCATCCTCCTAATCATGGGCACAGAGTGGTATCCATCCACCTGATCATGGGCACAGAGTGGTATCCATCCACCTGATCATGGGCACAGAGTGGTATCCATCCACCTGATCATGGGCACAGAGTGGTATCCATCCACCTGATCATGGGCACAGAGTGGTATCCATCCACCTATCATGGGCACAGAGTGTATCCATCCTCCTCATCAGGGCATCAGGAGTGGTATTCATCCTCATCATGGGCACAGAGTGGTATCCATCCTCCTAATCATGGGCACAGAGTGGTATCCATCCACCTGATCATGGGCACAGAGTGGTATCCATCCACCTGATCATGGGCACAGAGTGGTATCCATCCACCTGATCATGGGCACAGAGTGGTATCCATCCACCTGATCATGGGCACAGAGTGGTATCCATCCACCTGATCATGGGCACTGAGTGGTATCCATCCTCCTAATCATGGGCACAGAGTGGTATCCATCCACCTGATCATGGGCACAGAGTGGTATCCATCCACCTGATCATGGGCACAGAGTGGTATCCATCCACCTGATCATGGGCACTGAGTAGTATCCATCCTCCTCATCATGGGCACAGAGTGGTATTCATCCTCCTCATCATGGGCACAGAGTAGTATCCATCCTCCTCATCATGGGCACAGAGTAGTATCCATCCACCTGATCATGGGCACAGAGTAGTATCCATCCTCCTCATCATGGGCACAGAGTAGTATCCATCCACCTGAACATGGGCACAGAGTGGTATGCATCCTCCTCATCATGGGCACAGAGTAGTATCCATCTTCCTCATCATGGGCACAGAGTAGTATCCATCCACCTGATCATGGGCACAGAGTAGTATCCATCCTCATCATGGGCATTGCGTAGTATCCATCCACCTGATCATGGGCACAGAATGGTATCCATCCTCATCATGGGCACTGAGTAGTATCCATCCACCTGATCATGGGCACAGAGTGGCATTCATCCACCTGATCATGGGCACAGAGTGGTATCCATCCACCTGATCATGGGCACAGAGTGGTATCCATCCACCTGATCATGGGCACAGAGTGGTATCCATCCACCTGATCATGGGCACTGAGTAGTATCCATCCTCCTCATCATGGGCACAGAGTGGTATTCATCCTCCTCATCATGGGCACAGAGTAGTATCCATCCTCCTCATCATGGGCACAGAGTAGTATCCATCCACCTGATCATGGGCACAGAGTAGTATCCATCCTCCTCATCATGGGCACAGAGTAGTATCCATCCACCTGAACATGGGCACAGAGTAGTATGCATCCTCCTCATCATGGGCACAGAGTAGTATCCATCTTCCTCATCATGGGCACAGAGTAGTATCCATCCACCTGATCATGGGCACAGAGTAGTATCCATCCTCATCATGGGCATTGCGTAGTATCCATCCACCTAATCATGGGCACAGAGTGGTATCCATCCTCATCATGGGCACTGAGTAGTATCCATCCACCTGATCATGGGCACAGAGTGGCATCCATCCACATGATCATGGGCACAGAGTAGTATCCATCCTCCTCATCATGGGCACAGAGTAGTATCCATCCTCCTCATCATGGGCACAGAGTAGTATCCATCCACCTGATCATGGACACAGAGTAGTATCCATCCACCTGATCATGGGCACTGAGTGGTATCCATCCACCTGATCATGGGCACAGAGTAGTATCACACTGATCATGGCACAGAGTATCCATCCTCATCATGGGCACAGAGCAGTATCCATCAACCTGATCATGGGCACAGATGGTGTCCATCCCTGAATGGGCACAGATTAGTACCATGAACTGATCATGGGTACAGAGTAGTGTCCATCCACCTGATCATGGCACAGAGTAGTATCCATCCACTGATCATGGGACGTGTGTCATCCCTATCAGGGCACAGAGTAGTATCCATCACCTGATCATGGGCACAGAGTATCCATCCTATCATGGGCACAGGCGTATCCATCACTGATCATGGGCACAGAGTGGTGTCCATCCTCCTCATCATGGGCACAGAGTAGTATCCATCCATCTGATCATGGGCACAGAGTAGTATCCATCAACCTGATCATGGGCACAGAGTGGTATCCATCCATCTGATCATGGGCACAGAGTAGTATCCATCCTCATCATAGGCACAGAGTAGTATCAATCCTCCTCATCATGGGCACAGAGTAGTATCCATCCTCCTCATCATGGGCACAGAGTAGTATCCATCCACCTGATCATGGGCACAGAGTAGTATCCATCCTCCTCATCATGGGCACAGAGTAGTATCCATCCACCTGAACATGGGCACAGAGTGATATCCATCCTCCTCATCATGGGCACAGAGTAGTATCCATCCACCTGATCATGGGCACAGAGTGGTATCCATCCACCTGATCATGGGCACAGATTAGTATCCATGAACCTGATCATGGGCACAGAGTAGTATCCATCAACCTGATCATGGGCACAGTAGTATCCATCCTCCTCAACATGGGCACAGAGTAGTATCCATCAACCTGATCATGGGCACAGAGTAATATCCACCTTCCTCATCATGGGCACAGAGTAGTATCCATCCACCTGATCATGGGCACTGAGTGTTATCCATCCACCTGATCATGGGCACAGAGTAGTATCCATCCTCCTCATCATTGGCACAGAGTAGTATCCATCCTCCTCATCATGGGCACAGAGTATTATCCATCCACCTGATCATGGGCACAGAGTAGTATCCATCCTCCTCATCATGGGCACAGAGTAGTATCCATCCACCTGATCATGGGCACAGAGTGGTATCCATCCTCATCATGGGCACTGAGTAGTATCCATCCACCTGATCATGGCATAGAGTGGTATCCATCCACCTGATCATGGGCACAGAGTAGTATCCATCCTCCTCATCATGGGCACAGAGTAGTATCCATCCACCTGATCATGGGCACAGAGTAGTATCCATCCACCTGATCATGGGCACAGAATAGTATCCATCCACCTGATCAGGGGCACAGAGTGGTATCCATCCACCTGATCATGGTCACAGAGTGGTATCCATCCACCTGATCATGGGCACAGAGTAGTATCCATCCTCCTCATCATGGGCACAGAGTAGTATCCATCCTCCTCATCATGGGCACAGAGTAGTATCCAGCCACCTGATCATGGGCACAGAGTAGTATCCATTCACCTGATCATGGGCTGAGAGTAGTATCCAACCATCTGTTCATGGGCACAGAGTAGTAACCATCCACCTGATCATGGGCACAGAGTAGTATCAATTCACCTGATCATGGGTACAGAGTAGTATCCATCCACCTGATCATGGGCCCAGAGTAGTATCCATCCACCTGATCATGGGCACAGAGTAGTATCAATTCACCTGATTATGGGCACAGAATAGTATCCATTCACCTGATTATGTCCTGAGAGTAGTATCCATCCATCTGATCATGGGCACAGAGTAGTATCCATCAACCTGATCATGAGCACAGAGTGGTATCCATCCACCTGATCATGGGCACAGAGTGGTATCCAGCCACCTGATCATGGGCACAGAGTAGTATCCACCCTCCTCATCATGGGCACAGAGTAGTATCCTTCCACCTGATCATGGACACTGAGTGTTATCCATCCACCTGATCATGGGCACAGAGTAGTATCCATCCTCCTCATCATGGGCACAGAGTGGTATCCATCGACCTGATCATAGGCACAGAGTGGTATCCATCCACCTGATCATGGGCACAGAGTAGTATCCATCCTCCTCATCATGGGCACATAGTAGTATCCATCCTCCTCATCATGGGCACAAAGTAGTATCCATCCCCCTGATCATGGGCACAGAGTGATATCCATCCACCTGATCATGGGAACAGAGTAGTATCCATCCATCCAATCATGAGCACAGAGTAGTATCCATCCCCCTGATCATGGGCACAGAGTAGTATCCATCCACCTGACCATGGGCACAGAGTAGTATCCATCCACCTGATCATGGGCACAGAATGGTATCCATCCACCTGATCATGGGCACAGAGTAGTATCCACAACCTGATCATGGACACAGAATAGTATCCATCCACCTGATCATGGGCACAGAGTGTTATCTATCCACCTGAACATGGGCACAGAGTAGTACCCATGAACCTGATCATGGGTACAGAGTAGTATCCATCCTCCTCATCATGGGCACAGAGTAGTATCCATCCTCCTCATCATGGGCACAGAGTAGTATCCATTCACTTGATCATGGGCTAGAGTAGTATCCATCCATCTGATCATGGGTACAGAGTAGTATCCATCAACCTGATTATGGGCACAGAGTAGTAGTCCATCCACCTGATCATGGCCACAGAGTGATATCCATCCACCTGATCATGGGCACAGAATGGTATCCATCCTCCATCATGGGCAAAGAGTAGTATCCATCCACCTGATCATGGGCACAAAGTAGTATGCATCCTCCTCATCATGGGCACAGAGTAATGTACATCCACCTGATCATGGCACAGAGTAGTATCCATCCACCTGATCATGGGCACAGAGTGGTATCCATCCACCTGATCATGGGCACTAAGTAGTATCCATCCACCTGATCATGGGCACAGAGTAGTATCAATTCACCTGAATCATGGGCACAGAGTGGTATCCATCCACCTGAATTATGGGCTGAGAGTAGTGTCCATCCACCTGATCATTGGCACAGAGTGGTATCCACCCACCTGATCATGGGCACAGAGTGGTATCCATCCACCTGATCATGGGCACGAGTGGTTCCATCCACCTGATCATGGGCACAGAGTAGTATCCATCCACCTAACATGGGCACAGAGTGGTATCCTCCTCCTGATCATGGGCACAGAGTGGTATCCATCCACCTGATTATGAGGCAGGTCGTATGTTATGTGTGCCTCTGTTAGGGGCACAGAGTGGGATGTTACCTTTGCTCTGCTCCATCTACCTTAGAGATAGGGCACTGTGTGGTATGTGATGTCTTCTCTGCTCTACCTATCTGATCAGGGGCACTGTGTGGTATGTGATGTCTTCTCTGCTCTACCTACCTGATCAGGGGCACTGTGTGGTATGTGATGTCTTCTCTGCTCTACCTACCTGATCAGGGACACTGTGTGGTATGTGATGTCTTCTCTGCTCTACCTACCTGATCAGGGGCACTGTGTGGTATGTGATGTCTTCTCTGCTCTACCTACCTGATCAGGGACACTGTGTGGTATGTGATGGTTGCTCTGCTCTACCTACCTGATCAGGGCACTGTGTGGTATGTGATGTCTTCTCTGCTGTACCTACCTGATCAGGGGCACTGTGTGGTATGTGATGTCTTCTCTGCTCTACCTACCTGATCAGGGACACTGTGTGGTATGTGATGGTTGCTCTGCTCTACCTACCTGATCAGAGGCACTGTGTGGTATGTGATGTCTTCTCTGCTGTACCTACCTGATGAGGGACACTGTGTGGTATGTGATGTCTTCTCTGCTCTACCTACCTGATCAGGGCACTGTGTGGTATGTGATGTCTTCTCTGCTCTACCTACCTGATCAGGGCACTGTGTGGTATGTGATGTCTTCTCTGCTCTACCTACCTGATCAGGGGCACTGTGTGGTATGTGATGTCTTCTCTGCTCTACCTACCTGATCAGGGGCACTGTGTGGTATGTGATCTCTTCTCTGCTCTACCTACCTGATAAGGGGCACTGTGTGGTATGTGATGTCTTCTCTGCTCTACCTACCTGATCAGGGGCACTGATGGTGTATTATGTGTTCTTTGCTCTACCTATATTTTTGGTGGCACAGAGTGATACCCATCTACCTAATTATGGGCACAGAGTGTGATATTATGTGTGCCCTGCTTTACCTGCCCTCCATGGCACAGAGTGGTCTGTCATGCTGTGCCTGGGTTTTGTGCCATGATTGCTTAGCGTTTCACCCCGGTATTGGTGAATATCCTGATATTTTTGGGATTACTCATCAGGTCTGCAGTCACATTGTGCTTTGCTGTGTGCTCCGGATGCACCATCTCATGGTATTATTCTATGTGGCCGTGTTGTGCAGGTTGTTCCAGTGCTTATCTGTAGAATTATGTGATGCACCATTTACCAGCCTATAGATAACAAGCGGTGCTGATATAGGATTGCTGGCCTTGCCTTTCTACCTGCTGTATCGGCTGCATGTGCTGGGATCAGTGTAAATAATCTGTTACGTTCTGGGCATATATTAGTAATGTGAAATAATACTTTCTCCATGGGAGCGCTACACTGAATGCTCTACTAGCAGGGACAACTGAAGAAGGATCTGCACCTCCCAAGGCCGGCTATAGTGTGGAGACCAGTGTGGACTAGTGTGGTGGCCAGCTTAGGTCTCATCCCTGTGTGATCTGTACACTGGGAGCCATCGGGGGTCAGAGAGCAGATGTCGGAGGGAATATCTCTGGCTCCTCTCACACTGGTGTGACTGAGTATGGATAGTAAGTAGTGAGGAGATGCCAGTGCTGCCTGCGCTTATATGGCCATACCTGTCATCTGCATGTGGGATGGTCTCCAGAGTGTAAGACTCTTCACCCAGTATCCCTGTGGCTTATTTAGAAGAAGTGCCAGCAATGTATTTTATGCACCAATACCGGGGCGTCTGTCACTTTTTGCCAGTTTACACACATCTTGTAACTGGTTTCACGCACTCCTTGTACATCTTGGGATGTACTTATACACTGTTTTCCACTTTCCAAGTCTGACAGTCTCTCAGTGCATGAAAACCTGTGCTAGCGATGGAACTAGCATAGATAAAAACCTTCTAGGCCTGGTCCACAAGTGCCACACATGCGTATTGTGAATCCGACACGTAGTTGCTTTGAGAACCAAGACTAATGGTCGGATCCCTGCCGTGGGAGCGCAGCAGATCCTCACGAGGACTAGCACCAGAAATTTTTCAATGGAGCTAATCCTTGGTTTTCACATGTGGTAATAGCTCGCTGCCAATTTCTGCGGCATATCTTTCTTTCCACAGCACAGCTTAAAATCCAGGTGCAGAAACCATGTTCACATGCATGGGATTTGTACTGTCATCAGATTTGATGTGGATTTCGGCATGGAACCTTCTTGAGAATTTGTTGAAACCGGCATGTGTGAATGGGATATAGATTTTTATTTTCTGTCTATCCAGACATTTTAGTGATACGTGATTGTTTCAACATACTTCTACTGTCAGGGTAGACCAGTCCTTTAGGACTGACCCCTGTTGACCGAGGGATGAGTGCTTATGAGAAGGAGTAATGAAGCCACATATATTGGTTGCTATATGCCCCATATATGCCTTTTCAGGTATATTCTCAAACAGCACATCCTTGGCACCCCTGTGATTGAATCTTTGGAAATTGTCACATTATTGTAGCGCTATGCTATTTGTGGTCTGGCCCAGATGAATAGCAGAGCTTCAGATCAACTAAAGGCTGCTTTACATTTAGTGATTATTGTATTATGATTTGCATTACTTGATCATTGTTCAGTGTAAGGCCGAATTCACACATCCATGTTTTTCAAGTTCAAACAGTGATGTATGACTGGCCATGGGTCCACTGACATATACATGAGGCTATCAAGTTCGGGTTGTGAAACCCGCTGCCAATCTGTGCATAGAGAACTGTTAGGCTCACTAGGCAAGGTGGATCCACCAAGCTTATGGTCCCGGTAGGCACATGGGTCACGGGCATCGGTGCAGCAACTAGGAGTGGGACACGGAGACTGCAAGCAGGTAGGCAGGCAGAATGTAGGAAACCACAGACAGGTGGAAGGTCCAGGAGACTGCAAACAAGCAGGCAGAATACGTCAGGAAACCGCAGGCCGGCAGGTAGAGTGCTGGAAACCACAGACATGTAGAGAACGTCAGGAAACAGCAGGAAGGCAAGCAAAATGCAGGAAACCACAGGTGAGCGGATGAAGTCAGGAAACCCCAGGCAGGCAGAAGATGTCAGGAAACCACAAGAAGGCAGTCGGAGTGCAGGAAACCCCAGGCAGGCAGAAGATGTCAGGAAACCACCAGAAGGCAGGCGGAGTGCAGGAAACCCCAGGCAGGTAGAAGATGTCAGGAAACCTCCAGAAGGCAGGCGGAGTGCAGGAAACCCCAGGCAGGCAGAAGATGTCAGGACACCACAAGAAGGCAGGCGGAGTGCAAGAAAACCCCAGGAAGGCGGAAAATGTTAGGAAACCGCAGGCATTCCACCTGCAGAGAAAGTGTGCAGCAAACCAAGGTCCAAGCAACACAGAAGTCTTAATGTAATACCAAGACATAAGGATGTGTCTCAATGAGCCTTATATAGGCCCAGGCAGATGGTCACATGGGAGCACACATTGCTATTTGCAAAGACCAATGTGGATCACCATAGAGTTTAATGGACCGTGGTGAGGGAAGCAAAGCACGGATCCAGGACAGGTACGTAACAAGAACGCGAAACACAGATGAGTGAAACCAGCCTAAAAGCATAAAACATTTGGCCACAAGTGGTCATTTATTGCTTACTACAACCAAAGGCACCAGAGATAGATCATATTTTATTTATTCCATCAGACTAAAAAGGCAAAAATAGTAACAAAACAATGTAGCGATGTTTCAGCCATGTGGCCTTTATCTAACAAGACAAATATAAGAAGCAATAGATACAGACAAACAGATGTGGCAGCTACTGACGGTCACAATGTGTGACCATATTGTTTAAATAGCTGCCACGTGTTTGTATCTAATGCTTTTTTACTCTTGTTTCACTTGATTAATGCCATATGGATAAAATGTTGCTACATTGTTTGCTACTGTTTTTATTTTAATCTGATGGAATGAATAAATAAATAAAGTTTCTCTTTATCTCTGTTAGACATCTTTTCATTCTTTGGCTGGGTGGAAGGTCGTGTCCAGTTTGTGCAGCGTTCTTGTGGTGCATGGGGCTTCTCTGAAATACTCGTGATTACAACTGGATGTTCATATAGTAAAACATAATAATTAAAGTGAAACTGTCACCAGTTTTATACCTTATAAACCCTGTCCATCACCTAATAAAGCATTTGAATGGGTTCCTACAATGTTTATAACCTCATAGGTGCTCCTGCATACCTCCAAAATAGTCTTTTATTTTTGTCACGCTCTGCATCCGATGAGGGTCTCCAGACTGAGCTCAGAGTCTCCTCAGTCCCTCCAAACTACACCTCTTCTATCTTAGTGGAAGTGGATCAAATTGTCGCTGTCATCTACGCAGCATTCGAAGGTTGACGCCTGCGCAGTTGAGCCAAAGACCTGCGCCAGCGCCCTTCGCTCTGCATTTTGAGCAGCCAGCAGCGTATCAGGGAACTGATGATGTCAATGAGAAGCCTGCTTCTGTGCACTACAGGGCTTTGTCCGGCCGTTGGACAAAACGACGCGTGCTTGACCTGATCTCTGCAGGTCTCTGATTCAACTGCACGGTCGCAATATTTCGAGTTCTGTGTGGATGACTTAAAAGAAATTATCCACTTCCATCAAGATAGAAGAGCGGAAAGGACTGAGATGGTGTCAAGTCCGATTCGGAGATGCCCAATTTGCATGCATGAATGAAAGACTTTTTCGGAGATATGCAGGGGCACTTATGAGGGTATCAGGGGTTGTGGGAACCCCATTCACATGCTTTAAAAAGTGATGGCGAGGTTTATAGGGTATAAAACTATGGTGAGAAAACATAATAATATATAATACTAATGCATAATAATGTAAAATAATGGTTAGTAATAGCTTTATTGTTCCCTAACTGCAACCTACATGCGTGAATAGGGAGAGACCTAGGGCAGCGGATGAGGAGAAACTGCTAGGGATCAGCTTCTGCAACTAATCTCCCATGAATCTCGGTCCCGGCGGCTGGTAACCTATATTTTTCCTCTGAAACGCCAGTTTTTCAGAATTAAACACCCGTGGCTGAAGTGTCTGATACATGCTGCCCATGGATCTGACAGCCTGTATCAGTTGTCCGCTTCTCTAGAAGTTATGGAAATGTAAATGTTCATCACCACATGGTGACCACACTATTGAATTTTCCTTTAAAATGCTGTGTGCCATTTTTCTTTTCTTTTGTGGCGTATGGCAGTGTAACAAGCAACACTATTAATTAGTAGAACCCTTAAAAAAAAGGAGTATTGAGTCATGTCTTTAGCTAAATGCCAAAAGGACGGTTTGATATGTGAAAGGACAGATTTCACTGTTGTCTTTGGTGAGACTTCCGCCTGTTTACGGACTCCCTATTTGTAGAAGGGCACAGCCTTGGACATAGATGGCTGCTGTAATCATTAAAAATAATTTAAGCATATGCATGTTAACAATGATACCAAGAAAAAAGGAGTATGGACAACATCATTTTATAAAATTACAAAAGACTTTATTAAATAATATAATGCCAACAATAATGGCACACAATGCAGAATAAAAATGGAGGCAAAAAACTGCAGGTATAAGTGCAGGGGTTGCACTGATTAGTTGGTGACCAGGGTATGATAGAACATATTGGTATAGCACTAAAATCGTGCAAGTAGAAAATACATGGCAATATAAACGTTATATCCTAAAGACCCATAGGATCAGCATTGTCAAGGTACAGTACCATATACGCCATATAGATAGTCACTAGTTCTTACCCTATCAAGCGGTTCAGACTATGCGTCCCCAGCGACCCCCTGACGCGCGTTTCGCGGCAGTGCTTTCTCAAAAGGGGATGTCCTTTTTTCTTGGTATCATTGTTAAACTCTTAGGAGTAACTCATCTTTACCTATGGGCCATGGGGCCAGATTTGGGATGAAGCAACTTTGCTTCAGTATTTTTGCATTTATATTGTTGTATATGACGTTGTGTCTTAATTCATATGCATGTTAAGTAGAACAAATTATTTTGGTAACGAGCTGTGTTCTGCTCTTCTACCGTTCCCAGTGCTGAGAAAACAGTCTCCAGACCGTTTGGGCATCATTATTTGCTAAAGTGAAGGGTCTTGACACTCGTAAATAAAGCTAGTTTCTGAAATGCCTTTAAAAGTTTGTCCAGCTGAAAGTAAAAAGTTCCCGTTAACCTCTCTCAAAGTCAACAATACGACCCCATCAGTCTTTTGTCATACTCTAGTGTTACTCACATGGAGCAAAAGCCTCACAGTACAAGCTATGAAGGGATCATGGTGTAGTATAAGGTAGTGCTGGAAGTTCTCTTTTAGTGATGAGTCCACTTATTTTCAAATTACCGTAATGTTCTTTTAAATGGGTCATCCAGCCCTGATAATGTACATACTATTAGGATTCGGCTCCGCTTACAGAGGTCATCTGGGACCTCATGGATGATTTGTATGCTTGTGGTCAGATGCCAAGTAGATTGTCATTCGCTTCTCTCAGTAGAACATTGCATGCTCACCATTGCTTGATGACCACTGGAACCAGCAAATCATAACAGTGTACATTACGTATGGTTAAAAGAAGATCTCGGCAAATCATCCCTATGTGTGGGAAAGTTAGGTGAGATAACTGTTAGCCGAATGACAGCTATATAACGTGCATGGGGCTTTAAAGGGGTTGAACCCCATTCAGACAATCTTCAATGATTTGTCAAAGAAAATAACAAACCCCGCTGAACTCACTTTACCTGGGACCACCGGTGAGTTTCCGTCACTACTTCGGATGTCTGTCATTGGCTGCGGCACTGATGTCACTCCAACAGTGCTCAGTGGCTCGCTGATTGACTGCAGTGCTGTCAGTGTGACCCCAGTGATGCAATGTATGCCAGACGCTGGGAGCAGTAGCGGAGACTTGCTGATGGAAATGGGAAAAATGAGTACAGTGGGGTTTGTTATTTTTCAAGCAAACTACAGCTGATGCACAACATTGCCTGAAAGAGGAAAGAAGTCTGTGTCTACTACAAATGGGGTATTCCTATCTTTGCAATTTATGGGGTCCTGACTTGCACCAATAGGAATAGTGAGTTGGCTATGTATTGATGGCTCTTTCCATTCACTTCTATGGGAGTACAGAATATTATGTGGCCCCTGGCCAACAGTTCATTGCCATGCTTAGGACATTTGCTGGTCTTGGAGTGGGACCTGCATTAGACTTTTATGGCATATCTGAGGGACATCCTCTTTATGTGAATATATATGAAGATTTCACTCCATTTGGTGACGTTGACGTTCTATCATAAGGCAAGCATCTGGCAGAGTCAAGGGTCAGGTGGCATCACCGTATTGCACAGATAGAATTTCTTCTGCAGCCATTTCAGATTTGTAGACTAACATTTGTCATGTATGAGGAGAATAAATTCCCGAAATTCTACATATGTAGCAGTTTATCTCATATCTGATGAAGACGTCGGAGTTAGCGAAACGTGTATGTTGAATGCATACTTGTGCCAGGTTCTCTGAAGAAAGTTGTGGTCCACTGAAAGCCCACAAGAGGTCATATAGAGAGCCCCAGTCTGTCTTATTCATAAGTACAGCATCCATTCTACCATTGGCCTCGCAGACAGACCCGCTCATTCAGAGGAGATAAAGACAAGCTGGAGATGTGTCTTCTGAAATTCCCGACAGTGAACAGTCCAGTTATTGTAGTGGTTTGTCCTTACTGGAGTCAGGCATCTGGTGTTAAATGTAAGGTTTCATGGCCGCTATACAGAAATGAAACAGTGAAGGCTATTAAGAAGAGGTAAAGTGGCACAGAAATGCCCTCATTAAACATGTCAGTTAGTGCCATGTCTGAACAGTTCATTGTGCTGTCATTTCCTATTAGTGCCCTTGTAGGTTGAATTGTTCTTCCCGGAGGCCAACCATTAAGTATATGGTTAATCTAATAGATCAGTAATAACTTGGTAAGAAGACTGTCTGAGCGTTGTCTCACAGATCAGACATCAAGTTATTAGCAGTTATGATGGAAGCTTTCTTTGTGCATGTGTACACCATGCTTTGAAAGGGCCCATTACTCTGACCTTTCCCACCCCCCTCGTCCTAAACAGCCACCAATCGGCTTTTTTGTACAACCAATTGTTGGTCGTTACCTGGCCTGTTTGGACATGCTGACACAGTAATACAATCGTCCTGTGCACAGGACAATGTGCTGCCGAGAAGAAGGAGCATTTTCTTTGTTCAAAACGACTTTGCTGTACTGTTAAAACCGGCTTATAGTTGGGAATGGGCGGCTTTATGAACACTTGTTTCCCAATCATTAGCCCCTGTAAAAGGGTTAAAGTCAGCTGAAGTCCATCAATTATGAGATTTGCAGTAAGATTTATCAGCATCGCGAGATCAGACGTTTGTGGCCTAGATTACTATTTTTATTTTTTTTTGCCTTACATTTGTGTTTTTGTTAGTGTGCCAGTAGACAAAGTAATGTCTGCAACCTCGCATGAACGGCTCTTGCTTTCTTTTTTTTGGTTTGTTTGTCATTGTTCTTTTGTACTACCATGAACTATGCCTATGTAGCCCCAATGAGATTCATGACAAGTGAAGAATCCACCCACACACATTGGGTATGCACCTGAGGAAGGAGGGACCACCTTCCAAAAACAGTGTAAAAAACGCATGTGTAACATAACCGAGATATTTTTTCGGACCAGATTATCTAGTGTTTTCTTAAATTTGCTTTTTCCCAGATAACTTAAAGGGAATGTCCATATTTGTTTTAATGAGATTCAAAGCATGGAATGTAATAAAATAAGAGTCACTATTACTCACAATAGGAATCCACTCAGCTTTGCTTTTCTAGTTTTGTTCTTTTGTCCTGCAGTTATGATGTGATGTATATTTGCATTAACCACTGCAGCAGTCATATGATTATGCATGGTACATCATTACTGCAGAATAAGGAACAAAGACAAGAGAGATCGGCACTGGAATGACAAGGAAATTACTAAGTGACCTATAGGTACTTTCAATAGGTGGCGCTATAGAGTTTAAGTCCATTTTTTCTCTTAAGAGGCAATTTGCATAAGTGACCTATAGTTATCTAATTTTATCAAGTTACCTGCTTTTGAGACATAGTTTTAAATATTTGGCGCTAGCCATAGCCATTTAGGATGGAATTGAATCCATTTCAGCATTCCCCACCCAACCTTGCTACCTGTCTTAGATTAGGACATCCCAATCCTTGTCTAGATAGAGCCAGAGCCATAATTTACATATCTTGTACTGATGAAGGATAATAAGCCAGAAACAGTTGTATGCAAGTTGAAATAAATTGTTCTATATTGTTATGAGCCTGTATATTTGTTATGTACCAGCGGTTGTGGATATGTACTTGACCACTGGGGGTAGATATGAGCTGGAAGTGAGTATGTACAGTAAATACCTTTTGTTTTTGGGAGGCCTTGTTGTGTAACCTTGGTCTACGTTGGCCTATATATACTGATTCTAATTTAAAATCCCCTGAACATGTTTTAGATGTGTGCTAAGTATTTCCAGCTGCATCAGGCATACTTTTGTGAGCCTTACGTCTTACATAACCTCTCGGAATAAAAGTCAGTCCACAAAATATACTGTGCGAAAAACCTTCCATTCATCTCCATGTGTTATCATTCAGTTGACCACAGCAAGGAGACCTCTAATCCAAAACATCCACCAAGGGTCATGAAGTCTCCCACCTTTCTGAAATCCTGTGTCTTCCACAATATTCTGGTTTGGATGTAAGGTTCCAGTGATAAAGGCGTTCTCCATTAAAAAACACGAGTTGTTTCTTCTTAATTGTGTATTTTGTTTGTGAAACAGTCATCAGGAAATTGGTAGGATGTTTTCTTGGCGTTATTGGCCAGAGATATTACTCTTGTATTTTTCCAATTGCTTCTCTGGAACCTTTCATGTGAAAGTGGTCTAGAATGGTTTTCATCATGGAACACATGTCTTATCTCAGATTATGAAATTATTATTTTGATTATAGCCTTCTAAGTTAAAATGTAGCATCATCCTCCAAGAAGGGAGGGCCGGAACTTGTTTTGTCATCTCCATTCCCCCCCCCCACTCCCGACCTTATTTCAGAACCATATGGAAGCCTGATAGTTCTTTGTATTGCATGAATGAGAGGAATGTAGAGCATTTCAAAGAGGCATTTTCTTCAGCAAAGCACAGGTCTGCTGGACATACAGCTTTAGTAACAAAAGTAACTTCAACTTATTGATAATTCCTATAAAATAAATGAATGTTCCACATTGGAAGCTCCAGGAAGTAACATATCACTGAAGCTGCAGTCCACATATTCATCTCACACTCCATTAATTGCCTTTACGCCTGTTGGAGATGCCGATTACAGTGCAGATGGAGCTACCTCCCGGTCTGTGTTACTCTGTCTACAAGTTAAATAATCTGGATTATACTTGCCCTCCTCCCCTTTACCTTACCTGTCAAAGACGACTTCCAATTTCCTGTTTTGGAAGTTAAAATCAGTTTTTTTTCTCATTCTCTTGTTTCTTTTTTGTTTTTTTTCTCACTTTCTCTCCCATTCTTTTGCTCTCACTTCTGTGCTCTCATGATCGTTACCTCTCTTTTCCTCACGCTTTCTTTTCCTCTGCCTCTTCTCTTTTCCTTCTCTTTTCCTCGGCCTCTTCTCTTTTCCTTGGCCTCTTCTCTTTTCCTCGGCCTCTTCTCTTTTCCTTGGCCTCATCTATTTTCCCCAGCCTCTTCTCTTTTCCTCTGCCACTTTTCTTTTGCTCAGTCTCTTCTTTTCTTTTGCTCTCTCTTTCCCTCTAGTCCTACAAGGAGAACCCCTGCAAAGTGGTTCTCATTGACTTATAAGGGTTGTCCTGTCTTGTGGTAAAAGTCTGCAGTCACTTTATGTGACTGCAGACTTCTGAATCCTTATAACGCGCACATCGCCCGCTGTCAAGATTCTCCGGTATTGCAGAGTTTGCATACTTCCGGCTACATTGCAACTAGATGTGGCAGTCATCATTCAACTCACTTGCATTGATTGAAGCCCTGGTCATCGGGTCCACACGTCACATGCAGATCGCATACTTGCAGTCATGTGACCACCCGGTCTCAGCAGGGACACTGGAGAATCCTGTCTTGTCAGCATGTGGTGCGCGCACTGTAAGGATTCAGAAGTCTGCAGTCACATAGACTGCTTTCATCAGAAGTCTCGACATTCCATTTCTACGGGTAAATATCTTTTCCCTTATATGCTACGTCCTTTATGTTTCTTGTCTGAAACAGAATGTAGATATTCAGAAACATAACATTTGAATGCTATTTTGTCCAGTATTCCTGATTAATTGATTCTTTCATGATGTTTTCTGTTGATTTGACTTTAACATATGGCAGACGACATAAATTTCATGTGCTTAGGCATGAAAAGTGACCTTGTCATTGCTGACCTATTGCTGTCTTCCTGTAGAACCTCATATGGCAAATATATCAGCCATGGATGTGGTCTTTTTGGATCAGTAACTTGTTTAGGTAAGAAAATAAACACCTCACAGAAGTAACAATAATATAGCCAGAGAAGGGTAATGAGTTAGCCAGCCCCCTTCACAAATAGCACTGATCATGTGCAGACTCTGGAAATGCTCGCTATTGTAGAAGGTGGGAGTGACGTTGTCATTACCCGGAACCAGCACCTTTTGAGAGAATGGGACCCCTTTGTTGATTAGAGTATAGAAGTAAGTTGTATTCCTTTCTGTTTTACAGACAATTTGGTGAGTCGTTGGCCAGCTTTATGCACTGATTTTAAGTACGCAATACTCCTGTAATCTTTCCCCATGGCAATTGGACAAAATATAATGTGTCATACAGCTTGTGAGGAAATATTAGTCCTTAGGGCGTTCGTTTGTCTAAAAAGAAATACGGAGTTCTGTGAGTAGAATTCGATTGTAGGTGGTAAATGATTACAGTAAAGGAGTTCTCACACACTACCTACTTTAGGATGGGAGCAATTTCTAAGGCCACGACAAAACGTGCTATTTCTAGTAGAACGAAATAGATATGTTCTTATGACAAATATGACACATAGGTTGAATAGTATCCTAATTTGGGTTAATACTATTTTTTCTCACTATGTTTTCTCATGATAACTTGATTTACATTCATACATTTGTGTTTGGCTTAATATTGACTATGACAAAATGTTGACCTTAGGTTACATGTGGTCCTGTCTATGACCCCATTTGTTTTTGACAGCTTTGGTCTAGGGTAACCGGGTTTTCTTGTTGCCCTTTTGAGCTCGGACTTGTTTTGCACAGGCCTCTTTGTTCATTTCACGGCTGCTCTGCATAATACAGTAGAGAGATGACTGTAACACAAGGACACTTATTAAGAATGCGAGGAATAGAGGTTGGAAAGAACAATACTGGCCATTGTCATTGTAATTAGACACAAAAGACTGGACATTTTCACTGTGCAAGCTGCTCTGAACAGAGGTTAAAGGATTTTACAGATACATTTCAATTCCCTGGCTATTTGTCTTGAATTCAGCTGTTTGAGTAGAGTAAAATCATTGAATTAGAACATTGCGAAAAACATATTAGGAGCCGTGCATGCTCGAAATAATCATGTTTAAACATTGGCAAACTTTATTAAATTGGCAAAAGTCTCCTATGAAGCATTCTCACTAAGCACTGACGCTGGGTCAAAGCTTCTGTTTGGCGATGAGCACATTCCTTCAATAAATGGAAATATTCCTATTATAAATATATATATATGTTTTAGTTCTGAACAATAAAAAAGTTTTATGACATTTTTTATGCTGAGTATTATTGTTAAAATGTAATTTTATATATTTTTTTTTGTTTTCTTTTAAAAGTTTAGACAGATTAGATCAAAGTTGTCAAGACAAGCTGTCTGGATTAGGCTGCTTTCACACATCCGTTTTTTTACTTCAGGCATGATCCGGCGTGTTGCTAAAAAAACGGATCCGGTACCGGATGCGTTTTTTTACCATTGACTTTCATTAGCGCCGGATCGTGCCTGATGTCATTGTGTTGTATCCGTTTTTGTCCGGATCCGGCGGAAATGTACATTCCGGCGGCCGGACAAAACGGTGCATGTAACGTTTTTTTTGTTTACCGGAGCCGCCTGATAGTGCCTGAAGCGGCGCATCAGGCGGCCGGAAACAATAGAAGTCAATGGAACCGGATCAGACTTTTGTGCAATCCGTCAAAAGTCTGATCCGGATTCTGGAAATCAGGGACTACTACTACTACTAAATACTACTACTACTACTACTACTACATTTTCCAGTGTCTCCGGACATCCAAAACCCACTTTTTCCGGGTTTAAAAGTTCAGGTCGGATCCAGCAAAAAAACGGATCCGTTGCATCAGTTTTTTTATTTCAGTGCCGGATCCGTCCCTTCAGGTGTTCGACGGATCATGCCTGATACAAAAAAACGGATGTGTGAAAGAGGCCTTAGTAGGGGTTTCTGACTGTCTCCAAAAGAGAGAGAAGAATCGGGCAAGTTGAATTTTAACTCCTGATCATTTTGTCCCCCTTTTCTCCATCTTTCTTACTAAAGACACTTAAACACAGTCAATGAGATGAGATGTGAGGTGTTTGGACCTGTAAAATGTTTAATATGTGTACCAGATCTAAACTATATAGTAAGGTCGAATTCACACCTCCGTGACGCATATGCGGCTGTCGAGCTCCGGTCAGGAGTCCCGCAGCCGATCCTTGCATCACAGTCCATACTTGGACCACAAAACATGGATTTGTGATTCCAGACAAATATGAAAGGCTGATAACAAATTCTGCAACTTTTGGCCACAGTTACAATAACATGAATTTTATGTAGGTTTTTTTTCTAAAAGTGTGTTTCCTCAGGATCCTATGATCTGGTGTCAGGATTCTATGATCTGTTGTCCATGATCAGGATCCTATGATCTGGCATTTCTCAACAGATCAGAAGTGATATGTGCTAAGTTTGGAATATTAGGTGGTAGAATTCCATTTTTTGAGTCAGTGGGTCTTGTTTTTTTATTTTGTTTAGCAAAAGGGTTGTTGTTAATGATTTGAGTAGACCAAAAAAATTAGGGATTTCTTGCATGAATCAATGTAGAACTATGGAAGAAAACTGAAGTTCCTGAGGAAATCCTGAACTGGGCGAGTAAACTGTATATATTCCTTTATTACGCACATAGCTTTTACTTGGCCCAATAGCAGGAAACTATTTTTTTCTTACACCAAGTCTGTGTAGGAGTAGGACAAAATGAAAATGCCACCAGTGGTTTCAGTCATTTCCCATCCTATTTAAAGGCTGGAGAGAAGGAAACTGTAGGAAGGAAGGTCTAGTTAGCATGGAGCGGCATGACAAATTAAAGTATACCTCCCTTGTATATGTGCTGAAAGATCTAGAATTGTGTAAAAAAATGCTATTTCACTGATGATTGTTTTGTAGTCCAACTTGTGATTTTTTATTGGAAAAAATGTTTGCGAAGTTTCACAATGAAGAGAAAACCGGTCACATGTAATGCCTATACTCTAATCAATTACTTACAGAAGCCTAATATTCAATTGTATAATGTTAACCATGTTATCTTGTGATGTATCAACAACAAAATATATAACTCTGGCACACAGAAAAGAATATTTATAAAGTTTATTGAACAAAATGAACAGGTTGATCACCAAAAAGTATATCTTAAAGACAGAGGACTCTTCAGACAAAAATTTTTTTTTATATCAACGTTTCGGCTGGTTAGCCTTTATCAAGAACAATGTCTGTAATATTATATTATGTCCTTTTCCAACTGCAAGCAGAGTATCAGAGTTCTATACTTATAAGTAAACCGAGGAGTCATAGACAATCCAGGTGTGAAACACCGATGGGAGGGAAACGTCCGGTACCAAAGCGGCGTCTTACCAGTGCTGCAGTCCGCTTTGGTACCGGACGTTTCCCTCCCTTCGGTGTTTCACACCTGGATTGTCTATGACTCCTCCGGTTTACTTATAAGTATAGAACTCTGATACTCTGCTTGCAGTTGGAAAAGGACATAATATATTATTACAGACATTGTTCTTGATAAAGGCTAACCAGCCGAAACGTTGATATAAATTTTTTTTTTGTCTGAAGAGTCCTCTGTCTTTAAGATATACTTTTTGGTGATCAACCTGTTCATTTTGTTCAATAAACTTTATAAATATTCTTTTCTGTGTGCCGGAGTTATATATTTTGATGTTACTCTTGTTTTTCTCCTGGCACCTACAACCTGATTTAGCAGTGAGCACCCCCTATACGCCTATACATCTTGTGATGTATGATGGAAAAGCACTTTTTATGTCCAGTTTCTCTCTGGCACCCCCAGTCAGTACATACAAAGTAAGGAGCAGAAGAAAACTTTAATGTTGCATGTGCAGATGTTTAAAACCCCCCAAGCCTGTTTTCACCTTAATTACAGGCCAAATTTTACTATTCTGACCAGTGTCACTTTATGTGGTAATAACTCTGGAACGCTTCAACGGATCCTAGTGATCCTGAGATTGTTTACTCGTGACATATTGTCTTCATGATAGTGGTTAAATTTGTTTGATATTAGAGTTCAGCAAATTTGTTCAGGTTCCCTCTTATTCGGCTAGCTATAGCGCTTACCGAATAAGCTGCAGAGGGATCGTGCCAGCTGATCAGCTGGTCGGTGCCGCAGCTGCATGTGTCGCGGCTGTGTCACTGTCACAGCACATGCATGGAGAGCACAACAAACAGGGAATCTCCCGCCGGGGGTTCTGTCTGAATCACGTATTTCAGAGATTTACACGTAAACCCCGGTGTAAGCGCTCAGCATAGAGCGCAGGATAAATGTGAGCCAAGCCTTACTCCAGTGAAGCAGAATGAACAAATCAACAGCAGGTGAAGATTTGATTTCTTTGGGTCGGTACGATTACAACGATACCAGATTTATAGCGTTTTTTTATGTTTGGCTGCTGTGACAAACACACTTTTTATTGCCAAAAACTAGTTTTTGCGTCGCCATATTTTGAGAGCTATAATTTTTCCACATTTCGACCAACAAAGTCATGTGACGGCCTGTTTTTTTGCATGACAAGCTAATGTTATCGGTACAATTTTCGAGCACATGACCTTTTTTGATCGCTTTCTATTCCGATTTTTGGTAGACAAAATGAACAAAAAACAGCAATTGTATTTCTTTATGTTCCACAAAATGCAGCTTTATTCTTCAGGTCAGTGCGATTACAGCAATACTATATTTATATTTTTTTGTTTTGGTACTTTTACACAATAAAAATTATTTCATAGACAAAATAATTATTTTTTAACTTTTCTGCTGTTAGATCTGTATTGCGACTTGTTTTTTGTGGGACGAGATGACATTTTCAGCGCTACCATTTTTATTTGCATTCGTCATTTTGGTTGCGTTTTATTACTCTTTCTGTTCTGCGGTATGATGAAAAAGCATTTTTTTTGCCCTGTTTTTTATTTAATATTTTTATGGCGTTCACTGAAGGAGTTAACTAGTGTGACAATTTTATGGGTCAGGACGTGGCAATACTAAACGTGTACTTTTTTGTTTCGTTTTATTTTTTTTTTACATAAAAATATAAATTTATTGGGTCAATATAATTTTATTATTTTTTATTATTTTCTGATATGTTTACAATTTTTTAAAACTTTTTTGTCATTTGCACACATTTGTTTTTTACCTTCTTTTATCAAAATTTTTTTGTACTTGAAGTTTATTATGTTTTCCATGCATATATTTTCAGAGTTCACCTTTTCCAGTATGGCTTTTATATATTTTTGTCCTGAATACTGCACATTGTTTTTATGTAACCTTTGTTTTTGCCACTATTATTTACGGTAATAAAAATATTTATTACTTAATTTCCTGTCTGGAATTCTTTGGCTATCCATTGGTTTCAGGTGTTTGGTCAGCTCGTATGCTTTGAGTGGTTTCCACTTTTTTTCACAGAGCTCCGGGGTTATTTATTATATATATATATATACGCATAGATACCTGTAATATATATTTGTCATATTTGGTGTCTCTGTTGCTCTATTTTCACTCCAGGACATTGAAATGCTTCTTACGAAGCCACTCCTTAGTTACCCCGGCTGTATGTTTCTGGTCATTGTCATGCTGGAAGATCCAGCCATGACCCATCTTCAATGCTCTTACTGAGGGAAGGAGGTTCTTGGCCAAAATCTTGTGATACATGACCCCATCCATCCTCCCTTCAAAGCAGTGCAGTCATCCTGAACCCTTTACAGAAAAGCTCCCCAAAGTATGATGTTTCCCCCACCATGCTTCACGGTTGGGACGGTGTTTTTGTGATTGTACTCATCCGTCTTCTTACTCCAAACACAGCATGTGAAGTTGTTACCAAAAAGTTCTATTTTGGTCTCCTCTGACCACATGACCTTCTCCCATGCCTTCTCTGGATCATCCAGATGGTCATTAGTTAACTTCAAACGGGCCTGAACATGTGCTGGTGTGGGCAGGGAGACCTTTGGTGCCCTGCAGGATTTTAATCCATGACTGCATAGTGAATTACTACAGTAATGGTAATATTTGAGACTGTGGTCCCAGCCCACTTCAGGTCATTGACCAGGTCCTCCCGTGTAGTTCTTGGCTAATTCCTGACCTTTCTCAGAATCATATTAACCCCACGAGGTGAGATGTTGCATGAAGCTCCAGATTGAGGAATATTAACAGTCGTTTTGTGTTTCTTCCATTTTCTAATAATTGCGCCAACAGTCGTTGCCTTCTCACAGAGCAGCTTGCCTATTATCCTGTAGCCCATCCCAGCCTTGTGCAGGTCTACAATTTTTCCCTGTTGTCCTTAGACAGCTCTTTGGTCTTGGCCATGGTAGAGAGGTTAGAGTGTGATTAATTGAGTGTGCGGACAGGTGTCTTTTATACAGGTAATGAGAGTAGGAGGGCTTCTTAAAGAAAAACTACCAGGTTTGTGAGAGCAGGCGTTTTTGCTGGTTGGTAGATGATCAAGTACTTATTTCATGCAATTTAATTCTGTAAAAATCATACAATGTGATTTTCTGTTTTTTCTTTTTAGATTTTGTCTCTCACAGTTGAAGTGTACCTGCGATAAAAAATACAGCCCTCTCCATTCTTTGTAGGTGGGAAAACTTGCAAAGTCCGCAATGTATCAAATACATATGTTCCTCACTGTACATACATAGAGTATCGTTTCACTTAATAAATATTATATGTGTTTGCTCACCCAGTAAAATCTTTTAAAATAACAAAAAACGAATTTGCAGAGCCCTAGAAGCATTACCCATGTAGTCCTTTTCAAATAATTTTTTCTTGACCTTTTTACTAATGAAAAAAATCTTGAAATGAACAAAATAAAAATAATAACAGTTTCATAATGCAAAGGAAGGATAGTAGGAAGTACCAATCCCAAAGTAATCCTATCTTGTTGCCACTCGCAGTGCTTTTCTCACATTTGTACTTGTCCAAATCAATATGTATTTAGATGTGCTGACGCTTCCAACTAGAACATTTCTAATAGCTGATTTGGGGTACTACGAGGCTAGATAGCTCAAAATGTTGTATCTAAAGTAGTTCCAAAAATGGAGCTACCCTTATGACTTAAACAATGCTTTTAGAAAATAGAGAAAGCTATTGTAGTCAGGTGATTTTATTTTTTTCTTTGAGGAAATTCAAGGTATAGGCATCTATCCATTCAGTTGTGCTAAAAACTATCTTAATCAGTACAAACATAGTTGGTGGTGAAGGCCTCAACATCTTCTTGAAGGACTCGGCATCTTCGAGACAGGCAGCCATGCCCAGTGGTTGCCAAAAACATCCAGTGTAGTTAGTGGTTTGGCCGATCTTTGAGGATTTTTTTTTAATCAGTCACTGTCATGATTTTTTTTTATAAAGAAATGCTTTGACGAGGACATTTTTGTGTTTTTTTTGTAGCATGATTTTTCAACAAAGTTATAACTATGCAAAACAAAAATGTGCTAATAGGATGCTTTGATACATTTGAATGGTGTGTGTATGGTTTGCATTTTGACTATATTCAATAAAAATCCTACTGTTCCATATCATCAGACTAATCTTTGATGTTGTGATTGTTACTGTTTTGCTTATATGTGACTATTTTGTGTGTGTGGCTTATCTGAAACTCAGTGATGTCATCAATCAGGGACACTGCTTCTGGTCAAGCATTTCAGAAGAGTGCATGGGATGGCGTCTGAATCAATGGCAGCTGCACATGCTCTTTCTTCTGGCTCATCTGCTGGGTCCTGTCTATATTATATGCTTTAATTTAACATTTAAAAAAATGTCGTAGGATTCAAATCAACATTGGATAGTTGAGCAGTAATCGCTGTGGTCACTTGTCACTTTGCAGTGGACAAGAATCTATCAAATCCCATTCACACATTGAATCTAAAACGGTGCATTTCTCTTAGCGGCTCGCCTCCCTGTATGAATTCTATATGCCCTAACAAATCAAATGTTATCCTATATGGAAAGCGGGGCAGATTAATAAAAATCTGTTCTCACCATACAAAGAGTGGTCTTCCAAAGCAACTTCTTTTTAAGATATTTATTAATGACCTTGTAGGGACCGTAATTGTAAATGACTGGGTAAAGTTGTCACTGAAAAAGACTTGGGTGTATGGGTGGAGGGCAAACTCAACTTTAGTGATCAGTGTCAGGCAGCTGCTGCGAAGGCAAATAAAATAATGGGATGCATTAAAAGAGGCAGATGTTCATAACCAGAACATAGTTTTGTTTGTATAAAAGTCACTAGTATGGCCACACTGGTCTCCAGTGTATAAGAAGGATATAGCTGACCTAGAGCAGGTACAGAGTAGAGCGACCAAGGTTATTAAGGAAATGGGTGGACTACAATATCCGGATAGTTATTAAACTTGGGGTTATTCAGTTGGGGCGATTGTTATGTTTCGGTAGCTGAGGAGTGCAGGTAAAAAAGGCAATACACCAGAGCAGTTGGAATCTATGGGATTGCAGTACCCTGACTAACCACCACAACTAGAGGCAGCCGTGGAGCGTTCCTACGTTGGTCCTAGACGCCTCGTCACAGCCTGAGAAACTAACTACACCTAAAGATAGAAATAGGAAAGCTATCTGCCCCGGAGCAGAACCCCAAAGATAATAGAAAGCCCCCAAACATGTAATGGCGGTTAGACAAGAGGAAATACTGACACAGAAAGAAAATAGAATGAGCAAACGCTGGGGCCCAAACTATCTAAATAGAAAAGGACAGGAAGGGTACTTACTGCAATCCCAGAAAACCCTGAAAAACACCAACTCTACTAATTTCAAAATCACCTGAGATCACACGACCTCTACCACCTAAATTAGCTCTCTGGTGTAACAAAATCAAAACAGCAGCCACTGAAAAAACTGGAAAAAGCAAAAGAACAAAACTCAGAAAATAGAGATAGCTATTGTAGTCAGGTGATTTTATTTTTTTCTTTGAGGAAATTCAAGGTATAGGCATCTATCCATTCAGTTGTGCAAAAACTATCTTAATCAGTACAAACATAGTTGGTGGTGAAGGCCTCAACATCTTCTTGAAGGACTCGGCATCTTCGAGACAGGCAGCCATGCCCAGTGGTTGCCAAAAACATCCAGTGTAGTTAGTGGTTTGGCCGATCTTTGAGGATTTTTTTTTTTAATCAGTCACTGTCATGATTTTTTTTTATAAAGAAATGCTTTGACGAGGACATTTTTGTGTTTTTTTTGTAGCATGATTTTTCAACAAAGTTATAACTATGCAAAACAAAAATGTGCTAATAGGATGCTTTGATACATTTGAATGGTGTGTGTAGGGTTTTTGCATTTTGACTATATTCAATAAAAATCCTACTGTTCCATATCATCAGACTAATCTTGATGTTGTGATTGTTACTGTTTTGCTTATATGTGACTATTTTGTGTGTGTGGCTTATCTGAAACTCAGTGATGTCATCAATCAGGGACACTGCTTCTGGTCAAGCATTTCAGAAGAGTGCATGGGATGGCGTCTGAATCAATGGCAGCTGCACATGCTCTTTCTTCTGGCTCATCTGCTGGGTCCTGTCTATATTATATGCTTTAATTTAACATTTAAAAAAATGTCGTAGGATTCAAATCAACATTGGATAGTTGAGCAGTAATCGCTGTGGTCACTTGTCACTTTGCAGTGGACAAGAATCTATCAAATCCCATTCACACATTGAATCTAAAACGGTGCATTTCTCTTAGCGGCTCGCCTCCCTGTATGAATTCTATATGCCCTAACAAATCAAATGTTATCCTATATGGAAAGCGGGGCAGATTAATAAAAATCTGTTCTCACCATACAAAGAGTGGTCTTCCAAAGCAACTTCTTTTTAAGATATTTATTAATGACCTTGTAGGGACCGTAATTGTAAATGACTGGGTAAAGTTGTCACTGAAAAAGACTTGGGTGTATGGGTGGAGGGCAAACTCAACTTTAGTGATCAGTGTCAGGCAGCTGCTGCGAAGGCAAATAAAATAATGGGATGCATTAAAAGAGGCAGATGTTCATAACCAGAACATAGTTTTGTTTGTATAAAAGTCACTAGTATGGCCACACTGGTCTCCAGTGTATAAGAAGGATATAGCTGACCTAGAGCAGGTACAGAGTAGAGCGACCAAGGTTATTAAGGAAATGGGTGGACTACAATATCCGGATAGGTTATTAAACTTGGGGTTATTCAGTTGGGGCGATTGTTATGTTTCGGTAGCTGAGGAGTGCAGGTAAAAAAGGCAATACACCAGAGCAGTTGGAATCTATGGGATTGCAGTACCCTGACTAACCACCACAACTAGAGGCAGCCGTGGAGCGTTCCTACGTTGGTCCTAGACGCCTCGTCACAGCCTGAGAAACTAACTACACCTAAAGATAGAAATAGGAAAGCTATCTGCCCCGGAGCAGAACCCCAAAGATAATAGAAAGCCCCCAAACATGTAATGGCGGTTAGACAAGAGGAAATACTGACACAGAAAGAAAATAGAATGAGCAAACGCTGGGGCCCAAACTATCTAAATAGAAAAGGACAGGAAGGGTACTTACTGCAATCCCAGAAAACCCTGAAAAACACCAACTCTACTAATTTCAAAATCACCTGAGATCACACGACCTCTACCACCTAAATTAGCTCTCTGGTGTAACAAAATCAAAACAGCAGCCACTGAAAAAACTGGAAAAAGCAAAAGAACAAAACTCAGAAAATAGAGATAGCTATTGTAGTCAGGTGATTTTATTTTTTTTCTTTGAGGAAATTCAAGGTATAGGCATCTATCCATTCAGTTGTGCTAAAAACTATCTTAATCAGTACAAACATAGTTGGTGGTGAAGGCCTCAACATCTTCTTGAAGGACTCGGCATCTTCGAGACAGGCAGCCATGCCCAGTGGTTGCCAAAAACATCCAGTGTAGTTAGTGGTTTGGCCGATCTTTGAGGATTTTTTTTTTAATCAGTCACTGTCATGATTTTTTTTTATAAAGAAATGCTTTGACGAGGACATTTTTGTGTTTTTTTTGTAGCATGATTTTTCAACAAAGTTATAACTATGCAAAACAAAAATGTGCTAATAGGATGCTTTGATACATTTGAATGGTGTGTGTATGGTTTGCATTTTGACTATATTCAATAAAAATCCTACTGTTCCATATCATCAGACTAATCTTTGATGTTGTGATTGTTACTGTTTTGCTTATATGTGACTATTTTGTGTGTGTGGCTTATCTGAAACTCAGTGATGTCATCAATCAGGGACACTGCTTCTGGTCAAGCATTTCAGAAGAGTGCATGGGATGGCGTCTGAATCAATGGCAGCTGCACATGCTCTTTCTTCTGGCTCATCTGCTGGGTCCTGTCTATATTATATGCTTTAATTTAACATTTAAAAAAATGTCGTAGGATTCAAATCAACATTGGATAGTTGAGCAGTAATCGCTGTGGTCACTTGTCACTTTGCAGTGGACAAGAATCTATCAAATCCCATTCACACATTGAATCTAAAACGGTGCATTTCTCTTAGCGGCTCGCCTCCCTGTATGAATTCTATATGCCCTAACAAATCAAATGTTATCCTATATGGAAAGCGGGGCAGATTAATAAAAATCTGTTCTCACCATACAAAGAGTGGTCTTCCAAAGCAACTTCTTTTTAAGATATTTATTAATGACCTTGTAGGGACCATAATTGTAAATGACTGGGTAAAGTTGTCACTGAAAAAGACTTGGGTGTATGGGTGGAGGGCAAACTCAACTTTAGTGATCAGTGTCAGGCAGCTGCTGCGAAGGCAAATAAAATAATGGGATGCATTAAAAGAGGCAGATGTTCATAACCAGAACATAGTTTTGTTTGTATAAAAGTCACTAGTATGGCCACACTGGTCTCCAGTGTATAAGAAGGATATAGCTGACCTAGAGCAGGTACAGAGTAGAGCGACCAAGGTTATTAAGGAAATGGGTGGACTACAATATCCGGATAGGTTATTAAACTTGGGGTTATTCAGTTGGGGCGATTGTTATGTTTCGGTAGCTGAGGAGTGCAGGTAAAAAAGGCAATACACCAGAGCAGTTGGAATCTATGGGATTGCAGTACCTGACTAACCACCACAACTAGAGGCAGCCGTGGAGCGTACCTACGTTGGTCCTAGACGCCTCGTCACAGCCTGAGAAACTAACTACACCTAAAGATAGAAATAGGAAAGCTATCTGCCCGGAGCAGAACCCAAAGATAATAGAAAGCCCCCAAACATGTAATGGCGGTTAGACAAGAGGAAATACTGACACAGAAAGAAAATAGAATGAGCAAACGCTGGGGCCCAAACTATCTAAATAGAAAAGGACAGGAAGGGTACTTACTGCAATCCCAGAAAACCCTGAAAAACACCAACTCTACTAATTTCAAAATCACCTGAGATCACACGACCTCTACCACCTAAATTAGCTCTCTGGTGTAACAAAATCAAAACAGCAGCCACTGAAAAAACTGGAAAAAGCAAAAGAACAAAACTCAGAAAATAGAGATAGCTATTGTAGTCAGGTGATTTTATTTTTTTTCTTTGAGGAAATTCAAGGTATAGGCATCTATCCATTCAGTTGTGCTAAAAACTATCTTAATCAGTACAAACATAGTTGGTGGTGAAGGCCTCAACATCTTCTTGAAGGACTCGGCATCTTCGAGACAGGCAGCCATGCCCAGTGGTTGCCAAAAACATCCAGTGTAGTTAGTGGTTTGGCCGATCTTTGAGGATTTTTTTTTTTAATCAGTCACTGTCATGATTTTTTTTTATAAAGAAATGCTTTGACGAGGACATTTTTGTGTTTTTTTTTGTAGCATGATTTTTCAACAAAGTTATAACTATGCAAAACAAAAATGTGCTAATAGGATGCTTTGATACATTTGAATGGTGTGTGTATGGTTTGCATTTTGACTATATTCAATAAAAATCCTACTGTTCCATATCATCAGACTAATCTTTGATGTTGTGATTGTTACTGTTTTGCTTATATGTGACTATTTTGTGTGTGTGGCTTATCTGAAACTCAGTGATGTCATCAATCAGGGACACTGCTTCTGGTCAAGCATTTCAGAAGAGTGCATGGGATGGCGTCTGAATCAATGGCAGCTGCACATGCTCTTTCTTCTGGCTCATCTGCTGGGTCCTGTCTATATTATATGCTTTAATTTAACATTTAAAAAAATGTCGTAGGATTCAAATCAACATTGGATAGTTGAGCAGTAATCGCTGTGGTCACTTGTCACTTTGCAGTGGACAAGAATCTATCAAATCCCATTCACACATTGAATCTAAAACGGTGCATTTCTCTTAGCGGCTCGCCTCCCTGTATGAATTCTATATGCCCTAACAAATCAAATGTTATCCTATATGGAAAGCGGGGCAGATTAATAAAAATCTGTTCTCATCATACAAAGAGTGGTCTTCCAAAGCAACTTCTTTTTAAGATATTTATTAATGACCTTGTAGGGACCGTAATTGTAAATGACTGGGTAAAGTTGTCACTGAAAAAGACTTGGGTGTATGGGTGGAGGGCAAACTCAACTTTAGTGATCAGTGTCAGGCAGCTGCTGCGAAGGCAAATAAAATAATGGGATGCATTAAAAGAGGCAGATGTTCATAACCAGAACATAGTTTTGTTTGTATAAAAGTCACTAGTATGGCCACACTGGTCTCCAGTGTATAAGAAGGATATAGCTGACCTAGAGCAGGTACAGAGTAGAGCGACCAAGGTTATTAAGGAAATGGGTGGACTACAATATCCGGATAGGTTATTAAACTTGGGGTTATTCAGTTGGGGCGATTGTTATGTTTCGGTAGCTGAGGAGTGCAGGTAAAAAAGGCAATACACCAGAGCAGTTGGAATCTATGGGATTGCAGTACCCTGACTAACCACCACAACTAGAGGCAGCCGTGGAGCGTTCCTACGTTGGTCCTAGACGCCTCGTCACAGCCTGAGAAACTAACTACACCTAAAGATAGAAATAGGAAAGCTATCTGCCCCGGAGCAGAACCCCAAAGATAATAGAAAGCCCCCAAACATGTAATGGCGGTTAGACAAGAGGAAATACTGACACAGAAAGAAAATAGAATGAGCAAACGCTGGGGCCCAAACTATCTAAATAGAAAAGGACAGGAAGGGTACTTACTGCAATCCCAGAAAACCCTGAAAAACACCAACTCTACTAATTTCAAAATCACCTGAGATCACACGACCTCTACCACCTAAATTAGCTCTCTGGTGTAACAAAATCAAAACAGCAGCCACTGAAAAAACTGGAAAAAGCAAAAGAACAAAACTCAGTGGCTGAACTAAACTGAGAAGGCAGAAGCCCCCGGAGGGGACCCAGAAGGCCCCCAAAGAAGTGCAGGACAAAATGCAAAAATATAGCAACAACACAAAAGAAGAAAAATTCTTATCTGGTAGCAGGAGATGCAGACACGACACAGCAGGCTACAAGGAAACTGGAATGAAGGATTCAGACCAGAACAATTGATCACCGGCAACCCTGATGGGAAAATGACTCCCTTATATAAGACCAGTCAGTAACACCTGATTCCCAGTCCTCACAATCTTCACTAGTACCGCTTGTAACCACTAGAGGGAGCCTCTGCTCAGAACTCATCTCAAACCCATTCACAACAGGCGATCTTTTTACAAATATATGAGGGGACAAGTCAATCTAATGGTCTTTTTACACTTAGGCCTGCAATGGTGACAAGAGCATCCTCCACGTCTAGAGTAAAGAAAGTTTAATCATAATCACAGATGAAGATTCTTTACTGTGAGAGCAGTGAGACTATGGAACTCTCTGCCATATGATGTAATGGTTGATTCACTACAAAAGTACAAGGATGTCTTTCTTGAGAAATATAATATTACAAGCAGGTTATGGGCACTAGATTCTGTGGTGGGCCGCTGATCCAGGGAACTAGTCTGATTGCCGCATGTGGATTCGGAAATACTTTTTTCCCCAATATGGAGCTATTAGCGTCTAACCCATGAGGTTTTTGATTTCCTTTGGATCAACATTTTAGGTTGAACTCAATGGACTTAGTCTACACTCAGTGAAATCACTCAGCTCCTGCCTCATAAAGTCCCAAGTATGAAGCAGTTTATGTAAATTCTTACCAAAAAGGGAGTTTCTTTGTGGTTGGTTTCCAGTTGGAAAAGGGCCAGGGCTTTTAATGTCCCGCGATTTGGCCCTTAAATGTTGCGCTCATTTTTTTTAAACGAAGGTGGTTGTCTGGCACTTACTTAATGAGCAGTTGTGCCCCTGGGATCCCTTGATATGTAAAAACGTTATCATCAGATCGACTTTACCATTGTACACAGTTTAGCGCCATCAGAAACGCGCTTTCTCCTAAAACCATAAGATGAAAGCCTTCTGCTTTCTATTGCAGTGTTAAACAATTGACTCCTTCTCCAGTGCTATATCCTTCAATTTCCTTCATGTCCAGCATTCAGTATGACAACGTGCATATAATGTGTAGATGATGAACTTAGGATCTCTTAATAGGATGAATGTCCTCCCTAGTAGACTGTGCCCCCTGGCGCTCTATTAATGAAGCCGCGTCTCCATTGACCCTAAGACATGCGCTGTAATGAAATGCTGGTGCTAGTGGGGATTTATTATGAACTGTAGAAGCCTTTAAGTCTCGGAGATAAATAAAAGTACAGTATTTAGAGCCATCTGGCTAAAATTTTATATGACATATTGGGCATTACATTAATATGCTCAGGACAGAGTTCGTGTATTCACGCACTTGTAGATAATTGATAAAAAATCATTTATTACAAAAGACAGATTTTTACAGCATACTGTTGGTATACAGGGTACAGTACATAAAGGCACATAAGAGTTTACTTTGTAAGCGAGCACGTGCATATAGGCACTTTATTATGTACATCTGGTTGCCGCTTTCACAGTTGCTTTACATATAGATTATTCTTTGAAAAACACCATGAATATAGATTCTTCACTAGATTCAAAATGAAATAGATGATACTCTTTTTTTTTTCAGAATGGATTTTGCAGGTTGTTTTTTGCTCCAAAATCCACATCAAATATCTCTTCATTTAATCTTTGAAAGCGCTTCCTATTGAAATTTTTATGGGAAAATATCATTGCAGTTCATACAGCATGTTTTTTTCTGACCTGGTTATAAGAAAAAAAAAAAGAAGTGACATGTCGTGCATGGATGTTAAAAAACCCCTAAAAATGGTAAACAGAACTAATTAAGTTTCTGGTGTGCATCAGGAAAACCATTTATGTTCAGTTCATGAAAAAAATTACAAAATCATTATCATCACTGTCCCATTGGGCCAATCTAAAATTTTTTCCC
>JARQOD010000005.1:373954369-374056804 GCA_033576555.1 Oophaga sylvatica
AGCAGGCTGTAGGCTTTCTTGAAGAGGTGGGTTGTCAAGTTCCGACTGAAGGAGCTGAATGTGGTTGATAGTTGGACTTGTTGGGGCACAGAATTTCAGAGGATGGGGGATATTCGGGAGAAGTCTTGGAGGCGAGGAGCGAATAAGTGTGGAGGAGAGAAGGAGGTCTTGGGAGGACAGGAGATTACGTGAGGGAAGATATTGGAGGATTAGTTTGGAAAGTTATGGAGGAGAAAGGTTATGGATGGCTTTGTAGTTTAGTGTTAGTAGTTTAGACTGGATACTGGATACGCTGAGGGAATGGGAGCCAGTGAAGGGATTTTCAAAGAAGGGAAGCAAGAGTGTAGCGAGGAGAGAGATAAATTAGTCGGGAGCAGAGTTAAGGATGGACTGGAGAGGTACGAGAGTGTTAGCAGGGAGGCCACTGAAGATGATATTGCAGTAGTCGAGGCAGGAGATGATGAGGGCATACACAAGCATTTTAGTAGATTGAGGTAAGGACGGATCCTGGAAATATTTTTGAGCTGGAGGCAACAGGAGGTGGAAAGAGCTTGGATGTGCAGTTTGAAGGACAGGGCAGAGTCAAGGGTTACTCCGAGGCAACGGATTTCTGGTACGTGGGAAAGTGTGATGTAATTTATTGTGATAGATCAGATAAGGAAGTTTTCTGAGATAGAGGAAAGATGATGAGTTCAGATTTATCCACATTGAGGTTGAGGAAGCGAGAGAAGAAGAAGGAGGATATGGCTGATAGACACTCTAGGATTCTGGACAGCAAAGAGGTGACGTCTGGACCAGAGATGTAGATCTGAGTGTTATCAGCATATAGATGGTACTGAAAGCCATGTGACATTATGAATTGTCCCAGGCCAAGGGTATAGATTAAGAAGAGTAGGGGTCCTAGGACAGAGCCTTGAGGGATGATTAGGTAGTGTGAGAGTGGGAGACGCTGAATGTGAGGTTGGAAAGGTATGAGGAGATCCGTTCTAAAGTTAAAAAATGCTGAAAGAAGTGACATGCTGCAGTTCTCAAAAAGCAGCAGTTTTCCAACTCAGTAAGGGAAAAAAAATTGTGTGCATGAGATTTCTGAGATCTCAGAGCTTTTGCTGATACTGTAAAAAGCAGATGAGAACAGTATCGCAAGCAGAGAGGAGGTGCAGGATGAAGACCAGCGATTCCCATTGGACTTGACCGCCCCCTGGTTGAGTATAATAAAAAATGTTTTTTTTGCCTTCCAGGGTTAATTGGACTCATGTGTACAGCATGCTAGACTACTGTCACATGAGGCTGAATAGTTGTGACCATAGGTTATATGGGAAAAACCTGGTGATCCCCTCCTCTACACTGCGTACGTTTGTAGAAAGGTTTTGGGGATAATATTTTTCAGTGGCCCTGGCGTTTGCCTATCATGGCTGTCACTTATTAGTTTCAGGTTCCTTTCCACACCAATGGTAAACGCTCCATCATATATCAGTTATCTGACGGCCATTTCCATCAAGATGACGATATCAATAGCACTTGAAAGAGGTGTGCACACGTCTTGTCATAAATGTCAGCGTGGGTGACATTTTCATTTACTAATTATGTTGCCAATATTGATAATATTAATGGATGGATATTATGGGGTATCAGTAAAGCCTGGCAACATTCAGCAAAAATCAATATTCGCGCTCCGACTGTGGTATTAACCATTATTACAGTGACTGGAATACACTTCTAAGGTCAAACTGCAGGATATTTTCCTACACAGTCCAGCTTTTCTCACTAATTACATGGGGATTCAGACCAGTAACGTTTCCTGGGGGCTGCTGCTCAAGGGCACATAAGCAGAATGAATCCGCTTATTTAATTAGATAATATTTTTCCATGTAAAGTTTTCTGTTATCATGCGAACATGGATGGGTTTTCTGACTTGTTCAGTTCCCCTCTGCATCCTAATGTGTGCCTATTCGCTGCTCTCCCTGTACACCTAAATTGGCATTCTGTATGGATGCTTGGAAAAGTGTTAAACAGATTTATGAGAGCAGAGGGGATTGCTTCTCTCCCTTACTTGATAAAAATAATTGAAGCTTGCCTGATTAAATGCTTCCACATGTAGAGAGAATCTTTTATTCCAGTCATGTCCCTCTTATCAAGCCGTAGCTCTGTTCTTCTGACAATCACACTGCAGAAGCCCAGGACATCAGAAGAATTGGGAATTACTCCGAGACCCACAAGAACCGCAACACAAAGGGCTCCACTCAAATTGCAGAACTTTTGGAACATGAAGCGTTCTTTTCTGCTGGACTCGTACAGAATTAAAAAACAAGACAAAATGTGTCATTATAATGGCAAATATCCAACTCCTGGCATCGTCCATTTTAATTGGAAGAGCACGTTATTGTACTTGGTAGCAAACAAAAATATTTTCTGTCTCGTGTATTTGATGTCTGCAGCGACCATCCCTAGCTAACTCTTATTGATCAACAATGCTCTATATCTTGCCACTTATGCCACATTTGCTATGATTCTTGCCATATTTGATTCTTGCCTCATTTGCTATGATTCTGGACGTCTACCACATCAGCTTTGATTCTTGCCATATTTGATTCTTGCCTCATTTGCTATGATTCTGGACGTCTACCACATCAGCTTTGATTCTTGCCACATTTGCTATGATTCTGACCACGTCTACCACATTTGCTTTGATTCTTGCCACATTTAATTTGATTCTTGCCACATTTGCTATTTCGGACGCGTCTACCACATTAGCTTTGTTTCTTGCCACATTTGCTATGATTCTTGCCACATTTGCTATGATTTTGGCCACGTCTACCACATTTGCTTTGATTCTTGTCACATTTGCTATGATTCTGGCCACGTCTACCACATTTGCTTTGATTCTTGCCACATTTGCTATGATTCTTGCCACATTTGCTATGATTCTGGCCACATTTGCTATGATTCTGGCCATGTCTACCAAATTTGCTTTCATTCTTGCCACATTTGCTTTGATTCTTGCCACATTTAATTTGATTCTTGCCACATTTGCTATGATTCTGGCCACATCTACCACATTTGCTTTGATTCTTGCCACATTTGGTATGATTCTTGCCACATTTGCTATGATTCTGGCCACGTCTACCACATTTGCTTTGATTCTTGCTACATTTGCTATGATTCTGGCCACGTGTACCATATTAGCCTTGATTCTTGCCACATTTGCTGTGATTGTGGCCACATTTGTTTTGATTCTTGCCACATTTGCTATGATTCTCGCTACGTCTACCACACTAGCTTTGATTCTAGCCACGTCTGCCATAATTGCTAGATCTGCCTTTCTTGCATATGTGATTGCAGAATAAAACGTTGTCTTTAAACCATAAGTGGCACTTACAGGCGTGATTTGAATTCAGGATTTAGTGCTATAGGAGCAGTTTTGAGCGGTTTTGGAACCTGACAAGTTCCCGTTCCGTGCTATGAAGGCTTTCTGCTAATATCAGCTGTTATATTGTAGCAGTTTGTTACTACTCCACAAAGCTTTCCCAAATACATAATGTGTGTTGTTGATTTTATATTTATTTAAGGTGTTCTAAATTTTAAACCTTGATTTGATAAATGAATGCCACTGTTCAGTAGTGTTGATTAGTGGTGGTACTGAAACCCATACTGATCAGCAAACCAAGAAGTAGAAGAACTCAGCCAATCCTCCATTGTGACTGAGTGATGTATGGACCTGTAATGAAAGGTCGGAGAAGCCCAGCGCTTGTACACTGCAGTACTTTGCCCTGCCCTCAACAGGGCATATAAGTACGCCTGCGCAGGGACGCGATGCCCGAGAGCTTGTGAACAAGCAGGAGGGCGACATCACAAGAAGATGCGAGGCGCCGGACACGGACCTTCGACACCCATCGGACCGGACCGAAGCACTGGTGAGTATAAATATAATAAAACTTATTTTTCTTATCTTGTAGGTCGGATCGGGGGCTTATGTACAGCATAATAGAATGCTGTAGATAAGCCCTGAAAGGCGGTGGCCGCATCTTATATCGGCCAAAACTGCTGACAGGTTCCCTTTAAATTCCACTGTCAATCTCTGATATTGGCAGTTAGTGCGAATGTCCTGCACTAACACGATAATGGTGACCTGATAGGTTGCTATGGCAGCCAGGAACCTATTGAACGCCCCACAACTTTCATCTTTTTACTCCAATTAAGCATCATAGGATCATATGAGATTCTCATTTCTTCTAAATAATATAATACCAAAATGTTACAGTTTATAGAGCAAGATATCAAACTATTACAAATTCAAATCCCATAAGGGGACTAAAGACATAGTATAAGAGATAGGGAAAAAGTATTTTAAGTATCTAGAAGTTGTCCAGATATCAGAGAACTGTGTTTGTACAAGTGTAAGAGGAAAATGTTTAAGTGAAGTCATAGGATTTATTCCTTTTCTTTCAGTTTGTGGGGATTCTTGTACCACTGTTATCATATCATGTGTGTGACTTGAGTGCTACTCTAGAGAAGTCCAATTTGTAGGCTTGCTTAACAGGAATTTATCAGTAAGATCAACCTTCACCCCAAACCACATATATGGTCATGCCAGTCATTGAAAGCCAAATCCATTAACATATTTCTATTTTTCTATTTGTTCCTGCATTCCCATGAAATTACCGTTTACATTTAAGGTAAATACAAATAATGCATTAAGTGCTCTGGGCATGACAGAGCACTTAACAAGCCTCTGCCTATGGAGGTTGTTTTACCACCCACACCAGCCCGTTTGGCTTGAGTAATGTCTCACTGTCTGTGTGACATCAGGTGCCAAGCAAGGAAATCGGACAATGAGCTATCAATCATGCTAAAGATGCTTGTGCTCGTCGGGGAAACAACTTCAAGGGACAGAAGCTCCTTAAGGGCTCTGTCAAACTCAAAGCACTTAACACTTAATTTGCATATGGATGGAAGCGCTAATTTCTCTGGAATTCAGAAACATATAGAAGATGTAAAGGTGTTGATGGATTTATATTTCAAAGATCTGCATATCCATATATGTGGTTTGTGGGCTTGATCTTATTGAGCGACTCTCTTTAAAGAGGTCCGAGTGCCGGCAGCAGTGTCGGGTGTTAATGCGAGAGACTCTTGCGAGTGACTCTGGCCTAAAGGAGATTTTGGCATGCAGAGTGGGATCTTGCATCCCTCACTGACCCACTCATATTTAAAGGGGAATTTCCAACTCCAAGATCCTATCCCAATATGTAGTAGGTGTACTAATAATAATATTAGCAAATACCTACAATTAGAAATGTATAGTTTTTCAGATTCCCTATGTCTCTTTCCTCATGTATAGTCATTGTAGGACCCTAGGTATCCATGGTCACAAACACTGATATAGTGACAGTTAACTAGTTGCTAGTGGTCGTAACCATGGATACCTAAAGTCCTGAAATCTCTGCACAAGAGGAAAGAGACATAACGAATCAGAAGAACTATACTACATTTCTAATTGGAGGTATTTGCTAATATTATTATTATTAAATATTACATATTACAATACTACATATTGGGATAGGATCTTGGAGATGGAAATACCCCTTTAACTAAAGCAAAGCAGCTGCATTATGCACACAAAAGCTGGTAACATCTTTACACCTTTAAATGCATTGATAACACGCCAGATCTCGCACTTTTCCACTGAGTAGGACGGCAGAGGGTTGTGGGATCCATTGTGGTCCAGTTTTGGTCAGGTTGGTAGGGTGACATAGGGACACTTCTGGGCTTTTTTTTCACGTTATGTTATTTAGTAAACTCATGTTATCTGCGGTACACATTGTTTTTTTAAGTATAACGGAAAGCCACAGATGGTTGATAGTTTCCTCTGAGAAGTGGTTATAACCATGTGGGTTTTCCACTGTACCCAGCTCTCTTCTCTTAGTTCATGTATGGCATTGGCTGTTGTATGATTTATAGCCATTTACAGTAGTTTAGTCACTTGTATTTTATGGATTCCACTAAGGAAGGTTCAGTGAGGGTCAGGGTTTTGTAAGGCAGGATGCATCTGGGTGAAACATGCACAGCTCAGCCATGACAGGGCCGACCTCATGTTTCCAGGATAGCCCATAATTCTGCATGCTGTCCGAGCTGACTGGATCCAGGGAGCTCAATCACAGTGATGGAGAGTAGCAGCTCATTACATAGTAAGTAGTTCTCGTACGTGGTGGGCATCTAGGGTGAGTCTGCATGGCACAGTACAAGGAGCCTGACATTGAATTGTTATTGATCCGTTGTAGCCTTCGGAGCAGCACTCTGCATCTCAGAGGAGCCATTGTCCTGCAGTATAAACTATGTATTCACACAGCAGGGCGGACACTTTTCTTTTACTCTTCTATACTCCTATATACTGTACCTACAATGAATAGTTTCCATAATGTCTTTAAAGGAGTGACGCTGGAACTTTCATGATGTGTTCACCCATTTTGAGTTGACTTGTGTGTTATACATACATTCTTGGAAAGTTTGTTATATTGTGACATGATGATACTAAATGCAGCTAAAAACTGTATTCACTTCTAAACACTAAAGGCAGAATCTGATGTATAACCCACATGAAGCATACCAAGAGATACGTCTTGTTTTACTTCTTAGTGTGCTCAATCTGTGCTATATTACCATGTAATTAACCCATTAGTAATAATACTATGCATTATTTATCTGCCTTTATTGTATAAGAAATAGTTCTGAATCTTCTGTCATACACGCATTGTATATTAATAAGGTAAGCATATGACAGAGTATGAATCGGACCTCAGATATTACAAGTACTTCTGTGGCTTAGCGGTGATGTGCGCCAGATCCTGACAAATGTATTTTGTGAATGCGAAACATTAAATCGCTGGCATTTATGAGTTTGCTATACTGCACCCTTGTTGTACATTTATTATCCGCATTGTCACAATGTTAGTAGGAAGAATGTGCTCTGTTGTCTCGCAAACATCACATTAAATCCTGCTGCGTAACATATAACGATAAGATGTCATCTATTTCATGATTTCCTGACAAAAGTCCCTCTGCTAAATTCATGAAAAGGAAGCGGGATGGTTGAGATGAATCCACACTGGGGTTTTCTGGATCGGGGTTTAGCCCGTTTTACTTCAATTTCCTGTAGTTAACTTTGTCAACATTTCAGAAAAGATGCTTTTCAGAAAATGTTGCAGTCAGACACATGAATGGATACTCAACTCATAGGTGATGCAAATGTAGGTTTTGCTACTGAATGGATGCTCACAGCTGTACACTGGAATCTGTTAGAAATGTCATAAATAAGAGAGATGGGACGATCTTTTGATATTCAAATTCGCCGGTTACAGTGAAGCTTTCGAAAAATTTTATTTGCAGCAAATAAATAATATATATAATAATAAGAGCTTACACTCTTTAGGAGGGCTAGAGATGACCTTGCTTACCATAAGAGCTTATACTCTATAGGAGAGAGAGAGAGGACCTCATTGTCCATAATAGATTACACTCTACAGGAGAGAGAGGACCCCACTGACCATAAGAGATTACACTCTACAGAAGAGAGAGAGGACCTTACTGACCATAACAGATTACACTCTACAGAAGAGAGAGATAACCTTACTGACCATAAGAGATTACACTCTACAGAAGAGAGAGAGAGAGGACCCCACTGACCATAAGAGATTACACTACAGAAGATAGAGAGGGAGGAGCTTACTGACCTTAAGAGATTACACTCTACAGAAGAGAGAGATAACCTTACTGACCATAAGAGATTACACTCTACAGAAGAGAGAGAGAGAGGACCCCACTGACCATAAGAGATTACACTACAGAAGATAGAGAGGGAGGACCTTACTGACCTTAAGAGATTACACTCTACAGAAGAGAGAGATGACCCTACTGACCATAAGAGATTGCACTCTACAGAAGAGAGAGAGGGAGGACCTTACTGACCATAAGAGATTACACTCTACAGAAGAGTGAGAGGACCTTACTGACCATAAGAGATTACACTCTACAGAAGAGAGCGATAACCTTACTGACCATAAGAGATTACACTCTACAGAAGAGAGAGAGAGGACCTTACTGACCATAAGAGATTACGCTCTACAGAAGAGAGCGATAACCTTACTGACAATAAGAGATTACACTCTACAGAAGAGAGAGTGAGAGAACCCCACTGACCATAAGAGATTACACTCTACAGAAGAGAGAGAGAGGACCTCATTGTCCATAATAGATTACACTCTACAGGAGAGAGAGGACCCCACTGACCATAAGAGATTACACTCTACAGAAGAGAGAGATAACCTTACTGACCATAAGAGATTACACTCTACAGAAGAGAGAGAGAGGATCCCAGTGACCATAAGAGATTACACTACAGAAGAGAGAGAGGGAGGACCTTACTGACCTTAAGAGATTACACTCTACAAAAGAGAGAGATGACCCTACTGATCATAAGAGATTACACTCTACAGAAGAGAGAGAGGGAGGACCCCACTGACCATAAGAGATTACACTCTACAGAAGAGAGAGATAACCTTACTGACCATAAGAGATTACACTCTACAGAAGAGAGAGAGAGGATCCCAGTGACCATAAGAGATTACACTACAGAAGAGAGAGAGGGAGGACCTTACTGACCTTAAGAGATTACACTCTACAAAAGAGAGAGATGACCCTACTGATCATAAGAGATTACACTCTACAGAAGAGAGAGAGGGAGGACCCCACTGACCATAAGAGATTACACTCTACAGAAGAGAGAGAGAGGACCTTACTGACCATAAAAGATTACACTCTACAGAAGAGAGAGAGGGAGGACCTAAAGGCACTGCCACACTTAGGCCTCTTTCACACATCCGTTTTTTGACTTCAGGCATGATCCGGCGTGTTGCTAAAAAAACGGATCCGGTACCGGATGCGTTTTTCTACCATTGACTTTCATTAGCGCCGGATCGTGCCTGATGTCATTGCGTTGTATCCGTTTTTGTCCGGATCCGGCGGAAATGTACATTCCGGCGGCCGGACAAAACGGTGCATGTAACGTTTTTTTTGTTTACCGGAGCCGCCTGACAGTGCCTGAAGCGGCGCATCAGGCGGCCGGAAACAATAGAAGTGAATGGAACCGGATCGGACTTTTGTGCAATCCATCAAAAGTCTGATCCGGATTCTGGAAATCAGGGACTACTACTACTACTACTACTACTACATTTTCCAGTGTCTCCGGACATCCAAAACCCTCTTTTTCCGGATTCAAAAGTTCAGGTCGGATCCAGCAAAAAAACGGATCCGTTGCATCAGTTTTTTTATTTCAGTGCCGGATCCGTCCCTTCAGGTGTTCGACGGATCATGCCTGACACAAAAAAACTGATGTGTGAAAGAGGCCTTAGCGATCGCACTAGTGATCACAGCAACGACTTAACCTGGCGAGATCGCTAGTGCGATCGCTATGTGATCGCTAGTTAGATTCCAAACACAACTCATTAGCGATCTGTATAATGACCTCTGCGGTCGTTGGGAAAACTTAGTCCCACCTGCGATGCTGGTGAAGTCGTTCATAAAGGGTGTCACACTCAGCGATTCAGGCTCACCAGCGGGACACCAACGACCAAAAAACGTCTCAGAACGTTTATAAGCGATCAGCGACATCTCAGCAGGGGCCACATCGCTGCTACATGTCACACACCGCTAAGTCGCTAACGAGATCGCTACTGCGTCATAAATGGTGATGCAGTAGCGATCTCGTTAGCGATCGCTAGCGATCTCGCTTAGTGTGGCATACCCTTTACTGACCATAAGAGATTACACTCTACAGAAGAGAGAGATAACCTTACTGACCATAAGAGATTACACTCTACAGAAGAGAGAGAGGACCTTACTGACCATAAGAGATTACACTCTACAGAAGAGAGAGATAACCTTACTGACCATAAAGGTACTGCCACACTAAGCTATCCCGCTAGCGATCTCGTTAGCGTTGCATACTAATGAGATCGCTAGCGGGATTGTTTCTATATCGCTAAATGCTACCGCATTTAGCGATATAGTTAACGACGCTATCGCCGTTAGCGATCTTCTTAACGACTTTAGCGGTACAAAAGTACCGCTAAATCGCTAAGAAAAGGTGCCACACAGCGATTAGATACTTACCCAGCGGGAGCGCCAGCGATGAAATAGGGTCCGGAACGATTCCAGCGACGAGCGAGATCACAGCAGGAAGCTCGTCCCTGGAAGCTGCCGCACTGAACAATATCGCTAACGGGATCGCTAAATAGTGACGTTTTTTAGCGATCCCGTTAGCGATATTGTTTAGTGTGGCATACCCTTAAGAGATTACACTCTACAGAAGAGAGAGATAACCTTACTTGACCATAAGAGATTACACTCTACAGAAGAGAGAGAGAGAGAGGACCTTAAGCCCCCGTCTCACACAGCGATCTCGCTAGCGAGATCGCTGCTGAGTCACTAGTTTTGTGACGCAGCAGCGATCTCCCCAGCTATATCGCTGTGTGTGACATTCAGCGACGATCAGCCCCACTGCCGGGTATCACTGATCGTCGCTGAATGTCTTGAACATTTTTTTGATCGCTGGTCTCCCGCTGGCCAGCACGCATCGCTGCGTGTGACAGGCGGGAGACCAGCGATCCGCTGGTAACCAAGGTACACAGCGGGTTTCCAGGTGCGGGGCTGTGCCTGGAAACCCGCTGTGTACCTTGGATACCAGCGCCCTGATGCAGGGAGCTGGTAACCAAGGTACACAGCGGGTTTCCAGGCACCGCGCAGCACCTGGAAACCCGATGTGTACCTTGGTTGCCAGCTCCCTGCATCATGGCGCTGGTATCCAAGGTACACTGCGGGTAACTAAGCGATGTTACCCGCAGTGTCGCTGTGCTGATCACTGCCCTGAGCTGCCTGTTTGGCAGCTCAGCAGCGATAATGTAGCGATACACCAGCGATCCTGATCGTTGTCGGGATCGCTGGTGTATCGCTATGTGAGACCCAGCCTTTACTGACCATAAGAGATTACACTCTACAGAAGAGAGAGATAACCTTACTGACCATAAGAGATTACACTCTACAGAAGAGAGATAGAGAGGACCTTACTGACCATAAAGAGATTACACTCTATAGGAGAAAGAGAGTACCTTACTGACCATAAGAAATTTCACTCTACAGGAGAGATAGAGGACCTTGCTGACCATAAGAGCTTACACTCTACAGGAGAGATAGAGGACCTTACTGACCATAAGAGCTTACACTCTACAGAAAAGAGAGAGGACCTTACTGACTATAAGAGATTACACTCTATAGAAGAGAGAGAGGACCTTACCGGCCAAAAGAGCTTACACTCTACAGGAGAGAGAGGACCATACTGACCATAAGAGCTTACACTCTACAGGAGAGAAAAAATAGGGGACAATGCTGATTATAAGAGATTACACTTTGTAGAAGAGATAGGTAGAAGAGATAGAGGACCTCACTGACCATAAGAGCTTACATTCTACTGAAGAGAGAGGGGACTTTACTGACCATAAGAGCTTACACTCTACTGAAGAGAGAGAGGACTTTACTGACTATAAGAGCTTACACTCTACATGAGCGAGCAATAGAGGATACTGCTGATTATAAGAGCTTAAACTCCGTAGAAGTGCTAGAGAGAACCTTGTACTTCCATAAGTTCTCACACTCTACAGAAGAGAGATAGAGGACCTCACTGACCATAAGAGCTTACACTCTATAAGAGAGATAGAGGACCTCTCTGACCATAAGAGCTTACACTCTATAAGAGAGATAGAGGACCTCACTGACCATAAGAGCTTACACTCTATAAGAGAGATAGAGGACCTCTCTGACCATAAGAGCTTACACTCTATAAGAGAGATAGAGGACCTCACTGACCATAAGAGCTTACACTCTATAGGAGAGATAGAGGACCTCACTGACCATAAGAGCTTACACTCTGCAGGAGAGATAGAGGACCTCTCTGACCATAAGAGCTTACATTCTATAGGAGAGAGAGAGGCCCCTGCTGACCAGGAGAAAGAGGTAGTGACGTGGACTCCTGAATCCCTGAATGTGTTATTATCAGACTACTTCTATTTAAAACAGTTGTGTTGTTTTATGTTAGAATATTTGTTTTGTATGTATATAATTCACCCTTCCTTATTTTACTATATTCTGATCCTCTGCAGAAGTCATTTTTATATTTATATATGAATAGTTAATATCTAAACTGAAAGTTAGCTGACTTCCTAAATATAAATTTCCACATTGCAATATACTGAATGTCAGGTTGGGAACACATTACGGTTTTCATTTTCTGCCTTTATGTACATTATTTATGTCTTCTTATCTTCTTCTCTAATATGCCACGATTCTTGGTGGATTACGGCTAAATTGCATATGTTTTGTTTTAGGAGAAATCTGATACTGGCTCCACATCATTACAGCTGCTATCCCCCCAAAGTGAAGTAAGTGTAACAAGTAATTATTTTTCTGTAATTTCTTTTAATGTAATTATGTAATTCTTCACTCTACTTCACCCCACCACTGAGAAACTGTGGCTAAATCCATATTTCTATTTTAGGATTCTGTAGGGTTAAACAGCACGTTATCTACACCAGAGACGGAAAGGAAGTAAGTCAAAGTTTTAGATTTGTCTTGTACCTAGCATCGCTTGATGTTCGAGAAAAAAACAATAACACATATTGTATTGCAAAAGTATTTACCCCCTTGGCATTTCTCATGTTTTGCTACCTCACAGCCTGGAATGTCACTGTTTTTTTTGAGACTTTGCATTAGTTCATGTAAAGAACATGCCTACAACTGTGAACATTTGGTTTTCTTTTTATTGTGAAGCAAACAACAAATAAGACAACATAACTGAAAACTTCAGTGTGCATAAATGTTCACCCCTCTTAAAGTCAGTTCTTGTAGAGCCTCCTTTTGCGACAGTTACAGCTGCAAGTCACTTTGGATAAGTCTCTATGAGCTTTACACATGTTCCCACTGGGATTTTTTCCCATTGCTCAAGGCAAAGCTGCTCCAGCTCTTTCAAGTTAGATGGTTTCCTCTGGTGGACAGCAATCTTCAAGTTTGACCTCAGATTCTCAATTGGAGTAAGGTCTGGGCTGTGACTAGGCCACTCCAAAACATTTACACGTTTCCCCTTGGGAAATATGCAAATTGTCTCTTCAGAGAGGAAGAGGACTAGAACTCTAGTGCCACCTATTGGAAGTAGCAATCCTAAAATTCAATGTCAACCCTTTAACGAGCCTTGTCACATGACTTAGGATAAAAGCCAAACCAGAATCTCAATTTGCAGACACTGTGTTTCGGGGTACTTCCCCTCGTCAGTGCAAAGTGTGAGATCTGGTTTGGCTGTGTGAGAGGCGTCTGACCGATATCCAAGAAGTATCGTTTATCCTTTGCGGAGATTGACATGCTAAGCATGCCGAGATGAGGATCTCGGCATGCTTGGCATGTCAATCTCCGCAAGGAGAAACGATACTTCTTGGATACACGTTTACCACTCGAGTGTTGCTTTAGCAATATGCTTTGGGTCATTGTCTTGTTGCAAGGTGAATCTCAGTCCCATTCTCAAATAACTGACAGACTGAAATAGGTTTTGTTCAAGGATAGCCCTGTATTTCGCACCATGGAAGAGCGCCAGGGAGGCTAGTCCTGATCTGGCACACCCCAATAAGTTTGCAAAGTTGGCAGATGAGGGGGGTTGTCAGTATAGGGGTAGCACTGCTGCAGCCAGGCATGTCCTCTGAAAGCCGGGGGAGTGTCTGCTCCAGTAAGGGGGGAATTAGGAGAGCAGGGCAGGCCAGACAGGTGCTGCTAGTGAGGGACTCAATTATTAGGGGAACAGATAGGGCAATCTGTCACAAAGACAGGGATCGTCGAACAGTGTGCTGCCTACCTGGTGCTCGAGTCCGACACATCGCTGATCGGGTTGACAGATTACTGGGAGGGGCTGGTGAGGACCCAGCGGTCATGGTGCACATTGGCACAAATGACAAAGTTAGAGGTAGGTGGAAGGTCCTTAAAGACGATTTCAGGAAATTAGGCTACAAGCTTAAAGCAAGGACTTCCAACGTGGTATTTTCTGAAATACTGCCTGTACCACGTGCCACACCAGAGAGGCAACGGGAGATTAGGGAGGTTAATAAGTGGCTCAAGAATTGGTGTAGGAAGGAGGGGTTTGGGTTCCTGGAGAACTGGGCCGACTTCTCAGTTGGCTACAGGTTCTATGCTAGGGACGGGCTGCACCTCAATGGGGAGGGTGCAGCTGTGCTGGGGGAGAAAATGGCTAGAAGGTTGGAGGAGTCTTTAAACTAGGGACTAGGGGGGAGGGTATTCATTTTATAGGAGGGGAAGGCAGTACAGATAGAGACCTGGGCACAAATAATGAAATTGGGGGTGGGGGTGGCATGGGGGGTGGGGTCAGAACAGTTAATAATTTAAGAAAGAATAGAGGTACAGAGAGATACATAACGTGCATGTGTACTAATGCCAGAAGCCTCACCAACAAAATGGCGGAATTAGAATTAATTTTGTTGGAACATAATTATGACATGGTGGGGATATCTGAGACTTGGCTGGATAAGAGCCACGACTGGGCGGTTAATTTACAGGGCTATAGTCTGTTTAGAAATGACCGTAAAAGTAAGCGAAGTGGGGGTGTGTGTATATATGTAAAATCATCCTTAAAACCCATCCTGCGTGATATCTGTGAATCTAATGAAGATGTAGAATCTCTGTGGGTGGAGATTAGGGGAGGGGGGAAAAATAATAAATTACTGATAGGGGTTTGTTATAAGTCTCCTAAAATAATGGAAGCAACAGAGAATATCCTCGTAAAGCAAATAGATGAAGCAGCAACTCAAGGAGAAGTCATTATTATGGGGGACTTCAACTACCCTGAAATACATTGGGGAACAGAAACCTGCAGTTCCAGCAAAGGTTATAAGTTTTTAGCAACTATGAGAGACAATTACCTTTCACAACTAGTTCAGGACCCAACAAGAGGGGAGGCACTGCTAGACCTAATATTATCCAACAGGCCAGACCGCATATCAAATATAAGGGTTGGGGGTCACTTGGGTAATAGTGATCACAAAATAATAAGCTTTCATGTATCCTTTAATAAGATGTGTAGTCGAGGGGTTACAAGGACACTAAACTTCAGGAAGGCAAATTTCCAACGGATGAGAGATGATCTTAGTGCAATAAACTGGGACGATATCCTGAGACATAAAAATACACAAAGAAAATGGGAGACGTTTATTAGTATCCTGAATAGGTCCTGTGCATAGTATATACCCTATGGGAATAAACATGCTAGAATTAGGAGGAAACCACTATGGCTAAATAGAGCTGTAAGGGGCGCAATAAGGGACAAAAAGAAAGCGTTTAGGTAATTAAAGCAAGTAGGTAGTGATGAGGCATTAAATAAATACAGAAGACTGAATAAATTCTGTAAAAAGCAAATCAAGACAGCAAAGATTGAGGCAGAGAGACTCATTGCCAGAGAAAGTAAAAATAATTCCAAAATATTCTTTAACTACATAAATAGCAAGAAACTAAAAAATGATAGTGTTGGTCCCCTTAAAAATAGTCTGGGTGAAATTGTGGATGAGGATGAGGAAAAAGCCAATATGCTAAATGACTTTTTTTCAACTGTATTTACACAAGAAAATCCCATGACAGGTAACATGATCAGTGATAAAAAAAAAATTCTCCATTAAATGTCACCTGCTTAACCCAGCAGGAAGTACGGCGGTGTCTAAAAATCACTAAAGTTGACAAATCCCCGGGCCCAGATGGGATACACCCCGAGTACTGCAGGAATTAAGTACAGTTATAGATAGACCATTATTTTTAATCTTTAAAGATTCCATAATAATGGTGTCTGTACCACAGGACTGGCGTATAGCAAATGTGGTGCCAATATTCAAAAAGGGGGCAAAAACTGAACCTGGAAATTATAGGCCAGTGAGCTTAACATCTACTGTGGGTAAAATCCTGGAGGGTTTTTTAAGGGATACTATATTGGAGTATCTGAAGCTGAATAACCTCATGACACAGTATCAGCATGGGTTTACGAGGGACCATTTTTGTCAGACTAATCTGATAAGCTTTTATGAAGGGGTAAGTTCAGGACTGGACCAAGGGAATGCAGTGGACGTGGTGTTCATGGACTTCTCAAAAGCTTTTGATATGGTGCCACACAAAAGGTTGATACACAAAATGAGAACAATGGGTATAGGGGAAAATATGTGTAAGTGGGTTAAGAACTGGCTCATGGATAGGAAACAAAGGGTGGTTATTAATGGAGCACACTCGGACTGGGTCACGGTTAGCAGTGGGGTACCACAGGGGTCAGTATTGGGGCATCTTCTCTTTAACATATTTATTAATGACCTTGTAGGGGGCATACAGAGTAGTATTTCAATATTTGCAGATGACACTAAACTCTGCAGGGTAATAAATACAGAGGAGGATAATTTTATATTACAGGAGGATTTATGTAAGCTAGAAGCTTGGGCTGATAAATGGCAAATGAGCTTTAATGGAGATAAATGTAAGGTCATGCACTTGGGTAGAACAAATAAGATGTATAATTATGTGCTTAATTGTAAAACACTGGGCAAAACTGTCACTGAAAAAGACCTGGGTGTATAGGTGGATGACAAACTCACATTTAGTGGCCAATGTTAGGCAGCTGCTGCCAAGGCAAATAAAATAATGGGATGCATTAAAAGAGACATAGATGCTCATGAGGAGAACATAATTTTACCTCTATACAAGTCACTAGTGCGACCACACTTAGAATACTGTGTGCAGTTCTGGTCTCCGGTGTATAAGAAAGACATAGCTGAACTGGAGCAGGTGCAGAGAAGAGCGACCAAGGTTATTAGAGAACTGGGGGTCTGCAATACCAAGACAGGTTATTACACTTGGGGTTATTTAGTTTGGAAAAACGAAGGCTTAGGGGTGATCTTATTACAATGTATAAATATATGAGGGGACAGTACAAAGACCTTTCTAATGATCTTTTTACTCTTAGACCTGTGACGGGGACAAGGGGGCATCCTCTACGTCTGGAGGAAAGAAGGTTTAGTCATAATCACAGACGCAGATTCTTTACTGTAAGAGCAGTGAGACTATGGAACTCTCTGCCGTCTAATGTTGTAATGAGTGATTCCTTACTAAAATTTAAGAAGGGACTGGATGCCTTTCTTGAAAAGTATAATATTACATGTTATATTCACTAGTTTCCTAGATACTGCGTTGATCCAGGGAGCTAGTCTGATTGCCGTATGTGGAGTCGGGAAGGAATTTTTTTCCCCAATGTGAAGCTTACTGTTTGCCACTTGGGTTTTTTTTTGCCTTCCTCTGGATCAACATGTTAGGGCAGGTTAGGATAGGATATGGGTTGAACTAGATGGACTTAAAGTCTTCCTTCAACCTTAATAACTATGTTACTATGTTACTATGGCTTTGCTGTAGGGAAATTGAACATTTGCTACTTTGCCCCTTGATTATCTTATTTTTGGGATTATCACAGGGGATCAGGCCCTTTTGAAGATTGTATCCTACTTCAACAATTAAGGAATATGGATGTCATGAATGTCAGTATCTCCCTTTAAGGATCCTCGCTCTGGCCTCCATTTAAAGATGAGTTGTCTTCATGAGACAATCCCCCAGGGTCATTGGGTGCAGTAATGTAGAATATATTGCTAGGGCTAGTTTAGGTACCAGATGCTCTATCACACGGAACAGGACTGGATGTACAGAATAATTTTGAACAATTAACAGCAAAAGCAGATGAGAAATAATGATTTTCCGCTCATTTAAACAGCAATAATCTGGCCTAACCAGAATCTTCTTAGACTTAATAACATAATTATTGTTCTCCAAGTTCCATCAAAAGTTACAAATAGCATTTACACAAATATTTCTATTAACTGAAGCTTCCAGTAAGTATATACTTAAGCATATTTGACTTGTCACGCTCCAAATATTTTTTTTAAAGGACTTTGTTAAGGATAGAGCAGACCTTGGTAATCTCTGTAATCTTAATGGAATGTGGAGTGGAATGTTAAAAAGGATTACTGGAGTATTTTTTTGTTACTATCTTATGCGGATTCTTTGTAATTTTTCTTGGAATGATTATTGAATTGGTAGTTGATGTAGTGACTGATGGTTGGGAAATTATTCCCACCTTAATTTCTTACTGTCCAATGAGAACTGGGCAAATTATTCCAATATAAATTATTATTATGAGAATACAACTTCAGCGTCCCGCACCGATTGCCAAATCAGTGTCCCCCACCGGTTGGCCCACTTCACCTCCCCCCATACCTCTGTAGCAAGACAACATGATTAACATGGAGGGGTAGGATTGGACCCTTTCTGCACTCCTCCTGGGAGTGGCTTTGGTGCAGGGAAGAATGAGAGCCCATGATGCCCTATTCTGTCAGTTACAAGAGGCTTAGCAATCAGATCCTCATCAATCAACCATTTTTAAGTAATAAATTATTTAGGCTCAAATACACTTTAATGAGAAATGAAAAAAAAAATTCACGATTAACCGATATCTGGTTTCAGTTTTACTAATCATCCCGAGTTTAAAAATTGTATTTCGTGAACCTGGCCTATTTTGCAAGCTTATTGCTCTAAGATGTAGATTAATCAATTGCTGTAAACTTTTATCATTTTGTGTATTATTGAAAGAAGCGTTCAATCGTTTCATACATTTCAGTCATAATGTGAAACCAAGGCGCACATCCTGTTTGGCCGAAAAGCTAAACTACAGTAACTTAGACCAACTAGGGGTTATGGTCACTCATCCAAGTTCTGTCTAAGAAAAATTCATTTCAAGGTAGATGAAGAATTGGAATGCAGAACTGTAAATTCTTTCAGTTTTTCTCATAACTATTAAGAATGCATTAGATCATATTCAGCTCGCCTACTTACATAATGTGCGGGCTTAGTATGTTCTCAAAGTCGGTGTCTTAGCAGACTTTGGGCCATTATTGAACCTTTTAATTGCTTTATTAAGAATAGAAACAATCTTTACTTTATCAGATATGTTGGGAACATGATTTTGTGTACAGTCGCTATTATATAGGTATGACAGGCTCTCTTCCTGCTCTTGTTAGTGTAGCTATCCTCAAAGACTGCATAGACCAGGACATAATATGGACCATGTGACCAGACATGTCCATTAGCCTCCTCCAATAGAAAAGTAGTATTCCCATGGTAGGAGTTTTTCTATTGGAGGAGGTTGATGAGCTGGAGCATCAGGATAGGGCTCAATATACGTACATTGTAAAAGGAACTTGCAGCTCACATATAGAGCACAGCATAAGAAGGCAAGTTGGAATTTCAGTCTCGTGAGCGTGCAGAGGATCGGAGCGGCGCTGGAAATCGGGGAAAGCAGCGATTGTTAAGTAGTGTATTGCACAACACACATTTTTAGCAAAATAAACCTTTTGTGGGAGTACTTCTTTAAAAGGTTGTCTAAGAATGTAATAATATAGTCTCCATCACATATTTCAAACGACAATCCATCATAGTTATGTGTCAGAACGGGCTGAAGTCTGAAGAAACTCTGCTTCCAAGACATGTGTCTCAGCTGACAGGAGCGGTATAGTAAACATATATTCTTTAGGTGATGGAGAAGTGTGTGACATGGAGAAATAAATCTTCTTGGCTGACTGAGAACATAGGATTTTTTTCTCCAGCATCAGTCCTTATTGTGCTTAGTCAACAGATGAGATGATATACTTCTTCTCCTGTCACACACTTCTTGGCTCACAGAGGTATGGGTTCTTACGATACAGCTCTTGGAAATTGACACGCCGCTCTTGGGAAGCTATGTTTCTTCAAACTGCAGTCCATCCTAACACGTGACTAAGACGAGCTTCCTCTTCAGTTATATGATGGGGCCATTTTATTACATTTTTGGAGAACCCCTTCAAACTGTTTTGCCTATGTGTCAATGTTCACTATAGTTTGGGTATTTTATGTACCAGGAAGAACAAGACGAGTAAGGGTTTAGGTCTTGTGCAAATTTTTTCAAAGTTGTGCATCAGTGTTTGGAATAATGTTTTGAGTAGATTTTTTTATCTATCCATCTAAGTTAACATTAAACCTAGCAGTGTAGGCTGAGCACTTTATATTTGTGTAATTATATTAAAATACAGCTTTTAGATATACTTCCGTATATGGAAAAACATGTAAGGCACACCTCTTAATCATTGAATTCAGGTTTTGACCAGTCCTATTGCCACAGATGTATCCAATCCAGCCCCTAGCCATACTGTATGCCTTTACAGGTATTTGTGAAAGAATGGGTTGTTCTAAAGATCTCAGCAAATCCTAGTGTGATACTGTAATAGGATGCGACCATTGTTACAAGTAGGTTCATTACATTTCTTCCCTCCTAATATTCCACCATCAGCTGTGAGTGCTATTATTGAGAAGTGGAACCATTTAGAATCCACAGCAACTCAGCCATGAAGTGGTAATTGCTGAGCAGTGTCATGGAGTTGCCAATGCTCTGCTGACTCAGTAACCACAGAGCTCCAAACCTTTTCTTCTAGTGTTAAGATCAGCATGGTTTTCCATGGCTGAACAGCTGCGTGTAAGCCTTACATCACCAAGCACAATGCCAAGCGTCGGATGTGGTAGTGTAAAGCATACTTCCACTGAACTGTGAAGTAGCGGAAGCATGTTTGGTGAAGTGACGAATCACGCTTCTTTATCTAGCAGTCTGATGGACGAGTCTGAGTTTGGTGAGTGCGAGGACCTGTCTGACTGCAATGTGCCAACTATAAAGTTTGATGGAAGGGTGATAATGTTATTGCATTGTTCTTCATGGGTTGACCTAATCCCCTTAGTTCCAGGGAGAGGAAAACTTAAGGCTGTGTGCCCATGATGAGTTTTGGTGATTTTTCGATGCTGCATATTTTCACTGTGTCAAAAACGCAGTAGCTTAAAAAAAAGTAGTCATGAATCATAGAAATCTCATGCACACTGTGCTCTTTTTTTACTTGGCATAAACTGTCCTTTCAAATCCACAACCTGTCAATTTCTCTTACGCTATGCTGTGTTTTATATGCAGACTTTTCCACAGACTTGCATTAGAAGCAGAGCATCCGCAGGTATAAAACACAATTTAATGCATTTCCGCAGCTGAAATCAAAAACACATGTAATCCGCACATGACAGTATCAAAGTTTTGTCACAGCCAAATACAAGGAAGTATTAAAACCAAAGCAGCTTCATTTAAAACATCATATATTGACAACAGACAAAAACTGCAGCGTAAAAAAAAAGATAAAAACGCATGTAAAAAAAACGCGCCCAAAAATGTAATGAAAAAAGCCCAGAACTCATCTTGGGAAAGTAGCCTAATGCTTCAGCGTAGCAAGACATTTTGGACATTTGTAGACCTCTGTCTTTGTGGGATCAATTTTGGGAAGCCCTTTTCCTTTTTCCAGCATGACAGTACCTCCTTACATAAAGCAGTGTTAATAAAGTCAATGTTGGGTGAGGTGGGTGTGAAACAACTTGTCTGACCAACGCAGAACCCTGACCTCAACCTCATCGAACACTTTTGGGATGAACTAAAACTGAGGTTATGAGCCATGATTTCTCATGCAACATCAATGTCTAACCTTTCAAATTCGCTTTCTGACTTAATGGGCCAAAATTCCCAAAGACACACTCCAAAATCTTGTAGAAAGTCTTCACAGAAGAGTGGAAGCTGTTAGCGCTGCAGAGGGTAGATCAACGCCATAATAATGCCTACGTATTTAGTATGTAGGTGTAATGTGTACTTGTCCCAATACTTCTATCCATTTAGTGTATCGTCAGTACGGAAAAGTGCTGATCAATGATTCCTCTAGTATTCTCCTTATTTTGGTCTAAGCTTCCCTGTGTCAGGGCTACTTCTTCTACCTCCCATTTGGGATCAGTAAAACAAACACCGACGTGATTCCATTTGGCCTCCTCTTTTATCACATGGCACCACATGACCACAAGTAAATATATGTGTCATCTAGAGTTGAGCGATACTTTCCGATATCCAAAAGTATCGGAATCGGAATGGTATCGCCGATACCCAAAAAATATCGGCGATACCCGATACCGATACCGGAAGTCCAATGTAAGTCTATGGGAACAAAATATCGAAATTAAAAAAACCCCATTCTAGCCTTGTAGGTTAATTGTACATGAAGGAAAACAACAAAGAGTAATGTAGAATGTATTGGGGGAGGTTGAGGAGACATTAAAGGCATAGATGTTTAACCCAATCCAATGGAATAGCATTAATTTTTTTTTTTTAGGAAATACGTTCGGATTGACGAAGAAATTGACAATGTTGTTAACCTTTTTTCTATTTTGGCAAATATGTATGTTTCACAACTTCCATGCTCTTCACCTTTTTAACTTTTGACACACTTTCTCCTTCATAATCTTCAACAGCATCATCTTTGTCATCAAATTATTCTTCATTTTCACCTTCTTTATCTTCTTCTAAAACTTCTTGCTTTTCATGTTTTTGTTAACATTACTCATATTGTTCTTTTTAAACTATTATTCTTCTTCATATTATAGTCCTTCATCTTCTTCATCATATTCTTATTTGTGACATAGATTCCTGTACTTGTAATCTGTAAAAGTATGATTTTTTCATCGTTCCGTTCTTGCTGCCACAAAAGATTTAAATTACAACAGTATTTGTCCGTGTTCAGTTTAGCCTGCAGCATCAGGCATTTACCAGGGGCACCACGAGGAGGAACGGACTCACCCCCATACACTGCTTAGTCTTCTTCTGCTTATAATTTAGAGCATATATTTTGCTCTTCATTTTTGTCTTATACTTCATGTTCTTCTGCCTTTAGATCTTCTGCTTATTGTTCTTGTGTCTCTTGTTCTGTATCTTGTATTTGTAGCACAACCTTGTACCAGCTGATGTTACTGGGACACGGTTACTAAGCAGGAGGTACCTGTGCTCCAAAGCACTACCAAGGACCAGCAGACGTTGCTGGAACTCGGATACCGAGATGGAGGCACCTAGGCCAAAGGCACTGCGGAGAACCAGTTGACGGTACTGGAACCCGGACGGGTAGCAGAAGGTACAAGAGCCAATGCAAGTAACGAGGACCAGCTGACTGTGCTGGAACCCGGAGGGGCAGCAGAAGGAAAAGAGCCAATGGCACAACCGAGGACCAGCTGACGTTACTGGGACACGGTTACTAAGCAGGAGGTACCTGTGCTCCAAAGCACTACCAAGGACAAGCAGACATTGCAGGAACTCGGATACCGAGATGGAGGCACCTAGGCCAAAGGCACTGCGGAGAACCAGTTGACGGCACTGGAACCCCGACGGGTAGCAGAAGGTACAAGAGCCAATGCAAGTAACGAGGACCAGCTGACTGTGCTGGAACCCGGAGGGGCAGCAGAAGGAAAAGAGCCAATGGCACAACCGAGGACCAGCTGACGTTACTGGGACACGGTTACTAAGCAGGAGGTACCTGTGCTCCAAAGCACTACCAAGGACCAGCAGACGTTGCTGGAACTCGGATACCGAGATGGAGGCACCTAGGCCAAAGGCACTGTGGAGAACCAGCTGACGGTACTGGAACTCGGACGGGTACCATAAGGCACCCATGAAAATGTAAGTTGACAGGCCGCAAGCCGTCTGCAGTTACCAAATCACACAGTCCTACAGTGGGTGCTTGTCCTATTTTCACAACGGAAAGAGCCTTTATTTACATATCCCACAGCACACATAGGAATCACCTAAACTGCAGGCACCATAGAGTCGGATAACCGGAATGCAACATGACAGGACAACTTATTTGAGGCTAATTTACGTTGACACTGCCAGGAAACAGCTGTGGTGCTGTAACCAGGGTGGGCATGAGTCAGTACCCGTGCCAATTACTTCCGAGCAACAACTGGCGGTGTTGGAGCCCAGGGATGAGAGGAGGACAGGGTGGAGGCAGCATGACTTTTTGTCGTACACACAGCAGGGGAACAGCTGGTGTTACTGAACCCCAGTAACACAGGAGCAAGTGTTGACTGTGCTAACAGCACTTACAGGCAACAACTGGCGGTGTTGGAGCCCAGGGTCCAATGCATCGACTTCAATTGTTTCCACCTCCTCTCAGGAACACAGCACTGTTGATCAACCATCTGTCTCTTCACCGCCTGCCAAATTGCCCAGTCAGTCAGAGAGTTCTGTACAGGAGCCAGCTGAGTCTCTGCTTCTGTTCTCAGAATCTGTTGGTTTGCAAACAGGGGCACAGCCAAGCAGCATTCTGGAATGTGAAGAAGAGGGAGTATGCAGTGATGCGCAACAGCTGTGTCTCTCTGAATCTGAAGAGGCGGGTGAGACAGTGCCGATGGTCAGCACACCGCAGAACGCATCTGATGATGATGAGACTCAGGTGCCAGTTTCTGTTGAGCATGGTGGTGGCCAGACCACCCAACAGCAGCAGGTGTTGGAAGAGGTTAGTGGAGATGATGAGGTCCAAGACCCAACATGGCGTGAGGAACAGGAAGGTGGTGGTAGCAGCTCTGAGGAAGCGATTGCCCCAACGGTACAAACAGGAGGGAGAGTTAGGCTGCATACTCTGTTGCCTGTAGCCTCCATTTTGGCACCTGTTCGGATTTCTCTTACAAAAGTCTAAACGGACGCTCCCAGGACTTGCACTGCGTGGTCCTTTTTTCACACACTTGCAGATGATATTTGCTATGTCAAATGCAAGCTGTGTAATCAAAAAGTAAAAAGAGGTAAAGTGTCAGTAACCTCAATACCACAAATATGTGTAAACATGTGCGGAGAAAACACGTAGTTGAGTTACAAAGACACACTGAAGATGTACAGTCTATAGAGAATCACTGCACAAGTTTAACTGCATATGTCATGGTTAAATTTGAAATTTTTATTGCACACTTGATGTGAAAAAAGAAAATAGCTATGAGACTACTGACTGACGTTTTGGGCAACGCAGTGGCCTTTATCAAATAGTCGCTGGAAGAGATAGAAAAATTTACAGTCAATGACAATGTATAATATATACAATATATACAATAAATACATAGGGTGAAGAATATATATACATAGGAATTAGGCAACATGTTAAACATTTGGGTGATACTGTAGAACACGGAGAATTATCCCTCTAGGGTATGCGGGTGGATAATGTAGTTTTTTGTTGATTTTTGGGAGTGTGTAGAAAACAGGGGTGATGGGGTATTGAATATTAAGGAATGTCATAGTCTTACAGTCTATGGTGATCAATTAAAGATGTTTTGTCAGGATATGATCAATTTTTTGACAGATGTAAAATGTAGGGTCACAATTGAGTTGTCTGTAGGTTAGGTTAACTGACAGTTGTCTATGAATTTCGGCAATAGATTGGGTCTTATTCATAATAACGATAGCACCCCCCTTATCTGCTGGTTTAATAATAATGTTGGGGTTATCTTTCAGAGATTTTATGGCTTGTTTATCTGTGGGTGTCAGGTTGTGGCGTATCGGGTGTAGGCCCAATCTCGGCAAACCATCCACGAGCACAGGCTGTGAATGCTGGCATTGCAAAACTCCTGTCCCTTGAAATGCTGTCATTCAGGCTGGTGGAGACTGACAGTTTACGGAACTTAATGGCATTGGCAGTCCCACAATACAATGTGCCAAGCTGATTTTATTTCAGCAGGCAAGCCGTCCCTGGTCTGTAAAAGCATGTTGTTGAGGTTAAAATTAAACATGCGCTACTAAACTCCGTCAGTAGCAATGTCCACCTGACCACCGCTGCGTGGACCAGTATCCATGGCCAGGGACGATACCTTTCCCTTACTGCCCATTGGGTCAATGTTGTGGAGCCCGGGGACAGATCTTGCGAGTGGCGCTGTACGTGTTCAGGCAACTACAAGGATTGCGGGAATCAAGTCTGTACACATTGACTCCTCCTTCTCCATTTCCTCAGAAACATCGTTGCAGGAGCCGTCACGGTCTACCTCCACATGGACCCGTGAACGCTTAATAAGAATCTTTAGTTATATAGCGCCAACAGATTACGCAGCGCTTTACAGTTTAACAGTTTCAGAACACAAGTCATAACTAACAACGTTACCAATACAATAATGAAAGCAATATAATCCGCACATGCTCGTGAGAGCTTACAATTTACAAATATGTGGGGAGATACAAAGTACAGGTGTTTATATACAATGGTGTATTTAGAATGATGGCCCAGCCATTTTGAGGGAGTGAGGGATGGATGGAGATAGTGAATGGGCTACACACACACACTTACACATAGAATGACTTTGATTAGTGAATGTGATAGGCCGCTATGAAGAAATGTGTTTAGAGTGAGCGCCCCAAAACATGCAAATTGTGGATAGTTCTAATTTCTTGGGGTACAGCATTCCACAGTATTGGCGCAGCGCGGGAGAAGTCTTGGATTCGGGAGAGATGTTCTTTAGGTGTAGGTGGCAATAGCGGGCAACAGATTGTATATGGGAGGTGAAGGAGAGATTGGTGTCAAACATAACACCCAGACAGCGAGCCTGTTGACCGATATGAGCACAGACGTGGCCAAACGTCAACAGGCCGTCCTGAAATTAATTTCCATGGGGAATCAAAGCCACACAGCGCTGGAGCTCTGGAATGCCATAAAGCAAGAGAGCGACATGTGTATTTTGCCAGCGAATCTCCAGCCAGGCTTGGTAGTGTGTGACAATGGCCGAAATCTGGTGGCAGGTCTGGGCCTAGGCAACGTCACTCACATACCATGTCTGGCACATGTGCTAAACTTGGTCGTCCAGAGTTTTTTTAGGGACTATCCGGATCTTGATGCACTGCTGCACAAGGTCCGCCTACAGTGCGCTAACTTGCGACGTTCCACCATGGCCAGATCGCGCATTGCAGCTCTGCAACGCAGATTTTGCCTTCCTGAACATCGCATCATATGTGACGTACCCACCAGGTGGAATTCCACGTTACATATGTTGGAGCGGTTGTGTGAGCAGCAGCCAGCAGTAATGGAGTATCAGCTGCATCAGTTGCAATCAACTCGCAATTTGCGCCGTTCACTTCACCACTACTGAGTGGGCCTCTATAATAATAATCTTTATTTATATAGCGCCAACAGATTCCGCAGCGCTGTACAGTTTAACAGTTTCATAACACAAGTCATAAGTGACAACGTTAACAATACAATAATTAAAGCAATATAAGCCGCCCCTGCTCGTGAGACCTTACAATCTACAATGAGGAGGGGGAGCTACAAAGTACAGTTGTTTATATACAATGGTTTATTTACAATGATGGTCCAGCCATTTTCAGGGAGTGAGGAGTGATGGAGATAGTGAATGGGCTACACACACACACAGTTACACGTAGAATGACTTTGATTAGTGAATGTGATAGGCCGCTCTGAACAAATGTGTTTTGAGTGTGGAAGTAGGGCTGTTAATGGGGATGTTGAAGTCTCCAAGGATAAGGGTTGGTACTTCTGAGGACATGAAAGTGCGGCAGCCAGGCAGAGAAGTGGTCAAGGAACTGTGTGGGCGAGCCTGGGGTCCGATATATTACCGCTACTCTAAGGGAGAGGGGACGAAAGAGCCTGATGGTGTGTACCTAATAATTTTCAAAATCTTAATATAAAATTTACATGTTACATATTTACATCTAGTATAAAACATTTAACCATTAAGCCTACTTACAGAACAAGGAAGTGTAAAAAACTTGTGCTTAAAAAAAAAGTGCAAATTAAATGTGAGAAGGGCAGTGTAACAAATAATTTAGGAAAAAGATAAACTAACATCAAGTGCTGTGTGCTGTGTAAGAGCCAGACACATTAACATGAAATCAGTCTGGAATAGCGGTGATTTTCTCCCCATAACCCGAGTAACATTCTGGGGAGAGGGGTGTAGAGTCAACGATCAGCAACTAGCTACGGTAGATCAAATACCTGAAAAAAAAAAAAAAAAAAATGGTTATTTAACATTCATAAGATACATTTTATTTTATCAAAAAAAAATTAAATATTTAACATTCATAAGATACATTGTATTTAAAAAAAAAAAAGAAAAATTTATTTAACATTCCTAAGATAAAAATTTTTTTTAAACATAAAAACTATAATACACAGCTGGATCTTTAGTAAAAACCAGACTTACCACTGTAACCTCTTAATCCTTGCAAGCTTCAACACAACGTTGACAAGGTACACAGCAGGGGTGGTCGGTCTCCTAGACAACGAGCAAACTCCTTCATGTTGAGAGAGGCCACCATCTCCTTAGCTTTCTGGTACTTTTCTGTGGGAATGAGCTTGTCTCCAACCAGCCAGGAATATCCATTGAATGGCACACCATGGTTTGGTATTAGCACCCAGTACCAAAAGTGAAGCCAACCACAGTTCCCATTTCTCATGAACTTTATTTGATATACTGGCTGGCCAAACATTAGTTTCTCACAAAGGAGCTGAAGACCCTGAGTGGCAGTAGGTGCAAGTCTCTCCAGCATGACCTGTTTGTTAGATATTTGCCGTCTACACCTAAAGAACATCTCTAGAATCCGCCCTTTTCTCACCATGGAAACAACAAAAACCCTCACTGTAGCATTGATCCACTCCCGCCTGGACTACTGCAATGCTCTATTACTTGGCCTCCCCATTACTCGACTATCCCCTCTCCAGTCCATCCTTAATGCAGCAGCCAGGGTCATCCATCTGGCTAATCGGTACTCGGACGCGTCCGCTCTTCGCCAGTCCTTACACTGGCTGCCCATTCATTATAGGATCCAATTCAAAGTACTGGTTCTCACCCACAAAGCTCTCCACAGTGCAGCACCCCCCTACATCTCCTCCCTCATTTCTATCTATCGGCCTAACCGACTGCTGCGCTCTGCAAATGACTTTCGACTAACCTCTGCAGTAATCCGTACCTCCCACTCCCGACTCCAAGACTTCTCCCGCGCTGCGCAAATCCTCTGGAATGCTCTACCACTAGAAATTAGGACTATCCACAATTTGCCTGGTTTCAGGCGCTCCCTCAAAACACATTTGTTCAGAGTGGCCTATCACATTCAATAACCAAAGTCGTTCTATGTTTAAGTGTGTATGTGGAGCCCATTCACTACCTCCATCCATGCCTCACTCCCTCAAGATGGCTGGACCATCATTGGAAATGCACCATTATATATACACACCTGTACTTTGTATCTCCCCCACCTCATTGTAGATTGTAAGCTCTCACGAGCAGGGTCGGCTTATTTTGCTTTAATTATTGTATTGTTAACGTTGTTACCTATGACTTGTGTTTTGAAACTTTTATAGTGTAAAGCGCTGCGGAATATGTTGGCGCTATATAAATAAAGATTATTATTATTATTATATCAGAGGGAGAAGAGGATTGGGCCTTGACAAGGTGCCCGATTGCATCTTAAGTCTTATTGAATGTTGGAGCCAGTCCACCGTACAAAAGCAGCCATAGAGTGTCCGGGTACCTGCTTGGATTTCGATCAAAATGAAGACTACTTTGATGTACATGTACACCAATTCGAGAAAAATGACAAGGATGAGGCAGTAAGACACGCTCAGCAGAGTACAAGCAGCATTGCTTGAAGAAGTAACTTGAGCGTGATCAAAATTGAATAAATTAAAATCTCAGACTACAGTGAACACAACTCTTAGCTGTGAAAGGGCTTTTTGTGTCCTTCTACAGTGTTTTCAACCAATGTATTGGATACGGATGGAAGCACGTCACACTATAATTTCAATTGAATGGAGCAGCAAAAATTACACTAAAGAAAAAAAAAAAAAAGAGTGTGAGAGTGACATGTGCAGATGCCTACATACAGCGTTGTATGCCGAGCAAACTGCAGCGCGTCACCTGCACTCACACACACACCTTGCAGAGCTGTGAAAAAAACACTGCAAGGCAAAAGGAAGATGTACACAGCGGTTGGTAAAGTAGCCTGCCTAAAGCACAGTACACAAAATCGCAATCTCTAACTGTCCCTCAGAGTCAGCAGAGCAGCGTTCTGTCCCAAACTGAATTAACAGCACAGTGACGCTAAAATGGCGGCTTTATCCCACAACAATACCTTCCTTGTGTCACGGTTAGGGTAGCGTGTGTCTATTATATGAGTGTCTGTAAAATGTAACGTTACGCAGACTTATTCTGCCCTTGGGACGCAAAAATAAGACAGCAGTAATCATTTACTGTATAAAAACTCCACCTATGCGCAACAAAACAAGCACGTTCCCTCTTACGGTTCCTGCGCTGACATGTGAGTAGGGAGTTTGGAGACGTTCCTGAATTTATCCCAGGTATCCAAGCATATCAGGCCGATAGGAGAGCATTAAAACCACCCACGGTGGTGACTTAAATATGGTGAATCGAACCAGTGAAGAACTGTAGGTCGATGCGAATGAATGTGCGATCACATGACACACGTTTATAATAACCCTTGCTAGACACGAGTAACTTTGTAGACATTTGGACACACCTGAACCCAGATGGCAGTGAATTTTCATTCTATTCGGCGCCACATGACTCTTGGTCCAGAATAGATTATATATTGCTAGCACAGGAGCTATTAAGGGGAGTGGAAGAGGCAGATGTGCACAGCGTAGCTATATATGACCACGCGCCCGTATCAGTGACCCTGCCAGATAGGGTGCAGATGGGGCCAAACCAAACTTGGCGCTTCCCGACCTATTTGTTAATGGATGAGAAGTTTCGACATCATGTGAAGCAATGGTGTTTTTAATATGTAAGGGATAATGGAGATACTAGGGATAGGCCGGAACTTTTATGGGCAGCAGGGAAGGGAGTAATGCGCGGGAAACTAATAGGTTATCAGACAACGCTAAAAAAGAAGATGGCGACAAACTACTCGCAGGCTAGCAGGATATTACGCGATAGGTACACGGCAAACAAGACAAGTTCATCAACACAGGTTAAAAATAGATGTAAGCAGGCTAAGGTTGACTTACACGTATGGGTATATCGACGAGAGAGAAGCAGTAATAACAATTATAGAGCCGATGTATATCGTTATGGTAGCAAATGAGGGAGACTATTAGCACGACTAGCGAAAGGAAATCACATTCGTCATCAACATATTACAGCGTTAACGAATAAACATGGGATCATGAACACAGACCCTCGAACCATAAACACCATTCTACAAGAATACTACTCAGACTTATATAAGGTGGAACATACGGATAGTGAGGAGGGTAACACCTTTGTAGATGGAATACGGTTACCATCCATCACAAACTATCAGCTTCTCCTTTTAAAAAAACAAATTGAGGTGACGGAAGTGACAGCGGCGATAAGTTACTTAAATACGGGAAAGCTCCAGGATCTGACGGGTTTACAGCCAAATTATTAAAATTATTGAGTGAGGATATCCCGTCCACATTGGTACGCACCTTCAATCATATATTGGAGACAGGAGGGTTGCCCAGCCATTCAAAAATGTCACACATGAAGTTGCTACTAAAACCAAACAAACCTTCACATCTGCCTGGATCCTATCGTACATTCTCACTCATTGACCATTATATCAAGATTTTGTCCAGGATCATGGAAGATCTTTTGAGTAGCATTGTTCCTACGCTGATAGGGCGATCACAAGTGGCCTTTGTTAGCTACTTTGTTGGCTACTATCAGTCTCACTATGCATAACACATGTGTGCAGTGGGCAGTATTACCTTTGCCTTCGGTGGAGTAGGAAAACCCCTCTCCTATCGAAGTGTTAGTTGGGGAGATGGAAGATTTGACACCGGGACCTGAATTGTAATACTTAAATGTGACAGGTGACAAATTTGTTAAGGCGCAACTACGCGGCCCCTACGTTGAGTCTAGCCCGTGAAAATTTACTGGTTGTCAATGGGGAACCCCAACACCCCGGGGCAGCTACAGTATTTACACAATTAGAGCTGAACCAAGATTTGCTGTATCAGGTTTATAAAATACATGTTGAAATTTTTAGCAATTGCTGCTACCGCAGTCATATCGGAGGTTGGTAATGGACTTAGCGCATGCGCATGTACTAGGGTGACATTTGTGCCAAAAGAAAACCCTACACAGAATTATACAACGGTTTTACTGGCTGGGGGTCTATCAAGAAGTTAAACGGTATTGTAACTCTTGTCGCATGCGCCAGATACACAGTCCTCAGCCTCATTTAGTAAGTCCCTTGGTGCCATTAAAAATTTTAGAGGTCCAGTTTGAGAGAATACCCATGGATCTGGTGGAGCCGGTTAATAAATCAGCAAGGGGTCATCAACAGGGGCAATAAAAGGGGCACTGTGTGGGTCACCAGTTTTGAGCACACCCGAGTTCAAAAGAGAATTCATTGTCCAGACTGATGCGTCAGAGGTAGGTCTGGGTGCCGTGTTGTCTCAGGACTGGAGCTTAACGGGGAGGAGCATCCCATTAGTTTCCTGAGTCGAAAACTTACTCCATCAAAAAACAGAGACAGCATTGTAGAGAGAGAGTGCCTGGCGATAAAGTGGGCACTGGAGTCGTTGCGCTACTATTTGTTGGGGATAACATTTTGTTTTGTAAATGATCATTCCCCTGTGACTGGCAGTGTTGTAGCCCAGGGAGTAGAGTTCAGGTGGTAGAAAGATGAACATAACAGGAGACTTGGAAAACGTTGGCAAACAGTTATTTAATCTGAAAACGGACAGGCAAATTCAGGTGAGATCCATGCCTTGTTCATTTTCAGAAAAATAAGCCGGTCTACATTGTCTGAGGATAGTCGCATGCGACGGTCTGTTAGTACACCACCTGCAGCACTAAAGACGCGCTCAGATAATACACTGGCAGCAGGGCAAGCCAGCACCTCCAAAGCATACCACACATCAAATACAAATATAACAGTAATAATAATATTATCAATAAAAAATGAAATTGCACACACAGTACACAGACACAGCTCATATGTGTGTATGAGAGAGTGTTTCTGTGTGTAGTTCATGCCTCTAGCCTAGAAGATCAGTCTTGCTAAAATCTTTAACACTGACCCCTGTTCTGTTCTTAAAATGGTGGATGCTGAACTGCTTCTCAGCCCCCTCATACACAATCATTATGTGGCACTGCTGGGCTCAGTCAGAGGCATCAGATTGAACTAGGCTGTCCTGAGTCATTCTCAATAGAACATTTTGTTCAGCAGTTCATCTAGTTCATTTAGTTCAGAGGTCACATGATGCATTTCCTATCAGCTCCTCACAGGATAGGGTGGAGAAAAACTGAACTAAATGAACTAATCTTTTGAAATAATCTTTTCAGTGAACTAGTTCATGGTGAACTAATCACCAAAATTAACTAGATTTCCCATCACTATGGTGTACACCTTGGTGGCGCTGTCACAAAACTTCGCCACATTTGTAACATACAGCTCTTGCCCTGTGCAGAGGCGCTGCTTGTGCTCTCTCTTGTTGCAGAGGTGTCTACAATGCCTCGACGCACAGAGCTGCTTTGTAAAGCAGTAGCAGCAGCAGCGCTCTCGGCTGGAATGGAGAACATTATGGATTTCAACAGTGTGTCTTGGTCCTCCAACATTTTACGGTCCCGCTTCAACGGTGTGATGAGGCTTTGTAAGTTGTCCCAGTAGCGAGGGTCTAGGAGGGTGTACACCCAATAATCTGACGTGGTGAGAATGTGGCCGATGCAGCGGTCGTTTCTCAGGCAGTGCAGCATGAAATCAACCATGTGCTGCAGACTCACAAATGGCCAACAAACGCTGTCCTCTGGAAGAGCGTCACACTAATATATTTTTGTAAATTTAAAATAGAATAAAGCAGCAGCAATTTTTGAAAAATTACAAGGATGAGCCAGTGACAGACACTCAGCAGAGTACACGCTGCGGTGGTTGAAGTGGAGCGGGATCTACACTCCTACAAAAAAATGAAACCTCAGACTACAGTGAACACTGAAACACAACTGTTCACTTGCTGTGAAAGGCCTTTTTGTGGACTTCTATTAAGTTTGCAAGCAATGTATTGTATTTTGATGGAAGAGCGTCACACTAATATATTTTTGTAAATTTAAAATAGAATAAAGCAGCAGCAATTTTTGAATAATTACAAGGATGAGCCAGTGACAGACACTCAGCAGAGTACACGCTGCGGTGGTTGAAGTGGAGCGGGATCTACACTCCTACAAAAAAATGAAACCTCAGACTACAGTGAACACTGAAACACAACTGTTCACTTGCTGTGAAAGGCCTTTTTGTGGACTTCTATTAAGTTTGCAAGCAATGTATTGTATTTTGATGGAAGAGCGTCACACTAATATATTTTTGTAAATTTAAAATAGAATAAAGCAGCAGCAATTTTTGAATAATTACAAGGATGAGCCAGTGACAGACACTCAGCAGAGTACACGCTGCGGTGGTTGAAGTGGAGCGGGATCTACACTCCTACAAAAAAATGAAACCTCAGACTACAGTAAACACTGAAACACAACTGTTCACTTGCTGTGAAAGGCCTTTTTGTGGACTTCTATTAAGTTTGCAAGCAATGTATTGTATTTTGATGGAAGAGCGTCACACTAATATATTTTTGTAAATTTAAAATAGAATAAAGCAGCAGCAATTTTTGAATAATTACAAGGATGAGCCAGTGACAGACACTCAGCAGAGTACACGCTGCGGTGGTTGAAGTGGAGCGGGATCTACACTCCTACAAAAAAATGAAACCTCAGACTACAGTGAACACTGAAACACAACTGTTCACTTGCTGTGAAAGGCCTTTTGTGGACTTCTATTAAGTTTGCAAGCAATGTATTGTATTTTGATGGAAGAGCGTCACACTAATATATTTTTGTAAATTTAAAATAGAATAAAGCAGCAGCAATTTTTGAATAATTACAAGGATGAGCCAGTGACAGACACTCAGCAGAGTACACGCTGCGGTGGTTGAAGTGGAGCGGGATCTACACTCCTACAAAAAAATGAAACCTCAGACTACAGTGAACACTGAAACACAACTGTTCACTTGCTGTGAAAGGCCTTTTTGTGGACTTCTATTAAGTTTGCAAGCAATGTATTGTATTTTGATGGAAGAGCGTCACACTAATATATTTTTGTAAATTTAAAATAGAATAAAGCAGCAGCAATTTTTGAATAATTACAAGGATGAGCCAGTGACAGACACTCAGCAGAGTACACGCTGCGGTGGTTGAAGTGGAGCGGGATCTACACTCCTACAAAAAAATGAAACCTCAGACTACAGTGAACACTGAAACACAACTGTTCACTTGCTGTGAAAGGCCTTTTTGTGGACTTCTATTAAGTTTGCAAGCAATGTATTGTATTTTGATGGAAGAGCGTCACACTAATATATTTTTGTAAATTTAAAATAGAATAAAGCAGCAGCAATTTTTGAATAATTACAAGGATGAGCCAGTGACAGACACTCAGCAGAGTACACGCTGCGGTGGTTGAAGTGGAGCGGGATCTACACTCCTACAAAAAAATGAAACCTCAGACTACAGTGAACACTGAAACACAACTGTTCACTTGCTGTGAAAGGCCTTTTTGTGGACTTCTATTAAGTTTGCAAGCAATGTATTGTATTTTGATGGAAGAGCGTCACACTAATATATTTTTGTAAATTTAAAATAGAATAAAGCAGCAGCAATTTTTGAATAATTACAAGGATGAGCCAGTGACAGACACTCAGCAGAGTACACGCTGCGGTGGTTGAAGTGGAGCGGGATCTACACTCCTACAAAAAAATGAAACCTCAGACTACAGTGAACACTGAAACACAACTGTTCACTTGCTGTGAAAGGCCTTTTTGTGGACTTCTATTAAGTTTGCAAGCAATGTATTGTATTTTGATGGAAGAGCGTCACACTAATATATTTTTGTAAATTTAAAATAGAATAAAGCAGCAGCAATTTTTGAAAAATTACAAGGATGAGCCAGTGACAGACATTCAGCAGAGTACACGCAGCATTAGTTGAAGTAACTGGAGCGTGATCTGCACTCAAAAAAAAAAATTACAGACTGCAGTGAACACTGAAACACAACTGTTCACTTGCTGTGAAAGGCTCCATTGTGGACTTCTATAGTGTTTGCAACCAAGGTATTGTATACGGATGGAAGCGCGTCACACTATTATTTCAATTACATGGAGCAGCAAGAATTACACTGAAGAAAAAAAAAATAGTCTGTGAGTGACACGTGCAGATGCCTACAGACAGCGTTGCATACAGAGCAAACTGCAGCGTCACCTGCACTCACACACACCTTGCAGAGCTGTTAAAACAACACTGCAGGCAAAAGGAAGCTTTACACAGCGGTTGGTGCTAGCCTGCCTACAGCACAGTACACTAAATCGCAATCTCTAACTGTCCCTCAGAGTCAGCACAGCAGCGTTCTGTCCCTTACTGAATTCACAGCACAGTGACGCTAAAATGGCGGCGGCGCCTTTTATACACTGAAGAAAAAAAAAAAAGAGTCTGTGAGTGACACGTGCAGATGCCTACAGACAGCGTTGCATGCAGAGCAAACTGCAGCGTCACCTGCACTCACACACACCTTGCACAGAGCTGTTAAAACAACACTGCAAGGCAAAAGGAAGCTTTACACAGCCGGTGGTAAACTAGCCTGCCTAAAGCACAGTACACTAAATCGCAATCTCTAACTGTCCCTCAGAGTCAGCAGAGCAGCGTTCTGTCCCTAACTGAGTTCACAGCACAGTGACGCTAAAATGGCGGCGGCGCCTTTTATAGTGCATTCTGACATCATTTCAGCATCCAATCACAGCCATGCCATTAGTTAACATGACCGCAGCAGTACAGGATGTGCCACACTTCTTAGGATTCCTCATTGGCTGACTAAAATCACATTGTCTCTCAAAGAATTATGGGAACTTCCGATTCCGGTATACGATATTGAAAAAGTATCGGAATTAAGTATCGGAATTCCGATAACGCGAATATCGGCCGATACCCGATACTTGCGGTATCGGAATGCTCAACACTAGTGTCATCCTCTCTACAGGGTCCTTCTTACAGTGTAGCTGTTAGTAAGGGGGCTGACCTCTCTTAACAGTGCACATCTAAGAACTATTGTGATCATCTCCCCTTTGCTAGTACTTACAGTGTAGTGATGGTTACATCTTGACTCCTGAGTTTGATACTCTGAATATTACCTAAGGCCGGATTGTGACTGACGGCAAAAACTGATGTGTGAAAGAAGAGTAAATTGTTTATCCATTCTTCATTTTACTGCAAATAGGGACAAATAGCGCAATGATAGGGAGTACTGAAACTAAAAAAGTACCTGGCACGTGCAATCAACACTACATAAAAACAAATCTACTGCATCCACTAATGAAATATAAAAGGAAAACGCTGCCATTGTGGAAGCTTTGAAATAGCATTTGGTTTTGTAGCCAGGCATTTTTTAAGATTCAGAGGGAGAATAGCTTAATAGATGATGACGGTCACATAATGGCTTTGTTTATAAGCCTTCAATTTCAGGATATCCAGGCCATTCCCTGTGTAAATCTGCCCCTTGTTGCATCCTGTCTCCCATCCTGTGTTACCATTGTTGAGTATGTGTTTTACATGTGTGCCCACTTTATTGTTACTGGATTACATTTTTATGCAAAAGGCCAAAATTAACACATTTTGGGCCCAAGGTGTCTCAAATATATTGTGCCTGGTGAATGTACACAAATGCTGCCATTTTCTGGTTATATTAACTCCTCGCTTTACAAGTTTTTTGGGGAGGATTTGGAAGCAGATTTGCTCCAAGATTCAAAATAAAAAAGTTTCAAATACTCTTTTGTACCCTCCTCCTATATATTTCAATTTAAAACCCCACTTTGCACTGAGTTTTTTGAGAGTTTATTTCCAACTCTATTTTGAAAAATCTCAACAGGAACCAAAAAAAGGAACGTCACTTCTTTGAGGCGAAAATTTCTCTTGGAAGCTGCTCAAAACTTGACACTCAAACACCAAGGAACCGGAGCAAAACACCATCAAAAAATGCATAAATAGTTTTTTTATTATTATTAGTACTCAGTAATATAAATATTAACATTAAGATACAAGAATCATGTAGAAATTGATATAAAACTCAAAGCAGTCGAAGTGGCATGGGAACTGCTGCTAGATGTACCACATAACTGCACAGCGATCAAGAAAGGGTGAGAAGGGGCATCTCTATTACAGGATATTATATATTAACATATCACATAATTAGTATCAAGAACAGTGACTTAAATATAAATCATTTTCCTCATGTAATGAAAAATGCGCTCCCATGTACCATGTAATGTAATTAGCACCAGTGCACCCTAATCAAGGTCCTTATCCCTGATCTGGCAATGAGAGGGCAAAAAATGACAAAGTTATTCCACAGTGATTAATATGTCAGCTCACCCATGTTGATAAAGCTGTGCAGGAACGCGCCCCGACGCGCGTTTCGCAGTCGCTTCCTCGGGGGGCTGCGTTCATTACTGTGTACTGGCACAGCGTCAAACACGCAGCGTCCAGATGTTACAGCATAGTGGAGGGGATTTCAAGAAATCCCGTCTCCACTATGCGTAAAAAACACACAGTCGGCAGACCTGCGTTAACGGACATGCGGCGCGTCTTTTCAGATCACAGCCTGTCCTTTTCCCTTGCGGCGACGCTCTGCCGCTGCAAGGGAAATAACACAGGCCTATGTAGCGCTGCGGTGATTCGGATGTGTTCAATGAGCGCATCCGGATTCACCGCGCGTTCAGAAGGGGCGGGCCTTTGGGCGGAGCAGACTTTCCGCTCCGTCCAAAGCGCTGTGGTTCCGGACCGTGGAACCATACCCTTATATTTACGTCACTGTTCTTGATACTAATTATGCGATATGTTAATATATAATATCCTTAATAGAGATGCCCCTTCTCACACTTTCTTGATCGCTGTGCAGTTATGTGGTGCATCTAGCAGCAGTTCCCATGCCACTTCGACTGCTTTGAGTTTTATATAAATTTTTACGTGATTCTTGTATCTTAATGTTAATATTTAAATCACTGAGTACTAATAATAATAAAAAAACTATTTATACATTTTTTGATGGTGTTTTGCTCCGGTTCCTTGGTGTTACGAGTTGTATTTTAGGAGCTCCATTTGGGTATTTTCCCTATTTTGTCCTGGTGTGGACAATACGTATGACATAATAATATATCCCTTATGTCTGTGTCTGAGATTATGTTTCTCAAAACTTGACACTGTTGAGAAAAGGCTGCAAAACACAAGGCCCAAAACTTTAACACGAGATACCAAGCTTTGATAAGGCGCTTCATTTTGGAGCAGTTGGCAACTACATTAAAATTAGGTGACTTTTGGCATTCTCCGTTTTTTTCGCTCAGCTCTGACAAAGTGCGCTGAGCTGGAACTAGGGCGTGGAAACCGCTGCTCATCACCATGCCTCAAATCTTACTCCATCAGACGCTACTGAAGGATTTGTGGTGAGCTGCACACAGAGGTGTACACCACTCATCCAGCACTCCTGATTCATGAAAACCAAAAAATCTCACCCCTCTTTTGCTACCAGGGGCATAAACGACTTCAGTTGCAGAGGTCCGCAACCAGGCACATGCACGTGGGGGCCCACCAGCGCCAGCAGAAGCTTCAACTGGATGTACTTCCTTGGATGCATTATACTTCTGCTATGAGGCCCCATACTTCTATGTATGTATATAATGGTTTATTTTTTCTGTACATTAAAGGACAGAGGCAGAACAGGGGGCATATACCAGCATGTGGATATACCAGGATGGGGCCCAGGATAGGGGACATAAACCAGGTTGGGGGATATATATATATATTTATATATAACAGGATGGGGCCCAGGATAAGGGACACATACCAGGATGGGGGATCTATATACCAGGATGGGTAAGGGACATATATCAGGATAGGGGATGTAGGGGATATATATCTTGATGGGACCCAGATAAGGGACATATACCAGGATGGGGGATATATATATCCCCATTTCAGCAGCAGATGGAAGGAAGGGAGACACATTCATTACTAGTGGGTAGGCGGAGCCCACACAGGATAGAACACCTCAGATTAAAAAAGAGTGTTGACCGGCCCCTCCAGCTTGGGCTCCTCCTACTCCAGCTCTCCAGTCTAAAATTTGAGGTCACAGAGGATAGTCGCTGCTGGAGCAGCTCCTCAGAAGAATTTTTTATTTTTATCGGACAGGGACTTGGACCCCCGTGGTCTTGAGGTCTCAGGGGTCTCAACGCTGCTGGAACCCCACCCCTCCTTGGCGGATCTGTATTACCCTTTAAGGTGGTCCCTGCAGAACCCTGCCGGCCCTGGGGGATGAGGGTTGCTTCCCTGGCGGGGACGCAAACCACGCTTCTGGGGTCACTGCGTTCCCCGCCCTGGGGGGGAAGCTAGGGCACAGCGCCACAAATCCCTGGGGGTCCCTGTGGCGCTCAGCTGGGTGAGTACTCAACATTTTAATGTGTTTGAGTGCTTCTGCGGCTGCTGCGCAGCGTGCTAATGTTTTCAGTGTGGTGATTGTGTACTTTTGTCCGCAGGTGGAAGCCTGCAGGACATGGGAGCGAGGAGCGGAGAGCAGAGTGAGTCGCGCGCTTTTTTTGAAGCCGGCGGGGGGGCATGGCTTCGCGCTTTCCCGTTCTTTCGCGGGCAGGAAGCGCTCTGAGCTCGCACTTTACCCTGCCTCTCCTCTTCCGGCTTCTCTCCTCTAGCGCGGCGGCCATTACTGACGGCCTCCTCGGGCTCCTCACTCTCCGCTCCCCCCGACCGACCAAAGAACAAAGGACACTGCACCGCGGCCAGCTGGGTGAGTCGCTTCTGCCTGTCAGGGCAGAAGCTTAACCCCCTCACCCCCTCAGCGCAGGGCACCTTTCTGGAGGTACTGCCACACTGAACGCTCCCGCTAACGATCACGATAACGACGCATACTAATGCGATCGTTTTTGTGATCGTTTTAATGTCGCTAGTAGCTGCCACAGTGAACGATCTCATTAACGACGCATAAGTGGTTAGCGATCTCCTTAATGACTTTGCGGTCATTGCGATGTACAAATCAGCGCAATATGTTAGTCGATCTCGTTGGCGTTCTTGTTTAGTGTGGCATCCCTTGAGGCACTGTCCTGCAGCTGCTACCTCATAAGAGGCACTTGGGGCTCGCACACCCTTTTCATTAACAGGGGTTGTGGGGAGTCTGCGACATTAACCCCTTCTTAGGCGGTTAACCCTTAATTGGGGGACAGCTGGGTGACTCTCTCTTTAAGAGCTTTAACCCTTCAGCGTTCGTTTTTTCTTTAAGAAACCACACTGTTCTAGTTACTGACAGGTTTAACCTGCCATATACTGTGTGAGGGCATGTCAGATCAGGGTCCAGGAGGTGCGGATCGTCTCCCAGATCCGCTACAGGATCAGTCTCGCGTATCTGACACGCAGACCTCACGGCGTCAAGCGCAGCGGTCGGAGGTTTCAGTGATGTCAAAATGGAGGCCCTCACTCGTTCTATTGATGGCCTGTCTGACCTTCTAGGTTATTGGGTGTCAGCTAGATCCTCTCATGGCAGGAAGCGACACAGGCCGGTGCCTTCCTTCCCGCGTAGCGACTCGGAGATCTCGGGCATGGAGGGTTCCCCTTCAAGCTCAGATGGGGAGATGTCCGATTCGGATAAGGAGGGTCGGCAGGGACACTCTGCCTCTCTTTTGAGCCGTACAGAGGCTTTTATTGGAGCATGAGGGAGGCGTTACAGTTACCGGAGGAGGTAACTAGACGTCCTGGTAAGTCGGCCCGAGATGTTTCAGGAGTCGCATAGGTCGCGATCAGCATTACCATCTCTGGATGAGCTTAATGGGGCAGTGGAGAAGGAACTCCTGTGTCCAGATAAACTTTTTCAGGGGACACGGTTTTTTGAGACGCTGTATCCGTGTACGACGGAGTTGATTGATAATTGGATTCCTTCTCCTGAAGTGGATGTCCCTTTATCCCAGCTTAGCAAATCCTCATTACTTCCTGTTAAAGGGAAGGCGAAGTCTGCAGGATCCGCTGGACAGAAAGACGGAGATGGCGGCGAAATCCATCTACGAGGCCGCGGGTCATGGATTCAGAGCAGTACTAGGGTCCATGTGTGCTTGTAAAGCTTCCCTGAGCTGGTTAGACCGTCTACGGACGGCGTGGCAAGATGGATCCCCACTATCCGAGGTAGATGAGCTTTTCAAGTTGTTGGAGGATGCAGCCCGATATGGCAGTGATGCAGGTTTGGATACTGCGTCACTGCTGTCCAGGGCGCAATCCTCGGCGGTCACAGTCAGAAGAGCACTGTGGCTTAGACAGTGGACCGGGGACGCGGTTTCCAAGCAAGGTTTGCTATCTTTAGCTTACAAGGGTGGTCAGCTATTTGGATCTGACCTCACGGAGCTGATTGCCAAGGCAAAGGCAAAAGAAACGGCTTTACCGCAGCGAAGAGCTGTGACTTCTGCGTCTGGCAGGCCTAGTGCCGGTAGTAGTCGGCGGTCCTTTCGGTCCAGGGGACGGTTCGGTCAGCCTTCTTGGGGATCGGGTTGTCCCTCTTTTTCAGGAAAAAAGAACTCTCAGAAATCCCGCACTCCCTGGAAACAGAGCTTCCGTCAAGACAAGCGGGAAGCTGACAAAAAGCCCGCTAAGGCGGACTGACGCCAGGGTCTCACTCGAGGGCTCTCGAGTGGGGGGTCGCCTGCTCCAGTTCGAACCGACTTGGGCTTCCAGCGTGTCGGACGCTTGGGTGACGCGGGTTGTGTCGGCAGACTACTTCATAGAGTTTCTTTCTCGACCCCCAGACAGTTTTTGCCAATCCCGCATTCTGTCAGAGCCCGAGCTATTTGCCGTTCTACTGCGGGAGGTCGATTCCCTTCTGCAGAAGGGTGGGGTGGTACCGATTCCGCCGGAGGACCGGAGAAGAGGGTTTTATTCCAACCTCTTTGTGGTCCCCAAAAAGGAGGACAAATATCGCCCCATTCTAGATATCAAAAGATTGAATTGGCTTGTCCGCACCCGGAAATTCCGCATGGAGTCACTTCGCTCCGTTGTGGCGGCCCTGTCGCAGACGATTTTTTGGTGTCAATCGACATTCGCGACGCTTATTTGCATGTTCCCGTCGGAAGGGCCCACCAACGCTTCCTTCGTTTTGCCATAGGTCAGGACCATTACCAGTTTGTGGCCCTGCCATTCGGGTTGGCCTCAGCACCCAGAGTTTTTACGAAAATTCTGGCACATCTCATGGCGATTCTTCGAAGACAGGGGGTTACGATTCTTCCCTATCTGGACGACCTTTTGATTGTGGCGTCCTCAAATGAGGAGGCGGTGACGGCTCGCAATCTATCCCTTCAGCTCCTGGAGGACTTCGGGTGGCTGGTCAATTGGGAGAAGTCGTCTCTGGAACCGTCGCAGTCAATCCTGTTTTTGGGAATGCATTTCGACACGGTACGAGCAGTGGTGTCTCTGCCTCCAGACAAGCAAGCGAGTCTTCTTCGACATGTACAGGTTATGAAGTCTTCTACAGCAATGTCCCTTCGAAGGTGTATGCGCTTTCTGGTTTGATGGTGGCGTCGATGGAGGCAATTCCGTTTGCCCAATTTCATTCCAGGGCTCTCCAAATGCTCATTTTGAACCGTTGGGATCGATCGCAGTTTTCACTGGATTGCAGTGTCATCATCTCCCACATGGTGCGAGAGTCTCTAGGATGGTGGTTACGTCCGGAAGTGTTATCCCTGGGGAAGTCCTTCCTCCCTCCGAGGTGGTCGGTCATAACCACCGATGCCAGCCTGACGGGCTGGGGGGGGTGTCTGGAACGATCTCTGGATTCAGGGAGTATGGTCGTCGGAAGAGTCTGTCCTGCCGATCAACATCCTGGAATTGAGGGCAATTTTCCTTTGCCTCCAACACTGGACGGTCCTTTTAAGCGGTCTACCAGTCCGAGTGCAGACAGACAACGCGACGACGGTCGCGTATATCAACCATCAAGGTGGGACGAGGAGCTTCAGGCTCATGATGGAGGTGTCTCGGATCCTGGTATGGGCCGAGGCCAGGGTGCCAACCATCTCTGCGATTCACATTCCAGGAGTTCAGAATATCACAGCGGACTTCCTCAGTCGCGAAAAGATGGATCCCGGAGAATGGAGTCTTCATCCGGAGATTTTTGCACTGCTGTGCTCCCGTTGGGGGACTCCCCAAGTGGATTTGATGGCATCCAGGTTCAATGCCATGTTACCGACGTTCATGTCCAGGTACAAGGACCCGAAGGCTGTGGCGGTGGATGCTCTGGTGGCTCCGTGGGACCAATTCGAGCTAATCTATGTGTTCCCACCGATATCCTTACTTCCTCTGGTGTTGCGTCGGATCAGAGTGGAGAGAGTCCCAGCTATGTTGATAGCCCCAGATTGGCCAAGGAGGACGTGGTTCTCGACGCTGGTGTCGCTTCTGGCAGCGTCTCCACTTCCACTCCCTCTTCGCCCGGACCTGTTAACCCAAGGGCCCGTTCGTCACCCGGACCTGAAGTCTCTGCGTTTGACGGCTGTGGCTCTTGAGACCGAAATCTTGATCCGTCAAGGTTTTTCAGCCGAAGTCATTGCCACTCTGCGAGCTGCCAGAGGTCCGGCTACTACTAGGATTTATCACAAGACTTGGGAAGCCTTCTTTTCGTGGTGTTCGGGTTCTTCTAGGAACCCGAGGATTTTTTCCATTCCCAATTTGTTGGCCTTTTTGCAGTACGGGCTGGACAAGGGTTTGGCAGTTAGCACTCTGAAGGGCAGGTTCTGCTCTGTCCTTGCTGTTTCGGAAGGCTATCGCCTCGCGTAGGGACGTACGTTCCTTTTTTCGCGGGGTAACCCGTCAGTTTCCGCCGCGGAAGGCTCTTGTGTCTCCTTGGCGGCTCAATCTTGTCTTGGAGGCTCTTCAACATGGGCCTTTTGAGCCTATGGACTCTGTTAGCCTTTCCTTGCTCTCTTGGAAGGTTGCCTTCCTAGTGGCGGTCACTTCTTTGAGAAGGGTTTTGAGTTGGCGGCTCTTTCTTGCTCGCCTCCTTTTCTGGAGTTTCACGTGGATCGCGTAGTGCTTCGCACACGGGGCGACTTTCTACCTAAGGTGGTGTCACAATTTCATGTTAACCAGGATATTGTGTTGCCCTCGCTTTGTCCGGAGCCGAGGAATGCGCAGGAACGGGCCTTGCACACATTGGATTTAGTGCGGGCTTTGAAGTTCTATTTGTCTATTACTCAAAGTTTTCGGAAGTCGGATTCTCTGTTTGTGATTCCAGCAGGTCGTCGACGTGGGCAACGAGCTTCCAAGGATTCTATAGCTCGTTGGATTCGGTCGGCCATTTTAGAGGCTTACCGACTTAAGGGCGAACCTTGCCCGATTAAGATTCGAGCTCACTCCACGAGGGCTGTGGGTTCATCGTGGGCCTTTCATCAAGGGGCCTCGGCAGCTCAGCTCTGCCGGGCGGCGACCTGTCGTTCCGTCAACACATTTACGAAATTTTATAAGGTGGACGTCAGTGCTTCCGCTGATGCGGCCTTAGGACGTAGGGTCCTGCAGGCGGCTGTAGTTTAAAGTTCTTGTGAACTTGTATTTAGCGCTAGTTGCGCATTTATTTAAGTTGTTGGGAATCTGCCTCTGTTGGTTTTTTTTGCCCACCCTTAATTTCTGGACTGCTTTGGGATGTCCCACTGGTAATGAATGTGTCTCCCTTCCTTCCATCTGCTGCTGAAATACGGATTTTGGTAAGACCTTACCTGTAAAATCCTTTTCAGCGAAGGAAGGAAGGGAGACACAGATCCCTCCCATGGCAGAAGTGTGTTGTTGTGTTTTGAGATGCGGCGTGACCCTTCTCTGATAGCGATTATCTGGGCTGAGGTCGGCGCGCTAAGGCTCTTTTCCAGCATTGCCAGCTCATCGCAGTGGTCAGGTTCAGTGAGTAGTACCTGGGACTGTGTGGTTTTTTCTGTTATATGCATAACCTGTCTTCTTGTTTTTTCTCTGAAGTTCTTCAGAAGGGGTTATGTTGCTCCGCTGGTGATTTTTGCTCTTCCTTAGCTTATGTACGGACTGGAGAGCTGGAGTAGGAGGAGCCCAAGCTGGAGGGGCCGGTCAACACTCTTTTTTAATCTGAGGTGTTCTATCCTGTGTGGGCTCCGCCTACCCACTGGTAATGAATGTGTCTCCCTTCCTTCCTTCGCTGAAAAGGATTTTACAGGTAAGGTCTTACCAAAATCCGTATATCAGGATGAGGCCCAGCAGAAAGGACATATTCCAGGATGGGAGTTATATATACCAAGATGGGGCTAGGGTGAGGGCCACATATACCAGGATGATATATTTATTTATTTTTATTTTACTCATTTATATAGCGCCATTAATTCCACAGCTCTTTACAGACATTATTGGTCCCTATCAGTATGTCTTTGGAATGTGGGAAGAAACCCACGCAAACACGGGGAGAACATACAAACTCCTTGCAGATGTTGTCCTTGGTGGGATTTGAACCCAGGACCCCAGCGCTGCAATGCTAACCACTGAGCCACCGTGCCGCCATATATATATGTAATATTCATGATGAGGGGGGCCCTGTAAAAATGTCCAAATTTTGCACTGGGACCCATCAGACTCTAGTTACGCCACTGCTGGCTACTGTATCCCTCGCCAGTCTCTATAAAACATTGTCATGTACCATTTCGCGCTGATTGGCTGCAGCCATCATTTTACATTGTTTATGCTAGAGACGGTGGGCTTAGTAGACAGTGTATAGGAGACGTGCTTTTTTTTAAATCGTTTCCCCACTCCGGGCCATATACACTCATTTTTAACAAAGGGGACAACCCATTTTAAGAACCTGCCTAATAAAAATCCCTCCCTTTTCAGGGTGCATTTACACAGAAAGAAAATCTGCCCATAATGAGGGATGATCACGGGTATAGCAATTTGTTAAACTGTAATTTACATGAAGTAATTATGGTGAATTTGCTAGCTGTATGGGTATGAATGATTGTCACTGTGAGCTTTCTCTCTCTTGCGATTAATATTTTATATATATTGGCAGCACACTACTTGTTGTTTCAGGGTATGCTGCCAATAAATGATCATTTTATGAGCATATAAAAGAACTGATGCATTGGCCTGAGCGCTGTACATGTTCATGGGGCAGTGATTTACCATTCCTTCAACCGTTCATTCAGCCAATTGTCCCCTGTACAGTAGAAGAGTCTAAAGGGTATGCCACACTAAACAACATCGCTAACGGGATCGCTAGAAAACGTCACTATTTAGCGATCCCGTTAGCGATGTTGTTGTGTGCGGCAGCTGCCAGCGACGAGCTTCCTGCTGTGATCTCGCTCGTCGCTGTAGTCGTTCCGGACCCTATTTTCGTTGCTGGCGCCCGCTGGGTAAGTATATATCGCTAAGTGTGGCACCTTTTTTAGCGATTTAGCGGTACTTTTGTACCGCTAAAGTCATTAAGGAGATCGCTAACCGCGATAGCGTCCTTAACGATATCGCTAAATGTGGCCGACACTAGCGATATAGAAACAATCCCGCTAGCGATCTCATTAGTATGCGACGCTAACGAGATCGCTAGCGGGATTGTGTAGTGTGGCAGTACCTTTAGGCCACGTTCACACGTTCAGTATTTGGTCAGTTTTTTACATCAGTATTTGTAGCGAAATCTAGGAGAGGAACAATCAGAGGAAAAGTATAATATAAACACGTCACCACTTCTTTATTTGTCACCGCTCCTGGTTTTGGCTCACAAATATTGATGTGATATATTGACCAAATACTGCATGTGTGAACGTGGCCTTACGGTTTTCTTCACTTTAGAACCCGTGTTCACGTCTGTTCCCTATACCAATTCTTAATCACTAGACCATCAGAATGCGCAGATTGCAGATACCACCACGGTACCCGAGTTGTGAGCAGGGTCTCCACATGAAATGGTTGTCTCCCTGTGTAGACAGTGGGTGTGCTGCAGCTATCACTGTCTGAAAACTAGATAAAGCAGAACTGTTGCATTTAATGTGTTAAGTCCACTTTCCAAGACAATCACACATCAATAATTGGCTGGAATTTCTCGGCAGCTTAGCATTCCTGGAATGAGGGCACCATGCTATCTGCAACTGTGTTTGGCCAGTCTTGTATCAGCTGCTGAGCAGGAGTGTGACAAATCTGCTGTAATTTGCCTTCTCTCCAGTTCCAGGCTAGATTATCTAGAGCGACAGATCATACACACTGCAGCTGTGTTTTGGTCACTGAGTTCTTTTTTATTTGGCAAAAAACATGGAAATATTTCCACATTTTGATAGTATCTAAGCCAATTTCAGATTACGGAATGATGGCTAAGTAATTTACAGAAATGTTTTCTGAGAAATGAAAGAAAGTGAGTGGAGCATCAAGTACAACAAGCAGAAAATGAGCACAGTCTTTTATGCATTATGATCTATAGTTTGGTGATAAATGGCAGGGTCCGGGGATACTAAAACATTACTATAAAGCAGGTAGTGTGTCTGTTAGGCTGGGGTCACACTTGTGTATGGCATCTGATGCATATGCAATGACCCTCGGTTCCTGCTCTGCTGCGTGTGGGAGCCGAGTATCATGCGACTGCTCCGAGCCTCTCGCACAGAACGGATCGGAGCACAGCTGTGGAGGAGGCGGAGAAATTAATTTCTCCACATCTGTGGAGCTCAGCCACAGTTATCTTGGGGTTCTTCTTTACCTCTCTCACCAAGGCTCTTCTCCCACGATTACTCCGTTTGGCTGGACGGCCAGATCTAGGAAGACTTCTGGTGATCCCAAACTTTTTCTCTTTAAGGATTATGGAGGCCACTGTGCTCTTAGGAACCTTGAGTACTACATAAATTCTTTTGTAACCTTGGCCAGATGTATGCCTTGCCACAATTCTGTCTCTGAGCTCCTTGGCCAGTTCCTTTGACCTCATGATTCTCATTTGGTCTGACATGCACTGTGAGCGTTGAGATCTTATATAGACAGGTGTGCGCCTTTACAAATCAAGTCCTATCAGTTTAATTAAACACAGCTGGACTCCAATGAAGGAGTAGAACCATCTCAAGTAGGATCACAAGGAAATGGACAGCATGTGACGTAAATATGAGTGTCTGAGCAAAGGGTCTGAATACTTATGACCATGTGATATTTCAGTTTTTCTTTTTTAATAAATTTGCAAAACTTTCTACATTTCTGTTTTTTTTTCAGTCAAGATGGGGTGCAGAGTGTACATTAATAAAAAAAAAATGACCTTTTTTGAATTTACCAAATGGCTGCAATGAAACAGTGATTTTTTTTTTTTTATTGAAGGATTCCACAACATAGTATATCAAACATATGACATTGCAATATAAAGTCAGAATAATCCAAGTTATAATCATTCACAGTGACATAACTATGATACACTTTCAATAATAAGAAACAAACAAAACAAATACAACACAGTATTCTACACGATACATTTAACCATTCATTGCACCTTCTAGCTAACAGCGTCTGTTTTAGGAGCTGTGAGCTTGTACCAGGTCAGATTATAAAAGACACATATTTTAAATTCACACAAATAAAACTTGCATGGTCTAGAAGTGATATACATCAGGGATTATACAGTATCTCGAGATCGAAGAGGTCATAGCACTAGGAGCCAAGTGTGTCAAAGGGGAATTACACCACCTTTCTCAAATCTTATGGAACTTCTGAGGACATCTTCTGTTTTTATACAATATGTTCTCATAAGGAATTATGTTATTCACTAATTTCTTCCATTGATTAATCGAAGGGGATTTCCCTCCCATCCATCTCAACACCACTGCTTTCCTAGCCATAAATAGTACCTCTCGAAGAAACATTCTATCACAATGAACCCATCTCTTCATCCACAACACCCAGGATACATAACTCAGGAGTGCATTCAATCGGTATCCCCAATATTTGCACCAATGTATTCATGACATCACCTCAATACCTTCATATACTGCCACAGCTCCAGATAAGGTGCCAAAAGTCCACCCCCGATTCTCCACACCTATGGCATTCATCCTTTGCTCTTCTACCGAATTTATTAAGTCTGCTTGGGGTCAAGTAAGACTGGTGAAGAATAGACAATTTGATTAGCTTGTTATTTGCAGCTGGTGACACCATCGTATGTGCCTCTAGGGCAGTGATGGCGAAGCTATGGCACGCAGAGCCCTCTCAGCTGGCACGCGGCCTTGCTTCATCTTTGCTCCCTGACTGCAGCTTCCTGCCTCACACATTGAGCGGCGTGGCCACGGAGCTGAAAGATGATGTCATCCAGCCGCAACCATCAGCGGCGTTCAATGTGTGAGAGGAATTGAGAGCGGAAGGAAGCTGCCGGCGCACGGAGAGGTGAGTGTGGCCGCTGTGCCAATGAAGCTGCTGTGGTGTGTGTTTGTGTCTGTGTGTGTGCGCTGAGTGCGGTCGCTGTGGTGTGTGTGTGTGTGCGCTGAGTGCGGTCGCTGTGGTGTGTGTGTGTGTGACCACTGTGGTGTGTGTGTGTGTGTGTGCTGAGTGATGGCGGTGATGGGGAGAGGGCCAGTGATGGGGAGAGGGCCAGTGATGGGTCAATATAAGAACTCCACCAATCAGCTGTTATCACATGTGTTGGCAGGTGGATGTAAACAGTAGTGGCTGCTACTCGTTACTGCAGAGTACATCTTATTGAAAAGAAAAGCAGATCTGCAGTACTCGGCAGCAGTCACTAAACAGTGTACAGAGCTGTAAGGGTCTGCTCTGTACATTGTTTACATCCAGCCTGCTACCAGAGGATATAACAGCTACTCCATGAGGGTGCTGGGTGTCATAATAGAGTAAAGGCACCCTATGATGCTGCACCCTGATAGTGATATGATGGGTGACTAAAAAGATCAGTAAGTGTACTGTATGTGGATATATATAGTGCAGAGCTCCATGATGACAGGAAATTATCACTTTCTGTCATTTTTACGCTATATAACACAGAATGTAACTATACAAGGATTGACCGGTCTGCCCCATATTAAAGCGAACCTTCAGCCTGTCACTGAAAATTGGCTATACATTTGTAATGTATAATCAGTCTACCTGGTGACCTCCGTTTTCCTCTCACTGACCACTTCGTTTGGATCTTCTGGCATCCAAGATGGTGGTCGCAGTAACGTGGGGAGTACAGTGGTAAGTCTGAACCATGCCTGCCCTTCTACATGAAGGGGTCATGATGGGGCACATTTCTGCATGAAGGGCATCATAATGGGGCACATTTCTACATGAATGGGATCATGATGGAGCACAATTCTGCATGAAGCGGGTCATGATGGGGCATATTTCTGCATGAAGGGGATCATGATGAGGCATATTTCTGCATGAAGGGGATCATGATGGGGCATTTCTGCATGAAGCGGGTCATGATGGGGCATATTTCTGCATGAAGGGGATCATGATGAGGCACATTTCTGCATGAAGGGAATCATGATGGGGCATATTTCTACATGAAGGGGATCATGATAGGGCATATCTCTACATGAAGGAGATCATAATGGGGCAAATTTCTACATGAAGGGGATCATGATGGGGCATATTTCTGCATGAAGGGGATCATGATGGGGCATATCTCTACATGAAGGGGATCATGATGGGGCATATTTCTGCATGAAGGGGATCATGATGGGGCATATTTCTGCATGAAGGAGATCATGATGGGGCATATCTCTACATGAAGGGGGTCATGATGGGACAGATTTCTACATGAAGGATCATGATGGGGCAGATTTCTACATGAAGGGGTCATGATGGGGCACATTTCTGCATGAAGGGGATCATGATGGGGCATATTTCTACATGAAAGGGATCATGATGGGGCACATTTCTGCATGAAGGGGATCATGATGGGGCATATTTCTGCATGAAGGGGATCATGATGGGGCATATTTCTGCATGAAAGGGATCATGATGGGGCACATTTCTACATGAAGGGGTCATGATGGGGCCCATTTCTGCATGAAGGGGATCATGATGGGGCATATTTCTGCATGAAAGGGATCATGATGGGGCAATTTCTACATGAAGGGGATCATGATGTGGCATTTGGCAAGTGTTGGCACTTCGTTATAAATAATTGAGTTTTAGGTTGCAGTTTGGGCACTCGGTGTCAGAAAGGTTCGCCATCACTGCTCTAGGGCGTCGTCCCACTGCTCATCAGTGATAGAAGGTATTAAGTGGCACCATTTACTTTCTGCGATGAGCTGAGTGGATGCAATTTTTGAGTTTAATAGAAAGGTATAAAGAGAGGAAATCATCCCCGTAGGTCTTTGAGTTGATAATATTTTTATCAATGGGTTCCGTATATACTCGAGTATAAGCCGACCCGAGTATAAGCCGACCCCCCTAATTTTGCCACAAAAAACTGGGAAAACTTATCGACTCGAGTATAAGCCTAGGGTGGAAAATGAGATTATGCCCCATATGCTGCCCCATGTATTATGCCCCACAAGATGCTCCATGTATTGTGCCCCATATGCTTCCCCATGTATTATGCCCCACAAGATGCTCCATAGATTGTGCCCCATATGCTGCCCATGTATTGTGCCCCATATGCTGCCCATGTATTGTGCCCCATAGATCTCCATAGATTGTGCCCCCATAGATGCTCCGTAGATTGTGCCCCCATAGATTGTGCCCCCATAGATGCTCCATAGATTGTGCCCCCATAGATAGTCCATAGATTGTGCCCCCCTAGATGCCCCATGTATTATGCCCCCATAGATTATGCCCCTATAGATGCTCCATAGATTGTGCCCCCATAGATTGTGCCCCCATACATGCCCCATGTATTATGCCCCCATAGATGCCCCATGTAGTATGCCCCCATAGATGCTCCATAGATTGTGCCACCACAGATTATGCCCCCATAGATGCTCCATAAATGCCCCATGTATTATGCCCCCATAGATTATGCCCCTATAGATGCTCCATAATTGTGCCCCCATAGATTGTGCCCCCATAGATTATGCCTCTATAGATGCTCCATAGATTGTGCCCCCATGTATTATGCCCCCATAGATGCTCCATAGATTGTACCCCCATAGATTATTCCCCCTTAGATGCTCCATAGTATAGGCCCCTTATGCTGCCGCAGCTGCTGCTGCTGGCTAAAAAAAAAAAAAGACATACTCACCTCTCGTCGCTGGGGGCCAGGTGCCGGTGTCCTGAGAAGGCGGGGACACCGGCGCGCTATGTGGGACAGGTGCTGCTGTCACCGCTCGCTCAGGGCCCCGGCACCTGCGATATTTACCTGTCACCCGTTCCACCGCTGAGCGCCGCTGTCTTCCGGGTCCTCCAGCAGTGAATGATCAGGCAGGGGGCGCGGCGCGCAGTAACCACGTCATCGCTCCCTCTGCCTGAACATCGCAGCAAGAGGACCCGAGGACACAGCGGTGAGCAGCGGTGGAACGGGACAGGTAAATATCGCTTATACTCACCCTTCCGCCGGCGCGTCTCTGCTCTTCTCCCGCGGTCTCCGGCGCCAGTGTTCAGCGGTCAGGTGGTACCGCTCATTAAAGTCATGAATATGTGCATGAGCGGTACCACCTGACTGCTGAACACAAGCGCCAGAGACAGTGGGAGAAGAGCAGGGGCTGCAGAGACCGCGCCGGCGGAGGGGTGAGTATATAGAACAGCTGCGCTCCGCCTCCCCCCTGTATATGACTCGAGTATAAGCCGAGAGGGGGACTTTCAGCCCTAAAAAATGGGCTGAAAATCTCGGCTTATACTCGAGTATATACGGTATTTAGATATTCTCTTTCTAGGCTTTCTAGGAAATGGGAATTGATACATTATGGCATGTCTCAGCTGCAGATATCTATAAAAGTCTCTATGGGGAACTTCAAATCTTACATGAATTTGTTCAAACAATAATAAAATTTATTTTTTAAAAATCTGACTAAGTGTTTTTATTCCATTCTGTTTCCAAAAACTTGGATCTTGTAAACTTTGAAGGTGTGGGTATTTGGGATTATCCCATATCTGAACATCCCCAACCTGATCAGTGAACTTCATAATATGTTTTCTTTCTTGCCAAATTTGTATCGCTAAATTGTGTGCAAATAACAATCCCTGAGGTGGTCTGTATGAACCTTCCAATATTGCCCGCGGTGTATGCCCACCCAAAAAGTACATGAGATGAGCCTCTGCATTATTGAACCTATCTCCAATTAACCAATGTTTTAAATGATGCAATTGACCAGCTAGATAAATAAATACAAGTCAGGGGGCGCGTAACAACCCTGGTTTTTGGGCCTCTGCAGGGATCCAATACTCAATCTAGATCTGGACGATAGAGTTCTATAGGTATGCCGTCAGGGCCTGGAGTTTTCCCATTAGAGAGACATAGTAGCTTCCCGAATCTCCTCCAGCGTGATGTCTCTATCCAAGAACATCCGATCCTCATCAGACGGTGTGGGAAATACTAAGTATCCTAAGTATCCGTCAACTTCTTCTATAGCATGATTCAGTTGCGAGTCATATAACTCTCTAAAATATTCTTTAAATCTGTTTGCGATTTGGTCAGATTTAAGTAGTTGTGTTCCCTCCTTAGTATTAATGGCCAGAACAGGTGGAGACATTTGACTTTGTTGGACTATCTATGCTAAGAATTTACTCAACTGGTTACCCAATTCAAAGTAAGTCTGTTTAGAGAAAAAGAGTTTTCTCTGGGCTTTTTCCTGCAAATACAAGAGATATTCCCTCCCTTTCCCAAGCCATCTATGCAAGGAATCGTCAGAAGGGTTATTGATATATTCACCTTCCAAGAGTTTACACTCCTCTGCAAGCCTTTTCTCCCCATACAAGATTCCCTTTTAATATATGAGATCGTGGACCAAAACACACCCCCTTAAATATGCTTTGAGTGTATCCCACACCACTAATCTATCAGGGAAATTACCATGGTCTGTTATAAATACCTCTAGTTGGTCTGTTTTTCTATCTTGTTCTCTTATGAGGGACAGCCAAAATGGGTGAATGCGGAATCTCTTGAGTCTACCAGGGCCATTTAAACAGAAACACATCACTAATGGATCACATCACATCACTCCCACACTACCTCCTCATCCTGCCCTCTCTCTGTTGAGGTCCCTCAAGGCTCTGTCCTGGGGCCCCTACTTATTTCCATCTATACCCTTGGCCTAGGACAACTCATAAAGTCCCATGGCTTCCAGTACCACCTGTATGCGGACGACACTCAGATCTACCTCTCTGGCCCAGATGTCACCTCTCTGCTGTCCAGAATCCCAGGTTGTCTATCAGCCATATCCTCCTTCTTCACCTCTCGCTTCCTAAAACTCAATGTAGACAAAACCGAACTCATCATCTTTCTTCCATCTCACGTATCTTCCCTACCCGATCTATCTATTATGGTAAATGACATCACGCTCTCTCCCGCACCTGAAATCCGCTGCCTTGGAGTAACTCTCGACTCTGCCCTGTCCTTAAACCACACGTCCAAACTCTTGCCACCGCCTGTCGCCTCCAACTTAAAAACATTTCCAGAATCCGTCCCTTCCTCAGCCCTCAATCTACTAAAACTCTTGTGCATGCCCTCATCATCTCCCGCCTTGATTACTGCAACACCCTCCTCTGTGGCCTCCCCGTCAACTCTCTTGCACCACTCCAGTCTGTCCTCAACTCTGCTGCCCGACTAATCCACCTCTCTCCTCGCTACTCCCCTGCTTCTCCCCTCTACAAATCCCTCCACTGGCTCCCAATTCCCCAACCAATCCAGTTCAAACTACTAACACTGACCTACAAAGCCCGTCCACAACCTGTCCCCTCCCTATATCTCTGAACTAATCTCCCAATATCTTCCTTCACGTAATCTTCGATCCTCCCAAGACCTCCTACTATCCTTCACACTTATTCGTACCTACACAACCGCCTCCAAGATTTCTTCTGAATATCCCCCATCCTCTGGAATTCCACAACTCAACATGTCCGATTATTCCACCTCCCTTGGATCCTTCAGACGGAACCTGAAAACCCATCTCTTCAGGAAAGCCTGCAATAACCATTCTGCCGCCTCGCCACCATCCGAGCTTCTGCCTCGCCACCACTCGAGCTTCCGCCTCGTCACAACCACAAGAGCTGCCGCCTCGCCACCACCACCAGAGCTGCCGCCTCGCCACCACTACCAGAGCTGCGGCACCCCGACCTTCTGTTTCTTCCCCATTATCCCGTAGAATGTAAGTCCGCAATTACAGGGTCCTCTCCCCTCTGTACCAGTATGTCATTGTAAATTTGTTTACTGTAAACGTTATCTATAACTTTGTATGTAACCCCTTCTCATGTACAGCACCATGGAATTAATGGCGCTATTAATAAAATAATAATAATAATAATAAATGGAGCATGATCAGATATTACTCTTGGGAGGTACTCAATTTCACTTAAATCCGATAATGCAGCATTATTTCCAAATGCATGATCAATTCTGGATAAACAGCAGGCAGCTGATGTGTAGCAGGAAAATTCTTTCTTAAACGGATGTTGTTGCCTCCACAAATCTACCCAGCCCATCTCCGTTATAAAAGCCTTCAGCATAGTAGTGTCTTGGTTACCAGACCTAGAATTTGCAGCACTTAGTCTATCTAAATGGGTGTTAAGAATCATATTAAAGTCACCCATGCATACCATTTTAGCCTCAGGATACTGTGATACAAAAATCGCTGCCTACTGGAGTATCTTCATTTTGGCCCGTGGTGGGTTATAAATATTAAGCAGCACATAAGGCACCATATCTATGAATGCATAAATGAAGATGAATCTACCTTACGGATCTTTTTTCACCATTTGAGCCGACCACTGCAAGGACCTATGAATCATAATGACCACACCCCGAGAGTAGGACGTATGTGTGGCGTGCTTCTGCCATTGTATCCAAGGTTTATTCATTCTGGATACAGTGTCTGGTGTTGGGTGAGTTTCCTGAAAGCAAATTATCTGCGCTTGTGTCTTTCGCATCTGAGAAAACACCATATTCCGTTTCCTAACAGTTCCCAGTCCCCTTATGTTCCAAGAAAGGAGTTTAAGTAATGCCATGTAGACTCCACAACAAATTTTTACCCAAAATAATAGTCACTTTTTTTGTCGTCAGCTCCATCACACACAAATCTCTTCTGGATAATAAAAGATAGGTGCAACGTTTGCCTTCAACTAAATTCCTAATTAAAGGAAAAAATGCTAACCAGTAATGATCATAAAAGAACAACAAGAGATGCCCATGAACTTCTTCAAACTGAAGCATAGGCATAAGTAGAGTTCTCATACTCCCATCCACTAATCCGAACCACCAATAACAAATATATCGGATCTGTCACATACTTGAAAATAAAGTTCCCCATTCCCCTCTCCCAGTATGGAAGACACAGAATTATTGGTTCAGTCACTCAGTTTTTACTTGACCCTGAGGGTAACCGAGTTCCTAGACCAGGAAGGGCAACAGCAGCGTCCCAGAGATGAACGCCCCGTCACTCCTCCATTACCAATTCGTCTGTAAACCTCCTACAGGAGCTTAAGTGGTCATATGTCCAGCACATGACCACTACCTGATAGAATAGTATGTCTAGAAAAAAGGGGAGAGGGGGGAAAGGGATGTAACAGCATCAAAGTAGCCAAAATATTAGTTCTAACACATCAATTTAGAAACAGATAGTAATAAACCATTGCAGTTCCCAGTCCAGGTATGAGCATAAGTAATACAAAAAGACACTCATTTTTAACCATAGTAATATAAGCTACTATTGTTACTTCTGCCGTCTTTCAGAAATCCATTCCTCTGCTTCCATCGGGTTCTGAAAGAAAATTACCCTTCCATCATCTACTACTCTAAGCCTGGCTGGGTACGCCATTAAATAAATCACATTTGAGCCCCTTAGGTGTCTTTTGATTGAAGTAAATGAAGCTCTTTGCTTCTGTAAATCTGCCGAAAAATCTGGAAATAGCATCACAGTACTATTTTCATACTTTATTACTTGGGCCTTCCGCGCCAATTGTAGGATATAGTCTCTGTCTTTCCAATTGAGAAATCAGGCCAGTAGGGGTCTTGGAGGTGCCCCTGGAGGATTTGGTCTCCCGGGTACTCGATGTGCCCTCTCCACCGCGTACGCAGCAGAGTAGGCGGCTTCCGGAAACAAAGTACGGATCCATTTTTCCACAAAATCACTCGGATTGTTCCCTTCAGTTCTCTCCGGCAATCCAGTGATACGAATGTTATTTCGCCTTGATCTATTTTCCAGGTCGTCTTGCTTCTCTATACATAGCTCCAAACTGTGTTCTAATACTCTGATCTTCTCAGTTAGAGGCGCCGTTTGGTCCTCAAGACTTGAGATTCTGCCCTCCGCCTGCCGGATTTTCTCGCCCAAATTGGACATATCATTGCGGAGGAGTCCCAGGTCAGTTTTAATTTCCTCAATTTTCCCCGTCAGTGGGGCCGTACTGCCTTGAATGGCAATTAGCAGTTGTTTGGAGACCTGTTTAAAGCCCGGGTCTCACATAGCGATACACCAGCGATCCCGACAACGATCAGGATCGCTGGTGTATCGCTACATGATCGCTGCTGAGCTGCCAAACAGGCAGCGATCAGCACAGCGACACTGCGGGTAACATCGCTTAGTTACCCGCAGTGTACGTTGGATACCAGCGCCCTGATGCAGGGAGCTGGTAACCAAGGTACACGTCGGGTTTCCAGGCGCTGCGCGGTGCGTGGAAACCCACTGTGTACCTTGGTTACTAGCTCCCTGCATCAGGGCGCTGGTATCCAAGGTACACAGGGGTTTCTAGGCACAGCCCCGCGCCTGGAAACCCGCTGTGTACCTTGGTTACCAGCGGATCGCTGGTCTCCCGCCTGTCACACGCAGCGATGCGTGCCTGTCAGCGGGTGACCAGCGATCAAAAAAATGTCCGCGACATTCAGTGATACCCAGCAGGGGGCTGATCGTCGCTGAATGTCACACACAGCGATATCGCTGGGGAGCTCGCTGCTGCGTCACAAAACTAGTGACTCAGCAGCGATCTCGCTAGCGAGATCGCTGTGTGAGACGGGGGCTTTAGAGTGGGTTCTGTATCCATATCCTCTGATTCCTGAGAGATTGACACCTCCTCCTGAGTTGATCTACTTCAGGATTTCTGCGTGGTCGTTAGATTGGTGCCTCTGGCATAGGTCTTAAGCTCATTATCAGCAGCAGATTGAGACTTAGAAGGACTCATGACATCGTCTTCAAGACTTAGGGCCCCGTCACACATATCGACACACCAGTGATCCTGACAACGATATGTACTTGTCAGGATCGCTGGTGTGTCGCTACATGATCGCTGCCTGAGCTGCCAAATAGGCAGCTCAGGCAGCGATCAGGACAGCTACACTGCGGGTAATGTCGCTTAGTTACCCGCAGTGTACGTTGGATACCAGCCCGCTGGTGCAGGGAGCTGGTAACCAAGGTACACATCGGGTTTCCAGGCGCTGCGCGGCACCTGGAAACACGATGTGTACCTTGGTTAACAGCTCCCCTGCAGCAGTGCGCTGGTATCCAACGTACACATCGGGTTTCCAGGCATCGCCCGGTGCATGGAAACCCGATGTGTACCTTGGTTACCAGCTGATTGCTGGTCTCCTGCCTGCCACATGCAGCGATGCGTGCTGCCAGCAGGAGACCAACGATCAAAAAAATGTCCAGGACAGTCAGCGACGATCAGCAATACCCAGCAGGGGGGCTGATCGTCGCTGAATGTCACACACAGCGATATCGCTGGGGAGCTCGCTGCTGCGTCACAAAACTAGTGACTCAGCAGCGATCTCGCTAGCGAGATCGCTGTGTGAGACGGGGGCTTTAGAGTGGGTTCTGTATCCATATCCTCTGATTCCTGAGAGATTGACACCTCCTCCTGAGTTGATCTACTTCAGGATTTCTGCGTGGTCGTTAGATTGGTGCCTCTGGCATAGGTCTTAAGCTTATCAGCAGCAGATTGAGACTTAGAAGGACTCATGACATCGTCTTCAAGACTTATGGCCCCGTCACACATATCGACACACCAGTGATCCTGACAACGATATGTACTTGTCAGGATCGCTGGTGTGTCGCTACATGATCGCTGCCTGAGCTGCCAAATAGGCAGCTCAGGCAGCGATCAGGACAGCTACACTGCGGGTAATGTCGCTTAGTTACCCGCAGTGTACGTTGGATACCAGCCCGCTGGTGCAGGGAGCTGGTAACCAAGGTACACATCGGGTTTCCAGGCGCTGCGCGGCACCTGGAAACACGATGTGTACCTTGGTTACCAGCTCCCCTGCAGCAGCGCGCTGTATCCAACGTACACATCGGGTTTCCAGGCATCGCCCGTGCCTGGAAACCCGATGTGTACCTTGGTTACCAGCTGATTGCTGGTCTCTGCCTGCCACATGCAGCGATGCGTGCTGCCAGCAGGAGACCAACGATCAAAAAAATGTCCAGGACAGTCAGCGACGATCAGCAATACCCAGCAGGGGGGCTGATCGTCGCTGAATGTCACACACAGCGATATCACTGGGGAGATCGCTGTGTGTGACGGGGGCTTTACATACAGTATGAGGGTAAATCTCGTGGCTGGTTAAAAAGTATGTGTTACAGAGATAATAGTAGTGGTTCGGACATAGAGAGTAAAAAAAGGAAAGCAAGGGTCACATAGTCCTTCCTCTATTAGATTCAATTTCAAGCAAATTCATGTTCAGCAGAAATTTTCCAGACTGGGCACTAGGTGGCACAAAAACCTGTATTGCCTTGTAGCTGTCTCTCTTTCTTTAAGATGGCAGCTTAGCGACAAAATTGATCAGAAGAGGTGCTGCTTTATTTCAGGGGTAATCCCCAGGCTGCCCCAGGGGGAACAAAGAAAGGGAGCGGTGATATACCGCGACATATACAGGCTGTGTACCTCTGCAAGTCCTATCTACCTTCCTTGATGACACTGACACTTGTGTGGAAGTCTCTGGTCCCAATCATCTTTATAACATGCGGGGTCCTCTCTCCCTGGGGCAACTCCCCTTCCTCACCAGCTTAGCACCACACCCGTCACACAGTAACGGTCGATGACCCTGCGCCTCACCAGTCCCCGACAAGGAGCAGGTCCCCTGGCCGCAGCTCCGATCTCTTCCCAGAGTGAAAAATTTAAAGGGGTCTGAATACTTTCCGTACCCACTGTATATATATATATATATATTAATATGTGTGTGTGTGTGTATCACAAACCAATCCACATCTTTCATTTCACCAGAGCTGTTTAATAGAAGCTGAGCTGTGATTGGTTGCTATGAGCAACAGGTTTCCTTGCAACCAATCGCTAAGCATCTTTCATTTCACCAGAGCTGTTTAAAGAAGCTGAGCTGTGATTGGTTGCTATGAGCAACAGTTTTCTCACTCCACGACAACACCTCAGCAGACAGTGACTGGGTGGGAGAAATCTAGCATCCCCGGGAACATAAGCTCCAGCCATTGTCTGCCCCCCAGAAAGGAGCAGAGAGCAGATGACAAAAATGAATCCCCCCTCCCGTTCCCATATCCCCATCACACATCCTCCATCTCATAGACACATCTTCCCTCTTAAAGGGATCTCCGGTATGGAAGTCAGGACAAATCCATCCTGCGCTTTGTTTTGACCCCAGGCCTCTCTTAAAGGGATCCCTGGTATGAAAGTTAGGACCATTACGCTCAGCGCTGTGGTTCTGACCCCTGGGTCTCTTAAAGGGATCATTGGTATGGAAGTTAGGGCAATTCCACACAAGCACTCTGGTTCTGACCCCAGGCCCCTCTTACAGGGATGCCTGGTACGGAAGTGAGGGCAAAACCACTCTGCGCTTTGGTTCTGTCCCCAGGCCTCTCTTAAAGGGATCCCCATTATGGAAGTCAGGGCAATTGCCTTCAAATGCTCTGGTACTGACCCCAGGCCTCTATTAAAGGGATTATTGGTATGGAAGTCAGGGCAAATCCATCCAGCACTTTTGTTTTGACCCCAGGCCTCTCTTAAAGGGATCCCCAGATGGAAGTTAGGACCGTTCCACTCAGCGCTGTGGTTCTGACCCCAGGGCCTCTTAAAGGGATCATTGGTGTGGAAGTTAGGGCAATTCCACTCAGCGCTCTGGTTCTGACCCCAAGCCCCTCTTAAAGGGATCATTGGTATGGAAGTCAGGGCAAATCCACTCTGCGCTCTGGTTCTGACCCCAGGTTGATGGGATGATGTGGGATATTAGGGGTAGTAGTCTGGCGGCTGTGACGGGATGATGTGGGATATTAGTGGTAGTTGTCTGGTGGCTATGGCTGACCGGATGATGTGGGATATTTGGGGTAGTTGTCCGGTGACTATGGCTGATAGGATGATGTGGGATATTAGGGGTAGTAGTCTGGCGGCTGTGACGGGACGATGTGGGATATTAGGGGTAGTAGTCCGGTGGCTTTGACGGGATGATGTGGGATATTAGTAGTCCGGTGGCTCTGGCTGACTGGATGATGTGGGATATTAGGGGTAGTAGTCCAGTAGCTCTGGCTGACGGGATGATATGGGATATTAGGGGTAGAAGTCTGGCGGCTGTGATGGGATGATGTGGGATATTAGTGGTAGTTGTCTGGTGGCTGTGGCTGACGGGATGATGTGGGATATTAGGGGCAGGTTCCAGGTTTTCGTGGGCCCCTGGCGAAAGAGTCCCAGTGGGCCCCTTTAACACATACCACAATTCATGATGCACAAATACGGCAAAAAAATATAGGTATAGTACAATGCCAAAGATTTCACTTCTTAGTTCTTACAGTACATGAGTGATATCTATTGTAAATTCTACAATAGATCAGAAATTGGACAATATAGTCCTCCATACAGTATTATGGGCACCACATAGTGCTCCATACAGAATAATAAGCCCCATATAGTATTATAGACACCACACAGTGCTCCAAACAGAATAATGAATCCCATATATTGTTCCATAAAGAATAATGGACCCCATATAATGCTCAATACAGTATAATGAGCCACATATAATGCTCCATACAGTATAATGAGCCCATATAATGCTCAATACAGTATTATGGGCACCATATATTGCTTCATACAGAATCATGGACCCCATATTTTGCTCCATACAGAATAATGAGCCCTATATGTGGCTCCATACAGAATAATGAGCCACATATATTGCTCCATGCAGAGTATAATAGGCCCCATATATTGCTCCATACAGAATAATGGACCCCATATAATGCTCCATACTGTATAATGGGCCCCATATATTGCTCCATACAGTATATAATAGGCTCCATATATTGCTCCATAAAGAATAATGAGCCCCATGTATTGCTCAATACATAAAGGGGCCCATATAATGTTCCATACAGTATATGATGGACTCCATATAATGCTCCAGTATATGATGGGCCCATATAATGATCCATATATAATGGGCCCCATATACGATGCTTCAGTGTATAATGGGCCTCATACCAGTGTATGATGGTCCCTATATATAATGCTCCAAACATAAAAAAATAATATAAAAATACCTCTCCTATCGGCTCTGCTCCGGACTCCTCAGCGTCGCCATCTTCCAGCTCTCTGCACTGACTGTTCAGGCAGAGGGCGCACAGACGTGACGTCTGTCCTCTGACCTGAACGTCAGTCAGAAGATGCCGCAGTGATGGAACGGGGAGAGGTAAGTATCACAAATGACAGGGCCCTGAGCAAGCGGGGGGGCCCACTCACAGGAGTCGGCACTGGCACAGACACCGGGCCCCCATAGTGTGCCGATGTCCCTTACGTTGAGTGGGCCCCCCAGCCTGCTCAGGGCCCCGGCACTTGCCCGGTGTTGACGCCGGCCCTGGTCCGGTGGCTATGGCTGATGGGATGATGCGGGACATTAGTAGTCCGGTGGCTTTGACGGGATGATGTGGGATATTAGTAGTCCGGTGGCTCTGGCTGACGGGATGATGTGGGATATTAGTAGTCCGGTGGCTTTGACGGGATGATGTGGGATATTAGTAGTCTGGCGGCTGTGACGGGATGATGTGGGATATTAGGGGTAGTAGTCCGGTGGCTCTGGCTGACAGGACGATGTGGGATATTAGGGTTAGTAGTCCGGTGGCTCTGGCTGATGGGGTGATGTGGGATATTAGTAGTACGATGTGGGATATTAGGGGTAGTAGTCCGGTGGCTCTGGCTGACGGGATGATGTGGGATATTAGGGGTAGTAGTCCGGTGGCTCTGGCTGACGGGATGATGTGGGATATTAGTAGTACGATGTGGGATATTAGGGGTAGTAGTCCGGTGGCTCTGGCTGACGGGATGATGTGGGATATTAGGGGTAGTAGTCCGGTGGCTCTGGCTGACTGGATGATGTGGGATATTATAGTGAATGTGGCTATGTGGCGTGGGCAGGGCTATATCATCTTTATATATAGAGATACAGTGCCTACAAGTAGTATTCAACCCCTGCAGATTTAGCTGGTTGACACATGCGGAATTAACTTGGCATTGTGACATTTGTACTGTAGATCAGCCTGGAAGTGGGAAATGCACTGCAGCAAAAATTTTTGTTTTAATTTTTTTTTTTTTTTAAAAACGTTAAAAGTTAATTCAGAGTGTCATTTATTATTCAACCCCTCAAACCACAAGAATTCTGTTTGGTTCCCCTAAAGTATTAAGAAGTAGTTCAGGCACCAAGAATAATGAGCTTCACATGTGTGGATTAATGATCTCTTTTGCCAGCCTTTTCTGACTATTTAAGACCCTCCCCAAACTTGTGAACAGCACTCATACATGGTCAACATGGGAAAGACAAAGGAGCATTCCAAGGCCATCAGAGACAAGATCGTGGAGGGTCACAAGGCTGGCAAGGGGTACAAAACCCTTTCCAAGGAGTTGGCCCTACCTGTCTCCACTGTTGGGAGCATCATCCGTAAGTGGAAGGCTTATGGAACTACTGTTAGCTTTCCACGGCCTGGACAGCCTTTGAAAGTTTCCTCCCGTGCCGAGGCCAGGCTTGTCCGAAGAGTCAAGGCTAACCCAAGGACAACAAGGAAGGAGCTCCGGGAAGATCTCATGGCAGTGGGGACATTGGTTTCAGTCAATACCATAAGTAACGTACTCCACCGCAATGGTCTCATTTCCAGACGAGCCCGTAAGGTACCTTTACTTTCAAAGCGTCATGTCAAGGCTCGTCTACAGTTTGCTCATGATCACTTGGAGGACTCTGAGACAGACTGGCTCAAGGTTCTATGGTCTGATGAGACCAAGATCGAGATCTTTGGTGCCAACCACACACGTGACGTTTGGAGACTGGATGGCACTGCATACGACCCCAAGAATACCATCCCTACAGTCAAGCATGGTGGTGGCAGCATCATGCTGTGGGGCTGTTTCTCAGCCAAGGGGCCTGGCCATCTGGTCCGCATCCATGGGAGGATGGATAGCACGGCCTACCTGGAGATTTTGGCCAAGAACCTCCGCTCCTCCATCAAGGATCTTAAGATGGGTCGTAATTTCATCTTCCAACAAGACAACGACCCAAAGCACACAGCCAAGAAAACCAAGGCCTGGTTCAAGAGGGAAAAAGTCAAGGTGTTGGAGTGGCCTAGTCAGTCTCCTGACCTTAACCCAATTGAAAACTTGTGGAAGGAGCTCAAGATTAAAGTCCTCATGAGACACCCAAAGAACCTAGATAACTTGGAGAAGATCTGCATGGAGGAGTGGGCCAAGATAACTCCACAGACCTGTGCCGGCCTGATCAGGTCTTATAAAAGACGATTATTAGCTGTAATTGCAAACAAGGGTTATTCCACGAAATATTAAACATAGGGGTTGTATAATAATTGACCCACACTTTTATGTTTAAAATTTATTAAAATTCAACTGAGCAACATAACTTTTTGTTTTGTAAGATTTATGCTTCTGTTAATAAATCCTACTATCGTTTGCAGTTTGAAGGCTCTAACTTATTTGCATCTTATCAAACCAGCTAAATCTGCAGGGGGTTGAATACTACTTGTAGGCACTGTATAATCATTATAATTTGTTATAACTAACCGTATATATGTGCAGAGTGGTTTTTTTTTTGAGCGTTCATGGGAAGCTCAGGACACAGACTCCCAATGATCTAAAGGACATGTAAGATAGGGAAAATTTATTTTAAAAAATGGGTGCCCGTTGAAGTATAATTTATGGAAAAGGCATGTGCTTATGTCCTGACAAAGCTTGTTTAGTGGCGGGAGAATGGAGTAGCTGCTGGAGTCAGAGGGAGACCATCCAAAAAGAAACTGATACAGGATACCATGTATCCACTCTCAACAAAGTAGAGGATACATCCATGATTTTATCAGGACCCACCGCTGCTCTCTTGATGACTGGAGGTCCTGGAGGTAGGAACCAAGGCAGTTTTACATCTCCGGACTGATACTAGTGGAGAGATTGTGTGGATGTGCTGATTGACTTCTCTGCTGAGGGCAGGGCTAGGTATATACTATAGTATACAGCCTCTGGAAGTAATCAAGAACATTCGCTTTCACTGAACTCTGACGATTTGAAACATGAAGTTCATGGGAGAATTTTTCATTCATAAAAATTATTCTAGATTATATTATATTATTTTTTACAGCACCATTGAATCCAAGCTGGTCTACTTGTGAATAGGGGTTACATACAAAAAGCATATATAAATTACAATGAACAAGCGTAACCGTGCAGGCTGGTCTGGTGGGATAGGATGCTGCCCTCGTGGGCTCACAGTATAGGGTTGGTTAAATAATTCACATGAACCTCATAAACCGGTTGCAGTAATTCTGATGCTTTTCTCCGTGGTTCCCCTAGGAGATGCCCACTCCAGATCCATGAGGCTCCTGTAATGTTCCGTATACATGGGATATAACATCCGCATGTGTGTTGGCGTCAGCTGAAGACCGCAGTGTTTGCGATCACTGAGAAAGTTTTGACCTGCCTCTAGAACCGTTTCCATGGAAACCTAATGGGGAGATAATTGAATGGAACCTATTTTGCTATCCATCCCTTTCTCACTTGGATGCCAACAAGGTCAAAACTTTGCAGTCTTAAAGCTCCTTTCAGCTTCATGCTAATGCGATAAGACTGAGGGGCCATTTGTCTCCCAGTGCCAGCCCCCCCCCGTTTAGATAAATGAAAGTGTATTCATCCCATAGCGTTTATAGGAGAATTTGGCTTTCACACTAATGATGTGATTAGGTCGCCTCTAACCAAGTTGCTTGCTTGTTCCGCATGCTAATTCCCCTCCTTCCTCTTATTGATTACTCGCTCATTGACTTTCAGCCACACATCTGTGTGAACTTTGGGTGCGGAGACTGACCTGATATGTGTGCCCTTACTCTTACATCCTAATATTGCCAGTGTTATGTGGCATAACAACAGATAAAAGTAATAACCATGACCTGTGAGTCTTTGTGTAAATAGCACATTGCTACATTTGTAGCGGTGTATACTCTGGTATTTGTGTTAGTACACAAGTCTTATCACCATCCCTTACACGGGGCTGCCAACGTCATATTGTTATGGGCAGACAACATTTTTCATTCATACATTGCAACACAATAAGGAATCATTATTACATTCTGAGGGAAATGTTAACTTATAATAATTACAGTCAGAATAATATGTATAAGTTATTCCAACTTAAATAGTCACAGATACATCAAATGTTTTTTTTACGGACAAGGAAATAAAATGTCCTATCTTTACTAAATTTCTGAACAGTTGGCAATTTTGCCCTTATATCTATGATAAACCACATGGAATCCAGGCAGACACATTTGACTCCTACTGATGCACTGTAGTACATTATGCAGGTAAGAGAGGAATATGTGCTGCTGTGTAAAGGTACTGCCACACTAAGCGATCTCGCTAGCGATCACGATAACGACGCAAGCTAACAAGATCGTTGGTGTGATCGCTTTTAGGTTGCTAGTAGCTGCCAAACAGGAGATCTCATAAACGACTCATCAGCGGTCAGCGATCTCTTTAACGACTTTGGCGGTCGTTAGGATCTGTCATTAGCATGTACTGAGCGCAACCTTTTCCACGCCCCTCAGCACAGATATGTTATATATGTGCTATAATTTATGTTTTGACCGCGTCATGAAAGACGGCGTATAGCGCTCCTTTCATTGTTCTCGAGCGCTTCTGATTCATTCATTGACCTGAGTAGTTCGAAAGCTTGCAATTTTTACCATCTTTTCAGTTAGCCATTAAAAGGTATCAACCACTGAGGACTCTCAACTCTAAATATTTTTCTATCTACTGCTAACACGGTACGAGATATACATCTTTACTGTATCTGATCATAAGAATTTCAGATCGCTCCTGCTCTCTGCGTCCTGCTAGCCTGCTTTGCAGCTACTGCGATCCTCTCTGTGATGCAAAAGAAAACCTAGTCCCACCTGCCTGCTTCTACAGATATTGCGATCCACTCCTTGACGCTAAAAAACCTAGTCCCGCCTGCACCGCTGTCATATGCTCACAAACGAGGTCGCTCGTCGTTCGCAAAAGGTGTCACACTCAGCGATATAGGCTCAACAGCGGGACGCCAACGATCAAAAAACGGTCCAGAACGTTAGTGAACGATCAGCAACATCACAGCAGGGGCCACATCGCTGCTACATGCCACACACAGCGACGTCGCTAACGAGATCGTAATAGTCGTAGTAACGATGTCGTTAGCGATCTCGTTAGCGATCTCGCTTAAGGGTATGCCACACTAAACAGCGTCGCTAACGAGATCGCTAAAAAGTCACTATTTAGCGATCTCGTTAGTGAGTTGTTGTGGCATGTAGCAAGACGTGGCCCTGCTGTGATCTCGTTCGTCGCTGACATCGGTCCGGACCCTAGCGGGATAGTTTAGTGTGGCAGTACCTTAAGGGTCCGTTACATTATGCGATCTGCGGCGTTAACCAGTGCATATTTGCCCATCATCAGTCACTAAAAAGACTGTTTAGACAGGCAGATCGCATGATGATAAGCTATCAGAACTTCTCTAATAGATCCTTGTGTGCACATAGGCCTCCATTCTTACCAGCAGCCGTGATGTTTCAGGCATTTGTGAGCTGATTGTCAGCCTGTTTACACTGCACTATTGTCAGGAAACAAGCTAGAAATGCTAAGTCACAATCATTTTCTAGTGTAAATGCAAAAGGTCTTAAGCCCCCATCTCACATAGCGAGATCGCTGCTGAGTCACAAGTTTTGTGACGCAACAGCGATCTCCCCAGCGATATCGCTGTGTGTGACATGCGGCGACGATCAGCCCCCCTGATGGGTATCGCTGATCGTCGCTGAATGTCCTGGACATTTTTTTGATCGTTGGTCTCCCGCTGGCCAGCACGCATCGCTGCGTGTGGCAGGCGGGAGACCGGCGATCAGCAAGCTGGTAACCAAGGTACACATCGGGTTTCTAGAAACCCGATGTGTACGTTAGATACCAGCACGCTGGTGCAGGGGAGCTGTTAACCAAGGTACACATCGGGTTTCTAGATTGGTATCTAAGGTACACTGCGGGTAACTAAGCGACGTGTGTCGCTTGTTACCTGCATAGTCGCTGTCCTGATCGCTGCTGAGAGCTGCCTGTTTGGCAGCTCACCAGCGATCATGTAGCGACACACCAGCGATCCTGACAAGTGCATATCGTTGTCGGGATCGCTTGTGTGTTGCTATGTATGATGGGGCCCTTACACATAAGACTAAAGTCAGACGAACCCACCAATATCGGTGGGATCTGCTGACAGTCTAATATGTACGGGGGTCTCCCAACACTTCCCTGACAGATGACGTCGGCGGAGATAAGGTTTGGACAGTTTTCAATTTAATGCCCAACCCTTTGCTATTTACAAGGGTAAGCTGTTGCTAGGACTGTTTGGCAGCGGCTTTCTCTGTTCTTCTCTTTGCAAACATGACTGTCTTCCTCTCTCTCTGTCTCTTTGATGAGGAACATGTTTGTGCTTCGGGGCGGCCTGTGGGCAGGTCTTTCCTTGGTCTCTCTGGCTTAGAGCAGGAAGATAAGACTCTGCCTACAGTCCCATCCCAGAGCACGAGCATATGGCCGGGATCACACATGCGAGTAAGTCGTCCGACACTTGCATGTGAAATCCCAGCTCTGGCGCCGGCACTCGGGAGTGGAGCGAGCGGCTGCATGTAGTTCTATGCAGCCGTGTCAGTTTAACAGTGGCAACATTGACAATATTTTGCAGTTAGCAAAATCCTGCCTTACATGTTCTCTTTAAGACACACATTTCATATGTTCAGTATTTGGTCTGTGTTTTACATCAGTATTTGTAAGCCAGAATTAGGAGTGGAACAATCATAGGAAAAGTATAATAGAAACCAGTCACCATTTTTGTATTTATCACCCACTCCTGGTTTTGGCTCACAAATACTGTTGTAAAATACCAAAACTGAACATTTGAATGCGGACATAAAGGGATGTTCTTGTGTGTCATCTTCGGAAGTGCACCGCACCCTTCCTCCCGGTTTCCTGTTTGCTGATGAGGGGGCGGTGCATTGAAGATTGAGAGCCCAGACCATCAGGATAGTCTCGTTGTTGAACTGTGCGCTCTCTGATTCATTATTGGAGGGCTCTAAGGCTCTGTAGTGATCTAGCTAGCTTTAGATCAGCGCTTACAAGCTCGGCCACTGCTTCTAGATTGCAGCCCTGGCTGGTAACCTAGACAAGAGCATTAAATAATGGCAGTAAAAATCAATATGTTCTTCAGAACATGGAGGATTCTTAGTAACAAGTAAATTGCAAAGTTGCTTCTTTTTACAAACGCTTTGCAATTTTACCAATTGTTGTTGAGACTCGCCTAATCTAAACAATGATCAGGACAGAGAATTATATCTGAGCCCTATCTTGTGTAATGGCAACTCAGACAATCATTATGGCATCGTCAGGTTTCGGAGCTAACATCTGTGCGTGTAAACATGCATTTTATAATGGTTCCTGAGCTGACCTTATAGGTTAATGGGTCTTTGTGAGGGGAGCTGCCTTACCCTTTTAGGACTTGGCTTATTGCTTGTACTCTTTAGCCATGATAAAGCCAGAGCTACTCAGGCTTATAAAGGGAAACACGACTTGGCACAAGATCTTCCTTCCAGACAATTCACAAGGAGAGACGAAAGACAATTCTATTTATCAAAGCGTTTCTCATCGTGAAGCGAACGCTTTCATTAACATGAATGGGTTTTCTATTAGGAAGCTGTCGGATACAGCGCTTATGAGAACCTGCTAATAAACATGTACTTTGATAGACAACATGCCCTAAAGCCATCTCGTGGAGTGACAGCGCTTGGCTTGGTGTCAAAACACTGCGCTCCTTCTTGCCAAGCATCACTGGATCATTATTGGGGAATTGTAATCAGCATATAAATAACCTTCATTTTACAGTAATTGCTGCCCTAAAACTGCTCCTAAGGGTCATCGGCAAAACTGTAACGTCTGATTATTTATTTTATGCCAAATGAGCTCCCAGACATCTGACATCTCACTCGCTGATTGCTTCCATGTCAGAAGATCTATGCTTTCCTGTATATGAGTAAGGAGCACGTTGTGTGACTGGAAGCACATCTTCCTGCTAGGATATGACGTAAGGTTCCTATCAGTGGGGGTCCGACTGCTGGCATCTGCGCCAATTCCAAGAATGAATAGAATTTGTGTATGTGTGGGCTTATAAGTTAAATCTTAAGGGACTATGTAATACTTTGGGTATCATCTGTTCCTTAATCTCACCCCAGCCTAAATTCATCTTATTAAATTAAGGAAAAACTTGCTAAATTAAAGTAACTCTGTCACCAGGGTTTCGGTACCTCATCTAAGAGCAGAAATATGTTGAAAAAAAAACATGATTCCAGTGAAGTATCACTCAGTTTACTGGGTACAGCAGTTTTGATACCATTAGAATTTTTAGATGTTGCATGTAGCAAAGCTCAGAAAGCTAACCCGCCCATACCCGGCTCTGTGTACATTGTTTATTGGCAGTGAGCTGCTAATCAGAGAAGGAGTGATGGCTGGACCACTTGGCATACACAGCTAGTCTGGCAGTGATCAACTGCTGATAAAACACCCATTGTATTTAAACAACAGCGCACAGCCTAATAAGTAACACATCGCTGAAATCAGTGTTTCAACCCCTACTCCATGCTGCCCTCATAATAAATAGTGAAAACCTGTCGGCAGATTCCCTTTATAGGCATACGGAGGTAGTAAGGGTCCAATAACAATTTTAGGGTGCTATATTAATGCTCCATATCAATCTGAGATTGTATAGGGCCTAAGGGCCCGATTCATCAAACTTTCATGCCATTATTCTGGCGTAAAAAGCTTTGAAAAGTCACAAAATTTAGGTGCAACTTGGAGTTGCGCCTATATTTTGCAACTATTGGCCAGTTAGTCCCAGCTCCATTGAAGTGGGTGAAGCTGGGGCAGGACAGGGATGATGAGTGGGGCGCTGGAGTGGGATTTATGGTGAGGTGCACACATACAGTAGGTTTACACCACTCGTCTGATGCTCCTGATTCACGAAGAAGCTAATGCCCAATCGCTGTGCAAAAAATCTGAGCTATTCCTTTCGTGAGCGGCAGGGTGGATTTGATTTAAATCAAACTGATTTAAATCACGATTTAAATCACGATTTAAATCACTAGTCAGTAAGGCTTGATTTAAATCAGTGATTTAAATCAAAGTTTCTACCAGACCGGTATATCTAATTTCATCATGTGCGATACGCCCAGACCGGTGTATCTAATTTCATCATGCGCGATATGCCCCAGACCGGTGTATCTAATCCCATAATGCGATACAGTACACTCAGCACTGTATCTAGATACATGCAGTGTGTCATGTGCTGTGAATAATCCCAGTGTGTGATACTCTCCACGTATCTGTGCTCAGTTTATAATACAGCGAGCAGCATGAACTAACAGAATAGATGCTGCCGGTCGTCCTCAGTGACAGCCTACTTGTCAGTATCACTGGCAGTCCCCAACAAAATGGCTCCGCTCTGTGAGCCTAAACTACATCCTCTGTTATTACAAACACCTAGTAACGGAGGAGAGAAGTCACACGTGATCAGACCCCGCCTGCATTTACTACTGTCGCAATACGAGCTAGCAGTTTATATTTCAGCAGCTGCTCTGCCTAGTGTTTAAAAGTGGAAATACCAAACATTTTACAATTATTTTTCAGATTTTATTTCTCGGCCTGCAATAAACCTCAGATCGTACACACAAACAGATCCAGACTTGTCTGTCTGTGGCTATGCTGCAGTATTGTGCTCAAAGTTTCACTTTCATTTTCTTGTCTGCTTGCCCTTCCTCCTCCTCACACTTAGATTCACATTCTTCTTGTGTTGTGCAGATCTATTCCACTCCAAACAATCAGAAACATATTGTCTAACTTCTTGGACTTGGCACTGAAGGGGTTGATTCTGTATTCATAGGTTTGTAGAACAATAGGATTAAGGTCTTTTTCTCAACTCTGTTCATGTTGTAACATTTTTGCCGTGAAGAAGAGGCTGGGACCTCTGCGGAGTCAAATTCAGCTTTGAGAACTGCGTAAATAAAGCGAGCGTCTGTGATAATATAGGAGAGAAACTGCCCACTAATCCTACAGAAACCTCTGGAAGAGCATGGCATTGTGAATGTTACACATATACAGCCTTTATTCTACTGAGTTAAACAACTCAGCTTTATCTCATGATGGAAGAACCTTTGGATGGTAAAATATTTTCCTCAAAAAGCAGTTTATTGAAAAAAAATCCGATTTAAATCAAAAAAATCCGATTTAAATCAAAAAAATCCGATTTAAATCAAAAAAATCCGATTTTTTGATTTTTTTAAAAAAATCATTGATTTTTATCCACCCTGGCTGAGCGGTGAAAACTGTACTGGAGAACTGTGCTAGTCGCTGTCAGTATAGAGATGGTCGTGCTCTGCAATGTTTGGGACTCCCATGTCCATGAATGGAGAGATATAAAAATATTTAGACTTGAGAGTCCTCAGTGGTTGATACCTTTTAATGGCTAACTGAAAAGAAAGATACACATCTTTCCTATATCAAAATGGAGAGATATAGGCATGCATCCAGACTGACAGCAATGAAGCCAACATCTTGCAATAAGTCGACGGTCTTACCAGTGAAACCCGCACTTATCACAAATATATGATGTAGCGCTGTAGATTTGTTGCAGAATATTTCTGCCTTCCTTAGTGGTCTCGTGGACATACCGTGAACCCTGTAATATAAAATGTTTTTATAAAATGAAATGTCCCGTTCGTTCTGATGGCTTGGCCATTCACTAATATCACTAGAATTCGAGTTCTGTGCTCTGTGACACCGCGGCATCAAAAGAAGAGCTCCTCTATCTTCACACTATTTTGTCTGACATTTTCTCTAAATAACCGTCTACTGCAGCAATTATTTAACATGTTTGTGTCATTATAACTGTAGCGTATAATTATCCACTGTTATCAAGGCCGATTAAAATGTGTGTCCATGCCAAGGTGAAATAATCACGCAATTGTTATCGTCTTGGTTTGCAGATCTGCTGCAAGGTCATGCTGGGCTTTCATTGCAAGACGCAGTGGTTTATTTTCCACTGGGTAATGTAGTAAAAAGCCATTTATACATAAATATGGATGCCCTGAGTCTAGCGCACACACATGCCGACTTGTGCTTCGCATTTATATTTTCTTAAGGAAAATGTCCCTAAAGAACCCCATATACATTTTTTTGCCATGTTTCATGTTATTTTATGCCTTTCTGCTTCATTTCTCATCATCAGCTCTGCTGTCACAGCCATCACTTCTTCTGAGAGTCCTCTGCTGCCTTCTGACTTCATTTCTTGTGATAGGTTGCAAGCCAGCAGTGAGCACACCCCCTGTAACTCTACCTAAACCCCTTCCACTGCTCCTGCAAAATCACACACAGTCCCACCCTCTTGTTCAGGACACTACTGCAGGCAAGTCTCTAAAACAGGGGATATAAGTAACACAAAGCACCAGAACAGCAGCCCTGGCAATAAAGTTTATCCTCTCTTCGTCCTTACTGAATAATGGATGGTTGGATGGGAGATATGAATGTAAGTATGTAATAGAGGGAATACAACATGGTGTAAATACATTACACAGGGTATGTGTACATACATACATAAATGTATGTATTTATAATGTATATGTCCCTGCTGTATACATACAGATACAAGGAAGAGCTATGTCTGCAGCAGCATGTACAGTACAGGAGCAAGAGCGGTGTGAGCTCTGCTGAATGGAGTTACAGGAGCAGGAGTGGTCTGAGCTCTCCTGAATGGAGTCCCTACAGGAACAGGAGCGGTGTGAGTTCTGCTGAATGGAGTCCCTACAGGAGCAGGAGTGATTTGAGCTCTCCTGAATGGAGTCCCTACAGGAGCAGGAGCGGTGTGAGCTCTGCTGAATAAAGTCCCTGCAGGAGCAGTGTGAGCTCTGCTGAATGGAGTCCCTACAGGAGCAGGAGTGGTGTGAGCTCTGCTGAATGGAGTCCCTACAGGAGCAGGAGCGGTGTGACCTATGCTGAATGGAGTCCCTACAGGAGCAGGATCGGTGTGAGTACTGCTGAATGGAGTCCTTACAGGAGCAGGAGGGGTGTCAGCTCTGCTGAATGGAGTCCCTACACGAGCAGGAGCGGTGTGAGCTCTGCTGAATGGAGTCCCTACAGGAGCAGGAGTGGTGTGAGCTCTGCTGAATGGAGTCCCTACAGGAGCAGGAGTGGTGTAAGCTCTGCTGAAAGGAGTCCTTACAGGAGCAGGAGGGGTGTGAGCTCTGCTGAATGGAGTCCCTACACGAGCAGGAGCGGTGTGAGCTCTGCTGAATGGAGTCCCTACAGGAGCAGGAGTGGTGTGAGCTCTGCTGAATGGAGTCCCTACAGGAGCAGGAGTGGTGTAAGCTCTGCTGAAGTGAGTCCTTACAGGAGCAGGAGGGTGTGAGCTCTGCTGAATGGAGTCCCTACACGAGCAGGAGGGGTGTGAGCTCTGCTGAATAAAGTCCCTACAGGAGCAGGAGTGGTGTGAGCTCTGCTGATGTAGTCCTGCTCCCCCTCACAGCATGAGAATCACAAGACTTTAATGCCACATCAAATTACAAAGCCAGGACGTGAGGCAGAATCTGACAAGGCATCACAGGAAGTCAGAGGATTCTCAGCCAGAGATCTTGTCACCCAGAAAGCAGGGCGCAGAAGGATTTGGGAAAGCAAAGTATTGACACAAGGGCTTTTCTATAGCAGTTAGTTCACATTAAAGAGACTTGTAAAGTTGTGGACAACCCCTTTAAGAGTTGAAATCTTCCAGTATTTCCGTTTGTTCATTGTTCGCACAGACCTTGTCCTTTTAATCTTCTTTATAGACCAAATCAGTTCTCATACGTTGCAGTGACAAGTGGCAATTCCCCGAAACACCATGTTTGCAAATTGAAATTCTGCTTTGCCTTTTATCCTAAGTTATATTGCAAGGCTCATTAAAGGGTGTATTGTGACTTGTAAGATTGCTGTGTCCAACAGGTGGCGCTATATATTTCTAGTCCTTTTCTCTCTGAAAAGGCAATTTGCATATTTAATTTCACAGAGGAGCATTGCATGGTGAATAAGTCTCCTTACATTGGCACGCCAGAGCCAGTATATCACTCTTCACAAGGAGAAACGTTACCCCGCAGACCTCAGTCCAGAGCCTCTCTCTCGCCTATCCAAATCAGTTCTCATACTTTGCGCTGATGAGGGGCAATAACCCGAAACACTGTCTGCAAATTGAGATTCTGATTTGACTTTTATCCTAAGTCATATTGCAAGGCTCAGTAACGGGTCTACTGTGACTTGTAGGATTGCTGCTTCCAATAGGTGGCGCTATAGAATTCTAGTCCTCTCCGAAGAGGCAATATGCATACTTTATAGGAAATATAATCTTGTCAGAATGGATCAGGTATGCGCTCTGAATATAACGTCCTACAACACTGTAAGGGTTCATATGTAATAAAAAATCCATGAAATGTTATTAGTTTGCGACTTTTTAGAATAATCTGTCCTGTGTGCACGAGGAGTAACACATTTTTTGACTACATCTATGCCTTGTGTCTTCCATTTTGCAGCTGTTTGCCTCTGTATGCTCTGGTCACTAGAAGCTGCAGCAGCGTGTCTGCGTCTCTCTCCTCTCTGCCTCTGTCCGCTTTCCTCTTCATAGACTTTTATAGTCAGAAGATGGAATCTGTTTCCTCAATGAAGACTGAATTCCAGTCACATTTGAGCAGTGTTTTAGAGTTAGTGATTGATACAGGAGACAAGGAGGAAGTGAAGAAGTGACTGATAAGAGGAGAAAGGGCTGCTTTTTCTAATAATTCATTTTGCTTGTATTGTTGCTTAATGAAAATAATTCAAAGTGTTTTAGTAAAAAAATATATATTTTTTTTTGGGGGGTCTGCAATACAGAAGCCTCGCCATAAAATTGTACAAAATGGTGTTTAGTTATAAATGACAACCCTAATAATCGGTCTGCTTTCGATTACTGCGTTCTTCATCACCAGGCCGGCTCTAAATGTGGCAGCGCTCAAACCGCACTTTTCTCTTACTCATAATGCCACATTAATGAGACTGATGGAGAACCTCTGTAACAGCTTGACAGAGGAGAATATCCTGGAGGACCTATTTTTGCTATTTTTCTAGTAATTTTTCGATTCCAGAAGAACAAAAAAGGGAAAAGGCTTTTTAACTCTTTTGGCGCTGACTCTTTTGTGAACTTGGACAGATTTGACCTTATCAGTCAGCGTCTGTGAGTGCATAGTAGAGAGAAAAGCTGCCTGGTAATCAGTGCAGGCTCCAGCCGAGGAAGTGGTTATTGTATGAGAAGCCAGCATCTGGTAGTGTGGCGATAAGCTAAGAAGGTCATTCCCTGACAAAGTTCACACATGCTTTACCACTGCGCACACCTGGACGCGGCCTCACTTTTATAGTGTTCAGGCTTATCCAATAATTCTGTTACACATTTCTGATGGGGTTAACTGTATGGCAAGCACAATGTGAATAGAGGAAAAAGAAATCTTTGGCGCCCTCATCGGGTAAATAATGGGACTCACATGCTGAAAAATGTAAGCGCATGTTCTTCTGTCTTACGTGTGAATGCTTCAGGAGGACCACATTTCCATTTTCTTTTCTCTTTTTCAGGTTTTCTCTTCATAAATCAAGCTCTGAAGAAAGCTCTGTAGGTCAGTATTTTTTACCGTTGAAATCAATATGTAACAGAACCATTTTTGTGTGATTGAGCGACATAGTTCCAGAGGCCTGTCCGTACCGATGCCTATTACAGTATGTAGCTTTTCCAAGTTGACATTTGTAGGAATGAATGCTTATATTCCTGCTAGAACTGCTAGTTATATCATTAAAATCAATGTAGGAGAGATGTCGCTGTCTGATCTGCCCAGGTATGATTACTAGGCTTGGAATTACTTTAATGATTTTCCACAATTGTATTTTTTGCGTTTAGGTAAAGTTGACTGGAAGAAGAAAAATAAGTATTTCTGGCAAAATTTCCGGAAAAGTCAAAAAGGAATAATGAGACAGACTTCAAAAGGTAATGAATAGCAATCAATAACAATACTATTACTTTGTATTTCTCATCATATATTTCATTATAAACAGACAGATTCTAAAAAAACACAGTAAAGCAGTCAGAGGATCGTGCTCTAAAGTTTTGGTCTCCATTCTCACTTCTTATCATCTACAGTTCTCGCTAAAAGCACTCCAATTCTGAGTGGAGATGGGTATCTTAAAAGGGTTTTTTCAGCTTCTCAATATTGATTTTTTTGCCTTAGGATAGGCCAGTTGTGGTGAACCATTGGGACGCGTGCCAGAGGGAGCACACTCCTGTGGGCACACACGGGATCGCCGTTCCGCATCATTGGACCGTGCCTGTGAGGAGTCCAGCAACGCCAACCCTAACTTCAGCTGGATCTATGTCCTTGGACATGCATCCAGCTGAAGTGTAATGCAGCGCATGAACTTGCCGGGTCTGTGCGGCGCAACACACGCTGCTGGCCAATCAGAGGGCAGCAGCTGACGTCGGCATAAACACGCGACTGTGCGCATTGCAGTGACGTCATGCGCCCCCCCATCGCTTGGACGGTGAAGTCAGCCGCTGTCTTCAGAAGACGATGCGGCACACCAGGGGAGAGGAAGGAAGAGGAGTAGCAATGTTTGTAGTTTTTGTTTTTTTCTATGCATTGAACAGTGTGCCGGCGGGATGGTGGATGTATAGCAGGATGCCGGGATAGAATGACATATATACAACCATGCTGTGACATATACAAGGATGGGGTGACATATATACAAGGATGGGGTGACATATACAAGGATGGTGTGACATATACAAGGATGGTTTGACATTTATATATATATATATAATATATATATACAGCTCTGGCAAAAATTAAGAGACCACTGCAAAATGTTCAGTTTGTCTGATGTTTCTCTTTATAGGTATATTTTTGAGTAAAATGTAAATTGCTCTTTTATTCTATAAACTACTGACAACATGTCTCCAAATTTCCAAGCAATAAATTTTGTATTTATTTTCAGAAAATGAGAAATGGTCAAAATAACAAAAACATGCAGAGCTTGCAGACCTCAAATAATGCTAAGAAAACAAGTTCATAATCATTTAGAAGCAAAAATACTAATGTTTTAACTCAGGAAGAGTACAGAAATCAATATTTTGTGGAATAACCATTATTTTTAATCACAGCTTTCATGCTTCTTGGCATGCTTTCCATCAGTCTTTCACACTGCTTTTGGTGACCTTACGCTACTCCTGGTACAAAAATTTAAGCAGTACTTCTTGTTTGATGGCTTGTGACCATCCATCTTCCTCTTGATTAAATTCCAGAGGTTTTCAATGGATTACATTCCAGAGGTTTTCAATGGGGTTCAGGTCTGGAGATTGGGTTGGCCATGACAGGGATTTGATGTGGTGGTGGTCCTTCATTAACACATTGATTGACCTAGCTGTGTGGCATGGCGCATTGTCCTGCTGGAAAAAAAATCCTCAGAGTTGGGGAACATTGCCTGAGCAGAAGGAATCAACTGTTTTTCCAGGATAACCTTGTATGCGGCTTGATTCATACGTCCTTCGCAAAGATTAACCTGCCCAATTCCAGCCTTGCTGAAGCATCTCCAGATCATCACCTATCCTCCACCAAATTTCACAGTGGGTGCAAGACAATGTGGCGTGTACGCCTCTTCAGGTCTCTGTCTAACCACTAGACGACCAGGTGTTGGGCAAAGCTGAAAATTAGACTCATCAGAGAAGATTACCTTACTCCAGTCCTCTATGGTCCAATCCTTATGGTCTTTGACAAACTTCAGCCTGGCTCTCCTTTGCTTCTCATTGATGAAAGGCTTTTTTCTAGCTTTACATGACTTGAGCCCTGCCTCTAGGAGCCTGTTACGAACTGTTCTTTCCGTGCACTTCACCCCAGCTGCCATTTGCCATTCCTTTTGTAGGTCACCTGATGTCATCTTGCGGTTGCTGAGTGACATTCGAATAAAATGACGGCCATCCCGGTCAGTGGAGAGTCGTTTTTGCCCTCTACCGGTCTGTAGCTTTGTTGTCCCCAATGTCTGCTGCTTGACCTTGTCGTAATGGACTGCCGTCTTAGAAATTTTAAGGATGGAGGCAACATGACGCTCACTATATCCCTATGCTAGTAAAGCCAGAATTGAGCCTTTCTTTTTCTCACTCAAGAATTTTCAACTCCTTTTGCATGGTTAAAAGTTATTTTTTCATTCCTATTACTTTTGGGATATTACTAGCACTTGTTTTGCCATCCAGCTTGTCCTATTGCAAGAGGATTGTGAACACCACAGTAGTGTTTTTTATACTTTCCTTCGTTAAATAAGATTTGATTCGGGCGATCACCTAATCCGAAGCACATTAAGTAGAATGAGGTGTACTCTGGTTGGAATTCATCTGATACTGGAATGGAATGGCTGTCAGACATGTAGAGAACCTGATTTTTATAAAACTGTGCAGCAGTCTCTTAATTTTTGCCAGAGCTGTATATATGGATGAGGTGACATATATACATGGATGGGGTGACATATATACAAGGATGGGGGTGACATATACATATATATATGGATGGGGTGACATATTTATATATGGATATATATGGATGGGGTGATATATTTATATGGATGGGGTGACATATATACAAGGATGGGGTGACATATATACCGTACAAGTATGAGGTGACATATATAGAAGGATGGGGTGACATATATACAAGGATGGGGTGACATATACACATGGAAGGGGTGACATATTCAAGGATGGGGTGACATATATACATGGATGGGGTGACATATGTACAAGGATAGGGGAGCATATACCAGGGTGAGGGACATATACCAGGATGGGGGAAGAATATACCAGGATGGGAAGAGCATATATCAGGATGGAGGGAGCATATACCAGGATGGGGGTATATACAAGGATTGGGGGAGCATATGCAAGGATGGGGGAACGTATACTAGGATGGGGGAGCATATATACCAGGAAGGGGGAGCTTATACCAGGAAAGGAGCATATACATGGATTGGGAGATTATCTACCAGGATGGGGGAGCTTATACAAGGATTGGGGAGCATATACATGAATTGAAGCAGCAAACACAAGGATGAGGGAAGTATATACATGGATTTGGGGAGCATATACAAGGATGGGAGCATATACATGGTTTGGAGGGCATATACAAGGATGGGGGCATATACAAGGATGGGGGCATATACTTGAATTGGGCGAACATATCCATGGATTGGGGGAGTGTATACCAGGATGGGTGGGAGAGCATATTCCAGGATGGATTGGGGAGCATATACTAGGATGAGTGGGGAGCATATATAACAGGATGTGGGGAGTATAACAAGATGTGGGGTATATAACAGAATGTGCAAGGGTATAACAGGATGAGGGAGCATATTATTATTATTATACATTTTTATAGCGCCTTTTATTCCATGGCGCTTTACATGTGAAAGGGGCAAATATGGACAAGTACAATAAACATGAGCAAAACAAGGCACACGCATGTACAGAAGGAGAGAGGACCCTGCCCGCGAGGGCTCACAGTCTACAGGGGATGGGTGAGGATACACTAGGAGACCAGGTTGAGGGCATATACAAGGATGGGGGAACATATACCAGGTTAGGGAACATATATACTAGGAAGGGGGAGCATATACCAGGACAGGGGCATTAACATGGATTGGGGGAGCATATACCAGGATTGGGGGAGCATGTGCATGAATTGAGGAAGCAAATACAAGGATGGGGGAAGTATATACGGTACATGGTTTGGGGGAGCATATACACTGCTCAAAAAAATAAAGGGAACACTCAAATAACACATCCTAGATCTGAATGAATGAAATATTCTCATTGAATACTTTGTTCTGTACAAAGTTGAATGTGCTGACAACAAAATCATACAAAAATCATCAATGAAAATCAAATTTATTAACCAATTGAGGCCTGGATTTGGAGTCACCCACAAAATTAAAGTGGAATGTAATGTCCTTAAAACAAGTCAAAATTATGCTCAGTAGTGTGTGTGGCCTCCACGTGCCTGTTTGACCTCCCTACATCGTCTAGGCATGCCCCTGATGAGGCGGCGGATGGTCTCCTGAAGGATCGCCTCCCAGACCTTGACTAGAGCATCCGCCAACTCCTGGACAGTCTGTGGTGCAACGTGACGTTGGTGGATGGAGCGAGACATGATGTCCCAGATGTGCTCAATTGGATTCAGGTCTGGGGAACGGGCAGGCCAGTCCATAGCTTCAATGCCTTCATCTTGCAGGAACTGCTGACACACTCCAGCCACATGAGGTCTGGCATTGTCCTGCATTAGGAGGAACCCAGGGCCAACCGCACCAGCATATGGTCTCACAAGGGGTCTGAGGATCTCATCTCAGTACCTAATGGCAGTCAAGCTACCTCTGGCAAGCACATGGAGGGCTGTGCGGCCCACCAAAGAAATGCCAGCCCACAACATTACTGACCCACTGCCAAACCGGTCATGCTGAAGGATGTTGCAGGCAGCAGATCGCTCTCCAAGGGCGTCTCCAGACTGTCACGTTTGTCACATGTGCTCAGTGTGAACCTGCTTTCATCTGTGAAGAGCACAGGGCGCCAGTGGTGAATTTGCCAATCCTAGTGTTCTGTGGCAAATGCCAAGTGTCCTGCACAGTGTTGTGCTGTGAGCACAGCCCCCATCTGTGGATGTCGGGCACTCAGACCATCCTCATGGAGTCGGTTTCTAACCGTTTGTGCAGACACATGCACATTTGTGGCCTGCTGGAGGTCATTTTGCAGGGCTCTGGCAGTGCTCCTCCAGTTCCTCCTTGCACAAAGGCAGAGGTAGCAGTCCTGCTGCTGGGTTGTTGCCTTCCTACGGCACCCTGCACGTCTCCTGTTGTACTGGCCTGTCTCCTGGTAGCGCCTCCAGCCTCTGGACCCTACTCTGATAGACACAGCAAACCTTCTTGCCACAGCTCGCATTGATGTGCCATCCTGGATGAGCTGCTCTACCTGAGCCACTTGTGTGGGTTGTAGAGTCCGTTTCATGCTACCACGAGTGTTAAAGCACAACCAACTTTCAAAAGTGACCAAAACATCAGCCAGAAAGCATTGGTACTGAGATGTGGTCTGTGGACCCCACCTACAGAACCACTCCTTTTTTGCGTGTGTCTTGATAATTGCCAATAATTTCCATCTGTTGTCTATTCCATTTGCACAACAGCATGTGAAATTGATTGTCAATGAGTGTTGCTTCCTAAGTGGACAGTTTGATTTCACAGAAATTTGATTTTCTTGGAGTTATATTCTGTTGTTTAAGTGTTCTCTTTTTTTTTTGAGCAGTATACAAGGATGGGAACATATACATGGTTTGGGGGGCATATGCATGGTTTGGGGGAATGTATACAAGGATAGGGGGCATATACTTGAAGAGTGGGAGCATATACATGAATGTGGGGCACATACAGTGGGAAAAAAGTATTTAGTCAGCCACCAATTGTGCAAGTTCTCCCACTTAAAAAGATGAGAGAGGCATGTAATTGACATCATAGGTAGACCACAACTATGAGAGTCAAAATGAGAAAACAAATCCAGAAAATCACCTTGTCTGATTTGGCAAGATTTATTTTGCAAATCATGGTGGAAAATAAGTATTTGGTCATTAACAAAAGTTCATCTCAATATATTGTTATATATCCATTGTTGGCAATGACAGAGGTCAAACGTTTTCTGTAAGTCTTCACAAAGTTGGCCCACACTGTTGGTGGTATGTTGGCCCATTCCTCCATGCAAATCTCCTCTAGAGCAGTGATGTTTTGGGCCTGTCACTGGGCAACACGGACTTTCAAATCTCTCCAAAGGTTTTCTATTGGGTTGAGATCTGGAGACTGGCTAGGCCACTCCAGGTCCTACATATGCTTCTTACGAAGCCACTCCTTCGTTGCCCTGGTGGTGTGCTTGGGATCAATATTGCACTCAATAATGCAATATTATTGATATTATTTTGCACTCAAAATTTCACGATACATGGCCACATTCATTCTTTTGTGTACACGGATCACTCGTCCTGGTCCCTTTGCAGAGAAATAGCCCCAAAGCATGATGTTGCCACCCCCATGCTTCACAGTAGGGATGGTGTTCTTTGGATGCAAGTCAGCATTCTGTCTCCTCCAAACACGACAAGTTTTGTTTCTACCAAACAGTTCTACTTTGGTTTCATCAGACCATGTGACATTCTTCCAATACTCTTCTGGATAATCCAAATGCTCTCTAGCAAGCTTCAGACGAGCCCGGACATGTACTGGCTTAAGCAGGGGGACACCTCTGGCACACTGCAGGATCTGAGTCCCTGGCAGGCTAGTGTGTTACTGATGGTAGCCTTTGTTACGGTGGTCCCAGCTCTATGCAGGTCATTCACTAGGTCTCCCCATGTGGTTCTGGGATTTTTGCTCACCGTTCTTGTGATCATTTTGGTAAGATCTTGCGTGGATACCCAGATCGAGGGAGATTTTCAGTGGTCTTGTATGTCTTCCATTTTCTTATTATTGCTTCCACAGTTGATTCCATCACACCAAGCTGCTTGCTTATTGCAGATTCAGTCTTCCCAGCCTGGTGCAGGGCTACAATTTTGTTTCTGGTGTCATTGGACAGCTCTTTGGTCTCCACCATAGTGGAGTTTGGACTGTGATTGTTTGAGGTTGTGGACAGGTGTCTTTTATACTGATAACAAGTTCAAACAGGTGCCTTTACTACAGGTGCCTCTTAAAGAAGAAGTTACAAGTCTGTGAAAGCCAGAAATCTTGCACGGTTTTAGGTGACCAAATACTTATAAATACTTATTTTCCACAATAATTTGCTAAATAAATCTTGCCAACTCAGACAAGGTGATTTTCTGGATTTGTTTTCTCATTTTGACTCTCATAGTTGCAGTCTACCTATTATGTCAATTACAGGCCTCTCTCATCTTTTAAAGTGGGAGAACTTGCACAATTGGTGGCTGACTAAATACTTTTCTTCCCCACTGTACATGAATTGAGGGAACATATACATGGATTGGGGGAACGTATACCAGGATGGGTAGGAGAGCATATTCAGGATGGGTTAGGGAGCATATACCAGGATGGTTGGGGGAGCATATACCAGGATGTGGGGGCATTATAACAGGAAGTGGGGGCATATGCCAGGATGTGGGAGGATATACCATGATGGAGGAGCATATACCAGGATGGGGGCATATACATGGATTGGGGGAGCATATGCATGGTTTGGGGGAATGTATACAAGGATGGGGGCATATACAAGGGTGGAGGGCATATACAAGGATGGGGGCGTAAACAAGAATGGGGGCATATACTAGAATAGTGGGAGTATATACATGAATGTGAGGCATATACAGTGGGGAAAAAAGTATTGGGGGGCATATACAACGATGGGGGACATATACTAGAATAAGAATGAGGGAGCATATACATGAATGTGGGGCATATTCATGAATTGGAGGAACATATGCGTGGATTGGGGGAGCGTATATCAGGATGGGTGGGAAAACATATTCCAGGATGGGTGGGGGAGCATTTACCAGGATGGGGGGGGAACATATAGCAGGATATTGGGGGCATATAGCAGATGTAGGAGGACATACCAGAATACTGTCATGTGTGCATTGCCACGAAAATCGTCGCGGTTGCACGTTTTGACTTCTCACAGCTGAGTTGCTGTTTCTTTGTGTTTGGCAGCTAGGGAGTTAATTCTGTCTGTGCTCGGTGCTGGGACTGGGTGCAGTTTCTCCCGGCTGCAATTGATTATTTGTTGATTGGTTTCCTTTAAATTCCTGGTTGTCTGCTTTGGGAGTTGCCAGTGAAATCCTTCATGCAGACCACAGATAGGAATGAATCTGTATAGACTTAAGTTGAGAGCTCCTTAGCTGTTTTAAGCTCAACTTGTTTAGAGTTTATTTCCCAGACCATTTATGTTCCTTCGGTGTTTGAGTGTGTATGCAAGTGAGTGCTATCCTGTCTGTCTTATATGTCTAATCTGTGTATTTAGCTGAGATCAGCCCATATCCCTTTGGTGGTAATCAAGATCCTTCTTAGGACTGATTACAGGGTTCAGGGTCTGACAGGAGACAGGGTTAGGCTGGAGACTTGGACCTCTGAACCATTATCAGTACCTCCAAGGAAAGGGGTTAGTTAGGACCCCAGTGTAGGGTCAGGTTAGACCCCGGTCCTCCTCTTTCCTGTTACAGCTCATCAAGTCCTCAAGATTAACCCTAAGTTCTGCAGAGATTGTGTCAGACAGCGTGACATTCAAGATTAACCCTAAGTTCTGCAGATATTTTGTCAGGTAAATCTATTTTATACTTACATTCTGATGTTGCTAAACTATATGTTGTATTGAGTGTGGTTCCTGTATAAATAGTTTACTGACATTTTATTCATATCATTAGACAGCATGACATTTTCACAGGCCATAAAAAATTATCTCTAGTTACCATGGATCCAGTAGCCCAGCTGGCTCTGCAGTTGCAGGGATTATCCATGGAGCTGACGGACATTAAGTCCAAAGTTTTGTCTCCCCTGGAGCAAACCAGAGTTGAACCTAAAGTAGCTCTTCCAGATAGGTTCACTGGTGGGCGAGAAAAATTTTTTACCTTCCGGGAGGCATGTAAATTGTATTTTCGGCTTCGGCCGCGATCATCAGGGAGTGATGAGCAGAGAGTGGGAATTGTTATCTCACTTCTTCAAGGGGACCCTCAATCCTGGGCATTTTCCCTTCCTCCGGGATCCCCGGCTCTACAGTCTGTAGATCAATTTTTTACTGCTCTGGGATTGGTATATGATGACCCAGATCGGGTCTCTCTTGCTGAGACCAAATTACGTAAAATACAGCAGGGAGATCGTCCTGCGGAGGAATTTGCTTCTGAGTTTCGTAGATGGGCCACGGATACTCAGTGGAATGACCCAGCTCTTAGGAGCCAGTTTTGTCATGGGCTTTCTGACAAATTAAAAGACGTTTTGGCTCAGTATGAGTCTCCTCCTTCTCTGGAGGCTGCTATGGCCCTAGCTATCCGTACTGATAGACGGCTTCGGGAGAGGGGTGAGGTAACTCCACTCCCTGTTGTTACTCCACCTACTACTAAAGTCCCTTATGTTGAGTTTCCCTTGTCTGTTCGGATGAGCCTATGCAGTTGGGAGTGACATCTTTTTGTAGTAGGGGATTGGCGGCACGCCGCAGGACTAGCAGGTGTTTTTTCTGTGGGAAAGAGGGACATTTTGTTGGAGAATGTCCATCCCGTGTCTTGTTAAGTAAAAAGTCGCCGGAAAACTGCTAATCCCAGGTTGTGTGGTGGACGACAACCTGGGAGTATGTATTTCATCCGCCGGTTCTTCTCAGTTCCTTGTACCAGTGGAGGTGTGGTGGTTGGTACTAGAGTGAAGAGATTGTCTGTTCTTCTGGATAGTGGTTCCGGGGCTAATTTGGTTGACGCTCAGTTTGCTCAGGCTCAAGGTATGCATCTTAATGTATTGGTCAAACCGATCCCTATTTTCTCCATTGACGCCAGGCCTCTCGGCCAAGGTAGCTTTGTTCATGAGGTTCATAACATTGACCTTCGGGTAGGGGCAATACATAGGGAACAATTATCTTGTTATGTGTTGGAAGGTCTACCTACTCCCATTGTGTTGGGACTTCCTTGGCTGGTTAAACATAACCCTGTGATTAATTGGCAGTCCAGAGAGATAAGCCAATGGGGTGAGTTTTGCAAAAACAACTGCATGAACACAGTCATCAGTGCGGTCGTGCCTAGTACATTGCCTCCTTTTTTGGAGGATTTTGGGGATGTTTTCTCTGAGGAGGGGGTGTCGGGAGTTGCCTCCTCATCGCGTGTATGACTGCTCTATTAATCTACTTCCTGATGCTAAGTTGCCTAAAGCTAGGTTGTATAATCTTTCTGGTCCTGAAAGACAGGCTATGAAAGATTATATTTCTGAAAGTCTGGCGAAAGGGCATATTAGACCTTCATCTTCCCCTGTGGCCGCGGGGTTCTTCTTTGTGAAGAAAAAAGATGGAGGCCTACGCCCTTGCTTGGATTTCCGCGAACTTAATCGGATTACTGTTCGAGATCCGTATCCACTCCCTCTTATTCCTGATCTCTTCAATCAAATTGTTGGTGCCAAATGGTTCTCTAAATTGGATCTCAGGGGGGCGTATAATCTGATTAGGATAAAAGAGGGGGATGAGTGGAAAACGGCGTTTAACACGCCAGAGGGACATTATGAAAACCTGGTCATGCCTTTTGGTCTGACTACTGCTCCAGCAGTATTCCAACATTTTGTTAATGACATTTTTCGTCACCTTGTGGGGGTGTTTGTGGTCGTATATTTGGATGACATTTTAATTTACTCGCCAGATCTTGTGTCTCACCAGGAGCATGTGAGACAGGTGTTGCAGATCTTGCGAGACAATAAACTATACGCCAAACTGGAGAAGTGTGTGTTTGCCGTACAGGAACTTCAGTTTTTTGGTGTCAGCCTCCGGTTTCCGGATGGACCCTGAAAAGGTGAGAGCAGTGCTTGAATGGGATCAGCCAGGGGATCTTAAGGCTCTGCAGCGTTTTTTGGGGTTTGCTAATTACTACCGGAAATTTATTTGTAATTTCTCGTCTGTCGTCAAACCTCTCACTGACATGACGAGAAAAGGGACGGATTTTTCTAGGTGGTCGGACAAAGCTTGCCAAGCCTTTTCCTCTTTAAAAAGATGTTTTGCTTCGGCACCCGTTCTCATCCAACCAGATGTATCTCAGCCGTTCATTGTGGAGGTGGACGCGTCTGACGTAGGGGTGGGTGCTATATTGTCCCAGGGTCCGTCCCCTGGTAAATGGCATCCGTGCGCTTTCTTTTCTAAGAAATTGTCGTCCGCCGAAAGGAATTATGATATCGGCAATAGGGAACTTTTGGCCATTAAATTGGCTTTTGAAGAATGGCGTCACTTTTTGGAGGGGGCAGTCCACCCGGTCACCGTTATTACTGATCACAAGAACCTGCTGTATTTAGAATCCGCTAAGCGTCTGAATTCCAGACAAGCTCGATGGTCATTATTTTTTACCAGGTTTAATTTTGTCGTCACTTATCGTCCGGGGTCTAAGAATGTAAAGGCTGATGCCTTGTCTCGCAGTTTCCCAGGGGCCGGGAAAACGGATGACCCGATTCCTATCCTTCAGGAGGGGGTGGTAGTGTCGGCTGTATGTTCTGAGCTTGAGGAGGAGGTGTTAGAGGCTCAGGGGGACGCTCCTGCAGGACCTCCAGGGAGACTGTTTGTCCCGAATCAGTTGAGACAAAAGGTTATTGAGGCACATCATAATTCTGCTTTAGCTGGACATCCAGGGAGTAAGGCTACTTTAGATCTTCTTTCTCGCCGATTTTGGTGGCCTAACGCTAATAAAGATGTTATAACTTTTGTCGCGTCCTGTGGGGTTTGTGCTCGCTCTAAAACTCCTCATACCCGTCCGTCTGGGACCCTTTTACCTTTGAAACTTCCGGAGCGTCCATGGACCCATTTATCTATGGACTTCATTACGGACCTTCCTCCGTCGTCTGGGAATACTGTCATACTGGTGGTTGTTGACAGGTTCAGTAAGATGGCACATTTCGTTGCTCTTCCTGCACTCCCTAATGCTAAAACTCTGGCGAAGGTGTTCATTAGGGAGATCGTGAGACTTCATGGGTTGCCTTCTGATGTGGTGTCAGATAGGGGGTCTCAGTTTGTGTCCAAATTTTGGAGGGCATTTTGTTTACGTCGGGGGATGCAATTGTCGTTTTCCTCGGCTTTTCATCCACAGACCAATGGTCAGACAGAGCGTCTGAATCAGAGTTTAGAGACATATCTCCGGTGTTTTGTATCGGAGAACCAGGAGGACTGGTCTTCTTTCTTGCCTTTGGCAGAGTTCGCTCTTAACAACAGGCGGAGCGAGTCCACTGGTAAGTCCCCGTTTTTTGGGGCATATGGTTTTCATCCCCAGTTTTGTACTTTCAATGGGGGGGGTCCTTCTGGGGTTCCTGAGGAGGAGCGTTTCTCGTCGTCACTTGCTTCTGTGTGGCGAGGTGTATTGAATAATTTGAGTACGATGGGGAACCGTTACAAACGTATGGCTGATAGGAGGAGAGTTTCTGGTCCAGATCTGAATGTGAACGATCTGGTATGGTTGTCTACCAGGAATATAAAACTTAAAGTGCCCTCCTGGAAACTGGGTCCCAGATTCATCGGGCCGTACAGAATCAGTTCCATAATTAATCCTATGGCATTTCGTCTGGAACTCCCTTCTACGTTTAAAATTCATAATGTGTTCCAAAGTCATTACTTAAAAGGTATGTGGCACCAGTCATACCGTCACCTCTACCTCCTCCTCCAGTGTTGGTCAATGGTAACTTGGAATTTCAAGTATCAAAAATCATTGACTCTCGTCTGAATCGCCGGTCCCTTCAGTACTTGGTGCATTGGAAGGGATATGGTCCGGAGGAGAGGACGTGGGTCCCTGCGTCCGATGTTAACGCAGATCGTTTGGTTCAGACCTTCCACAGAACTCACCCGGGCAGGCCTGGCCCTGAGGGTCCGGAGGCCCCTCGTAGAAGGGGGGGGTACTGTCATGTGTGCATTGCCACGAAGATCGTCGCGGTTGCACGTTTTGACTTCTCACAGCTGAGTTGCTGTTTCTTTGTGTTTGGCAGCTAGGGAGTTAATTCTGTCTGTGCTCGGTGCTGGGACTGGGTGCAGTTTCTCCCGGCTGCAATTGATTATTTGTTGATTGGTTTCCTTTAAATTCCTGGTTGTCTGCTTTGGGAGTTGCCAGTGAAATCCTTCATGCAGACCACAGATAGGAATGAATCTGTATAGACTTAAGTTGAGAGCTCCTTAGCTGTTTTAAGCTCAACTTGTTTAGAGTTTATTTCCCAGACCATTTATGTTCCTTCGGTGTTTGAGTGTGTATGCAAGTGAGTGCTATCCTGTCTGTCTTATATGTCTAATCTGTGTATTTAGCTGAGATCAGCCCATATCCCTTTGGTGGTAATCAGGATCCTTCTTAGGACTGATTACAGGGTTCAGGGTCTGACAGGAGACAGGGTTAAGGGTATGCCACACTAAACAATATCGCTAACGGGATCGCTAAAAAACGTCACTATTTAGCGATCCCGTTAGCGATATTGTTCAGTGCGGCAGCTTCCAGCGACGAGCTTCCTGCTGTGATCTCGCTCGTCGCTGGAATCGTTCCGGACCCTATTTCATCGCTGGCGCTCCCGCTGGGTAAGTATCTAATCGCTGTGTGGCACCTTTTCTTAGCGATTTAGCGGTACTTTTGTACCGCTAAAGTCGTTAAGAAGATCGCTAACGGCGATAGCGTCGTTAACTATATCGCTAAATGTGGCCGCATTTAGCGATATAGAAACAATCCCGCTAGCGATCGCATTAGTATGCGTCGTTATCGTGATCGCTAGCGGGATTGTTTAGTGTGGCAGTACCTTTAGGCTGGAGACTTGGACCTCTGAACCATTATCAGTACCTCCAAGGAAAGGGATTAGTTAGGACCCCAGTGTAGGGTCAGGTTAGACCCCGGTCCTCCTCTTTCCTGTTACAGCTCATCAAGTCCTCAAGATTAACCCTAAGTTCTGCAGAGATTGTGTCAGACAGCGTGACATTCAAGATTAACCCTAAGTTCTGCAGATATTTTGTCAGGTAAATCTATTTTATACTTACATTCTGATGTTGCTAAACTATATGTTGTATTGAGTGTGGTTCCTGTATAAATAGTTTACTGACATTTTATTCATATCATTAGACAGCGTGACAAATACTGAGCGCATATATCAGGGTGAGGAGAGCATATACCACAGTGGGGAGAGGATATACCAGGAAAGGAAGCATATTCCTTTATATCTGTAGTCTGGTACCCCTGCTCCTGTCTGTGCCTGCTCTCTGCTGCCCTTCTGCTTTCTGTATGAGTTGTTTATTCTAAACTAAAACATCAGTATTAAGGTTAAATTGCCTTATTGGCACTTTGCGATAAATAAGTGGGTTTTGGGTTGCAGTTTGGGCACTCAGTCTCTAAAAGGTTCACCATCACTGGGATAGGCCATCAGAATCTGTTCAGTAGGGGTCTGTCTCTTGACACCTCTGTCTAACACCTGTATCAGAGAGCCCCAATGTTCTTTAACCCATTTACCTCCTTGGGATTTTCTGTTTTTGCGTTTTATTTTTTTTTGTCAATATGGCCGTGTGAGGGCTTGATTTTTACGAGGCAAGTTGTACTTTTGAACAAACACCATTGATTTGACCATATAGTGTACTAGAAAACAGGAAAAAAAATTCCAAATGCGGTGAAATTGCAAAAAAAGTGCAATCTTACCTGCCATTTTGATTCCCCAGGTCATTACGAATTTGTAGACACCAAACATGTCTAGGTTCTTTTTTATTTAAGTGGTGAAAAAATCCAAAATTTATAAAAAAAAATAAAACATTGTCACCATTTTCCGAGACCGTAGCGTCTACATATTTCAGGATCTGGGGCCGGGTGAGGGCTTATTTTTTATGCACCGAGCTGATGTTTTTATTGATACTGATTTGGGGTCGATACAATGTTTTGATCGCCGGTTATTGCATTTTATTGCAATGTTGCGGCGACTAAATAGAACTTAATTCTGGCGTTTTGATTTTTTTTTTCTCAGTACGCTATTTACCGATCTGATTAATTATTTGTATATTTTGATAGATTGGTTGTTTCTGAACGCGGCAATACCAAATATGTATATTTTTATATTTTTTTTAGTGTTTTATTTTGAATGTGGCAAAAAAATTTTTTTTTTTTTTACTTGCTTCAGTAGTCTCCAAAGGAGACTTGAAGCTGTGATCATCTGATCGCTTGTGCTACACATAGCAGGGCTTCAGCAATGCTATGTGTAGCAGAAATGCTTATTGCTATGAATGCCGGCCACTGCAGACCTCGGGTTGTCATGCCATCCCATCAGTGCCGCGCAGTCATATGACAGGGGTGCCAATGGGCAGGGCTAGTGAAACGCTTTTGGCACGGGCAGGTTAAATGCTGCTGTCAGAGATTGACAGTGGCATTTAACATGTTGACAGCCACGGGTGTAGCGCAATTCCACCCGCAGCTGTTAGGAGCACATGATAGCTGATCAGATCAGATGCATTATACTATATGAAGGACTATGGGAATTATATTATAATGTAAGTAGGACTATTGGGGTGCATTATACTATAAGAAGGACTATGGGGACTGAATTATACTATAAGGAGGACTATGGTGTCCATTATACCATATGGAGAACAATGGGTGCATTATACTATATGGAGGACAATGGGGAGTTTGTTATACTATATGGAGGTGTATTATACTGTATGGAGGACTATGGGGAGTGCATTATACTATTTAGAGGACTATAGGTAGTGCATTATGCTATATAAGGAACTATCAGGTGAATTATACTATATGGAGCATTATCATGGGTGAATTATACTATATGGAGGCCTAGGGGGTGAATTATACTGTATGAAGGACTATTGTGAATTCATTATATTATATGGAGGACTATGGGTAGTTCATTATACTTAATGCAGGACTATGCGGAGTGCATTATTCTTTATGGGGAACTATGGGGAGTACATTATACTATATGGAGGTGCATTATACTGTATGGAGGACTATCGGGAGTGCATTATACTATATGGAGGACTATGGGAAGTACATTTATACTATATGGATGACTAAACGGAGTGCATTATACTATATGGAGAACTATGGGGAGTACATTATATATGGAGGACTATGGGGTGTATTATACAGTATGGAGGACTATTAGGAGCACATTTTACTACATGAAGCACTATTGGGAGTGCATTATACGATAATGACAGTGCAGTGAGATGAGAGCTGTAGTGTTACATACACCGCTCTGGATCTGTGCCAACTATCAGTGCATTATTTCCCAATTAAGAGAGTTGTTTGTAATGAAAAACAGGTCTGTTCTCTCTTCCCTCCCTTGCTTGTATTCACAGTTGATGCTGGTTGTGAGATCTGTGTGGCCTGGCCTGTAGAGCAGATCTGTGTGTCATTACATGTCTTACTGTGTCACGGAGAAATCCATTTCTATCTTCTCTGGGGGTGTTTTCTTTTTTTTCTCTGCATAACGCTGACTTCTTATGATTGGTCAACTTCATGCAGGGGAAAAAGTAATCGTCCCGGTGAAAAATCTCTGGTAATACCATCTTGGTTATAGTAACATAGTTATTAAGGTTGAAGGAAGACTTTAAGCCCATCTAGTTCAACCCATATCCTATCCTAACCTGCCCTAACATGTTGATCCAGAGGAAGGCAAAAAAAACCCCAAGTGGCAAACAGTAAGCTTCACATTGGGGAAAAAAATTCCTTCCCGACTCCAATACGGCAATCAGACTAGCTCCCTGGATCAACGCTGTATCTAGGAAACTAGTGAATATAGCCTGTAATATTATACTTTTCAAGAAAGGCATCCAGTCCCTTCTTAAATTTTAGTAAGGAATCACTCATTACAACATTAGACGGCAGAGAGTTCCATAGTCTCACTGCTCTTACAGTGAAGAATCTGCGTCTGTGATTATGGCTAAACCTTCTTTCCTCCAGACGTAGAGGATGCCCCCTCGTCCCCGTCACAGGTCTAAGAGTAAAAAGATCATTAGAAAGGTATTTGTACTGTCCCCTCATATATTTATACATTGTAATAAGATCACCCCTAAGCCTTCGTTTTTCCAAACTAAATAACCCCAAGTGTAATAACCTGTCATGGTATTGCAGACCCCCCAGTTCTCTAATAACCTTGGTCGCTCTTCTCTGCATCCGCTCCAGTTCAGCTATGTCTTTCTTATGCACCGGAGACCAGAACTGCACACTAAGTGTGGTCGCACCAGTGACTTGTATAGAGGTAAAAAGTGAAAATTAGCATATAAACTTGACAGGCTTTTACAGTGCCTTGCGAAAGTGTTCGGCCCCCTGGAACTTTTCAACCTTTTCCCACATATCATGCTTCAAACATAAAGATACCAAAAGTAAATTTTTGGTGAAGAATCAACAACAAGTGGGACACAATTGTGAAATTTATTGTTATTTTAAATTTTTGTGGAAATACAAAAACTGAAAAGTGGGGCGTGAAATATTATTCGGCCCCTTTGCTTTCAGTGCAGCAAACTCACTCCAGAAGTTCATTGTCGATCTCTCAATGATCCAATGTTGTCCTAAATTACTACTGATGATAAATATAATGCACCTGTGTGTAATCAAGTCTCCGTATAAATGCACCTGCTCTGTGATAGTCTCAGGGTTCTGTTTGAAGCACAGAGAGCATCAAGAAGACCAAGGAACACAACAGGCAGGTCCGTGATACTGTTGTGGAGAAGTTTAAAGCCGGATTTGGATACAATATGATTTCCAAAACTTTAAACATCCCAAGGAGCACCGTGCAAGTGATCATATTGAAATGGAAGGAGTATCATACCACTGCAAATCTACCAAGACCCGCGACACAGATGAGGGATTAAAAAAAAGACATTTTACTATTTTGTGTTCCATTATGTGGTCAGTTTTACATACTCAAACTGGCGAAAGGTCCTCTTTAAATTTCCCCCTCTTTCTTGTTAAAGAAACTAAAAATTTTAAAAAATACTTATTTGGCATTTTCGTGTCTTAAAAAGTCTGAGCTATAAAAATATTCAATTATTTACTCCACACTTCCTTAAAAAGAAATACAATGAAAAGCGATCAAAATGTTGTATTTACCTCAAACTGCAACCGGGGGGCAAGGGTTTTCCAAAAGTAGAAAACTTCTATGAAGTCTAAGATTAGTGCATTTTCTTCTGGACTGTGCTGTGCAAAAGAAAACAACGTTTCCTAAGAGTGCGTTACAATAAGATTAATTAATGCAATAACCTATTCCGGAGCTTTACATGAAACCATAATGGTATTTTATTGAGATATTTAGAGAATGTCCTTTGCCATTTCGAAGTGTGTGAGCTGCTGACGTAAATACCACCATAAGAGAAATGAGCAGATCTGACTATCACAAGCTTGTACACTACCCCAGGCATGAAGGCAAATACTGTATATGGGGCTGGTTACATCATTATAGGCAGGGTTTGTTCATGACTTTTCTCACATGTAGGGTTATGCTAAGATCCTGAAAACTGCTCATGCATTTCTAGAAGAAATCTATGGAACAATGCAGCTTTTTGTTCCTTCCAGTGTCCTAGCATGCCCTCAGGGTCCAATCTTGCACATCCACACAATGAAATAATGTCCTGTTAGTGCCCCTCTGGAGTTCTTGCTCTTCCCAACTTCCACTTTCTCAACTATGTGAGGAGTTTCATCATAGTTTGTAGCTGAAACACTTTATTTTCAGCAAGAATTAATGTTCCTGCTCCTTTTCATCCCATATTCTGCACAGACATTTTCCTCTTGCAGATGAAGGCTGATTTGCTTGGCTGAATGTCTTCTCCAGCAGAGGGAAGCAGTGCTTAGTAAAATCAGTAGGAATCTAGGAGAGCAGAAGCAAACGTTTGCACTGTGTACTGGGAAATATATTGGGAATAGAGCTGTGCTGATTTAGCTGTACAAAGACCACAACGGGTACTAGTATAATATGTAGTACACGCAACGTGTATTGTTAAAATGGGGGGCAAAGCTTTTTCCCAGGGCTGTGGAGTCGGAGTCGGAGCCTATTTTGGTGGAGTAGGAGTTGGAGTCGGTGTCATGGAAATTGAGGAGTTGGAGTCGGAGGTTTGGCTTACCGACTCCATAACCCCGGTATGAGGGAGTCTGAGTTGGAGTCTGATTCGGTGTAATGGAAATTGAGGAGTCGGAGTTGGAGTCGGAGGTTTGGCTTACCGACTCCACAGCCCTGGTATGAGGGAGTCGGATTCGGTGTAATGGAAATTGAGGAGTCGGAGGTTTGGCTTACCGACTCCACAGCCCTGGTATGAGGGAGTCGGATTCGGTGTAATGGAAATTGTGGAGTCGGAGTTGGAGTCGGAGGTTTGGCTTACCGACTCCACAGCCCTGGTATGAGGGAGTCGGATTCGGTGTAATGGAAATTGAGGAGTCGGAGTTGGAGTCGGAGGTTTGGCTTACCGACTCCACAGCCCTGGTATGAGGGAGTCGGATTCGGTGTAATGGAAATTGAGGAGTCGGAGTTGGAGTCGGAGGTTTGGCTTACCGACTCCACAGCCCTGGTATGAGGGAGTCGGATTCGGTGTAATGGAAATTGAGGAGTCGGAGTTCGAGTCGGAGGTTTGGCTTACCGACACCACAGCCCTGCTTTTTCCACCAGTCCTTTTGGTATCCCTTTGGTAAGTTTGCCTGCACGGCAACAGTCCTGGCCAGCCACTTTACAGGAAATTATATTTCATCCTCATGCTCTTGAATTAAGCCATATGGCCTGCGGAGACCATACATATATTTTTAATTCTATATTGATCCATTTTTTAAATAAAAAAAACATAGGAAAAGCAAGTGGAGGCCTTGCCATCCAGACCTTTCCAATAAATAAGAAAGTACAATCCTAACAGTTGGACCACATATTATAAATGGGAAAAAAATAAGAAAAGCTACATCTCCACAGCCCTCACCCACCCCACCCCCTGTGAAAAAAGGAGACAAGTGCAAACAGTGTCAAAATATGAAATATGTAAATGTGAATATTAATAGCTAAGGGAATATTTATCTGTGTAAATAATAAAAATGTCAAAGAAATTGTATCAAAATGATTTCCGAGAAAGAAAATTTGAGGAATTAGATGGGGGAGTTAAAAGGCCCATGGTTGAGATATTCTGTGTAATAGAAGGAAGTTTAATTGACCTGTAACTGACAGTATAAACTGTTAATTTACTTGTGTCTTCTTCTCCAGGCAGGAGAGATGCTGAATTAATACATTTTCTTATTTTCATCCAGGGGAAGATGTTGGTTATGTGGCCAGTGAGATCACAATGAGTGATGAAGAGCGAATTCAGCTTATGATGATGGTGAAGGAAAAAATGATCACCATTGAGGAAGCGCTTGCAAGGGTAGGATTACAAGTCCTCAGCAGTGTTCTCAACAGTTATGTGCACAATGCACTTAGATTGTCTTCTATTCATGTTATACAGCAATTATTCAGAATACTATGGGTAATATGGTAAGAAATGGTTATAAAATCTTACAACAATGTGAACTGGAACTGGAAAAATGGCTGAACTCTTAAGAGGCTTAGGTAAAAACTAGGCAAACCCACCGATTTTGGCACAACCAATTAAAGTTATATGCGGGAAGGGGTTTGCCTACACTTTCCCTCAAAAGTTGACATAGTGAGGGAAACAATTGCCAGAGTTTGTTGGGTTTTATTAGGCCCAACCCTTGATTGTCACAGCAGAAAAGCCACCTCTGAGGGTGCCAGGCAGCTCTACTGGCTGCATGTGTATAGGGGATACTGAAGGGATAGCAGTGTGCTGGACAACTAGCAATCTGCAGTATGTTCTCCACAGGATAAGGGCGATTAAGTAGCTGCCAGACAGTTCTGGTGGTGGCACATCTTCCCTGAGAACAAATGATTAGGCGTGGACATTCAACATGTCTGACCCTATTTTTTGCCTATGTCATCTGTTAGGCAATAGTCATGATGTCTTCCTAAAGTGGCTCTGCTGACTGACTAATGTGTATGACACCCCCATACATAGATCCACGACACGACGCATCACACCGTCTTTTACTAGATTCTGGTGAATTCTGTCACATTGCCTGTTGTTCTGTGTCTATTAGGATCTATGATAATAGCCACTGTTAATCTAAGCAGAGCGTTATAATGACAAGGAGGTTTTATAACCAGACCATAATATAGTGCATGTGTGAAAACGAATGCAGGAAGAACTGGAGCGGAGTCATGTATGAGTTTTCATACATTATGCCCAAATGTAGCACAATTATCATCATCATTTTATTGCCAGGCTATCATTTACAGGAACAAAGACTTTTGCCCATATAATACGTAACCTACATGTATACAGTAGCTAGTGCAAGTATGAAGTATATATGTATGCACATGGCTCCAGAAAACTGCACATGCATCATTACAGCGCACATGGCTCCAGAAAACTGCACATGCATCATTACAGCGCTCATGGCCCCAGAAAACTGCACATGCATCATCACAGCGCACATGGCTCCAGAAAACTGCACATGCATCATCACAGCGCACATGGCTCCAGAAAACTGCACATGCATCATTACAGTGCACATGGCTCCAGAAAACTGCACATGCATCATTACAGCGCACATGGCTCCAGAAAACTGCACATGCATCATTACAGCGCACATGGCTCCAGAAAACTGCACATGCATCACCACAGCGCACATGGCTCCAGAAAACTGCACATGCATCATCACAGCGCACATGGCTCCAGAAAACTGCACATGCATCATCACAGCGCACATGGCTCCAGAAAACTGCACATGCATCATTACAGCGCACATGGCTCCAGAAAACTGCACATGCATCATCACAGCGCACATGGCTCCAGAAAACTGCACATGCATCATCACAGCGCACATGGCTCCAGAAAACTGCACATGCATCATCACAGCGCACATGGCTCCAGAAAACTGCACATGCATCATTACAGCGCACATGGCTCCAGAAAACTGCACATGCATCATTACAGCGCACATGGCTCCAGAAAACTGCACATGCATCATTACAGCGCACATGGCTCCAGAAAACTGCACATGCATCATCACAGCGCACATGGCTCCAGAAAACTGCACATGCATCATCACAGCGCACATGGCTCCAGAAAACTGCACATGCATCATCACAGCGCACATGGCTACAGAAAACTGCACATGCATCATCACAGCGCACATGGCTCCAGAAAACTGCACATGCATCATCACAGCGCACATGGCTACAGAAAACTGCACATGCATCATCACAGCCTGGTTTCTGCTCAGTACATCATTATCACAAAACAATGAACTGTGCTCTAAACCCACAAATATCCTGCTCCCCACATGGGTTGTGATTTAGCCCAAGAATTTGTGCGTATGTCCAGTGCATACAACCATTTTACAATTTCATTGATTTCACGTTGTTATTTTATAGAAATTTGACTAAATTAATAATAACATATTCTCTAAAAGAAATCAGGTGAAAACTAGAGATTTTTCAAGTGCAATTTTTAAGCAAGCGACACCACTCAATTTTATAGAAAGGAAATGACCGATCACCACTTGTCACCTTTTCCTGAAATTATGGTCTATTCAATAGTCCTTCACCACTTGTCACCATTCTTGACAAATTCCTCAATTTAAACTAGAGGACTCTCGGCATACCCTATTTACTAAACTACAACTCCAACATGCCCGATATCGACAGGATACGAGTTGTAATTTAGAAAACATATGGAGCCACAGTGAAACCCTGAAATAGACTATGCTGACATCGAATTCCAGACCTCCTCCATACTGCCTTTGGGTAGACGCTTACGCCAGAGTAGCTGTAGGCAGCAGTACCATGGTGGCATATAATCCACTAAATCGATAAGAATAAGGATCGATAAGAATAAGCATAGTATATTTATTCACATGATAATATTTTAGTGGGAAGCTATATTTAGAAAAAAAATTACTGGGTTACATGTATTTAAAAAATGGCATTGTGTTTTTTTCTCCCTTTATTATGATCTTTATTAAAAAAACTAAATTAGGAATCTTGCAATTTTCAGACTGGCCACTGGGAGTGTATTAGACTTCCTGTTGTTTTAGGAAATATCACATGGACATTAGCAGCAATGAAAACCTTTGGTACTGAAGCACCTAATGAGCATGTGCAAAGATCAATGTGAAGGGAGGAGCCAGCTGGGTCAAGTGTTCCATGACCTATTGTGATTGGTGGATCCTGTATTATTAGCCTTTTATAGAGGTGTTACTGTCATTGTAATCTTGCTTCTATGATAGGGAGCTTTGCTGTTAACTCTTCCTGAAAAGACATTAGTTGAAGGCTTTGGTCACATGTCCAGTAGTGATCCATTAGAATGGATTCAGCAGCAATTCATTGGCAAAACAATTGTGCAGAATCAACTTTTTCATCCGTTGTTAACCCCTTAGTGACAGAGCCAATTTGGTATTAATGACCAAGCCAATTTTTACAATTCTGACCACTGTCACTTTATGAGGTTATAGCTCTGGAACGCTTCTACGGATCCCACTGATTCTGTGACTGTATATTTGTGATATATTGTACTTCATGTTAGTGGAAAAATATCTTCGATGTGACTTCCATTTATTTATGAAAAAAACAGAAATTTGGCAAAAATGTTGAAAATTTTGCAATTTTCAAACTTTTAATTTTATGCCCTTAAATCAGAGAGACATATCACACAAAATAGTTGAGAAATAACATTTCTCACATGTCTACTTTACATCAGCACAATTTTGGAAACATAATTTTTTTTTGTTAGGACGTTATAAGGGTTAAAAGTTGACAAGCGATTTCTCAATTTTTCCAACAAAATTTTCAAAACCATTTCTTTTAGGTACCACATCACATTTGAAGTGAGTTTGGGTGGTCAATATGGCAGAAAATACCCAAAGTGACACCATTCTAAAAACTGCA
>JARQOD010000005.1:374056904-374149280 GCA_033576555.1 Oophaga sylvatica
AAAGGTTCCCATCACGGGGATGGGGCCATCAGAATCGTTCAGGGGGGGTCTGTCTCTTGACACCTCTGTCTAACACCTGTATCAGAGAGCCCCAATGTTTTTTTAACCCCATTTACCCCCTTGGGATTTTCTGTTTTTGCGTTTTATTTTTTTTTTGTCAATAGGGCCCGTGTGGGGCTTGATTTTTACGGGCAAGTTGTTTTTTTGAACAAACCATTGATTTGACCATTTGTGTACTAGAAAACGGGAAAAAAAATTCCCAAAATGGGGGTGAAATTGAAAAAAAAAGTGAAATTCTTCCCTGCCATTTTGTTTCCCCCGGTCATTACGAATTTGTAGACCCCAAAAACATGTCTAGGTTCTTTTTTTTTTTAAAAAGTGGTGAAAAAATCCAAAATTTAAAAAAAAAAAATAAAACTTTGTCACCATTTTCCGAGCCCCTACCCTTTCTACATATTTCGGTTCTGGGCCGGGTGAGGGCTTATTTTTTATGCACCGAGTGATGTTTTTATTTTTTCTGATTTGGGGTTTTTTCAATTTTTTGGGTCGCCGGTTATTGAAATTTTTTTGGGCAATGTTGCGGCGCCCAAATAGAACTTAATTCTGGCGTTTTGATTTTTTTTTTCTCTTTTCGCCATTTACCGATCTGTTTAATTATTTGTATTTTTTGATAGTTTGGGTTGTTTCTGAACGCGGCAATACCAAATATGAATATTTTTATATTTTTTTAGTGTTTTTTTTTAAAATGTGGAAAAAAAATTTTTTTTTTTTTTTTTTAATTGCTTCGTAGTCTCCAAAGGAGACTTAAAGCTGTGATCATCTGATCGCTTGTGCAAACACAAAAGCGGGGCTTCAGAAATTGCTATGTGTAGCGAAATGTTATCTCCCTATGAATGCCGGCCACTGCAGACCTGGGTTGTCATGCCATCCCCTCGTGCCGCGCGTCATATGACAGGGGTGCCAATTTGGGGGGGCTTTGTTTAAAAACCCTTTTTGGGACGGGCAGGTTAAATGCTGCTGTCAGAGAAATTTACAGTGGATTTAACCCTGTTGACGCCACGGGTGTAGGCAATTCCACCCGCAGCTGTTAGGGCACATGATAGCTGATCAGATCAGATGCATTATACTATATGAAGGACTATGGGAATTATATTATAATGTAAGTAGGACTATTGGGGTGCATTATACTATAAGAAGGACTATGGGGACTGAATTATACTATAAGGAGGACTATGGGGTCCATTATACCATATGGAGAACAATGGGTGCATTATACTATATGGAGGACAATGGGGAGTTCGTTATACTATATGGAGGTGTATTATACTGTATGGAGGACTATGGGGAGTGCATTATACTATTTAGAGGACTATAGGTAGTGCATTATGCTATATAAGGAACTATCAGGTGAATTATACTATATGGAGCATTATCATGGGTGAATTATACTATATGGAGGCCTAGGGGGTGAATTATACTGTATGAAGGACTATTGTGAATGCATTATATTATATGGAGGACTATGGGTAGTTCATTATACTTAATGCAGGACTATGCGGAGTGCATTATTCTTTATGGGGAACTATGGGGAGTACATTATACTATATGGAGGTGCATTATACTGTATGGAGGACTATCGGGAGTGCATTATACTATATGGAGGACTATGGGAAGTACATTATACTATATGGATGACTAAACGGAGTGCATTATACTATATGGAGAACTATGGGGAGTACATTATATATGGAGGACTATGGGGTGTATTATACAGTATGGAGGACTATTAGGAGCACATTTTACTACATGAAGCACTATTGGGAGTGCATTATACGATAATGACAGTGCAGTGAGATGAGAGCTGTAGTGTTACATACACCGCTCTGGATCTGTGCCAACTATCAGTGCATTATTTCCCAATTAAGAGAGTTGTTTGTAATGAAAAACAGGTCTGTTTCTCTCTTCCCCTCCCCTTGCTTGTATTCACAGTTGATGCTGGTTGTGAGATCTGTGTGGCCTGGCCTGTAGAGCAGATCTGTGTGTCATTACATGTCTTACTGTGTCACGGAGAAATCCATTTCTATCTTCTCTGGGGGTGTTTTCTTTTTTTTTCTCTGCATAACGCTGACTTCTTATGATTGGTCAACTTCATGCAGGGGAAAAAGTAATCGTCCCGGTGAAAAATCTCTGGTAATACCATCTTGGTTATAGTAACATAGTTATTAAGGTTGAAGGAAGACTTTAAGTCCATCTAGTTCAACCCATATCCTATCCTAACCTGCCCTAACATGTTGATCCAGAGGAAGGCAAAAAAAAACCCAAGTGGCAAACAGTAAGCTACACATTGGGGAAAAAAATTCCTTCCCGACTCCACATATGGCAATCAGACTAGCTCCCTGGATCAACGCAATATCTAGGAAACTAGTGAATATAGCCTGTAATATTATACTTTTCAAGAAAGGCATCCAGTCCCTTCTTAAATTTTAGTAAGGAATCACTCATTACAACATTAGACGGCAGAGAGTTCCATAGTCTCACTGCTCTTACAGTGAAGAATCTGCGTCTGTGATTATCACTAAACCTTCTTCCTCCAAACGTAGAGGATGCCCCCTTGTCCCCGTCACAGGTCTAAGAGTAAAAAGATCATTAGAAAGGTCTTTGTACTGTCCCCTCATATATTTATACATTGTAATAAGATCACCCCTAAGCCTTCGTTTTTCCAAACTAAATAACCCCAAGTGTAATAACCTGTCTTGGTATTGCAGACCCCCCAGTTCTCTAATAACCTTGGTCGCTCTTCTCTGCATCCGCTCCAGTTCAGCTATGTCTTTCTTATGCACCGGAGACCAGAACTGCACACTAAGTGTGGTCGCACCAGTGACTTGTATAGAGGTAAAAAGTGAAAATTAGCATATAAACTTGACAGGCTTTTACAGTGCCTTGTGAAAGTGTTCGGCCCCCTGGAACTTTTCAACCTTTTCCCACATATCATGCTTCAAACATAAAGATACCAAAAGTAAATTTTTGGTGAAGAATCAACAACAAGTGGGACACAATTGTGAAATTTATTGTTATTTTAAATTTTTGTGGAAATACAAAAACTGAAAAGTGGGGCGTGAAATATTATTCGGCCCCTTTGCTTTCAGTGCAGCAAACTCACTCCAGAAGTTCATTGTCGATCTCTCAATGATCCAATGTTGTCCTAAATTACTACTGATGATAAATATAATGCACCTGTGTGTAATCAAGTCTCTGTATAAATGCACCTGCTCTGTGATAGTCTCAGGGTTCTGTTTGAAGCACAGAGAGCATGAAGAAGACCAAGGAACACAACAGGCAGGTCCGTGATACTGTTGTGGAGAAGTTTAAAGCCGGATTTGGATACAGTTTGATTTCCAAAACTTTAAACATCCCAAGGAGCACCGTGCAAGTGATCATATTGAAATGGAAGGAGTATCATACCACTGCAAATCTACCAAGACCCGCGACACAGATGAGGGATTAAAAAAAAGACATTTTACTATTTTGTGTTCCATTATGTGGTCAGTTTTACATACTCAAACTGGCGAAAGGTCCTCTTTAAATTTCCCCCTCTTTCTTGTTAAAGAAACTAAAAATTTTAAAAAATACTTATTTGGCATTTTCGTGTCTTAAAAAGTCTGAGCTATAAAAATATTCAATTAATTACTCCACACTTCCTTAAAAAGAAATACAATGAAAAGCGATCAAAATGTTGTATTTACCTCAAACTGCAACCGGGGGGCAAGGGTTTTCCAAAAGTAGAAAACTTCTATGAAGTCTAAGATTAGTGCATTTTCTTCTGGACTGTGCTGTGCAAAAGAAAACAACGTTTCCTAAGAGTGCGTAACAATAAGATTAATTAATGCAATAACCTATTCCCAGAGCTTTACATGAAACCATAATGGTATTTTATTGAGATATTTAGAGAATGTCCTTTGCCATTTCGAAGTGTGTGAGCTGCTGACGTAAATACCATCATAAGAGAAATGAGCAGATCTGACTATCACAAGCTTGTAAACTACCCCAGGCATGAAGGCAAATACTGTATATGGGGCTGGTTACATCATTATAGGCAGGGTTTGTTCATGACTTTTCTCACATGTAGGGTTAATGTAAGATCCTGAAAACTGCTCATGCATTTCTAGAAGACGTCATAGATAGAGTCTATGGAACAATGCAGCTTTTTGTTCCTTCCAGTGTCCTAGCATGCCCTCAGGGTCCAATCCTGCACATCCACACAATGAAAATAATGTCTTGTTAGTGCCCCTCTGGAGTTCTTGCTCTTCCCAACTTCCACTTTCTCAACTATGTGAGGAGTTTCATCATAGTTTGTAGCTGAAACACTTTATTTTCAGCAAGAATTAATGTTCCTGCTCCTTTTCATCCCATATTCTGCACAGACATTTTCCTCTTGCAGATGAAGGCTGATTTGCTTGGCTGAATGTCTTCTCCAGCAGAGGGAAGCAGCGCTTAGTAAAATCAGTAGGAATCTAGGAGAGCAGAAGCAAACGTTTGCACTATGTACTGGGAAATATATTGGGAATAGAGCTGTGCTGATTTAGCTGTACAAAGACCACAACGGGTACTAGTATAATATGTAGTACACGCAACGTGTATTGTTAAAATGGGGGGCAAAGCTTTTTCCCAGGGCTGTGGAGTCGGAGTCGGAGCCTATTTTGGTGGAGTAGGAGTTGGAGTCGGTGTCATGGAAATTGAGGAGTTGGAGTCGGAGGTTTGGCTTACCGACTCCATAACCCCGGTATGAGGGAGTCTGAGTTGGAGTCTGATTCGGTGTAATGGAAATTGAAGAGTCGGAGTTGGAGTCGGAGGTTTGGCTTACCGACTCCACAGCCCTGGTATGAGGGAGTCGGATTCAGTGTAATGGAAAATTGTGGAGTCGGAGTTGGAGATCGGAGGTTTGGCTTACCGACTCCACATCCCTGGTATGAGGGAGTCGGATTCGGTGTAATGGAAATTGAGGAGTCGGAGTTGGAGTCGGAGGTTTGGCTTACCGACTCCACAGCCCTGGTATGAGGGAGTCGGATTCGGTGTAATGGAAATTGAGGAGTCGGAGTTCGAGTCGGAGGTTTGGCATACCGACACCACAGCCCTGCTTTTTCCACCAGTCCTTTTGGTATCCCTTTGGTAAGTTTGCCTGCACGGCAACAGTCCTGGCCAGCCACTTTACAGGAAATTATATTTCATCCTCATGCTCTTGAATTAAGCCATATGGCCTGCGGAGACCATACATATATTTTTAATTCTATATTGATCCATTTTTTAAATAAAAAAACATAGGAAAAGCAAGTGGAGGCCTTGCCATTCCAGACCTTTCCAATAAATAAGAAAGTACAATCCTAACAGTTGGACCACATTATAAATGGGAAAAAAATAAGAAAAGCTACACCTCCACAGCCCTCACCCCACCCCACCCCCTGTGAAAAAAGGAGACAAGTGCAAACAGTGTCAAAATATGAAATATGTAAATGTGAATATTAATAGCTAAGCGAATATTTATCTGTGTAAATAATAAAAATGTCAAAGAAATTGTATCAAAATGATTTCCGAGAAAGAGAATTTGAGGAATTAGATGGGGGAGTTAAAAGGCCCATGGTTGCGATATTCTGTGTAATAGAAGGAAGTTTAAGTGACCTGTAACTGACAGTATAAACTGTTAATTTACTTGTGTCTTCTTCTCCAGGCAGGAGAGATGCTGAATTAATACATTTTCTTATTTTCATCCAGGGGAAGATGTTGGTTATGTGGCCAGTGAGATCACAATGAGTGATGAAGAGCGAATTCAGCTTATGATGATGGTGAAGGAAAAAATGATCACCATTGAGGAAGCGCTTGCAAGGGTAGGATTACAAGTCCTCAGCAGTGTTCTCAACAGTTATGTGCACAATGCACTTAGATTGTCTTCTATTCATGTTATACAGCAATTATTCAGAATACTATGGGTAATATGGTAAGAAATGGTTATAAAATCTTACAACAATGTGAACTGGAACTGGAAAAATGGCTGAACTCTTAAGAGGCTTAGGTAAAAACTAGGCAAACCCACCGATTTTGGCACAACCAATTAAAGTTTTATGCGGGAAGGGGTTTGCCTACACTTTCCCTCAAAAGTTGACATAGTGAGGGAAACAATTGCCAGAGTTTGTTGGGTTTTATTAGGCCCCAACCCTTGATTGTCACAGCAGAAAAGCCACCTCTGAGGGTGCCAGGCAGCTCTACTGGCTGCATGTGTATAGGGGATACTGAAGGGATAGCAGTGTGCTGGACAACTAGCAATCTGCAGTATGTTCTCCACAGGATAAGGGCGATTAAGTAGCTGCCAGACAGTTCTGGTGGTGGCACATCTTCCCTGAGAACAAAATGATTAGGCGTGGACATTCAACATGTCTGACCCTATTTTTTGCCCTATGTCATCTGTTAGGCAATAGTCATGATGTCTTCCTAAAGTGGCTCTGCTGACTGACTAATGTGTATGACACCCCCATACATAGATCCACGACACGACGCATCACACCGTCTTTTACTAGATTCTGGTGAATTCTGTCACATTGCCTGTTGTTCTGTGTCTATTAGGATCTATGATAATAGCCACTGTTAATCTAAGCAGAGCGTTATAATGACAAGGAGGTTTTATAACCAGACCATAATATAGTGCATGTGTGAAAACGAATGCAGGGAAGAACTGGAGCGGAGTCATGTATGAGTTTTCATACATTATGCCCAAATGTAGCACAATTATCATCATCATTTTATTGCCAGGCTATCATTTACAGGAACAAAGACTTTTGCCCATATAATACGTAACCTACATGTATACAGTAGCTAGTGCAAGTATGAAGTATATATGTATGCACATGGCTCCAGAAAATGCACATGCATCATTACAGCGCACATGGCTCAGAATGCACATGCATCATACAGCGCTCATGGCTCCAGAAAATGCACATGCTCATCACAGCGCACATGGCTCAGAAACTGCCATGCATCATCACAGCGCACATGGCTCCAGAAAACTGCACATGCATCATTACAGTGCACATGGCTCCAGAAAACTGCACATGCATCATTACAGCGCACATGGCTCCAGAAACTGCACATGCATCATTACAGCGCACATGGCTCCAGAAACTGCACATGCATCACCACAGCGCACTGGCTCCAGAAACTGACATGCATCATCACAGCGCACATGGCTCCAGAAAACTGCACATGCATCATCACAGCGCACATGGCTCCAGAAAACTGCACATGCATCATTACAGCGCACATGGCTCCAGAAAACTGCACATGCATCATCACAGCGCACATGGCTCCAGAAAACTGCACATGCATCATTACAGCGCACATGGCTCCAGAAACTGCACATGCATCATCACAGCGCACATGGCTCCAGAAAACTGCACATGCATCATTACAGCGCACATGGCTCCAGAAAACTGCACATGCATCATTACAGCGCACATGGCTCCAGAAAACTGCACATGCATCATTACAGCGCACATGGCTCCAGAAAACTGCACATGCATCTTTCACAGCGCACATGGCTCCAGAAAACTGCACATGCATCATCACAGCGCACATGGCTCCAGAAAACTGCACATGCATCATCACAGCGCACATGGCTACAGAAAACTGCACATGCATCATCACAGCGCACATGGCTCAGAAAACTGCACATGCATCATCACAGCGCACATGGCTACAGAAAACTGCACATGCATCATCACAGCCTGGTTTCTGCTCAGTACATCATTATCACAAAACAATGAACTGTGCTCTAAACCCACAAATATCCTGCTCCCCACATGGGTTGTGATTTAGCCCAAGAATTTGTGCGTATGTCCAGTGCATACAACCATTTTACAATTTCATTGATTTCACGTTGTTATTTTATAGAAATTTGACTAAATTAATAATAACATATTCTCTAAAAGAAATCAGGTGAAAACTAGAGATTTTTCAAGTGCAATTTTTAAGCAAGCGACACCACTCAATTTTATAGAAAGGAAATGACCGATCACCACTTGTCACCTTTTCCTGAAATTACTGGTCTATTCAATAGTCCTTCACCACTTGTCACCATTCTTGACACAATTCCTCAATTTAAACTAGAGGACTCTCGGCATACCCTATTTACTAAACTACAACTCCCAACATGCCCGATATCGACAGGATACGAGTTGTAATTTAGAAACACATATGGAGCCACAGTGAAACCCTGAAATAGACTATGCTGACATCGAATTCCAGACCTCCTCCATACTGCCTTTGGGTAGACGCTTACGCCAGAGTAGCTGTAGGCAGCAGTACCATGGTGGCATTAATCCACTAAATCGATAAGAATAAGGATCGATAAGAATAAGCATAGTATATTTATTCACAATGATAATATATTTAGTGGGAAGCTATATTTGAAAAAAAATTTACTGGGTTACATGTATTTAAAAAAATGGCATTGTGTTTTTTTCTCCCTTTATTATGATCTTTATTAAAAAACTAAATTAGGAATCTTGCAATTTTCAGACTGGCCACTGGGAGTGTATTAGACTTCCTGTTGTTTTAGGAAATATCACATGGACATTAGCAGCAATGAAAACCTTTGGTACTGAAGCACCTAATGAGCATGTGCAAAGATCAATGTGAAGGGAGGAGCAGCTGGGTCAAGTGTTCCATGACCTATTGTGATTGGTGGATCCTGTATTATTAGCCTTTTATAGAGGTGTTACCTGTCATTGTAATCTTGCTTCTACTGATAGGGAGCTTTGCTGTTAACTCTTCCTGAAAAGACATTAGTTGAAGGCTTTGGTCACATGTCCAGTAGTGATCCATTAGAATGGATTCAGCAGCAATTCATTGGCAAAACAATTGTGCAGAATCAACTTTTTTCATCCGTTGTTAACCCTTAGTGACAGAGCCAATTTGGTATTAATGACCAAGCCAATTTTTACAATTCTGACCACTGTCACTTTATGAGGTTATAGCTCTGGAACGCTTCTACGGATCCCACTGATTCTGTGACTGTATATTTGTGATATATTGTACTTCATGTTAGTGGAAAAATATCTTCGATGTGACTTCCATTTATTTATGAAAAAAAACAGAAATTTGGCAAAAATGTTGAAAATTTTGCAATTTTCAAACTTTTAATTTTTATGCCCTTAAATCAGAGAGACATATCACACAAAATAGTTGAGAAATAACATTTCTCACATGTCTACTTTACATCAGCACAATTTTGGAAACATAATTTTTTTTTGTTAGGACGTTATAAGGGTTAAAAGTTGACAAGCGATTTCTCATTTTTCCAACAAAATTTTCAAAACCATTTCTTTTAGGTACCACATCACATTTGAAGTGAGTTTGGGTGGTCAATATGGCAGAAAATACCCAAAAGTGACACCATTCTAAAAACTGCACCCCTCAACGTGCGCAAAACCACATTCAAGGAATGTATTAACGCTTCAGGTGCTTCACGAGAACTAAAGCAATGTGGCTCAGTGGATAGCACTGAGCCTTGCAGGTGGAGTCCTGGTTCAAATCCCCCTAGGACAACATCTGCAGGATTTGTATGTTCTCCCGTGTTTGCGTGGGTTTCCGGGTACTCTGGTTTCCTCCACACTCAAACATACTGATAGGGAATTAGATTGTGAGCCCTCAGGGACAGCGACAATAATGTGTGCAAAACTGTAAGCGCTGTGGAATTGTTAGCGCTAATAAATAAAGTATTATATTATTATTATAATGTAGAAGGAAAAAATTAACATTTAACTTTTTTCACAAAAATTTACTTTGGAACCAAACTTTTTTTATTTCACAAGGGTATTTGGAGAAATGGAGTTACGCCGATACCCTGTATGTGAAGGAAAGTCACTGTTTGGGCGCATGGCAGGGCTCAAAGGGATGGAGCCCGTTTGACTTTTTGAACCAAATTGGCTGGAATCAATGGCGAGTGCATGTCGCATTTGGAGACCCCTTGATGTACTGAAACAGTGGAAACCAACCAATCCTAACTCCAACCATAACACAGCATTAACTCCAACCCTAACCGCAACACATCCCTAATCCCTACCCTAACCACAATCCTAACACCAGCACCACCCTAAATCCCACACAACCCTTACCCCAACACAACCCTAACCCTAGCCCAACTCTAACCCTAGCTATAACCCAACAATAACCCCACCCATAACCCTAGCCCAACCCTAACCCTAGCTATAACCTTAGCCCAAACCTAACCCTCACCCTAGCCCAACCCTAACCCTAGCTATAATCCCAAGCATAACCCTAGCCCTAACCCTAGCTTTAACCCCAACTATAAGCCCAACCATAACCCTAACCCTAATGGAAAAATGGAAATAAATAAAAAAAATTTATTTTATTGTTTTTACCTAACTAAGAGAGGGGTGATAAAGGAGGGTTTGATTTACTATTTTTTTTATTTTGATCACTGTGATAGAGTCTATCACAGTGATCAAAATTAACCAATAGGAGAAATCTCCTTTCGTTGTCCGGTGCTGGCCGGCAAATCTCTTCGGGGCACTGTGCATTTTTTTTCCTGGAAGAAGATGCTGAGGGCCGGGGCCTGCTAGATCACATCAGAGGAGAGAGAAATAAATCGGAAAGCTCACTTTTTTTTTTTTTTGCGGTTGCCATTATTCGGTGAATAACGGCAATCACAACACTGGGGTCGGTGAAAACTTACCCGAATTATGTTCTCCGGGGTCTCAGCTACCCCCCATAGCTAAGACCCCGGAGAAATTCTGACGCTGGGGGGCGGCACTATACACTTATTTCTCAGCGCCGTTAAAAAACGACACTGAAGAATAAGTACCCTTAACTTCCGCCGTTAAAAGGTGTATCAGCGGTCGTTAACACTAGAAGTCCCAGAAATTTAGAGCTCCCCCATGAAGTCCCGAAAGAGGGTCAAATGACCCTTAGGGTCCCGTTACATATAGCGACTCACCAGCGATCCCGACAACGATATGCACTTGTCAGGATAGCTGGTGTGTTGCTACATGATCGCTGCTGAGCTGCCAAACAGGCAGCGATCAGGACAGCGACTATGCCGGTAACAAGTGACGCACGTCACTTAGTTACCCGCTGTGTACCTTAGATACCAGCGCGCTTGTGCAGGGAGCTGGTAACCAAGGTACACATCGGGTTTCTAGGCACCGCGCGGTGCTTAGAAACCCGCTGTGTACCTTGGTTACCAGCTCCCCTGCAACAACGCGCTGGTATCTAAGGTACACACGGGTTTCCATGCGCCTCCTGGCGCATGGAAACCCGATGTTTACATTGATTACCAGCTCCCGCTTGCTTATCGCTAGTCTACCGCCTGTCACACGCAGTGATGCGCGCTGGCCAGCAGGAGACCAGCGATCAAAAAATTGTCCGGGACATTCAGCAACGATCAGGCAGGGGGGGCTGATCGTCGCTGAATATCACACTAAGCAAGATCGCTGGCTAGGTCGCTGCTACGTCACAAAATCGGTGACGTTTCAGCAATCTCGCTAGCGATCTCGCTTAGTGTAAAAGGACCTTAACGGGTGATGACTTTTATTAGACTGACTGTCATTTGCACCGACCACTTAGGAAAATCAGAGAAAAATATAGTTTGCATAATAATTTGGAACATAGTGTATGTGGAGGCTGCTGTGCTGGTAATGTGGAGGCTGCTGCTGCTGGGGTATATGTGGAGGCTGCTGCTGCTGGGGTATATAGAGGCTGCTGCTGGTGGGGTGTACGTGAAGGCTGCTGCTGGGGTTTACGTGGAGGCAGCCGGTCAGGGTACTTCCGCTGCGAGCAGCCGGGAGATGACCATACATGGCCATTTATAGGCATGCACCATGGGCAGGCTCGGACTGGCCCACCGGAGACCGGGAGAATCCTCAGATGGGCATCCATGCAGAAGTGAGCCACCACCCTTCTAGTACTTCTAGTGTTAAGGGGTTAAAAAACTGATTTCAGCAGCAGATGAAGGAAGGGAGACACACTAGTCATTACTAGTGGGTAGGCGGAGCCCACACAGGATAGAACACCTCAGATTAAAAAGAGTGTTGACCGGCCCCTCCAGCTTGGGCTCCTCCTACTCCAGCTCTCCAGTCTAAAATTTGAGGTCACAGAGGATAGTCGCTGCTGGAGCAGCTCCTCAGAAAATTTATTTATTTTAGTCGGACAGAGACTTGGACCGCCAGTGGTCTAGAGGTCTCAGGGGTCTCAGCGCTGCTGGACCCCCACCTCTCCCTTGGCGGATCTGTATTACCCTGTAAGGTGGTCCCTGCAGAACCCTGCCGGCCCTGGGGGATGAGGATTGCTTCCCTGGCGGGGACGCAAACCGCGCTTCTGGGGTCACTGCGTTCCCCGCCCTGGGGGGAAGCTACGGGCACAGCGCCACAAATCTCTGAGGGGTCCCTGTGGCGCTCAGCGGGTGAGTACTCCACATTTTAATGTGTTTGAGTGCTTCAGCGACTGCTGTTACATGTGACATGTTGGTGACTAGTGTCTTTTGTCCGCAGGTGGATGCCTGCAGGACATGGAGAGCGGAGGAGTCGCCGCTTTTTTTTTTTTGAATTTTCGCGGCGCTCTGAGCGCGCGCTTTACTACTGTCTTCTTCCGGCTTCTCTCTCAGAAGCACAGCGCGGCGGCCATTACTGGATCAGGGAGCTGAAGGCTTCCTTCCTCACTCTCCTCCCCTCCCGACAATCGAAGACGCTACACCGCGGCCAGCTGGGTGAGTCGCTTCTGTCTGTCAGGGCAGAAGCTTAACCCCCTCACCCCCACAGCGCAGGACACTGAACGCTACCGCTAACGATCATTATAACGACGCATACTAATGCGATCTTTTTTTTGTGATCGTTTTAATGTCGCTAGTAGCTGCCACAGTGGGCGATCTCATGACGACGCATAAGTGGTTAGCGATCCCCTTAGCGACTTTGGCGGTCATTGCGATGTACAAATCAGCGCAATATTTTAGCGTTCTTGTTTAGTGTACAAAGGCAAAAGAAGCATACCTTTGAGAGCACTGTCCTGCAGCTGTTACCTCATAAGAGGCACCTGGGGCTCGCACACCCTTTTCATTAAACAAGGGTTGTGGGGAGTCTGCGACATTAACCCCTTCTTTGGCGGTTAACCCTTTATTGGGGGACAGCTGGGGTAGCTCTCTCTTTAAGAGCTTTAACCCTTCAGCGTTCGTTTCTTCTTTAAGAAACCACACTGTCCTAGTTACTGACAGGTTTAACCTGCCATATACTGTGTGAGGACATGTCAGATCAGGGCCAGGAGGTGCGGACCGTCTCCCAGATCCGCTACAGGATCAGTCCGTATCTGACACGCAGACCTCGACGGCGTCAGGCGCAGCGGTCAGAGGTTTCAGTGATGTCAAAATGGAGGCCCTCGCTCGTTCTATTGATGGCTGTCTGACTTTCTAGGTTATTGGGTGTCAGCTAGATCCTCTCAGAGGAAGCGACACAGGCCGGTGCCTTCATTCCCGCGCAGCGACTCGGAGATCTCGGGCATGGAGGGTTTCCCTTTCAAGCTCAGATGGGGAGGTGTCCGATTCGGATAAGGAGGATCGGCAGGGACTCTCTGCTTCTCTTTTGGGTCGTACAGAGGCTTTTATTGGAGCCATGAGGGAGGCGTTACAGTTACCGGAGGAGGTAACTAGACGTCCTAGTAAGTCGGCCCGGATGTTTTCAGGAGTCGCATAGGTCGCGATCAGCATTACCACCCTGAACACGCCCGATCTCATCTGATCTCGGAAGCTAAGCAGGGTTGGGCCTGGTTAGTACTTGGATGGGAGACCGCCTGGGAATTCCAGGTGCTGTAGGCTTAAAGGAACGCCTGTGTCCAGATAAGTGTTTTCAGCTGTATCCGTGTACGACGGAATTGATTGATATTGGATTCCTTCTCCTGAAGTGGATGTCCCTTTATCCCAGCTTAGCAAGTCCTCATTATTTTCCCGTTAAAAGGGAAGGCGAGTTTGCAGAATCCGCTGGACAGAAAAACGGAGATGGCGGCGAAATCCATCTACGAGGCCGTGGGTCATGGATTCAGAGCATGTGTGCTTGTAAAGCTTCTCTAAGCTGGTTAGACCGTCTACGGACGGCGTGGCAAGATAGATCCCCTCTATCCGAGGTAGATGGGCTTTTTAAGTTGGAGGATGCAGCCCGATATGACAGTGATGCAGGTTGGATACTGCGTCACTGCTGTCCAGGGCGCAATCCTAGGCAATCACAGTCAGGAGAGCACTGTGGCTTAGACAGTGGACCGGAGACGCGGTTTCCAAGCAAGGTTTGCTATCCTTAGCTTACAAGGGTGGTCAGCTATTTGGATCTGACCTCACGGAGCTGATTGCCAAGGCAAAGGCAAAAGAAACGGCTTTACCACAGCTAAGAGCTGTGACTTCTGCGTCTGGCAGGCATAGTGCCGGTAGTAGTCGGCGGTCCTTTCGGTCCAGGGGACGGTTCGGTCAGCCCTCTTGGGGATCGGGTCGTCCCTCTTTTTTCGGGAAAAAAGAACGCTCAGAAATCCCGCACTCCCTGGAAACAGAGCTTCCGCCAAGACAAGTGGGAAGCTGACAAAAAGCCGCTAAGGCGGACTGACGCCAGGGTCTCACTCGAGGGCTCTCGAGTGGGAGGTCACCTGCTCCAATTCAAACCGACTTGGGCTTCCCGCGTGTCGGACGCCTGGGTGACGCGGGTTGTGTCGGCAGGCTACTTCATAGAGTTTCTTTCTCGACTCCCAGTTTTTGCCACTCTCGCATTCCGTCAGAGCCCGAGCTATTTGCCGCTCTACTGCGGGAGGTCGATTCCCTTCTGCAGAAGGGTGTGGTGGTACCGGTTCCGCCGGAGGACCGGGGAAGAGGGTTTTATTCCAACCTCTTTGTGGTCCCCAAAAAGGAGGACAAATTTCGCCCCATTCTGGATCTCAAAAGATTGAATTGGCATGTCCGTACCCGGAAATTCCGCATGGAGTCACTTCGCTCCGTTGTGGCGGCCCTGTCGCATAACGAATCGACATTCGGGACGCTTTTTTGCATGTTCCCGTCGGAAGGGCCCACCAACGCTTCCTTCGTTTTGCCATAGGCCAGGACCATTACCAGTTTGTGGCCCTGCCATTCGGGTTGGCCTCAGCACCCAGAGTTTTTCGAAAATTCTGGCACCTCTCATGGCGATTCTGCGAAGACAGGGGTTACGATTCTTCCCTATCTGGACGACCTTTTGATTGTGGCGTCCTCAAAGGAGGAGGCAGTGACGGCTCGCAATCTATCCCTTCAGCTCCTGGAGGACTTCGGGTGGCTGGTCAATTGGGAGAAGTCGTCTCTGGAACCGTCACAGTCAATCCTGTTTTTGGGAATGCATTCGACACGGTACGAGCAGTGGTGTCTCTGCCTCCAGACAAGCAAGCGAGTCTTATTTGACATGTAATGAAGTCTTCGACAGCAATGTCCCTTCGAAGGTGTATGCGCCTTCTGGGTTTGATGGTGGCGTCGATGGAGGCAATTCCGTTTGCCCAATTTCATTCCAGGGCTCTCCAAATGCTCATTTTGAACCGTTGGGATCGATCGCAGTTTTCACTGGATTGCAGTGTCATCATCTCCCACAGGGTGCGAGAGTCTCTAGGATGGTGGTTACGTCCGGAAGTGTTATCCCTGGGGAAGTCCTTCCTCCCTCCGAGGTGGTCGATCATAACCACCGATGCCAGCCTGACGGGCTGGGGGGTGTCTGGAACGATCTCTGGATTCAGGGAGTATGGTCATTGGAAGAGTCTGTCCTGCCGATCAACATCCTGAAATTGAGGGCAATTTTCCTTTGCCTTCAACACTGGACGGTCCCTTTATGCGGTCTACCAGTCCGAGTGCAGACAGACAACGCGACGGCGGTCGCGTATATCAACCATCAAGGTGGGACGAGGAGCTTCAGGCTCATGATGGAAGTGTCTCGAATTCTGGTATGGGCCGAGGCCAAATGTCACGCTGTATAGCAGATATATATATGTGATGACAATAATCTATATCAAAAGGGCAACATACTATATAACATGCGCATAGCTATATGATAACATGATTTACCTGACAGAAAGTCCAGTGGGTCAAAACGGAATCCGTTATACGCTGTCTCCGGCTAGAGGGTGACCGGGGTCTAAGCTGACCCTAACTGGGTCCTAACTAATCCCTCAACCTGGAGGTACTGTTAAAGGTACAGAGGTCCAGGCCACCAGCGTAAACCCTGTCTCCTATCAATCCCTGCCAACTGTAATCTAGTCCTAAGAAGGACCCTGATTACCACCAAAGGGAATGAACAGGTAACGGTTAATGAACAGAAAGACATACCAGAAAGATAAGAAATAAAGTAAATAAAGTCTTACATACAACACTCACACACAGTAGGAACACCTTAGGTCTCAGAGATAAACTATAAGCTGTAAGAGTAAAAACAACTAAGGAGCTCTTAGCTTAAGTATTCCCAGAACCCATCCAGTCTGCTAAACTATATGAATGCTTTCACCGGCATCCAACACCCAGACTGGCAGGAATATAAAGGAAACTAATTAGAACATAATCCAAAGCAGCCGGGCGAGGCTGGACCTAGTCTTAGCAAAGAGCTAGATAAAATTAACTCTCTCATTACCAAACACAAAGAAACAGCAGCTCAGCTGTGAGAAGTCAGAATGTGCAATCGCGACGATCTTCGTGGCGATGCACCCATGACAGTACCCCCCCTTCTACGAGGGGCCTCCGGACCCTCATGACCAGGTCTGTCCGGGTAAATTGTGTGAAAGGTCCGAACCAATCGATCTGCGTTATCATCAGACGCAGGGACCCACGTCCTCTCCTCAGGACCATACCCCCTCCAATGAACTTCCACGTTATCATTGACTACCACTGAAGGAGGAGGTAGAGGTGACGGTATGACTGGTGCCACATACTTTTTAAGTAATGACTTGTGAAACACATTATGAATTTTAAACGTAGGAGGGAGGTCCAGACGAAATGCCACAGGATTAATTATGGAACTGATCCTGTATGGCCCGATGAATCTGGGACCAACCTCCAGGAGGGAACTTTAAGTTTTATATTCCTGGTAGACAACCACACCAGATCGTTCACCTCAGATCTAGACCAGAAACTCTCCTCCTATCAGCCATCCGTTTGTAAGGGTTCTCCGTAACCTTCAGTCTTAAGCGATCTGGAACTATCAGTCTCCCTGGAAGTCCCACAGGGGCGTCCCCCTGAGCCCCCAATACTTCCCCTCAAGCTCAGAGCATACAGCTGACACTACAACTCCCTCCTGAGGAATAGGAACCGGATCATCCGTCTTCCCGACCTCTGGGAAAGTACGAGATAAGGCATCAGGAAGCAACTTTATTGAGCAGTCATATGCGCGATGAGGAGGTAACTCCTTACACCCCTCCTCTGAGAACTTCTCCCAAAAGTCCTCCAGAAAAGGAGGCAAAGTCCTAGGCACAACCGCACCGATGACCGTGCTCATACAGTTATTCTTGCAAAATTCACCCCACTGGCTTATCTTTCTGGATTGCCAATCAATCACTGGGTTATGTTTAGCCAACCAAGGAAGTCCCAACACAATAGGAGCAGGCAGACCCTCCAATACATAACAAGACAATTGCTCTTTATGTATTGCCCCTACTCGAAGATCTATGTTATGAACAGCTTGTACCAAGCTACCTTGACCAAGAGGTCTAGAATCAATAGAGAGTATAGGGACCGGTTTGGCCAATACACTCAGTTGCATACCATGCACCTGGGCAAACCGAGTGTCCACCAGATTAGCCCCGGACCCACTATCAAGAAAAACAGAAATCCTCTCAGTTCTAGTACCAATCACCACCTCCGCAGGCACGAGAAACTGAGAGGGATTTGGGGACGAAATACACACTCCCAGGTTAACTCCTTGGTTCAAAGAGGTCCGGGATGGACACCCCCCAACAAAATGTCCCTCTCTCCCGCAAAAGAAACACCTTCTAGTCTTGCGGCTCACCGCTGATTCCCTCCTACAAAATGATGTCCCTCCCAACTGCATGGGTTCCTCAGAACAGACCAGGGGAACCTCAGTATAAGGGACTTTAGTAGTAGGTGGAGTCATCACGGGGGGCGGAGTTACCTCGCGTCTTCCCCGAAGACGTCTATCAATGCGAATAGCGAGGGCCATAGCAGCCTCCAGTGATGGAGGAGAATCATACTGAGCCAACACATCTTTTAATTTGTCAGACAACCCTTGACAAAACTGGCTCCTAAGAGCTGGGTCATTCCACTGAGTATCTGTTGCCCATCTACGGAACTCAGAGAATATTCCTCCGCTGGACGATTTCCTTGCCGTATTTTACGTAACCTTGTTTCAGCAAGGGAGACTCGATCCGGATCATCATATACCAGACCCAGGGCAGTAAAAAATCGATCCACTGACTGGAGATCTGGGGAGCCTGGAGGAATAGAGAACGCCCAAGATTGAGGGTCCCCTTGTAAGAGCGATATAACAATTCCCACCCTCTGCTCTTCACTCCCAGATGACCGAGGCCGCAGCCGAAAGTACAATTTACATGCCTCCCGGAAAGTAAAAAATTTGTCCCGCCCACCAGTGAACCTGTCCGGGAGAGCAACCTTAGGTTCAGATCTGGTTTGCTCCGGGGGGGACAAAACCTTGGACTTAATGTCTGCCAACTCCATGGACAGAAAGACATACCAGAAAGATAAGAAATAAAGTAAATAAAGTCTTACATACAACACTCACACACAGTAGGAACACCTTAGGTCTCAGAGATAAACTATAAGCTGTAAGAGTAAAAACAACTAAGGAGCTCTTAGCTTAAGTATTCCCAGAACCCATCCAGTCTGCTAAACTATATGAATGCTTTCACCGGCATCCAACACCCAGACTGGCAGGAATATAAAGGAAACTAATTAGAACATAATCCAAAGCAGCCGGGCGAGGCTGGACCTAGTCTTAGCAAAGAGCTAGATAAAATTAACTCTCTCATTACCAAACACAAAGAAACAGCAGCTCAGCTGTGAGAAGTCAGAATGTGCAATCGCGACGATCTTCGTGGCGATGCACCCATGACACCAGAGTGCCAGCCATCTCTGCGATTCACATTCCAGGAGTTCAGAATATCACAGCGGACTTCCTCAGTCGCGAAAAGATGGATTCCGGAGAATGGAGTCTTCATCCGAAAATTTTTGCACTGCTGTGCTCCCGTTGGGGAACTCCCCAAGTGGATTTGATGGCATCCAGGTTCAATGCCAAGTTACCGACGTTCATGTCCAGGTACAAGGACCCGAAGGCTGTGGCGGTGGATGCTCTGGTGGCTCCTTGGGACCAATTCGAGCTAATCTATGTGTTCCCGCCGATATCCTTACTTCCTCTGGTGTTGCGTCGGATCAGACTGGAGAGAGTCCCGGCTATATTGATAGCCCCAGATTGGCCAAGGAGGACGTGGTTCTCGACACTGGTGTCGCTTTTGGCAGCGCCTCCACTTCCACTCCCTCTTCGCCCGGACCTGTTAACCCAAGGGCCCGTTCGTCACCCGGACCTAAAGTCTCTGCGTTTGACGGCGTGGCTCTTGAGACCGAAATCTTGACCCGTCAAGGTTTTTCAGCCGAAGTCATTGCCACTCTGCGAGCTGCCAGAGGTCCGGCTACTACTAGGATTTATCACAAGACTTGGGAAGCCTTCTTTTCGTGGTGTTCGGGTTCTTCTAGGAACCCGAGGATTTTTTCCATTCCCAATTTGTTGGCCTTTTTGCAGTACGGGCTGGACAAGGGTTTGGCAGTTAGCACTCTGAAAGGACAGGTTTCTGCTCTGTCCTTGCTGTTTCGGAAGGCTATCGCCTCGTGTAGGGACGTACGTTCCTTTTTTCGTGGGGTAACCCGTCAATTTCCGCCGCGGAAGGCGCTTGTGTCTCCTTGGCGGCTCAATCTTGTCTTGGAGGCTCTTCAACATGGGCCTTTTGAGCCTATGGACTCTGTTAATCTTTCCTTTCTCTCTTGGAAGGTTACCTTCCTAGTGGCGGTCACTTCTTTGAGAAGGGTTTCTGAGTTGACGGCTCTTTCTTGCTCGCCTCCTTTTTCTGGAGTTTCACCCAGATCGCGTAGTGCTTCGCGCACGGGGCGACTTTCTACCTAAAGTGGTGTCACAATTTCATGTTAACCAGGATATTGTGTTGCCCTCGCTTTGTCCGGAGCCAAGGAATGCGAAGGAACGGGCCTTGCACACATTGGATTTGGTGCGGGCTTTGAAGTTCTATTTGTCTATTACTCAAAGTTTTCGGAAGTCTGATTCTCTGTTTGTGATTCCAGCAGGTCGTCGACGTGGGCAACGAGCTTCCAAGGATTCTATAGCTCGTTGGATTCGGTCGGCCATTTTAGAGGCTTACCGACTTAAGGGCGAACCTTGCCCGATTAAGATTCGAGCTCACTCCACAAGGGCTGTGGGTTCATCGTGGGCTTTTCATCAAGGAGCCTCGGCAGCTCAGCTCTGCCGGGCGGCGACCTGGCGCTCCGTCCACACATTTACGAAATTTCATAAGGTGGACGTCAGTGCTTCCGCTGATGCGGCCTTAGGACGTAGGGTCCTGCAGGCGGCTGTAGTTTAAAGTTCTTGTGAACTTGTATTTAGCGCTAGTTGCGCATTTATTTAGGTTGTTGGGTATCTGCCTTTTTTGTTTTTTTTGCCCACCCTTATTTTTGGACTGCTTTGGGACGTCCCACTAGTAATGACTAGTGTGTCTCCCTTCCTTCATCTGCTGCTGAAAGACGGATTTTGGTAAGAACTTACCTGTAAAATCCTTTTCAGCGAAGAAGGAAGGGAGACACACATCGCTCCCATGGCAGAAGTGTGTTGTTGTGTTTTCAGATGCGGCGTGACCCTTCTCTGATAGCGATTATCTGGGCTGAGGTCGGCGCGCTAAGGCTCTGTTCCAGCATTGCCAGCTCATCGCAGTGGTCAGGTTCAGTGAGTAGTACCTGGACTGTGTGTTTTTTTCGGCTATATGCATAACCTGTCTTCTTGTTTTTTCTCTGAAGTCCTTCAGAAGGGGTTATGTTGCTACGCTGGTGATATTTGCTCTTCCTTAGCTTGTGTACGGACTGGAGAGCTGGAGTAGGAGGAGCCCAAGCTGGAGGGGCCGGTCAACACTCTTTTTAATCTGAGGTGTTCTATCCTGTGTGGGCTCCGCCTACCCACTAGTAATGACTAGTGTGTCTCCCTTCCTTCTTCGCTGAAAAGGATTTTACAGGTAAGTTCTTACCAAAATCCGTCTTTCTGCTGGATCTGTTTTTTAGTATTGAAGTCTATGGAAAATGGATTGGTTAATAGTTAACCATCCATTTTCTTCCATTTCAAACAGATCCAGTAAGCAAAAAATGGATCCTTTTTTAAATGAACGAAAAACTGATGGCTAATTAACGGATCTGTTTTCCATAGACTTCAGTGTTAAAAAAATGGATCTAGCTGAAATCAGTTTTTTTTTGTCTGCACAAACTTTTTTTCCAATGTATTGCTGCTGGATCTATTCTAACGGATGATTAGTGGATATGTGAGTATAGCCTAAAAAAGCCAGTGATCAGTGTGAAAATTGCAATGCTACTAATGTTTCTTTTCTTTAATAGATTTTCTAAGAAAAAAAAACATTGCCAAAGTTTTTAAAAATATACATTTAACACAAAAAACCTGAATTAACCAATAGGAACCCATCTTCAGAAAATAACAGTTGATTCATGCTGCCCAAACCACAAGCAGCATGAGTCAAAGGCTGGCTCCACGATTGCAGCTAGATATGACTTTGCCTGAATCATTCTGCCTTTTCAGAGAAAGTATAGTTTAGAGGTCGGCTCGCTACAAGACTAGTCCAACCTTCCTCTCCACTCATCGTTATAGTTGATTGACAGCTCTCTCAATACAAGCATGGGGACGTCCCCGACAATCCACTGGAGGAGTGCTGTGAGAAATCGGACGTGGGATCTTTAGGGTATGTGCACACGTTGCGGATTGTGCTCAGGAATTTCCTGAGCGGATTCTGCATCTCTTGCCAGAAAACGCATATAAAAATCCACGTGGTTTTGCGCGGATTTTTTGCCGATTGGCATGCGTTTTTACCCCTGTGGATTTCATTAATTCAATGGGTGTAAGAATGCAACGGATCCGCAAAAAGAATTGACATGCTGCGGAAAATAAACCGCTGTGGATTCCGTGCGGAATTTTCCACAGCATGTGCACAGCATTTTTTTCCCATTGAATAACATTGTGTGATTAAACACTTGCGGAACTGCTGCAATTCCGCTTGGAAAAAACGCTGTGGATCCGCAACAAATCCGCAACGTGTGTACACAGACTTAGACTGCATGTTCTAGGAAATGCTGTAGCGCTTCGGAGAAAATGATACTGGGATGCAGTCATGCGTTCGTGATGCCCATGGTTTGGACAGCATGAATCGACTGACAGGTTCCCTTTAAACCAGCTGTCCAATCAGAGTCACTTTAGTTATTTGTTACTCTGGATCAATCTTCATCATTCATACTCGATAATGCTGTGCAAATTATTATTTTATATTCCTTTTTTTCTTACTTTGATCTCTCCCCACACAATAATGCTGACGTACAGTATGACAAAATAGTGACTAATTGGGTGAAGACGTTACAATGGTTGAGCACAAGTATCTAAACATTGTTTTTACATATACTGTATATGTATTTCTTTTCATTTCTGCTTTTAATCAGCGACTTGAGTGATCCTGCATGTAAAGGCTATGTTCCTCGTATCATGATATATTCTCTTTATTCAGTTATTTGGGTATTTGCCAGCAAGTCCCGCTTCCTGCTTCTTAACCTCACTTAACTGCATCTTAACCTCTCTTCTTGGTTTAGCAATGGCAGTTTCAGATATGGAAGAGGTTGAAAGAATTCCTTCAAACTGTTGCTGGAAATGTCATGCTGCTGCTTTTACATTGTACTATGTCATTGTCTTCCTCTTTTCAGCTGAAGGAGTATGAGTCGCAGAATAAGACACAAGGGTCCCAGGATTCAGCAGATTGGGCTGATGGGCCATACCCACCCTGTGACGAGTCTTCCAATTGTAATGTGAGTGTCTCGGTTGTATGCATACATTGCATAGATGACAGCTGTCTGGTATGGCGGGAATAATCACTACTGTTAAATGTCATGTCATTAATTGAGAGCAATTTTCTTAGTTGTTTATTAACTTTTTTATAGAAATAGGATAGCCTAGATCAGTGATGGCGAACCTTTCTGAGACCGAGTGCCCAAACTGCAACCTAAAACTCAATTATTTATGACGAAGTGCCAACATGTGCCCTTCATGCAGAAATATGCCCCATCATGACCCCTTCATGCAGAAATGTGCCCCATCTTGATCTCCTTCATGCAGAAATGTGCCCCATCATGATCCCCTTCATGCAGAAATATGCCCCATCATGATCCCCTTCATGCAGAAATATGCCCCATCATGATCCCCTTCATGTAGAAATATACCCCATCATGATCCCCTTCATGTAGAAATATGCCCCATCATGATCCCCTTCATGCAGAAATATGCACCATCATGATCTCCTTCATGCAAAAATGCCCATCATGATCCCCTTCATGTAGAAATATACCCCATCATGATCCCCTTCATGTAGAAATATGCCCCATCATGATCTCCTTCATGTAGAAATATGACCCATCATGACCCCTTCATGTAGAAATGCCCCATCATGATCCCCTTCATGTAGAAATATGCCCCATCATGATCCCCTTCATGTAGAAATATGCCCCATCATGATCCCCTTCATGCAGAAATATGCCCATCATGATCCCCTTCATGTAGAATATCCCATCATGATCCCTTCATAGAAATATGCCCCATCATGATCCCCTTCATGCAGAATATGCCCCATCATGATCCCCTTCATGCAGAATATGCCCCATCATGACCCCTTCATGAGAAATATGCCCCATCATGATCCCCTTCATCAGAAAATGCCCATCATGATCCCCTTCATTAGAAATGCCCATCATGATCCCCTTCATGTAGAAATATGCCCCATCATGATCCCCTTCATGAGAAAATTGCCCCATCATGATCCCCTTCATGTAGAAAATGCCCATCATGATCCCCTTCATGTAGAAATATGCCCATCATGATCCCCTTCATGCAGAAATTGCCCATCATGATCCCCTTCATGAGAAATTGCCCATCATGACCCTCATGTAGAAATGCCCATCATGATCCCCTTTTGCAGAAATTGCCCCATCATGATCCCCTTCATGAAAATATGCCCCATCATGATCCCCTTCATGAGAAATTGCCCCATCATGATCCCCTTCATGCAGAAATTGCCCCATCATGATCCCCTTCATGCAGAAATTGCCCCATCATGATCCCCTTCATGCAGAAATTGCCCCATCATGATCCCTTCATGCAGAAATTGCCCATCATGATCCCTTCATGCAGAAATTGCCCATCATGATCCCTTCATGCAGAAAATGCCCATCCATCCCTTCATGAGAATTCCCCATCATGTCCCTTAGAATATGCCCATCATGATCCCCTTCATGCAGAAATATGCCCCATCATGATCCCCTTTAGAATATGCCCCATCATGATCCCTTCATGCAGAAATTGCCCATCATGATCCCTTCATGCAGAAATTGCCCATCATGATCCCTTCATGCAGAAATATGCCCATCATGATCCCCTTCATGCAGAATATGCCCATCATGATCCCTTCATGTAGAAATATGCCCATCATGATCCCTTCATGTAGAAATTGCCCCATCATGATCCCTTCATGTAGAAATTGCCCATCATGATCCCCTTCATGAGAATATGCCCATCATGATCCCTTCATGCAGAATATGCCCCATCATGATCCCCTTCATGCAGAAATGCCCCATCATGATCCCTTCATGCAGAATTGCCCATATGACCCCTTCATGAGAAATGCCCACTGATCCCTTCATGCAGAAATATGCCCATCATGACCCTTTGAGAAATTGCCCCATCATGATCCCCTTCATGAGAAATATCCCCATCATGATCCCTTCATGCAGAAATATGCCCCATCATGATCCCTTCATGCAGAAATGCCCATCATGATCCCCTTCATGAGAAATATGCCCATCATGATCCCTTCATGTAAAATGCCCCATCATGATCCCCTTATGAGAAATGCCCCATCATGATCCCCTTCATGCAGAATATGCCCATCATGACCCCTTCATGCAGAATTGCCCATCATGATCCCCTTCATGCAGAAATGTGCCCCATCATGATCCCCTTCATGCAGAAATGTGCCCCATCATGATCCCCTTCATGCAGAAATGTGCCCCATCATGATCCCCTTCATGCAGAAATGTGCCCCATCATGATCCCCTTCATGCAGAAATGCCCCATCATGACCCCTTCATGTAGAAATATGCCCATCATGATCCCCTTCATAAGAATTGTGCCCCATCATGATCCCGTTCATGTAGAAGGGCAGGCATGGTTCAAACTTACCACTGTACTACCCAGTTACTGCGACCACCATCTTGGATGCCAGAAGATTCAAACGAAGTGGTCAGTGAGAGGAAAACGGAGGTCACCAGGTAGACTGATTATACATTACAAATGTATAGCCAATTTTCAGTGACAGGCTGAAGGTTCGCTTTAATATGGGGCAGACCGGTCAATCCTTGTATAGTTACATTCTGTGTTATATAGGTAAAAATGACAGAAAGTGATAATTTCCTGTCATCATGGAGCTCTGCACTATATATATCCACATACAGTACACTTACTGATCTTTTTAGTCACCCATCATACACTATCAGGGCAGCAACATAGGGTGCCTTTATTATATGACACCCAGCACCCTCATGGAGTAGCTGTTATATCCTCTGGCAGCAGGCTGGATGTAAACCAAGTACAGAGCAGACCTCCAACTATTAGGAGAATAGAAATCTGGGCATTCACATGTCATAGCTGTTGGACAGTTGCCCTCTTCATCTGTCAGCTATCTCTCCCCTCCATGAAACGGTCAGAATAGGAAAAGCCGCTGCCAGAAACGTCTCCCTTGAAGACATGGGTATCGTGTGCATGAATTTAAACTGTGCAGTAATAAAACAGATGATGTCGGGGCGAGGTAGAGACCCTATGCACATCAGATGGTTGGACAGTCATGTCAAAATTGGTAGATTTGTCTAAATTTTATCTAATGTGGATGGGGTCTGGAATACATGGTGAATGAGTCCAAAGGCCCAAATCCACACAGTGCCTTTTTGGCATTGGCTTTGTCCTGGCTTTTAGCCTGGTCAGCTTTCCTATCCAAAAAAAAGTTTTAAAAATATCTGTCAGTAGCAAAATGTCACTGTACGTCATTGTTCTCTATAGAAATAGGCAACCCAAAGCACTGCAATTTGTCTATAGCAGAGGTACACAGCCAGGGCCGAGAATATGCTATTGTTTGCGGCCATCAACCATCTGGTCATAGACATGCCTGCCTGAGTCTGAGGGCTTCTGCCTGCTATATGCCTTGCCAAGGAGAAGACTGTGGTGTAATGCAGAGCACTCTGGAACCCTCAAATAGTAGCAGATTGAGGGTCTCCTGACTACAGTGTAGCACTCCAGAAAGTAGTTGATGACGTGGCGAGGTGCATATCAGTGAATGACTCTAGCTTCCATCTAGTTTCAGCAATTCACGTTAAGTAGTTAAGTACAGTAGATCAAGCAGCGTGTATGATCCCTTCCTTTCTAGAAGGCCAACAGGCGAGAAGGGGACCCTCAGTTACATGATACATGGGAGTACTGGAACTTGCTTTTATGTGACATTTATACCATATAATTACATAGTTTATACAGTGGGTTCGGAAAGTATTCAGACCCCTTTAAATTTTCACTCTTTGTTTCATTGCAGCCATTTGGTAGATGCAAAAAAGTTCATTTTTTTTATCATAAATGTACACTCTGCACCCCATCTTTACTGAAAAAAAACAGAAATGTAGAATTTTTTGCAAATTTATTAAAAAAGAAAAACTGAAATATCACATGGTCATAAGTATTCAGACTATTTGCTCAGTATTGAGTGGAAGCACACTTTTGAGCTAGTACAGCCATGAGTCTTCTTGAAAAAGATGCAACAAGATTTTCGCACCTGGACTTGGGGATCCTCTGCCATTCTTCCTTGCAGATCCTCTCCGTCCTCAGTTTGGATGGTGAATGTTGGTGGACAGCCATTTTCAGTTCTCTCCAGTGATGCTCAATTGGGTTTAGGTCAAGGCTCTGGCTGGGCCAGTCAAGAATGGTCACAAAGTTGTTCTGAAGCCACTCCTTTGTTATTTTAGCTCTGTGCTTAGGGTCATTGTCTTGTTGGAATGTGAACCTTCGGCCATGTCTGAGGTCCAGAGCACTCTGGAAGAGGTTTTCATCCAGGACATCTCTGTACTTGGCCGCATTCATGTTTACTTCAATTGCATCCAGTTGTCCTGTCCCTGCAGCTGAAAAACACCCCCATAGCATGATGCTGCCACCACCATGTTTCACTGTTGGGATTGTATTGGGCAGGTGATGAGCAGTGTCTGGTTTTCTCCACACATACTGCTTAGAATTTTCATCAAAAAGTTCTATCTTCATCTCATCAGACCAGAGAATCTTATTTCTCATAGTCAGGGAGTCCATTTTTTTTTTTAGCAAACTCTATGTGGGCTTTCATATGTCTTGCACTGATGAGAGGCTTCCGTCGGGCCACTCTGCCATAAAGACCTAACTGGTGGAGGGCTGCAATGATAGTTGACTTTGTGGAACTTTCTCCCATCTCCCTACTGCTTCTGTGGAGCTCAGCCACAGTGATCTTAGGGTTCTTCTTTACCTCTCTCACCAAGGCTCTTCTCCCATGATTGCTCAGTCTGTCTGGATGGCCAGGTCTAGGAAGACTTCTGGTGGTCCCAAACTTCTTCCATTTAAGGATTATGGAGGCCACTGTGCTCTTAGGAACCATGAATACTGAAGAAATTCTTTTGTAACCCTGGCCAGATCTGTGCCTTGCCACAATTCTGTCTCTGAGCTCCTTGGCCAGTTCCTTGACCTCATGATTCTCATTTGGTCTGACATGCACTGTGAGCTGTGAGGTCTTATGTAGACAGGTGTGTGCATTTACAAATCAAATCCTATCAGTTTAATTAAACACAGCTGGACTCCAATGAAGGAGTAGAACCATCACAAGGAAATGGACAGCAAGTGACTTAAATATGAGTGTCTGAGCAAAGGGTCTGAATACTTATGACCATGTGATATTCAGTTTTTCTTTTTTAATAAATTTGCAAAAATGTCTACATTTCTGCATTTTTTCAGTCAAGATGGGGTGCAGAGTGTACATTAATGAGAAAAAAAATGAACTTTTTTGCATTTACCAAAAGGGGTCTGAATACTTTTCGAACCCACTGTATATGGCCCAGATCATAATACCACTTTGGTGTTTTCTTTTGCCGCTGGGCCAGAAAAGGCAACCTTGGTCTATGGTAAGAAAACAATTAGGCCGGCGTCACACTGGCGACAGAATCGGACGACTGCAATGCGATGAAAAATCGCATTGCAGTCGGACCTATGTTAATCTATGGAGCAGCTCCCAGTATCAGATTTTTTGTGGTCCGTTTTAAACGTCTGTGTACAATCGCAGCATGCTGCGATTGTCACCGATTGTCGGTCGACAATCGCCAATGCAAGTCTATGGGAGCGATGAAAAATCGGATTACAAACGGACCACACTGTGTGACTTGCGATGAAATCGCATCGGTGTCCTTTAGAAAAGCCGGCATTTCATCCCCGGCTATACTGTAAAATCACACTGACAGCTTTAATAAAGACTAGAAAGAATAGATATACACACATAGAACACATATATATATATATATATATATATATATATATATATATACATGTCATTGTGACATGTATATATACATATATTTATAGTTCCTAGACTTCTACATACTGTTATAGCCGCTAATTCAATTGCCGGGTTTTGTGAAATCACAGAAGCCGACATGAAATGATACATTGTTTCCACACAGTTAACCATGTAATTTCCTGTATTTTGATATTTGTTTAGAACTTACAATTACATGAGTGTATTTGTGCAAAATTTCAGACATGTAGGGGTTAATTAAAGGTGTAATTTCGTTGAAAAAAAATGCGTGGGCTCCCGCTGTATTTTCTCCACCAGACAGACAAAGCAAAGCGAGTGGGGCAGATAATAATAGCCTAGGGAGGGTACATTTTTTTTGTGCCCCCCTGGCTACTAACATCTGCCCCCAGACACCCCAGAAAGGGCAAATCTATAATTAGATTCGCCCTTTCTGGCACTTTGCCCGTCTATTCCCATTGCCCTGTAGCGGTGGCGAATGGGTTAATCTCACCTTACTGTCACCTTAGTATTGAAAGGTGACCTTAAGGCTGGTTAATAATTGAGAGCTGTCAATTAGACAACTATCAATTATTAATCCTATTGAAGTAAATTAAAAAAACACAGACACATTAATAAAAATTAATTTTAATGAAATAAAAACACATTTTTTTGACCATCTTTTATTTTACACTTAATCCGTGCGAAGCCATTGATCTCCTAAAATAAAGAAAAAAAAATAAAACAACATTATTCTTACCTATTCCGCCGATCTGTCACGTCCCACGCTGTAATCCTTCACAAAGGGTTAACTAGCTTTGAGCCAAGCAGTGCAAGTAATCCTGCGTGCTCAGCTCAAAGCTCCTTAATGAATAAGTTCCTCTCCTGGCGACAGGAGAGGATGTGATTCATGAATGAAGCTTAATTGATTGTGTCCACTTTCCCTTTAGGTCAGGTCACTACAGTTAAATTGGCAATAAATCAATTAAGCTCCATTCATGAATCTATTCCTCTACTTTCGCTGGGAGAGGAAGTTATTCATTCAGGGGAATACAGGTCTGAGACAGCATTATTAGCTCTCTGCGACCTGTAACCTGTTAACCCTTTCTGATGGATTACACCGTGGGACCTGACTGTACATCGGATTGGTAAGTATAATTTTGCTTTTTTATTTTATTTTTATTACAGGAAATGGTTTTAGCAGGAAAATAAAATATGGTCAAAAACTGTGTGATTATTTAATTAAACTTATTTTTTATTAAACTGTGTGTGTTTGATTTTTCTTTCATACAATAGGATTAATAATTGATAGTTGTCTAATTGACAGCTCTCAATTATTAACCTGCCTTAAGGTCACCTTTCAATACTAAGGTGACAGTAAGGTGAGATTAACCCATTCGCCACCGCTACAGGGCAATGGGAATAGACGGGCAAAGTGCCAGAAAGGGCGAATCTAATTATAGATTTGCCCTTTCTGGGGTGTCTGGGGCAGATGTTAGTAGCCAGGGGGGGCACAAAAAAAATGTACCCTCCCTAGGCTATTATTATCTGCCCCCACTCGCTTTGCTTTGTCTGTCTGGTGGAGAAAATACAACGGGAGCCCACGCATTTTTTTTCAACGAAATTACACCTTTAATTAACCCCTACATGTCTGAAAAATATTTAGAGTTGAGAGTCCTCAGTGGTTGATACCTTTTAATGGCTAACTGAAAAGATGGTAACAAATTGCAAGCTTTCGAGACTACTCAGGTCTCTTCATCAGGCTGAACTAATACAAAATCTGAAGAATCACATATTTATACACAAAAACACAGAAAAAATGCAATAGGTAAGACAAGTGACGTGAAGCAGAATAGTCATTATGGCAGAGGAATGAGCATAAATATTGGAACAATTCATAGATAAGGAGAGAAAGTTTTATTACCCTCTGATTGGGGTCTGGTAATGTTTTGTGATGTTTTCACAGGGTATTTGGAGTAAATTCCTTAATTGATGTAATAGGCCATAAAACCATGTGACAGGTTCATTCCAGCATTAAGAGTGTCAAAGGTCACCATCAATTTGTATTCGCAAATTCTTCTCTGCCTTTGAGATGTGAATCTGCTTCTTAGTACCAGTATTTTCATATCTGACATGCTATGATCAGGGGAGCAAAAATGTTTTGCCACCGGTAGATCCATTCTTTTTTCTCTTATTGCGTGGCGATGAGAATTCATCCTTGTTCTCAGTTTTTGCCCGGTCTCCCCCACATACAGACCCCCAGTTGGACATTTAGTACATATAATTAGGTACACAACATTAGATGTGATGCAGCTGAAAGTACCTGGTACCAGATACCACAAGATACGCACAAGATACCAGGTACTTTCAGCTGCATCACATCTAATGTTGTGTACCTAATTATATGTACTAAATGTCCAACTGGGGGTCTGTATGTGGGGGAGACCGGGCAAAAACTGAGAACAAGGATGAATTCTCATCGCCACGCAATAAGAGAAAAAAGAATGGATCTACCGGTGGCAAAACATTTTTGCTCCCCTGATCATAGCATGTCAGATATGAAAATACTGGTACTAAGAAGCAGATTCACATCTCAAAGGCAGAGAAGAATTTGCGAATACAAATTGATGGTGACCTTTGACACTCTTAATGCTGGAATGAACCTGTCACATGGTTTTATGGCCTATTACATCAATTAAGGAATTTACTCCAAATACCCTGTGAAAACATCACAAAACATTACCAGACCCCAATCAGAGGGTAATAAAACTTTCTCTCCTTATCTATGAATTGTTCCAATATTTATGCTCATTCCTCTGCCATAATGACTATTCTGCTTCACGTCACTTGTCTTACCTATTGCATTTTTTCTGTGTTTTTGTGTATAAATATGTGATTCTTCAGATTTTGTATTAGTTCAGCCTGATGAAGAGACCTGAGTAGTCTCGAAAGCTTGCAATTTGTTACCATCTTTCAGTTAGCCATTAAAAGGTATCAACCACTGAGGACTCTCAACTCTAAATATTTTTCTATCTACTGGCTAACACGGTACGAAGATATACATCTTTACCCTACATGTCTGAAATTTTGCACAAATACAGTCATGTAATTGTAAGTTCTAAACAAATATCAAAATACAGGAAATGAGATGGTTAACTGTGTGGAAACAATGTATCATTTCATGTCGGGTTCTGTGATTTCACAAAACCCGGCAATTGAATTAGCGGCTATAACAGTATGTAGAAGTCTAGGAACTATAAATATATGTATATATACATGTCACAATGACATGTATATATATATATACATATATATATGTGTTCTATGTGTATATATCTATTCTTTTTTTTGTGATTGAAATACTATTCTTTTAGATCCATTATATGTCAGTTTTGCAAGCCTGCGAGAAAATCTCGCAAGTCGGATGAAAATCGGATGTTACAAGGTACACACACATGCGATTAAATCGCATCTTTGAAGGAAAATCGGATGCCAGAAGCATGTGTGATGTTTGCATTTTGATCCGACAATCGACCGTCTAAAACGGACCGATTTTTTGTGGTTGTGTGTCACACCGGCCTTAGTCACAACAGCTAGAAATCTAGTTCATCACTGGACAAATGAGCACACCTGTTAGTTCTGTAGGTGATCCCCGTGTGTATGGATTTTTTTCTACATGCTCTTCTGAGCTGTAATGTTAACCATTGTAGCGTTTTAAAAGCCTCCACCACTGATCACTTTGCAATAGTCGATATGGTGGAAATGCAGGAGATCGTTCTAGGTCAGCAGTGTGGTTTTTGTTGCTACCATTGATTGCAGTTTTCGATTTGAGAGATGCAGCATAAAGCATTGGTTAATCATTTTGGGAACGCAGATGTAATGGTGGAGCTTCATTCTCCGGTAATGCGGGCTACGTGGGAAAACTCCTGGTTTCTATTAAGAACATTCTTTTGATTCAGCTGCAATTTTTGGGAACGACCATTGTAATAATTTATCCATGAAGTGCACACATGCTGCATGGCTTCTGAGATGCACAGCATATTTCTGTGTACTTATGTAACCCAATGTAATATTCTAACCCATCTCTAACAGCCCTATCCTTTACTGTTCTCTGCTTTCTTTTACAATTCTCCCTGGAAACCTAAAATGTTATGGAATTCTATTTGATTGTAATTTAGTGTTTGTCACCATTGTCCACCTGATAAGTTGCCATATGAATTTTGGTAAAAATGTTGATATATAAAAGAATCTTTTACTCGTTTACCATGGAATATACCATAATCGATCAACCTGTGGCATAAATAATTGCTCCAATTTTGTATATACGGAGATGCCTATAGCAGTATGTTGGATCAGTGGTTAGCACTGCAGCCTTGCATTGCTGGGGTCCTGGGTTCAAATCACACCAAGAACAACATCTGGCAGGAGTTTATATGTCCTCTCCCTGTGTTGGTGGGTTTCCTCCCACACTCCAAAGACATTCTGGTAGGGAATTTAGATTGTGAGCAAAGAACTGTAAAGAACTGTGAAATTAATGGCGCTATATAAATGGGTAAAATAAATAGATAACAAGTAAATAAATAATAATAATAAATAAATAGATAACAAAAGCCTTTAAAGGGTTCTACAGCTAGAAAAAAAAAAGAAATAAGCATAAAAGTGTATTGTAGTAGTTCCAGTTATACCAGGTGCTCCGATCCAGCCCTGGGACTCGGCAGCGTCACATCTATTCCTGTGCTCAATATGGAATTGTAGAAATAGGTAGGCTTGGTTCTTTAGGGCAAATAGCAACAATTTAATTCGCCAGTGTCTTTCTATATCTTTGGTAGCTCTACTCTCTTTTTTTTTTTTTTTTTTTCCTTTTACAATCTAGCGAAAGGGAAAGCTTCAATGAAAATCGGCTATGAAGCAATAGTTGCTTGGGGAAGATAGTATCGTTTATATTACCTGTAGTGCAGTTCTTTCATTAGAGCTCCTATTTGGCCTTGGTAGTATTTAATGTAATTTTGGTGTCCATTTCAGCCTAAAGTTACGTTTTAGTGAGTATTTCTGCACTACAATTTTATGATTCAGTGAAAGGAATTAGGGAATGCCAAACTTTCCCGTAGCAGAAGGTAACAAAAATGTGCCAGAAAGTGGAATTGGAATGGAAGAGTAATTTGGAGTATTGAACACACAGTGAGATGTGACAGTGATCTTAACATTTCCACAATGTCAGCTTCTACGTAATTAATGCTATTTTGCCAGTGGTTATTGCGTCTTTGGTGAAGGAAAACAGGCTTCATATGCCACATGGCAATATTTTATCTTGGCTCCCAGTATTATTTTTATGTCTTGAAATGTTAGTTTTGTCCCATAATCTCTGGCTGATGACATGTCCCACGAACAAGGAGAGACTGGGACTTTTTGCCGAATATGTAAACGCTAAGAGATGAAATCAGCGATCAATGCTGGTGGCGCGGAGCCTTTGGCTTAGGAAAGCTAAAGTGATTTCATTGGTAATTCCATTTTGTAATAAGCCTATAACACAGGCGCTGTAGTATGTGCAGATGTTTCACGTACTGCTCTGCTCTGAACAGCTGATGTCACTGGAAGTTTTCAGGGGAAATATTTCCTGTTGAAGTGGATTACATTAAAAACACTCTCGGGGACAGAAAGCATATGCTCTTCTACATGTTCTCATACCAAGTTTCTGCTCTAGAAAATAATTTCCATGGGAAAAGTGAGAGAACTGAGTGGAGAAGGGTTAGTATGTGTGTACCGATCCATAGACTATGACGGCGTACTCTAAGGGTCCTGCACACAGACTGTACAGCAGGTCTTTATGCAGATTTATCATATTCTTCCCTGGAGGCAATGCTTCAAACTACAACATTTTTACTGGGCTTGTAGGCACTTCTGTTAATCATTAAAGCGATTGTCGAGCCATAAAGTATTGACGAGGCTCGTGCACATGGTTGAATTTTCATCCGAGTGCAATCTGACAAAACATCGAAAGGCACTCAGACCCATGTTAGTCTATGGGGCCAAGCACATGTCAAATTTTTCATCGAACCATGCCGGTCCAAGGAAAAAAAAACACTAGAGCTTAATGCAACATTCAGATCGCACTCTTCCATTCAAGTCAGTGAGTCTGTGAAAACCATCAAACTGCACTCAGATGACATCTGAGTGCAGTCCGATTTTCTCAGACTGACAGAAAAAAATATCTCCATCTTCTCACCATCCAATGAATGGGATCACATTATGCTCACACTGTGATACAATTCTGATCAGAGTGTGATTTGCCTAATTGACCCGATTCTTTCAGATGAGTAAATACACAATCTGCCCTTAGGATAGGCCATCAATGTCTGTTTGACACAACTGCTGATCAGCTGTTTTACCTCTGATTGCGGCCACATTTATACAGTGAACAGAGCTAAACAGCAGCTCCGTTCAAGTTTGAAGTGACCGCTACCAGGGGCTGCACATCAACACCTAATTATTTGAATAGGAGCTCATCTATAGTACCCTGGTGTCGGACCCTCACTAACCCGATATTGATGACCTGTCCTAAGATTATTATTTTCTCCAAGAAAACTATCTTAGATTTCTTGTCCTAGAGTGTCTTATGGCTCTGTAGTTAAAAAAAGAAGTGATTGCATGAATGCTTCTGGAATATATCATCTTAATAAAACAGTAAAGCATAGTAAGGAGCACCAGTATGAATTGCTTAAAACGACGTAGGTCGAAGTCACATTGACTCCCTATTTTCTCTGTGCTGCCTTAGGCCTATTTCACACCTCCGTTGTGTGACGTCCGCCCAAGTGTGAAAATGGCGGATCCGTCAGAAAAGTGTAAAAACGGATGTAAAACTGGTCAGTTTTCTGACGGATCCGCCAAGAAGATTTCACCCGGAAATGAGAGAGAGAGACCCCGGACAGTGTTGTCAGCATTTTCAATGGTTTTCTATGGTGGCGACTGATCCGCGGGCGGATTCCGTCAAAAACGGATGCCAGCGGATCCGCCGCCCATAGGCGGCCATTATACAAAATGGCGGATGCGACGGATCCGCCGTAGTCCGCCATTTTGGCGGAGCAAAAAAAACGTTGCATTGGACGTTTTTCTAAAATGACGGACGCCAATTTTTTGCCGGATCCGTCAAAAACTGGGCCTAACGGACGACCATCCGTCAAAATCCGTCACTAATGCAAGTCAATGGGAAAAAAACGGATCCGCCCAAAAAAAATGGAGGATCCGTTTTTTTCACATTTTGATGGATTTTGACTGACGTCGCACGACTGAAGTGTGAAAGAGGCCTTAATGCCACTTTCACACAGCAGTATTTGGTCACAATGTGACAGCCGCATTTGTGAGACAAAGCCAAGAGTGTGATGTATACCCAGAACAGGTACAAATCTTTCCATTATAATTTTTACTTTGTAGGTTCTGCCTTGGCTTACAAATACCGATCCAAAGCAGTGAGCAAATACTGACAAGTGAAAGTGGCTGGGTACAAATTATAGAGGTTGTCCGGGCAATTTAAATGCTTGCCCAGGTGACTGAAGGTATAAAAATAACAGATTCATTAATGCTGAAATATCGGCACCCTCCTGGATCCAGCAATGGCTGCTCCACGTTCTGAAACTGGAGATGTCACATTTCAGCCAACTGCCAGACCACTGCAGCCTGTGATTGACTGCAGTGGTCAAGTGACTTAATCTAGGACTCAATGCATGTTTTTCATTGCATTCTGAATTTAATCATGTATTAGGCTGTGTTTCCACGTTCAGGAAACACAGCGCTTTGGACGGAGCGGAAAGTCCGCTCTGCCCAAAGCCCCGCCCCCTTTTGTACGCGCGCTCATTCCGGATGTGTTCAGGAACACATCCGGAATGACCGCAGGGCTACATAGTCCTGTGTTATTTCCCTTGCGGCGATGCAGCGTCGCCGCAAGGGAATAGGACATGCTGCGGTCTAAAAAGACGCGCCGCATGTCCGGAAACGCAGGTCTTCCGCCTGCATGTTTTGCAGCATAGTGGAGACGGGATTTCTTGAAATCCCCTCCACTATGCTGTACATCTGGGACGCTGCGTCAAACACGCAGCTAATCCGGACTGTTTCCTGACCGTGGAAACATACCCTTACTATTTCCACCTGACGCTTATTTTTTCCACTATGAAGCAAATGATTGTTAGACCAAGGCGCTTATGTTCCTCCATTTGCATTGGAAATGGTCCTTTTACCAATCTATTTAGTTTTTGAATGTATTATTTTAATATGTAGCAGCAGTTCGTCACATGTCACATTTATATATTTATAATGGTTGATCTAACTGACAAATCTGCTGTTTGTTCTGTTCATATTGGACTTGTGAATTTCGGTGTCATCATAAACATTAATCCATGGTGGAGTTCGTTCGCTGGTCCGGATGTGACAGCATTGTAGGGTCTATAACCCGTAAGTCAGAAACCTCTTCTTTCCTGAATTGTAAATCAGATCGACGGTTTCATCCTTCCCTTTATCATGTGTTTGATGAGATCTGATAACAGTCAAGTTATGCCATGTATTCCGAGAGTATCATGTGATTGATACGTCTTTATGTCACTCAATACTTGCTGTCAACTCAGACTTTGAATGTCATGAGCAAATACTACAATGCCATTCCTATCACTCATTATAAATTGCCTCCCTTTCAAAGAGTAATTTCGTAGACTAACCTCAGAAATGAGATATTTCCTTTCCAGCAATCTTACCCGAGAGAGCAGAGACTATAAGAGACTCTTAACAAATACTACATGACATGTTAATTTCTCATGGTCTCTATGGGGACTCCATTATCAATCCACCCAGTGTCATCAGACTTGTCACTTCATTTTCCCCACGGGTCAGATGTATTTTTGTTAACAGGAAATATAATATTAAGCTGATGTGATGTACCACAATTATAGAATATGCCATCAAGTCAAATTTACTATCCTTTTTTTTATTTCTTCGTGGGGCTTTCCTTTGTTTTGGAGCATTCAAAGGGTCAAAACCCATTTTTGTCATGTCGAAGATGTAGTCCTCTTTTTTCTATTCTCTAAAATTCCATAGACGGCAATTAAGGCTTTGGAGGCCAGCTAGAGGTTAGCTAGCCTTCGTCAGAGAAAACAGGGATTGTTTGCCATACACAACACTCCCTTTTTCCTTGTGGTGAATAGACGATTTGCTTAAAGCTGATGACTTCTGCCTTTTTTTCACAAGCTGCACAGCTCAGAGAGGATCCAGGGAATCAGTTGAGAGCAGAAGGCAGCTAATTAAGTCCAGCATCCTCTTTCTTGAGCACACTCCCCCTCCTTCATCCTAATAGCTGTGGCTCTGAAACCTTTTATGCGTCTGATAATGTAACTTGGAAAAGGCGTCGCGTGTGCCGGATCGCCATCACATGGTGCTGCCTTTCGCTAAGTGCTTAATCACAGCTTTGGGGACCAAGATTTGACAGAGCTCGGTAACAATTGATCGCCTTCCTCAATGCCGAAGCTGGTAAGTTCTGCGGATACTGGGGTGGGCAGGACAGACTTAGCGGAACTTTCCAATACTCTTCAATCCTCATAGTCAAATGACTTTGCACTTGTCTGCCCGATAAATTCCTTTTCTTTGTTTCCGGGTAGAACTTTTTATCTGAACATGTAATGCTCTTTGGGCAGTATTTTCAGACATGTTTCCCCAAGAATGTATTTTCTTGTATCTGTATATTATTATTATTATATTTTGCTCTTGTAGACCTGGCATCCAATGTTTTGGTTGTGTGTACGTCTATCTTTGTTGAAGATAACAGATTAAAGATATGATATTTCCCTTTTCTGAAAATGGGGAAATGAATCAGCCCCTAAATATCTAGCGATGTCCCCGATGTGTTTGTTCCTCATTAGAAGTTTGTTATCTTGTGGCCGGGTATTATCTGATACAGGGAAGATAGAAACCCCCTGCTGATTTCCGCCGCATTTATCACAGTATGTTAGGTATTTGGTAACACTTTCTGGGTAGCCGTCTCCTTTCCTTTGTCTTTTGGGCCAAATGGAAATCTCTTGCCGAACAAAGTATCGAAAAGCGTCCTTGTGATATCATAATCCATCTTGTGGATAACTTTGAACCCTTCCCTTAAAGAAGCCATAACTGCTAAATTAGCATGACATAATTGCAGACATATATAATATATTTTAGCAGATAGCCAAACTTTGGAGAAAAATGAGCCTTTTCATCTACTCAACACCAAATGGTACCCCATTTAAACTTGGGAACAGAGCTGAATGAACTTTGTGTGAAGAGGGTTGAAATGCATGGTTATGGAGATTACATTTTTAACAAACGTTTTAGTGTCTTGGCAGAGTATTTGATTTTTGGATGACCAGTACAGTATTCATGCATCCCAATATATTAAAGTGCTTTATGCCCCTTTTAGGCTATGTGCCTGCAATGAGCTTTTGGTGAGATTTTGTCGCTGAGTATGTTTTGCATGCTGCAGCCAAGTAGATAGGATTTATAGAAATCTAATGCCCAGTGTGCTTTTTTTGCTGAGCGTAAACTGACCTGCTGTGTGTATTTCAGATTATCAATATGTCAGTTTCTTTTGTGGGTATGCTGAGTTTTATGTGCAGATTTTTACCATAGACTTGCATTAGGTGTGGAAAATCCACTTGCAAAAACCGCTCATCCTGATTATGAGTAGAGATGAGCGAATTTGTTCGGATTCGGTTCTGAATACGAACGGATTCTAATATTGTTTTTGCAATATTCGTTGAACACAACCCAACGTCATTAGAGTCAATGGAGTAGAAATTACCTAATTTGTTCGGAACAGATCATAAGACAAACATTCGGCACGAATAGTGTTCGACTATGGCCCGAATATGTCAAAATCAGATTCGGGGACAAAATCCGCACAAATTCGCTCATCTCTAATTATGAGCTCAGTGAGTTGGACCCAAACAAAACTAGTGATGTAAAAAAATGTAATGACCCTAAGCACAAATCTAAATGATAAGAAATTAAAACAGAGGGTATATTAGAAAGTTTACTTATTCTTTATTATACAGCTAGTAAAAGGGTTATCTAATCTTTTTTCTTCAGCAGCGCACTACTCCCCTGCCTCTCGCCTTCCTTCTTTACTAGGGGTAGTGCACTACTGAATGTTGCCTGGCGGCCCACTTTGTAGTTCAGAGCTGCCGGCCCACTGGGGCATCTGCCCGCCTTGACACATTGCCAGTCTGGGCCTTTATTGAGAGGTTGGACCTGTGACATGGACCAAACTATGTGCTCATCCATACTGCAACCAACAGCTGTGTTGCCTCTGTGGCAGCGGAGGAGTCCATAGGCACTGAAGTTGGCTGGAGAAAGCAATCTAGCGAGCTTCAAAGCTATGAATATTTTTACTTCCGATATTTTGTTCCCATAGACTTACATTGGATTTCAGGTATCGGAACCGGGTTTCGGTTCGGAATGCTCAACCCTAGTGGCCAGTAATTAAGAAAGCAAGCAATAAACTTTAGTATTAAAAATCCCTCTTTTCTAAAGAATGAAGGGCATTTTTAATAATGGGTACATTATAAAGTTTTTGTTTTTTACACATTTAACAAGGCGACACAACCCCTTTAATCTTTATGAACATAATAAGAACTTTCCAACTAATTTAGCAGAGTTTATGAAGTCTGTGTTTCTTTGTAGTGATGATAGTTTTCTACACAGTGTGGCCTGGTGATCTGTTAAAATATGATATTATAATGTCCCTGATTTTTCATGGCATAGAAATAATGTTCTAAGAAAGTGCCCTCATGTAGGAGCTATCATTATGGACTTGCTCACACTGCTGTATAACACAGCCGAGTGCTATCTAATGTTTTACCGGATAGCATCCGGACCAGTGTTATACTATGGGGCAGTGCAGATCAGCAATTATTTTCTCATGACAATTCAGCATTAGAAAACAATCACATCATGATAATAATCGGATCATGCGCACCCATACAAGTCTATAGGAGCTTGTAAAACATCAGACTGCACTCTGATGTCACCTGAGTGCAGTTCAATTCACGTGGATGCCGGCAATGCAAGAAATGGAGAAATTACTTTCTCCGTCTCTTCCGCACCTGTGCTGCGATACCCTCATGCGAGAGGATTTGAGCACAGTACACTGACACTTGGATCAGACTTCAATAATGTAATTTGCATAATTGCATGAGAGCATCGACAGCTGTGTAAGCGAACCCTAAGGGTATGTGCAGACGATCAGTAAACGCTGCGGGTTGAACGCTGCATACTTGTGCAACGTCGATCCTGCAGCGTCCAGATGTTACAGCATAGTGGATGGCATTTCAAGAAATCTCATGCCCACTATGCATCCACAGATGCCCGCAGCTCACCCGCGGAGACTGACATGTGGCGCATCTCTCCAGCCTGCAGCATGCCAATTTCTCCTACAAAGACACGAGTTTCTGCAAGATAAATTTCACCTCTACAATGTATTGGACGCAGTGAATCCCCACAGCTCAGTGATCACAGAGGATTCACCTGTGTTCAATAGACGGCAGAGCTTTGGATGCAGTGGACATGTGCTGCGGCCAAAGCGCTGCCAGTTCCGGATTGTCAGCGCATACACTAAGAGTAAGGATATTAGAGGCCAGAGTATAATATTGCCCTCCTAGTCACTGAATTAAAAAAATAGATCATATTTACATGATGGAAGTTGTTATATTACTTTGGTTAGATACATTTTATGTACAGTATACATTATAGTTTATGTTGCTATAAAATGGAACATTTACAAGTGACATATAGTGTAAAATTATGTAGACAGCCATGTAAAGGCTTAATTTTAGAAACCAACGCAATCCCCCATTGTTTTTGTTGGATTGAAGAATTTCTCACGGAAGTTGTACACGTTGCTTTGCCAAAAGGCCATGCTTTAGGGGACTGACTACAGTTTCCAAAAATGTTCTTGGAGGAGAATGTAAATGGACATAATATTTCTTTAACCCCTTTCTGAAATGTGTGCTGTATGTACACTACCTGTCAGGTGTGGGTATATGCAGTGGGCACACGAGCTGAACTTTCTCCATACACAATATGTGCCAGACATTTTATACATTTCACACTTGCCTGTAACTCAGAAAGGGAGATAACTGTCACTGCTTCGATCCCATTGAATGCTACCATGGGGGGCTATGGGTTGTCATGGGAGCTTAATGAAAGGCCACTGGTCCTCTATATTAAAATGAACATGTTATCACTCCGGGTAAAGAGTGAGAGAGCATATGGGTCCAAGTGTATTTAGTCTCCACTCAGCCAGCCTGAGTGACAGCTGCAGCTTGTACTGAGTAGTGTGATATCTCAGCTGCAGGGAGGAGGGACACTGAGGATTTTGTCAATCAGGCCAGTGATGTGAATATTTAGTATAAACTTACATAATGGATTTCCCAGCCTGGTTGACATCTTCTCAATGCCTCTCCTCCCTGCAGCTAAAGTCTCAAACTTCGTAGTACAAGCTGCAGCTGTCTGTCAGGCTTGGGAGTACAGATGGCGTATACTTATGCTAATGAGCTTTCTCAGTATAGTTGGATTTATAACATGCTCATTTTAATTTCAGATTGTGAAAATTTTAATTCTGACATGGCTTTTCAAAGTAAGTATACCAGCCACATGAGGTCTAAAAGTTCTATTCAATAATTTATCTGGTTTGTAGTGTGAAATCTAGTGACACGTCGTATTTAACCAGTTGCATTGCACTGCCTTTCCGCAACCTTTGGAACATGCCAGTTTCCTGTCCATTTTCATCCTGGAATCATGATCCCGAGGCTTTCAGTGGTGAACAGTGCTTATTCCTGCTGCTAGCACAGATGCAGCAGGGAGTGAGCACTGTCAGAGCTCCACAGCTCCATTAGCTCCTTGCATGTCATGCTCAATAGAGACCACAAACATGTAAGGAGTGTGACACAGAGAGATCTCTCCCTTTGTCACTCCATGGGCCTCCAGTGAAGACCTGAGGAGCCGGTGTTTGCTATTACAACCGGATGCCTGCCACTGACCGACTGGTCTGTAATAGATCAAAGCCTAAAGGGTATGCCACACTAAGCGAGATCGCTAACGAGATCGCTACTGCATCACCATTTATGACGCAGTAGCGATCTCGTTAGCGACTTAGCTGTGTGTGACATGTAGCAGCGATGTGGCCCCTGCTGAGATGTTGCTGATCGCTTATGAACGTTCTGAGCCGTTTTTTGGTCGTTGGTATCCCGCTGGTGAGCCTGAATCGCTGAGTGTGACACCCTTTATGAACGACTTCACCAGCGTCGCAGGTGGGACTAGGTTTTCCCAACGACCGCAGAGGTCATTATACAGATCGCTGATGAGTTGTGTTTGGAATCACAGATCGCTGATGAGTTGTGTTTGGAATCTTACTAGCGATCACACCAGGTCAAGTCGTTGTCGTGATCGCTGGTGCGATCGCAAAGTGTGGCAGTGCCTTTAGGCACCCTATACACAATAGATAGCTGTCAGAAGAACCATATTTTGGCTGATTGTTCGGCTGGCAGCTATGTCTGCCGATTCCTCCATACACAGGAGTTCTCTACAAGAAAGCCGCTATCAGACTTGTGCGGCCCTTTTTGGCAGAGCTGATTCCAACTGGCGTAAAGATGCCAAAAAGTCGCAAATTATTTACACAAGAAACATTGCACAAACATTTTGCAACTTTTCACAAACTCTTACACCAGTTTTCTCGGGTAAAAACTTTGATGAATCAGCTCTTATATCTTTATTTGCTGTTTTTTGTTCAGCCTTCCTACTAACAAATAAATCAAAAAGTGATGAAAAAAATAGTTCGTACCCATAAATAGTTCCGGTGAAAACTACAGCTTGTCCTGCAAAAAGTAAGCAATCACACAACTCAGCCTGAGAAAAAAATAAAAAAGTCAAGCGTCAGAAAATAACCCCCAAAATTATTGAAAGTGTTTTTTATTTCAAGTATTAAAACTTAAAAAAATTGTAAATATTATCATATTGACCTGCCATAATAAATTACCATGTGAATTATGCTAAATGAACGTTGTTTAGAAAAAAAAAACAGAATTACCGTACTAATTTTTGTTTGTTTCACTTCCCAAAAAGTATAATAAAAATTGATCAAATAGTCTTATGTACCGCAAAACCACACAAGTGAAAACAACAACTTGTCATGCAAAATTAAGCCTTCTATAGCTTAGCTGACAGAACAATGTGAAACTTATGGATTTCAGAATATAGCGACACAAAAACTAATTATTTTTTTCAAGCAATATTTCTTGTGAATGACTAATTAAACATAAATAAAACTGTAGAATTTTGGTATCGCCATAATCGTGTCGACGCTCAGAATAGAGTTTATGCTTTATTTGTGCTGCTTTTTTTATTTCTCCTAATAAATAGTTTATAAAACTTAGGTAATTGGGTAGGATGTACCCTAAAGTGGGGCCACTGACAAATGCAACTCATCTCTCCAAAAAAAATAAGCCTTCATAGGGCTAAATCGATGAGAGAAAAATGCGCCGTTATGATTCAGTTTTACAACATGTCTGTTTTGTATGGAAAAAAGACCAAGAAAGGCGAGAGAGAGAGAGAGAGACCTTGGATTACGCATTGTTTCCGGCCGCCTGAAGTGCCGAGTCAGGCACTATCAGGCGGCTCCAGCAAAAAAAAAAAAACGTTGCAGCCAGCGTCTTGTCCGGCCGCCGGAATGTACATTTCCGACGGATCCGGCCAAAAACGGATGCAACGCAGTGGCATCAGGCGCGATCCGGTGCTAGTGTAAGTCAATGGTAAAAAACGCATCTGGTACCAGATGCGTTTTTTTAAAAACACGCCGGATCGCGCCTGATACAAAAAGCCTGAAGTGTGAAAGTAGCCTAAAGTGGATAAAGTTGAGCTGCAATACCACATAGCCTATTTAGAGTTGTTATCATGCTGTTTCTCAAAAAGAACAAGAATATTTTTTCCATTCCAGTACAGCCCTATGCTGATGAAATAGTGGTACAAGGGAGACACATTCTTTGTCTGATAGTCAAGACCAACCTAATTGCCTGATGCCATTATCTAAATCAGTGGTCCCCAATCTGTCTGACCTTGAAAGCCACATTCAGCTCTGAGAGGGTCGCTATCCACATCCAGCTCCCACCCTCTTCACAGTAGTGACACCAAGAGCCCCTATTACCAGCATAATGACAACCAAAGCTTTTCCACAGTAATCGCACCAAAGCAATATCCCAAGATTCAGGGGTTCCCACAATACTTTCATTCAGTATTCTTGCATCAAGCACTCCCACTACAGTATGGCATCCAACTTCAAGTGTCTCCTTTGACAGGTAGTATTATCCTGTCTTCAGCTTACCAAACTTAAATTATCTGTAGACCCCCAAGACCAGTATATGCACATCCATATCTGCTCTTCTGTGTTGGGCTACTCGCTAAAATCACCATCCGGAGACATGTTCTTCTTAGCTCTTTCCTAGACCTGGTGCTAATGCACCATGGTGGTAGATAGCCGTGAGCCACACATCATGGGCCCACGAGACACAGTTTGAGGACCCCTGATCTAAATGTTTGTACATAGAGAAGTACAGGGGCACACAGAAGACGTCTTCCATGCTACATACTATGCCCTCCGGTATGCAGTGGATGGCAAACATCTGATTCCCACCTACAGACCACCTTAGTCCTGTAAAGATACATGAGAACATCTGGAGTTGCACGTTAGAAGAGTAGACTGATTGCCGTATGTAACAGTGGTATTACCTTAAGGCTCCTCGGTTACTCAGCCAGAGAGAAGATCTTGGCCTCACATTGTGGCTCCAGATTATCTATCAGAATGAATATCCGTTCCTTAGGGAATCATGTCCTGTTTATGAAGTAATCCCATCATTCAGGTTCCAATACAAATGTATTTTTTCGTTGTGTCCATAAAAACACTAGGTTGTCTTCATGTTGTAAAAGTCTATATCATCAGATAGCTGGGAATAGGAACAACATAGATTATTAAAGGTTTATTCCTTGTACTAGTAAGTCAGTTACCTCTTCACAGATACATGTCATATCTACAACCAAAGCAAAAGTTCAGTAATTTAGTGTGTTACTGAGAAAACCCTGTTTTTCATTTATTTTTCAATTACAGTATGTTCACTACAAAAGTTTCTCCCTTTCTCCTGTTCTCCTCCACCACCACCTCCCCCTCCCCCAAGAAAAAATTGGCTGTGTTCTCCCTTATGAGAGCATTGCAGATGTGCGAAGGAGACACTTGTTCCAAGAGAAGCTGAGAGGTTCCACCCTAGGAAACATGCCAACCTTCCCGCAGATTTCAGTCTAGTCTACTGGCAGCCAAATGTCCTCCTCTCTCTTTAAGTGTAGAATTTTGTGTATTGGATTGGTTGCCTTGTTTTGGTTAAGGAGTAAAGAGCCAGCTGTCTATAATCTGATGTAATGTTACCTTGGAAACCCAATATGAAACATTCGGGTACTGTGGTCGTTGTTACAGCATTTCGTTTAGCCAACTCTATTAAAAAGGTTGCGCTATTTGGCAGTGGAAATGTTTGCCTTTTTGGAATGGGGTACATGGTTGGCATAAATTGCCGTCACTTTGTAAAGCTTTTATACCCTAGAATAGCTACTTTCCAGATTATTACATTACGTGCTACAGTAACAAAAATAGTTATTAATAATACACACACTACAGCTGTGTCATCTAGGGTACATTTCCGCACTCTCACAAAGAAGAATGCTAAAAATTCTGAGGTTCGTAAAATGTAGCAATTGTTAAAGTATATAAGTCACATAGAAACGAATGACATACACAATGGCTAGTCGTAAATCCGGAAATGTAATAGTATTATTGACATATCTACGTAAAGGGTATAATATAGGAGAGGCAGAAAACCATTGTGTCAGTGTTTTCATAAGTCATGAATGTGCTGTTGGTCCCCATGGCTTTCTGACACACTAATTATGTTCAATCTGTTTTTAATTAACGTCACATGTGGTCACTCGTAATAAAACATATATATAACGTCAGAAAATGGTCGAACCCAAACCTTACTACAGATTAACAATTCAGCACATTGATAATCCACAACTGAGATGAATTATTTATAATGTGTCAGTATGTTGGCTATTTGACCTAGATTTCCATATGAATGTTGCACACTTATTATTTGGGGATATTTTCTCTCTCCGAGTACAGTTACTAGTTTGTCACTATATTCCTATTAACAATTTCTCCCGGCTGGAATTTATTAATCCTGCCCAATTCTAGGCCCTAAGTATACATTGTAACTCTCCATTTAACCGGACTACAAAATCTTCAGTGAAAATATAGATGCAAATATTCACATTTTAACAACCTGTAAAAAGTATTTTTTCTGGGTAAAATAATTATTGGTTAAGGCTATATACCATAGCAACAATACATAAATCTGCTACATAGACATACTTTTCAGGTTGGTTATCATAGCATTTGTTATTAAGCGGTAAATACAACTGAGACCTTAGGTCCCGATTCATCGTTGTTGCTTCTCTTCTCCACCTAATTTAATGTGTCATTTATTCCTTTTTAGCGGCTTTAATATTTTAAATACATTTTGCAGTCCCTGACTGGAGTAATATTTCTGTAGTTTTCTACAGTGGCTTCCAAAAGTATTCATCCCCACCCCCCTTGGTTTTTTACCTATTTTGTTACATTACAACCTGTGTTTAAATATTTTTGTAATACGATTTGTGTGTGAGGCATCAGCAAAACTAAATGCATGGGATCAAATAAATAAAAATTGTCATGTGCGTATGTATTCACCCCTTTTGCTATGAAGCCCCTAAAAATTTCTGGTGCAAGCAATTACATTCATAAGGCACATGTTTAGTGAAAGTAAGTCCATTGGTGTGCAATCTAAGTGTCACATGGTCTGTCAGTATATACACACCTTTTCTGAAAGAACACAGAGGCTGCAACACCATTAAGAAAGAGGCACCACTAACCAAACAACACCATGAAGACCAAGGAGCTCTCCAAACAAGTCAAGGATAAAGTTGTTGAGAAGGACAAGTCAGGGTTAGGTTAAAAAAATATCCCAATCTCTGATGATCCCCGTGAGCACCATTAAATCCATTATTAGCAAATGGAAAGGACATGGTACCACAACAACCTGCCAAAAGAGGGCCGCCCACCAAGGAGCAAGGAGGGCATTAATCAGAGAGGCAGCACAGAGGCAAGAGGTAACCGTAAAGGAGCTGCAGAGTTCCCAAGACTGGAGTTTTTGTCCATACGACCACAATAAGCTTTCTTTTCTTTTTTCTTAGAGTCCTTAATGCTACTGAGCAAATTGAAGTAACTGTATCAGCACTTTTCACACTGCTCAGCCTCTAACAACGCTGGATAGGGAACATGAAAAAGTGAAAACTTACCTAAGCATGAACTTCTTTTACATATTTTCTTCATGCAATTCAGGGACAGGGTTAGTGTTCCTATTCATTGTAAAGGCCATTGATGTCCTGCACCTGCATAATGCCCCCTGGCACATCACCGTGATTGGGCAACTACTGCTGTCTGTGGCAAGAAACATTGGAAAGATGAAACAGCGTGCACACAAAAGCAATGTAGTACATTGTTATATATGTGAAATCCCAAACTAATCGAACATGTAAGTTAGATGTCATAGACCTATATGTGACACCAAACACTTTAACTAGTCCTTAAAAGGGAAAACCAGTCATTCTGCAAAATATTTCTACCACTCAATTACACTCCAACATTTATATCCCAGGATCTGCTTAGCACTGCACGGTCCCTGATGTAGCAGGAATATCTCACCTTATGTTCACCTTTAGGCCGGGATCAATGGAGCGTGCGGCCGCATAGCAATACATGGAGCCGCACGCTCCGGTCCTGAGGCCGGCGGCAGTGCCGGGTATTAACATGCGAGACTCGGCCGTATTCCTCTCATGTGTGATCCCAGCCTTAGAGGAAGCCTGTCCGCACAAAATGACCGCCTAAACCAAGCTCAGGTGCTCGGTGCACCCTTGTCATGGCTAAACAGTTCAGTGCACCTTCCCAGCTATAACTATGTGACATTTATATATTGCCCCTTTCACTTGATTGGCAGCTGTGGTTTTCAAGAAGTAATAGGAGGGTGGAGATAGATGGAAAACTAGGTGAGAAGGTGCACTGCACCAAGTGCCTGTGCTTCGTTTAAACAGTTATTTCGAGCTGACAGACTCCATTTATCTCCTTTTTTACAGGTTTTCAATTTAGACTTTGGCGCATCAGTTCTATATATGAACATACCCTTAACCACTTCACTCCAGTGCTATTTTCCATTTTTGGGATTCTGTTTTTTTGCTTCCCTTCTTCCCAGAGCCATAACTTTTTTATTTTTTCATCAATGTGGCCATGTTAGGGCTTATTTGTTTTGTCGGATGAGTTGTGTTTTTGAATGACAACATTGATTTTATCATATAAATGTACTGGAAAACAGGAAAAAATTCCAAGTGCTGTGAAATTGCAAAAAAAGTGAAATTCCACAATTGTGTTTTGTTTTTGTTTTTTACCATGTTCACCAAATGCTAAAACTGACCTGCCATTATGATTCTCCAGGTCATTACGAGTTTGTAGATACCAAACATGTCTATGTTATTTTTTATTTAAGTAGTGAAAGAAAATCCAAAGTTTATTAAAAGAAAAAAAGAAAAAAGTTTCGTCATTTTCCGAGACCCATAGCGTCTTCATTTTATTTTGGAATCTGGGGCTGGCTGAGGGCTTATTTTTTGCATGCCTAGCTGACATTTTTAATTATACATTTTGGTGTAGATACGATCTTTTGATCGCCGTAATTGCATTTTAATGCATTGTTGCGGTGACCAAAAAAAGTAATTCTGGCGTTTTATTTTTTCCGCCGTTTACCGATTTAATTAATTCTTTTTATATTTTGATAGATCGGTCTATTCTGAACGCGGCAATACCAAATATGTGTATTCTTTATTTTTTTTAATTGTTTAATTTTGAATGTAGAGTGATTTAAACTTTTATATATTTTTTTATTTTTAAAATATTTTTTAAAACTTTTTTTTGCTTTTTACTACCTGCAATAGAAGCTGCGATCATCCGATTGCCTGTGCTACACATAGCAGGGCTTCAGCTATCACATGCTATGAGCACTGACTGCTGGGCGGCACTCATATCTATCCGGCTATGACAACCACAGGGGTCTCCTTCAGACCCCAGGTTGCCATGCCAACCCATCGGCAACCCGCGGTCATACGACACAAATACCGATGGACGGGGTTTGTGATGCGCTTCCGGCACGTGCATGTTAAATGCCGGTATCAGTGATTAACAACGGCATTTAACATGTTAACAGTTGCGGGTGGATCGAGATTCCACCCGCGGCTGTTAGGGGCACATGACAGCTGATCAAATCAGCTGACGTGCAGGAAAAGATGCGGGCTTATCGCCAAAGCCCACATCAAAGGGTTGGTAACAACATGCATTGTACATGTACGGCGCATGTTATCAAGGGGTTAAAGTTGCACTGATTGTCACGGTGTGACTGTCATGGTGTGACACGACCCAACGGATAGTCGGTCAACTAACGCCACAACACACAATGGGGATGGACTAGGGGGAGGAAGGCCCTACCAATAGGGAATGAGGGATGGTCACCACCTGAGCTCAAACCTGAGCACTCACCTAACACCCTATGCGGGTCCTTCCCCCTGCCGCTGTCAGGATAACTCGTCCCTCACTGTCAACTAACTCTGCCCTGGCTAGTACACTGGCCAGAGTAGGACGCTTGCCTAGCCACTACAGATAATGCAACACAAGGGACAGTGACAAACACGAAAGGGACGGGTAAATAAACCCTTAGCTTTCTCTGCCGCAAAGCACCGCACAGCAAAATAAAGGCACCAGGAAAGCGAACTCAGCAGAAGCACCACTCCACCCAGACAGCTCTTTACTCTGGCTTGGTCAGTGTAGATTGCTCTATCACCGACAGCTGATGCATCAGGTGACCTTTTAAAATTATGGTGGGAGTGGTCACCTCCCAAATCAGCTGACCCAGCAGCACTGCTATTACACCAGATTGCCAGTGGGGAAAAACTGACATTAACCCTCGCTGGCCTGAAAGGAAAAAGTTTTAACTGAGTGAAACCAGAGCTGCCACAAATCCAAATATGGAGCGTGACACTGATAGTATTTATAGCATGCCTTTTCTTTGCTTTAGCATTTTATCTCTTGTTAGTATACATTTCCATTTACTTTTTAAAATATTTTTTTCATATTGCTCTTGGTTATGCAGCAATATTTTTCTTATGTTTTTCACTCCTACTACTATTTGATCATTCACAACCAGAGAAATAAGCAGGACATTCTTGGTATACATGCAAAGTGTAAGAGCATGTTTAACACTATGGCCATTTCACAGACAAAACCCTATTTCATAATTCAGTTACCTGACAAACTATGAAGGCACATGTAGTACCACAGAATGAAATCCAGATCTAGCTGAAAGCCATCATATGGTATGTGAGAGAGGGATAACTCAAGAGATCAGCTACCTATAACCTGGCAGGAGCCTAGGACTTTGTGGTTGACTGCAGTATCTGAATCATTTGAGGCCCATGCAGTGATCCTGGCGTGTACATGCCTGGAAGTTTTGTAAAACATTCATTTGTAGTGCCAAAAGCGAGAGAGAGAGAGAGAGAGTTTCTGGATTTTACAATGGTTTTCAATAGAGGCGACGGATCCGCAGGCGGATTCCGTCAAAAACGGATGCTGGCGGATCCGCCGCCCATAGGCGACCATTGTAAAAAATGGCGGATGCCGTTGTCCGCCATTTTGGCAGTCAAAAAAAACGTTGCATTGGACTTTTTTTGAAATGACGGACGCCAATTTTTTGGCGGATCCGTCAAAAAACGGACCTAACGGACGACCATCCGTCAAAATCCGTCACTAATGCAAGTCTATGGGAAAAAAAACGGATCCGCCAAAAAAAAATGGCGGATCCGTTTTTTTCACATTTTGACGGATTTTGACTGACGTCGCACGACTGAAGTGTGAAAGAGGCCTAACCAGAAGAATTATCACTCCTAGAATACTTTTTTTTGTACATTAAAGTATTTACATCGATGAGTACATTGATAACATGATGTAACCAGCTAGTGGGATGTCTCTACTCACTCACTGCCATTGGCAAGTCAGTGTGGGTTGTGAGTAGTGTTGAGCGATACGATACTGCAAATATCGGATATCGGCCGATATTAGCTGTATCGGCCTTTCGATTCCGAATAGCGATATTTTCGTCATATCGAATACCGGAATCGGATTTGTCACTGTCACTGTCTGTGTCCGTCGGTCGGATCTGTCACTGTCAGTGTCCGTCGGTCGGGTCTGTCAGGAGTCAGCGGCACTTACCTGCAGAAGATCTCCGGCGGTCACGTCCTGGACTGCTTCATGGCCGCCATCCTCTTCTCCCCGGCGGTCACATGCAGTTTTCTCGCGATAACTGCAGTGACTGCTGGGTAATCCCGGCCGTAAAGCAGTCAGTCCGATGACGTCACCGCCGGGGAAGCAGGTAATCAGCTGTGCTGCGTTGCGATGACAGGCTCTGCCTGTCATTGCGATGTAGCAGAGCTGGATCGTCGTGGGACTGTCGTTACTATGGACTGCGTCGGACAGGTGGTATACTGTTGGTTTGTTTTTTTTCTTTTTTTACAGGAGATCGATGGCGTCGCAGGAATGAGAGTATAATAAAAGAAATGAAAACTGTGTTGTCTCTTTTATTTCATTAAAATACTTTTTTTCTTGCTGTGTCTTTTTTTTATGCATTTAATAACTTTGGGATTAATAATGGATCGGTGTCTTATTGACGCCTCTCCATTATTAACCGGGCTTATTGTCACCGTGCAATCAACGGTGACATTAACCCCTTATTACCCCGCTTGCCACCGCTACAGGGCAAGTGGGAAGAGCCGGGTAAAGTGCCACAATTGGCACATCTTTTGATGCGCCAAATGTGGGGCTGCTGTAGCCTGGTATTATCAGGCTGTTGAGGGCCAAAATCCATGGGCCTTGACAGTCTTTTAATACCAGGCTGCAGCAGTCTGCATTTTACTTGGCTGGTTAACAAAAATAGGGGGACCTCTACGCCGTTTTTTTTTTCGAGGGGATCCCCTATTTTTGTTAACCAGCCAAGCTAAGCAGACTGCTGTGGCCTGGTATTATCAGGCTTGCAAGGTCCATGGATATTGGATCCTTACCAGCCTGAAAAACCAGGCCTCAGCGGTCTGCTTCATCTGGCTGGTTAACAAAAATAGGGGGGACCCCACGCCAATTTTTTTCGAGGGGATCCCCTATTTTTGTTAATCAGCCAAGATATGCAGACTGCTGTGGCCTGGTATTATCAGGCTGGCAAGGTCCATGGATCTTGGCTCCTTAACAGCCTGAAAATCCAGGCCTCAGCGGTCTGCTTCATCTGGCTGGTTAACAAAAATAGGGGGGACCCCACGCCATTTTTTTTCGAGGGGATCCCCTATTTTTGTTAACCAGTTCCCTCTGACGTCACTGATTGTGTCCCTGGCTGACCTGAAGTGAAAGTGGAAAGCAATCAATTAAGCTTTCCACTTCCTCTCCTGTCAGGTAGGAGAGGAACTCATTCATTTGGGGGTTTACTGTGAGGCTGCAGCATTAGCTGCGGTCCCTGCAGTAAACATTAACCCTTTCTGATGGATTACACCGTGGGACCTGACTGTACATCGGATTGGTAAGAATAATTTTGCTTTATTATTTTATTTTTATTACAGGAAATGGTTTTAGCAGGTAAATAAAATATGGTCAAAAACTGTGTGATTATTTCATTAAACTTCTTTTTTATTAAAGTGTGTGTGTTTGATTTTTCTTTCATACAATAGGATTAATAATTGATAGTTGTCTGATTGACAGCTCTCAATTATTAACCTGGCTTAAAGTGACCTTTCAATTGCAAGGTCATTTTAACCCCTTATTAACCCATTCGCCACCGCTACAGGGCAATGGGAATAGACGGGCAAAGTGCCAGAAAGGGCGAATCTAATTAGAGATTTGCCCTTTCTGGGGTGTCTGGGGGCAGATGTTAGTAGCCGGGGGGGGGGCCAAAAATAATGGTCCCTCTCTGGGCTATTATTATCTGCCCCCACTCACTGGCTTTGTCTGTCTGGTTGCGAAAATAGGGCGGGAGCCCACGCATTTTTTTTCAGCAATTTTACACCTCATATATATATATACATGTCATTGAATTTGTGACACATATATATATATATTTATATTTATAGTTCATACACTTCTACATAGTATAATAGCCGCTAATTCAATTGCCGGCTTTTGTGAAAATGCAGAACCCGACATGAAATGACACTTGGTTTACATAGAGTTAACCATGTCTTTTCATGTAGTTTGATATCTGATTTGCACAAACAATTACATGAGTGTAAGTGTGCAAAATTTCACACCTGTAGGGGTTAATTAAAGGTGTAAATTCGTAGCAAAAAAGTCCGTTTTTTTTACAACGAATTTACACCTTTAATTAACCCCTACAGGTGTGAAATTTTGCACAGATAGACTGATGTAATTGTTTGTGCAAATCAGATTGCAAACGACATGAAAAGACATGGTTAACCCTATGTACACCAAGTGTCATTTCATGTCGGGTGCTTCTGTCTTTTCACAGAAGCCGGCTTTACCCGGCAATTGAATCAGAGGATATTTTACTATGTAGAAGTGTATAAACTATACATATATGTATATATATATGTCACAATGACATGTATATATATATATATGTATTCTATGTGTGTATATTTAGTGTTTACAAGGAAATAAAGGTTTTTTTTAGTTGCGATATTTTGTTCCCATAGACTTACATTGGACTTCCGGTATCGGAATCGGATATCGACGATATTTAGTGATATCGGCGATACCATTTCGATACGATATTTTTAGATATCGAGCAGTATCGCTCAACACTAGTTGTGAGGGGTAATATCTGTTAACAATAGGATCGTTAATCCCTAGTTGTGAAGTTATGCTGTAGAACGGTACATTTCAGTGGAAAGACCTCATTAAGGCTACTTTCACACTTGCGTTTTTTTGCGCAGCGCATCTTGCGCTATCGGACGCATGTGCAATGTTCCCCTATCTTTAACATGGCGGGCGCAGGGTCTAGCGCTTGCACGCGTTCATGTGCGTTTGTCGTGCGCTGCGCATTTTCCCGGTGTGCGCCCATACGCGCCAGACGCTACATGTTGCATTTTTTTTTCCGCCCAACCGCTTTAAAAAAACGCATGCGCATGCTATGCGCAAAAAATAACATTGCAGTCTATGGGGGCGCTGGCGTGCGCATGTCTTTGCGCTCGTCAGCGCTTTTGCACGCACGCAATTTTTCTGTAAATAATGGAGCCAGAGATGATGGAGGCAGAGATGATGGAGCCAGAGATGATGGAGTCAGAGATGATAGAGCCAGAGATGATGAAGACAGAGATGATAGAGCCAGAGATGATGGAGACAGAGATGATAGAGCCAGAGATGATGGAGGCAGAGATGATAGAGCCAGAGATGATGGAGGCAGAGATGATGGAGACAGAGATGATGGAGCCAGAGATGATGGAGACAGAGATGATGGAGCCAGAGATGATGGAGGCAGAGATGATGGAGACAGCTGATGGAGGCAGAGATGATGGAGACAGCTGATGGAGCCAGAGATGATGGAGACAGAGATGATGGAGCCAGAGATGATGGAGACAGCTGATGGAGGCAGAGATGATGGAGACAGCTGATGGAGGCAGAGATGATGGAGGCAGAGATGATGGAGGCAGAGATGATAATGTGACAAATAGAAAACGCATGCGCCAAAAAAACGCAAACGCATGCAAAAACGCATGAAATCGCAGACAAACGCTGCATTTTTTTGTCGAAATGCGCATGCTGATGCGACTAAATATTGCAGCGTTTACAAGCGTTTGCATGCGTTTTTTTAATGCGCTTCATGTGCGCTCGAAACGCAGCGCAAAAAAATGCAAGTGTGAAAGTAGCCTTACTTGTGTCTTATTTTTATTAAATTATGGAAAACTATTTTCTACATTGGTTATTAAAGCGGTTTTCTCACAAACAAAAGGTAATTTTAATCAATGCATTCTTGAAATAGTAACTTCCACAATTTGATGTGTTTTAAATAAAATGTCCCTGTGCTGATGTCACGAGCGGGTCTTGTCCTCCTGGGTAATCTGGGGTTAGAAAATCATTACGTATTGTGAATCATAGATCTTCCATTTAGCTGGTGTGTTTGTGTTTCATATTAAATGGATTTTGTTTCCTTTGGTGCTGAAGAGGTTACCACCCTGTCTATGCTGGTTAGAAACTTGCAGCTCCATCTCTCAGCTGTTCCTAACCTGGTCATTTTCTCTACATATAAATTCTGGTCAAACCTTCTCTTCCTTACCAGTGAAAACTTTACTTCCTAGCTCCTTGGATCACAAGATCCTTGTTGCTACTGGAGACTGTTGTATGCTTTTTTGGGTGTATGCTTTCCTCATTGTCCTATTCCCATTTGGTTCGTACATTCCTATCCTTCCATATACCGTATTTTTCGGACTATAAGACGCACCGGACTATAAGACGCACCCAGGTTTTAGAGGTGGAAAATAGGGAAAAATATATTTGAAGCAAAAAATATGGTAAAATATTTAATAACATAAATAACATACTATTATATGTGGTGTTATTATATATAATAGTATGTTATTATGTTGGAAGCTACGGGTAGGAGATGGTGCTGCGGGACCAGTGTGGTGTCTGTAAACTACTATGTGAAGACGCTGGAGGGTGAGTATAAGGCCGGGGTCACACATGCGAGAAACTCGCACGATTTTGTGTGAGTCTCTCGCATGAACACCCGGCACTGCCGCCGGCACTCACACTGGATCGTGCGGCTGCATAGAAATACATGCTGCATAGAAATAGAGATAGATGATAGAGACAGAGATGATAGAGACAGAGATGATAGAGACAGACAGAGATGATAGAGACAGACAGAGATGATAGAGACAGAGATGATAGAGACAGAGATGATAGAGACAGAGATGATAGAGATGATAGAGACAGAGATGATAGAGACAGATGACAGAGATGATAGAGACAGAGATGATAGAGACAGAGATGATAGAGACAGAGATGATAGAGACAGAGATGATAGAGACAGATGATAGACAGAGATGATAGAGACATGATAGAGACAGATGATAGAACAGATGATAGAGACAGATGATAGAGACAGAGATGATAGAGACAGAGATGATAGAGACAGATGATAGAGACAGAGATGATAGAGACAGAGTTGATAGAAATGTGACACGTATGCGTTTCATGTGCGCATGATGCGCTGCACAAAAAAACGCAAGTGTGAAAGTAGCCTAACCTTTTAATTAATTCTCAGTTGTACAGTGTGTCTGAAGGACCTGTGATGACATCATGAAGAGGCAGGGCTTTGGTCATGTGATGCTCCAGCCAGCCCTCTTCATGACCTCATCACAGGTCCTTCACAGGAGCATTCAGCCTCCCATCAGCACAGACCCAGGCTGTCAGGTATGCCAGCTGCTCCTGCTGCCTCCTTCTTCTTCAGACACCGATCTGCCCAGCTGCTGCAGGAATCAGACGCTGGGGAAACTGTGTGGCTTTGTGATCTGCTGCTCCCCGCTCACTGCTCAGCTGATACGTGGGCGGGGAAGCGGCTGATTAATATTCACTGCACTTAAGTAGGGACCAGGGGTTTCCCCAGCGCTTATTTCCTGCAGCAGAGGGGATATTTTCTTGCCTCCTGCTGATCCCACTCCACCGCTGCCCCCTGCCCCCCTCCCCACATGTTACATTCCGACCATAAGACACACCCACACTTTCCTCCCAAATTTGGAGGAAAAAAAGTGCGTCTTATGGTCCAAAAAATACGGTATACCTCTCTACCTTTGGTGAGTGTTTGTATGTTTGTTGCTTTCTGTTATCCCTGTCTGTCTTACGTGTTGATACACTAGCATTTCTATCTCAGGCCTTCTGGGGGAGAGGACAGCGTAGGTGTAACAGGAGAACAGTAAGGCTGGTGGCCCAAACCTCCTCACCTTTAGAGGTACCTTTTTGGGAGCAGGGATAATTAGGGCCTCGGTCTTACCATTCAGGGCCCCTTTCCCTAATCACGAATAGTCACAGCATGAAAGCTGAGATTATCTTATAAATGTGTCCCTGCTATGTACTGTTTAATGGCTTTGTCAGACTGTACCGGGACATGGTCTGACCATACCACAGCTCCTGGGCAAGGGAGGAAGAAAGAGAGTATACAGACATTATAGCATGGGATCAAGGCCTGATTCTATTTGTGAGGTAAAATTTTTCCCTGCCTGTTTTTAAACAATGTTGTTTTATTTTTAAATCTGACATACAATTTCAGAAAGGGACCTTTTTTTATTTAGTGCTAGTTATAAGGGTCTTTACCAAGAGGGTGTGGCCCACAGAGTAATCCAGAAACACACCAGCAGAGAATCCTGTAAGCCATGCTCCCTTGGAAGACCTTAAAAATTAGCACTAAGTATAAAGGCCCATATGTGGTGGATAAAAAAAAAACCTTGTTGTGAGCATAAAATAAGAACAAAACCTGGCCACATTTGGCCTGGTGCTAGATCCTCTTTAAGGCCAAGCTTAGCCCTATTCTTTGTCACCTACTAAGCAGGTAGAAAAAGCATTTTTTTCACTTAGGTGGGAAAACCCTTGGAATAAGTAACTATCACATACTCTGCAGCAGCATGATAGGTTGTAAAGAGATGAATACATTAGAATCTGACACCAATAAAATTACTTTTTACCTTTCTGACTCAAATTGAAATGTCCGATTAATAGAGTCACCTATTTAACGTATAGAAGAAGAGCAATATTTCATCCAAGTGGGTAGTGCAGAGACTTTGCATGAAGCAGCCAGTCTTCTACCTTACTTATTACAGCTTGGATGTATTTCTTAAGAATCAACAGAAAACTTATTGTAACAGAATATATCTTCATAAAGAAACAGTGCAATGAAATGATGTGTACGTCTCTGCAAACATGGTCTACCTCTAGGGGTGGGTGAAGGCATTGTGTACGATCTGGATCACGGACAGGATCTCTGTTCCATCTTGATCCATCTGCTGTCGCTGCTGCTGGAGAAGACACATTTTTCTGTTATTGTTTTATTATATGGCGCTCTTGAGGCAGAACATCTGGGATGCAGCACATGCGATCAAATATAAGAGGAAAGGAAATAAATAAGCATGTGACTTGAGGTTGGGGAATATCTTCGGTATTATGATAGGCTTGGAGCCTCCCATTAACCAGTTCCATTCAGTCTCGAGAACACAGTGTTGCAGGCTATGGATATAGAAGCCTAACATTCTATATGGAGATGGCGCTATATATCCTCGTAATCCTGGCTGCAAGTTTACTTGCGTTTTTCAGTATTAGTCTATACATTATCGTCATTATAAGTTTAGTCCCTTCCCCACCACATAGACTCTAAATTCAGGAAGCATGGTGGACACTTCTTTTTACAAAGGGCACAGGAAGAAGTATAACGGAAGAGAGAAGCTGGCGCCTTGCTATTGTCAACATCTTATAGCTTTCAGATCATTGGGGGTCCTGGTTTAAAGGAAAAGGAATTTTCAACAGATCAAAAGAGTATATAAAGATAATATTGGTCTAATTCTATAAACTCTAAGTGATTGCTATTTACCACAAATTCCCAGCATTACTTTTGGTATGAATATCCCGGTGATTCATATGTTCTCATTGAATAGTGAGGACATGTGGCCTCTCTTCCCTTGGACATTATCTATGATTTGCCATATTTTTTGCAGAACTTTATTCTAATGCTTTTGAGACTTGCTGTATTGGGATGGTTATTATTTTGCTCTTTGTAGAATACTTAGATTATTAGAAATAAATATGTTGATTTTTCTGAATTCCACTACCCTGTAGCCCTCTATCTATGTGTGTGTCTATTTTCCTTCTCCACTAGTCGAGAGAACAGTCTGAAGATGAATCTGAGGAGTCAGTAAAATTTAAGAGACTGCACAAACTTGTGAACTCTACTCGAAGAGTGAGGAAGAAACTTATTAGAGCTGAAGAAATGAAAAAGCCAAATACAGAAGGTGAATATGACAGAAGAAGCATCATACTTATACTTAATGCTCCATTATGTAGACAGCAGCAGGATAGTATTACAACTAATCCTACAATGTTGGGAATTGTGACCATTACTCATTAGCTTTCATGCCACTTCTGCTTCCCCAAAATGACTTTTCTTATAGCCCAGATGTACATTACAGTTAAGAAATTCCAAACTTACTTTTGTTCTTTTACCTGTTTAAGGCCCTCACGTTGCTTTTTTGCACATGCATGGAAGCCAATTAATTCATGCTACGTCAGTCTTGCTGGCACCAATGTTATTAAATGACGCACACCTCTTGATTTTGGCGCATCTTCTGAGTCACATGCGCCATACCAGGAATGCTACTGTCGTCAGAGACTGGAGTTTCTCCCATACAAAATGCCAGCACTTTTGATGAATTGGACAAGCGGTCATGGCCACTCCCGTCCTGCTCCAGTTCCTCACCAGTTCAACCCATTTTGACGAAGCTGGTTCAAACTGACATAAAAATGCCAAAAGTCTCTTAATTGTTTTTGCGCAACTCCACATTGCCCAAACATTTTGTAACTTTTCAAAGCTTTTACCGCACTGTTCTGGCATAAAAATTTTGGTGAGCCTGCCCCATGGCCTCTTGCTTCTGCCTGCCACTATTGATTGAATGATTACCTACTTTGACTCAAAATGCAGTCAGAAGGCCACATAAATCGGACTGAGATCGGACCGCAATGCGCGGAATGGCTGGCAGCTCTCCCGAACCGAGCGTGACAGCTTCATATAGTTCTATGCAGGTTTCCCTCTCAGGCAGGGAGAGCGGTGGCCAGTCCGAGTACTGTGGTCCGATCTCAGTCTGTTTATATGGCCGTCTGACTGCGTCCTAATGTTAAGAGTTTGTCGCTATAATTTTTGCCAATCAGAAATCTAAATAACTGCATTATCCATTTTATATATCATCCCATACAAGAGAGCCCAAGTTCGGACACTATAACAAAACATTAGGAAAATAACGCAGCCATTCTAGTAATGAAATCTATGAAATTATTTTTAAATATTATCTATTTGGTGCAACCTGCTTTGAAATGATCCTGCTTTTTATGTAGCTTCCAATTCAAATAATTAGAACTTTTTCTTTCTGAAATGTCATCTGCTTTAGTTCAAGATTCTTTAGGCTCTCTTTGGCAGAGTGACTTCCCACATTCTTTAAACGTTTGGCAGTGCCTTAGCTATTATTACAATTAATTAATTCATAATAGAAAGAGTGTTTTTTAAGCTATGATCATGCAAGTTTGGCACCAAATTGCAAAAGTTCACTTAGAAATGTGACATTTATGAATATTGGTCATCTACTAATTTGATATCTTGTTGCACAGGTCTGGAAGATGCCGTTCACAGCACTCCTGTTGTAGACGATAAATCAGCACTTTATTCTGGAGTCCACAAGAAGACACAATGTAAAGATAAATCATTAGAGAAAACCCATCCAGAAGATTTCCCACTTTCTATGTCTCCTTCATCTGGAAACTTTGACACAATGAGCGTTAACAGAAAACTAGTAAAGACACTGAGTAAAACAGAAGGTCGAGGGCTTATCAAGCCACCCAAGAAAATTGGAACCTTTTTTTCGTATCCTGAAGATGACAAATCCCAAAAAGTTTCCCGTTCCATGACAGAACGAGAATTAAGGAAAAGCCTTGGCTCCTTGAGCCATGGGGTAAGTAGTACAGAAAGTGTTTGCTTTTATGATAGAAACAGGCACAAACACCATCTTTTGGTTTCTCTGGAAGAGGTGCAAAATATCAGGAAGCAGATAAGATTGAAGAAACTTGACTCTAATTACACATGTGCTAGAGCTTTTCTCAGCCAAAGACCATCTAGGAAAGGAACATCTTCTCCTGTCTGCGATCAGCAAATATTCCGCCAGCGGACTAAAGGAGGCAGCAGTGTCTTTCCAAACAGAAGGCCAAGGGGCCGCACGGTCAGCGAATTCAACATCACCTACGTGGTTGAGAAAAGCTTATACAGTCATTTGAACTTGACTCATCTTGTCCGACCTGTCAGTGACCGAACCCTTGGCAAGGCTGAGAAACGGTGCTTACTGGAAGAAGAGGAAGTAGCGGAGAGAAAATGGGCAGCCACTGTGGACCGTTGTACTAAACGGGTTCTCTTAAGAATCCATCAAAAGTCTGTGAGTCTGAATGTTCCCTTGGTGTTTGCCTTCCATCTCCTACTGAGCTGCAGTCAGCGACGACTTTACATAACCCTTCCCATGTATGATCCTCACTTTAGAAGTGCACATTTTTCCACTTCAGATAGATGCCAAAAGAAAGCTTTGCCGCTAACATTTCTTTCCAAATACTTAATGAACTGTGAACATTTTGTAAGTGTGGATAGAGTCCCCTGCATAGACATTGTGTTACATAATATGCCTGTATGTAAAAAATAGTCCCTTAGTGGCCAAGTGTAGTATAATCTAGATTTCTGTACTGCAGAAAAACGTGCCAGTTCTTTGTGTTCTCACATTTTGGTTATAGAGCTATGTCTAATTACACAACCGTAAACAGGCCTGACAAATCTTATCTCATGGAAAGATGCCTCAAGGCGCTCTCTTACTGCTGCACGGCAGTGACTCTGCCATTTGTAGAAAGATTTCATTATTCAGCATTGGCGCTCTCATACTCCTACTGGTAATTACTATGCCATTCAGCATCTTCAGAAATATCCCATAAGACATCTACTAGGCATAAGGTATAACTATTTTTACATTCAATAGAATTGCTCAATTTTCTCTATTCCCCAACTTGTGTAAGCAGGGAGTCTCCCACTTATCAGAATGAAACGCATCGCTGACTGCAAAACTCTGGGGCATGGAGAGGGTTCACATGTTGTGGAAGTGGTCATCACGTGTGCCATTTTGTTTTCAGACTGCGCAGCATGCCGACGGTTGTGTTCATGTCATATACCTATTATTTTCCAAAGATTCTTCTGATTGCATGTCGCCACAGATCATTCCATTAACTGTTTCATGTGCAAGAAGCGTCAGCATTGGACCCTTTTCTATTCTGACTTTGCCTTTAGGATTGTTAGGGATCTACAGGTTACAATAAACAATCGTGTCAATGTCCTTGACATCTTAGTAGGTAGCCTGATCAGTATCTTGCGGTATTTCTGAGGCTTTGGTGTATAATTTTTGCATTGTAATGAGGAATAACAAAAAGCTTTAAGGATATGGAAGAAGCAGAAGATCGTCTTCCTTTTTTCCGTTCTCATGCCGTTTATCATAGATTTCTTTTTTTAATTGACCATTTTTTAGCTGGGGACTTGTTTCTTTTAATTTTTCTTGGCATCCATACTTCACTGTTGTACCAGCTGAAATTTCCAACAAAATCCCCCCCCCCATTATGTAAAGTAGCTACAAAATCTGTTTATCTCCCTAGTGTGGTTACAGTCCTTTGTTTTTTAAAACCTGGCGTTTCTCTGCTTCCTCCAGCTGCCTCCTATGTTTTCTTTTCACAGAAATGTCTCTAGTGTTGAAGAGAGGGCTGAAGGGTCTTGTTTTCTGCTTACTTGGACAAAGGGCCAGTAAATTGTCCATTTCCTGTGCAAATAGCTACATTTAACAAAGAAGAGATATAGGAAGCCACACATAGTATACAGGAAAAGGCAAGAATTGAAAGGGGCATGTGTGTTGGGATGAATAGGGATACTATAGATAGATAATAAGATATAATTGGATATAATGGGGGAGATTTGGTAACTTAAGTGCTTCAGAATTCTTACTGTCTTACATAAGAAATGTGGGGCAATGTATGCGTTGATAAGTGGGCATAGCCTCTAGGGAAAGTATGGTTGTATGTGTGATGCTGTACATCAGAAATGTGCCAAAAATTAAACTTAGACTAGCCAGTGTTGCGATGCACCAGTTTATTTAACTATTGTAAGTCACTGAGATAAAATTCAGCTGTCTGCCAATGTAGTCAGCACAACGCTGAGCTCAGTGATTGGCTGCAGCGGTCACACACGATGTAGATGTGACATCGCCTCTGCAGGCTGTAAACTATTATCAAAACCAGGGGTCGGAGAGTAAACCTCTGTTATTTTTAAGTTTTTGAAACCTATGGATAAAATAATTATTCATAGGAAGCCCAATTTAAGTTTACACTGTCTACAAAACTCTTTAATAAATATGCACCAATTGGCTATGCGAAAAAAATGGAATACAATGTAGAATTGAAAACTGACCATAACGATATTGGCTGTTGCCCGTACAAGTACCTATAATAAATAATAATCTGAATTTCTGGAAAAAACTTTACTTTAGAATTATGGTTACATGTGTCGGCGTTAGCACTCGGTACAATCACTCATACATCCATGAATAATTTTCTATGATTGATTTTCCCCTTCTCGTGTCAGGTTGGGAGGAAATACACAGCTTAACCACCAGTTTTTTCAATCGGCAGCATTTTTCTATCAACCAGTTGGTCTCATATTACCTTTATTGTCAGCTTCAGGTTGCATCCAGACGTCTATCCAAATTGGCCTAAGATCTGACCGCAACGCACAGACTGGCTGCGGCTCTCCCGACCCAACGTGACAGCTTCATAGAAACATATGAGACTGTCACGCTTGCGTCGCGAGACCTGCGGCCAGTCTGTGCATTGTGGTCTGATCTCAAACCCAATTGTACGACCGTCTGAAGGTGCCCTAGAGCAGATTTACCTGCCTCTCGCTAGGGCTGTTTGATAATGTGTGCGGCAGGGATGTGCTCCTCTCATGAAAATATTGGAGGCATTACTATGTAATTAATCTATTTTTTTGCACTTTTGACTGTGGCTGTAAGATGCTACCCCTTATATATGGCTGCATACTAAGGTGACAGATCCATTTTAAGGCAGAATTGGTACTGAATTGAGTATAGAGAAGGGACACGGAGCTTGGAAAGGAATTAGTGTCCCACCAGGGATATAGTCACGTCCAATCTGACTTTGTAACTGACCGCCAGGCTGTGTAGTTATGATGACAGTATGACACCCAGCAAATATGATACAGGGATCCAATTCTAATTACTAAGATCCAATCATAATCTCCTTTCATTATTAAGCCTAGTCATTATGTTTTTTAATACAAAAAAGGTCAAAAGGAGACTTTTTTTTAGCATCCGTCAAGCCCACTGTAGCCCATGGACGTTTTCAGTGTATATTTTCTGCTGTATAATCGAACATTTGAAAACATTTTATGAACATAAGCCAACCATATCCCCAAAAAGTGAGTTTAAGTATAGGACGTCTTTCAGGTATAATTTACTATAAGGATACAGTTACATGGAGGGGTTTGGGATCCATCAAGGAGTATTGCTATGGCTAACGTTCACTTGCAGAGCAATGATCTTATGCAATGATCTCTTTGTATACAAAGTGTAAAGCGGGTCATGTGAATTAAAACCCTTGCATATCTCTTGACTTACGTCCAACATTGTTATAGCCTGATCGTCGAAAAAAATAGCTTTCTGTACATGATCGCTTGTTGTGTTGGGATGACAACACATATCTCCATGTTGTAGTCGCGTATATCAAGAATGCTGTTGGCATACATGGGGAATAAGTTGCTTACAGTGTTCCCAAAAGATCTTACATAAAAAAGAATTTCTGAAACAAGAGAAAAATATTATGGTTGGAGTCAGCCCTTAGGGAAAAAAATGAATGAATGAATCCTTACAACGTGAATATTTATAAAACTTAGTGCAAACCAATCTACAGGATCTTCTGCAGTACCCAAAGAAGCTTTTTTTCCAATCTGCCTGAAACGGGCAGTAGACATTGGACCGCTGCTTGCTAAGTGATTAGTCCAGAGCTTTCACCATGCATGATCAGGGGCCACTTATCCTGTTGCTACTGTAAAGGCCCCTGTCTCACATAGCGACACACCAGCGATCCCGACAACGATCAGGATCGCTGGTGTGTCGCTACATGATCGCTGCTGAGCTGCCAAACAGGCAGCTCAGGCAGCGATCAGGACAGCGACACTGCGGGTAACATCGCCTAGTTACCCGCAGTGTACGTTGGATACCAGCGCGCTGATGCAGGGAGCTGGTAACCAAGGTACACGTCAGGTTTACAGGCGCTGCGCGGTGCCTGGAAACCCGACGTGTACCTTGGTTACCAGCTCCCCTGCAGCAGCGCGCTGGTATCCAAGGTACACGTCGGGTTTCCAGGCACAGCCCCGCCCTGAAAACCCGATGTTTACCTTGGTTACCAGCTGATCGCTGGTCTCCTGCCTTTCACGCGCAGCGATGCCTGCTGGCCAGTGGGAGACCAGCGATCCAAAAAAAGTCCTGACATTTCTGACACGACCAGCGATTCACAGCAGGGGCCTGATCGCTGGTACGTGTCAGACATAGCGAGATCGCTACTGAGATCGCTGTTTAGCAGCGTTCTCGGTAGCGATCTCGCTATGTGAGACAGGGCCTTTACAGAGCATTGACACCTCTTTGGCTGCATATCTGGAGATAAGAAACCCTATATCAGGCAGATTACTATCCAGCAGCATATTGTCCCTTCACCTTAGATTGTCAGTGGGTGCCATCACATGTACAGTACAAACCAAAAGTTTGGACACACCTTCTCATTCAAAGATTTTTCTGTATTTTCATGACTATGAAAATTGTACAATCACACTGAAGGCATCAAAACTATGAATTAACACATGTGGAATTATCATTACACTTTACAAAAAAGTGTGAAACAACTGAAAATATGTCTTATATTCTAGATTCTTCATAGTAGCCACCTTTTGCTTTGATTACTGATTTGCACGCAGAAAAGGTGAACGGATGGACTTTACATGACTAGTCCCACCGTGAAGCATGGAGAGGTGGTCTGGGGGTGCTTTGCTGGTGACACTGTTGGGGATTTATTCAAAATTGAAGTGGTGAGCGGTCCAGCTCACCCCAAACCATCTCGATTGGGTTCAGGTCTGTGACTGTGGAGGTCCAGGTCATCGGAGTAGCACCAACTTCCTTCTTGGTCAAATAGCCCTTACACAGTCTGGAGGTGTGTTTGGGTCATTGTCCTGTTGAAAAATAAATGATGGTCCAACTAAATGCAAACCAGATGGAATAGCATGCTGCTGCAAGATGCTGTGGTAGCCATGCTGGTTCAGTATGCCTTCAATTTTGAATAAATCCCCAGCAGTGTCACCAGCAAAGCACCCCCACATCATCCACCACCTCCTCCATGCTTCACGGTGGGAACCAGGCATGTAGAGTCCATCCGTTCACTTTTCTGCTGTGCAAAGCAGTAATCAAAGTAAAAGGTGGCTACTTTGAAGAACCTAGAATATAATACATATTTTCAGTTGTTTCACACTTTTTTGTAAAGTGTAATGTATAATTCCACATGTGTTAATTCATAATTTTGATGCCTTCAGTGTGATTCTACAATTTTCATAGTCATGAAAATACAGAAAAATCTTTGAATGAGATGTGTGTCCAAACTTTTGGTCTGTACTGTATGTCATGTCATGCATGCGGCCAGCTTTAGAAAAAGGGCAGCTGCAGTGGGCTATACCCACTTCTTATTTGGACAGATTTTTTATATATTTTTTCCTTTTTTTGTGTGTGGTTTCAAGTGTTTTCTTTGCATTTCTTTAGGATCGTCATTGTCTACTTCTGTGTCAATAAAGTTTCTTCATGTGGCAGGGATAAGCTGACATTTTTTACTTTTATGCTTACCGTTTTACCTGATGATGATTGATTTTGTGTATGGTATATAGTAATATCATGTACAGTCAGATATTTCCCACTATTGTTCAGTCCCTTTTAGAAAAGTGTATATGATGCACCCATGTAACATGCTGGAGGCAGATAAAGAAGTGGGGGGAGATCAGGCAGGGGGTTTTGTGAACAATGAGCCATATGGTTAGCATACATTAGCACATTCATCAGAGGGCTTGAGAGATGTCTGTAAAGACTTTGATGAAGTCTACAAATAATGGCAACTCAGCCAGCAATGTATTAAGTGGTTTCTGTGCCTCTAAACCAAATGTCCTACACAAACAACTTCTTATAAAGCGTGTGATACACACAGACCTCATTTTGTGAGCATGAATCACTGTGGTGTAACATCAAATACTTCAATGTTTTATTTTCCCGGTTTCCATTGCTGCATATGTTTTGTGCTGGATGACGTTCATTCTCTGATTAATTGTATTCTTCTTTATCTCCATTATCCCATCTTCTCTTGCTATCTGCTCCCTTCCCTTCTACTCTTTGTAATTCACAGAGGACCTGCAGCTTTGGTGGATTTGACCTAAACAATCGCTCTCTACATGTTGGAAATAATGTGGACCCTCTGGTGAGTTCATGGGGCTTCTTCTCATAGCCCAGTTTCTGATAACGTATGTAGTGTATACAGGAGACACAAAGCATTAGATATGTTATCTGAATCTTGTGTATATATACATTATATAATTGCCAGTAATTAAAAAAGGCTTTTACTGTTTCCTTAAAGGGAATCTGTAACCAGGTTTTGCCAACTAATCTGAGAGCAGCATAATGTAGAGAAAGAGACCCTGATTCCAGCGATGTGCCACTTACTGAGCTGCTTGCTGTAGTTTTGATGAAATCACTGTTTTATCAGCAGGAGATTATCATTAGAGGACTAGTAAACCTGCTGCCCTGTAGTCAAGCATATTCACAAGCTCTGTATAACCCCGCCCACACCACTGATTGGCAGCTTTGTGCTAGTTAGAGTTACTTGGGATTCTTCATTCACATATTTGGTAGATCTGCATTGGATAAAACACAGATTTTTTTTTCAAAATGACAGCAACCAGCCCAGTGAGTAACACATCACTGGAATCATCGTCTTTACCCCTACATTATGCTGCTCTCAGATGGGGTAGCAAAACCTTGGTGACAGATTTCTTTTAAAGTTACATTTTACTGCCCTCTCCAGGACTATCTTCAGTTACTTGACCTCATTGTGTATAAAGACTATTCCAAAAACAGTCAGCAACCAATAAGATCATGGCTTTCAAATAAAATCTGAACTCTGATTGGTTACAATACTGACACATTCTCCGATCAGTGTTTATGCATGAAGACCCATAATATTTATTTTTAAAGTGATTCTGTCACAAGACTTATATTATCCATTCACTAGCCATGCCAGAAAAGTCACATTGCTAGCGGTCTGGCAGCTCGGCTTCTATAGGAATTTTCACTGCCATCACTTAGCTGAAGTTCTGTGTTTGATTAAACACGTAAAGTTTAGTGCAGTGTAGAAAACTTCTTATTTGCACACTGCCAACAAGTAGGCTGACTGATTTTATTTGGCTTTTTAAGTGAATAAATATAGTACATTCAGTAGCCAATCAGATAAAATTGGCTTCTGGAAATTGTAGCAAAGACCTAATTATTGTTGGTTGGTAGGAGTGAAGTTATCCAAACCCATAATAGCAAATCTACCAATTGCCAGGCTTGAGATCTTGTGATATGGCACTTCTCACACATAGATCTTTTCCAATTTGGGTAATAACGTAGCACACCTTCAGAAAACCTCTGCAGCTGCCGATCCCGGACCACCAGGAGGGCTCACTCATCAATATTCAGGTAAACGTTGGATGCCAGGGAGCTGCTGGAGAAGAAATTTCACTTCAAGGTCGCCGTCAGATGGACGTATAAATCGGACTGCAATGCCTGGACTGGCCACGGCTCTCCTGACCCGAGCATGACAGCGCTTGGATTGGGAGACCCACCAGCCAGTTCTTCCATTGCCGTCCAATCTTGTTCCGATTTATACGGTCATCTGACTGCTTCCCAAAGCTAAAGCTACACAGCAAAATGTCACCTTGCAACATCACATCCTATTTCCTATGGTGTCGCATTGACAGAGTGGAAAATGTTTTCAAATGTGTAGGATTTTCTGTAACTGGTCACAAGTGACTCTGATGCCATAGGTTTCAATGCAGATCACATGCAACTGTGACTTGCTGGACTTATCTTTGACTTTTTTTTTGAGCAGGTCGTAGACAAGTTGCATGAATGTTTTTGGTGATGTGACTAGTCTTAAGAGTTGCTCTCACGCAAGATGTCACTATGTAGCACCAGTATTGGGGCATGTTCACAAAAGTAAAAAAAAATGACAAGTTTTCAAAACCAATTCCAAAACCTACTTTTCTGGTGAGGTTTTGGAGGAGTTTTTAAGAGTTTTGGAAGAGCCCTGGCAGCCTTTTGATTGGACAGTGACAGGTTTCCATCAGGAACTGCATCAAAGAAATGACAAGCAATTTCTTCCCACCGGGCGTTTTTCAAAACCTCTTCAGGAAAAAAAAAGTAAATGAAAAATTAGTTGAAAAATTTGTATAGTTTTCCACAGGTTTTTGAGGAAGATTTTGGAGAGTTTCTGCATAACACACTCCTGAAAAAAACTCATTGTGAGCATAGCCTAAGGTTGTGTTCATACTGAGTTTTTTTTTCAATGTTTTTTTTATTAGCTTTGAAAACAAAATAAATGGTAAACAAAATCTCAAAAGAATGAATATATTTCTGAGTGAAAATGACTTATTGTCTATAAGTTCATGCTTTCATCTTCTTTAATATGCATTGGGCTTTCAAAAGATGCCAAGTATTTAAAAGCAGTAAAATGAGGAAGATGCCTGGGTGTGTGTTGTGTTTTAGCATTTCCACCTCAAAAAAGCTTTAGTGATGACCCCATTTTCGAAATAGATGTTGGTCCTACCATTGTGACCTACATTTACAATGTTTGTAGCATATCCTATGGATATGCCATGAATATTGAGATGGCAATACCACTTTAGGTAGTAGACCCGGTAGCTATGGTTCTCAGCTTGAGGAGCCCATGTGTTAGGTCACTCCTTTCTTCCCTCAGAGATTTGGAGGACCAAGATCTGATAGTGAGGCTGAAGTCCAAAGCTGTTTAGTAATAGTGTTTCACAAATCTTACCTAAAAATACCATTTTTCAGTCTCTCAAAGATATTTTTACCAAAAATGTTCAATGCCTCCCTGCATATACAAGATTATGTGGAATTAAAAGAAAGATTATGTTTCTAGCAATCATTCGCTCGTACATGTGGCTCCACAAATAGCTAGTTGCCCTAGGCTTATGCATGGAGCTATTGGAAAGCAGAGCTTGACCTGACTTACTCTTCCAGGAGAAAGATGGTGAGTTTATTTACAAAGAAGTCATCAAATCCCCCACCACACCGAGGATCTCACTTGGTAAAAAAGTCAAGTCTGTCAAGGAAACCATGAGGAAAAGGATGTCCAAGAAATACACAAGTTCGGTGTCAGAGCAGGTCAGTAGAAAATTTACATTCCTTTCCTGCAAATTGTTTATTGAAGTTAAGCTGCCTCAGAAAGCAGAAACAATGTGTCTTGTCCTGGATCACAGCTGTGTTACAGAACAGGCTTCCATGTATGCATAGCCTCCAGCCTCTCTAGGAACCATGCTAAAGGGGGCTGAGAAACTGGCACTGGTAATAGTCAGGTGCTAACATTTGTGTGATCGTCGCTTGGTGTCCGGAGTGAGAAAATGCTGAATACTTGTCTGAGCTGGCCAGGGCATGTGGGGACCATAGCACAGCAAATGTTTGCCCCAGGTGTAAAGAAAGCCTGGACTCTGGCCAAGGTTACATGGGGTCCCAAGACTAGATTCCACTCAGACACACATTCATTGACCAGAACAAATGACACTGTAATCACATACAGTGGGTACGGAAAGTATTCAGACCCCTTTAAATTTTTCACTCCTTGTTTCATTGCAGCCATTTGGTAAAATCAAAAAATTCATTTTTCTCATTATAATGTACACTCTGCACCCCATCTTGACTGAAAAAAACAAATGTAGAAATTTTTCAAATTTATTAAAAAAGAAAAACTGAAATATCACATGGTCATAAGTATTCAGACCCTTTGATCAGACACTCATATTTAAGTCACATGCTGTCCATTTCCTTGTGATCCTCCTTGAGATGGTTCTACTCCTTCATTGGATTCCAGCTGTGTTTAATTAAACTGATAGGACTTGATTTGTAAAGGCACACACCTGTCTATATAAGACCTCACAGCTCACAGTGCATGTCAGACCAAATGAGAATCATGAGGTTAAAGGAACTGGCCAAGGAGCTCAGAGACAGAATTGTGGCAAGGCACAGATCTGGCCAAGGTTACAAAAGAATTTCTGCAGTACTCGAGGTTCGTAAGAGCACAGTGGCTTCCATAATCCTTAAATGGAAGAAGTTTGGGACCACCAGAATCTTCCTAGACCTGGCTGTCCAGCCAAACTGAACAATTTTGGAAGAAGAGCCTTTGTGAAAGAGGTAAAGAAGAACCCCAAGACCACTGTGGCTGAGCTCCACAGATGCAGTAGGGAGATGGAGAAAGTTCCACAAAGTCAACTATCAATACAGTCCTCCACCAGTCGGGCCTTTATGGCAGAGTGGCCCGATTGAAGCCTCCCCTCAGTGCAAGAAATATCAAAGCCCACATAGAGTTTGCTAAGAAAACACATGCAGGACTCCCAGACTATGTGAGATAAGGTTCTCTGGTCTGATGAGACGAAGATAGAACTTGTTGGTGATAATTCTAAGCGGTATGTGTGGAGAAAACCAGCACTGTTCATCACCTGCCCAATACAATCCCAACAGTGAAACATGTGGTGGCAGCATCATGCTATAGGGGTGTTTTTCAGCTGCAGGGACAGGACGACTGGTTACAATTGAAGGAAACATGAATGCGGCCAAGTACAGAGATATCCTGGATGAAAACCTCTTCCAGAGTGCTCTGGACCTCAGACTTGGCCAAAGGTTCACCTTACAAGACAATGACCCTAAGCACACAGCTAAAATAGCAAAGGAGTGGCTTCAGAACAACTCTGTGACCATTCATGACTGGCCCAGCCAGAGCCCTGACCTAAACCCAACTGAGCATCTCTGGAGAGACCTGAAAATGGCTGTCCACCAACGTTCACATCCAACCTGACGGAACTGGAAAGGATCTGCAAGGAAGAATGGCAGAGGATCCCCAAATCCAGGTGTTAAAAACTTGTGGCATCGTTCCCAAGAAGACTCATGGCTGTACTAGCTCAAAAGGGTACTTCTACTCAATACTGAGCAAAGGGTCTGAATACTTTCTACATTTCTGTATTTTTCAGTCACGATGGGGTGCAGAGTGTACATTAATAAGAAAAATAATAAACTTTTCTAAATTTACCAAATGGCTGCAATGAAACAAAGAGTGAAAAATTTAAAGAGGTCTAAATACTTTCCGTACCCACTGCATGCATTATTATCCAAATAGCAAGGCTAATAGGTCTGTGCAGAGGCCACCAAGATAATGTCTCCCAAGGACAGTAATCGCTGGAATCGTCTGGCTCCATAGTAAGGGGTCCTAATGCTGGTAGCACATACAGTATTAATTACATTCTAGTAGGACACTCACATGGAGCTGGAGGCTATTTTTCCCATAAGGGTAAGCAAAAGCAGATTTGCTGCAAATTTCTGTTGCAAATGCACAGAAAACTTTAGGGAAAAATGATGCAGATTTGATACTACATAACAGCAATAATGAATAATGTGTATATTCCCTTCTCCTGGCGCTCCCCCTGGACACTTCTTTGCTGGAGGCCCAGAGGACATAGATCAGCAGGAGGCCAGGCTGCTATTACCATAGGAGCGCCAAGAGAGGTGAATACACATATTCTACTGTAGATTTTAAAATTTAGTGGCCAAATTCATAATTTGTGGACCTTTTGAAGTTACTTTCTTTTTTTTTCTCTTAATTTCGCTATCATTTTTTGCACAAAATTGATTAATAATAATAATGAATCAGGCCCTTAGCGTGGAACATTTTGCTGTAGATCCGCTGGTAATTTGTGGCAGCATTCCCAACAATTGGGGTATTTGGCACAGTTTGACTTCCCCACTGAACTCAATGGGGAAAAATCTACAAGTGAGCAACTGTTCCACAATATAAGCTGATTTGACTTGGATCAATTTTTGTTCAGGAAACTTCTGCAGTGTGTGGATGAGATTTTTTCAAGTTTTGTTGTCTTTTATCCAAAAATATGGATGGAAAATCCATAATATTTCCGTTACATGTGAATATAGCCTAAGATGGGGCAGAGGACAGTGTACCAGAACAGCCATTATGCTTCTGGCATAAAACTTTTAGAAGAAAAAAGTATTTTTGCTACTCATAGAAACTATTAAGATAATCTCCTTTAATGTTCAAACCTGCTGTACACAGATAGTAGTAAAGAAATGAAGATTCTGCATATTTTTTTGAGCAAACCATACACAATTCACTTTTTTCCTCCAAACGCAATGAACAGATGCACATTTGAATTATGTTATGTTTCTGAAGATTAATGGAAATGCAGCAGCATTTACATACAGAATAATAGACACTTTATAATCCCTTTCTGCAGCACATATTCTAAGTCATGTGTAAGAAAAGCTATCTGCAAGGTTAGAGCTATAGACTCTACACTGGTATATGCTGCCCCCTAGCTGTGCAAAGCTGTATGACAAGCAGGCTCACATACAAGAACACTTTGTAAAAGCATAGCATATATTGTATAAACTTTTGCCTCTACGATCAAAACTATGTCAGAGAACAACAGTCGTATTGCATAACCAACCAGATATTTTCATTTTCCAAATCATTGACTAAAGCCATATAAAGATATGCTGGTACATATAACTCCCAAACATATCTTAATATGAAATCCATCTTATCAGTGGAAAAGTGCATTACAGAAGATAGACAAGGAATATGATGATATTAGGAAGTCCTAAATGTTTTAATCACATATGAAATAACTAAATCTGGGTCGCTGTAGGCTGCTATTCTTCTTTTTTCTTATTTCTTCCTCCTATATCCTCCTTCTTCCTGCGTCTTATTTTTCCACATTCTTCCTCTTCCTCCCTGCCCCTCTTTCTTCTTCCTTTATCTTTTTCATCCTTCTTCCTCCTCCTTATTTTTTCTCCTTCTTCTTCATTCTTCCTTTATCTTCTAATTCTTCCTTCTCCCTCCATCTTCTTTTGCCTCCTTCATTTTCATCTTTCTTTTTCTTCTCTTTACTCCTTTCTCCCTTCTTGTTTCTTCCTCCTTTTTCTTCCTTATTTGTTTTCTCTTCATTCTTCCTTCTTCCATTATCTTCTAATTCCTCCTTATCTCTCCATCTTCTTTTTCCTCCTTCATTTTCATCTTTCTTTTTCTTCTCTTTACTCCTTTCTCCCGTTTTGTTTCTTCCTCCTTTTTCTTCCTTATTTGTTTTCTCCTCCTTCATTCTTCCTACATCTTTTATCTTTTAATTCCTCCTTCTTCCTCCATCTTCTTTTTTGTCCTTCTTTTTCATGTTTCTTTTTCTTCTCTTTACTCCTTCTTTCTCCCTTCTTGTTTCTTCCTCCTTTTTCTTCCTTATTTGTTTTCTCCTCCTTCATTCTTCCTTCTTGCTTTATCCTCTAATTCCTCCTTCTCCCTCCATCTTTTTCCTCCTTCATTTTCATCTTTCTTTTTCTTCTCTTTACTCCTTCTTTCTCCCTTTTTATTTCTTTCTTTTTCTTCCTTATTTGTTTTCTCCTTCTTCATTCTTCCTTCTTCTTTTATCTTCTAATTCCTCCTTCCTCCATCTTCTTTTTTGTCCTTCTTTTTCCTCCTTCATTTTCATCTTTCTTCTTCTCTTTACTCCTTCTTTCTCCCTTCTTGTTTCTTCCTCCTTATTCCTTCTTCTGCCTTTGATCCCCCTCCACAGTTCCGACTACATCTAATAGAATACCTCATCTCTATCCCTAACCTCTCACCATGCAGAAAAAGAGTTAGAATTGCTGGTGAATGACTTTACATGGCTTTAGCCTTGTGTGGCCAATTTCATGACAAATTATTGAACGTCTAGTCATATCTGTTCTTTAAACATTTGAGCAGAAAAAAACCTTTGAAACACCATTGACATCACTTACCCATGATAGACAGATGAGAGCCTGCTACCCCAAGCTGACAATGCTTTATGCCACTGATCCAACAGATATGTCACTTTGACACATATAGATTGAATGCCGGTTGTTGGCATATTTATGCCAAGTAGTTTCTGCTCTTTTTTAAGGGCTACTTTTGAAGCTAGTATACTTGTGCACTCCTTAATAAAATGTCAGCTTCTGTATATACACTGCTCAAAAAAATAAAAGGAACACTTAAACAACAGAATATAACTCCAAGTAAATCAAACGTCTGTGAAATCAAACTGTCCACTTAGGAAGCAACACTGATTGACAATCAATTTCACATGCTGTTGTGCAAATGCAATAGACAACAGATGGAAATTATGGCAATTATCAAGACACACTGAATACAGGAGTGGTTCTGCAGGTGGGGACTACAGACCACATCTCAGTAACAATGCTTTCTGGCTGATGTTTTGGTCACTTTTGAATGTTGGTTGTGCTTTCACACTCATGGTAGCATGAAACGGACTCTACAAACCACACAAGTGGCTCAGGTAGTGCAGCTCATCCAGGATGGCACATCAATGTGAGCTGGGTCAAGAAGGTTTGCTGTGTCTGTCAGCGTAGTGTCCAGAGGCTGGAGGCGCTACCAGGAGACAGGCCAGTACACCAGGAGACGTGGAGGGGGCCGTAGGAGGGCAACAACCCAGCAGCAGGACTGCTACCTCTGCCTTTGTGCAAGGAGGAGCACTGCCAGAGCCCTGTAAAATGACCTCCAGCAGACCACAAATGTGCATGTGTCTGTACAAACGGTTAGATACCGACTCCATGAGGATGGTCTGAATGCCCGACGTCCACAGATGGGGGTTGTGCTCACAGCCCAAAACCGTGCAGGACGCTTGGCATTTGCCACAGAACACCAGGTTGGCAAATTCGCCACTGGCGACCTGTGCTCTTCACAGATGAAAGCAGATTCACACTGAGCACATGTGACAGACGTGACAGAGTCTGGACACGCCGTGGAGAGCAATCTGCTGCCTGTAACATCCTTCAGCATGACCGGTTTGGCAGTGGGTCAGTAATGGTGTGGGGTGGCATTTCTTTGGAGGGTCGCACAGCCCTCCATGTGCTCGCCAGAGATAGCCTGACTGCCATTAGGTAGACCCCTTGTGAGACCATATGCTGGTGCGGTTGGCCCTGGGTTACTCCTAATGCAGGACAATGCCAGACCTCATGTGGCTGGAGTGTGTCAGCAGTTCCTGCAAGATGAAGGCATTGAAGCTATGGACTGGCACGCCCGTTCCCCAGACCTGAATCCGATTGAGCACATCTGGGACATCATGTCTCGCTCCATCCACCAACGTCACGTTGCACCGCAGACTGTCCCAGAGTTGGCGTATGTTTTAGTCCAGGTCTGGGAGGAGATCCCTCAGGAGACCATCCGCCGCCTCATTAGGAGCATGCCCAGGCGTTGTAGGGAGGTCATACAGGCACATGGAGGCCACACACTATTGAGCACAAAATTAAAGTGGAATGTAATGTCCTTAAAACAAGTCAATGTTTTAAGGATATTACATTCCACTTTAATTTTGTGGGTGACTCCAAATCCAGGCCACCATTGGTTAATAAATTTGATTTCCATTGATGATTTTTGTGTGATTTTGTTGTCAGAACATTCAACTTTGTACAGAACAAAGTATTCAATGAGAATATTTAATTCATTCAGATACAGGATGTGTTATTTGAGTGTTCCCTTTATTTTTTTGAGCAGTGTATTAGAGATTCCTCATCCTTGGTGCCCTAAATGCCACTGCCCTCGTACTAGAAAAAAATGTGGTCTTTGGATGGCATGGTTCATTTTATTTAGCATCAGAGCCCACAAAATTCAAGTTTTGTTTTTGAGTGTCCCCACTTCTTGAATGATAGGTTAAGGATGTAGAGATTTTTTTTTTGCGTTTATGTCACCAACCAACAATTTCTCTACCAGAATATTGTATATTGTACAGAATGAGGTTGATACATGGTCAATAAAGAATGAATTGCTTCAGCCATGAACTGTGAGTGACGTGAAGCAATTGTCCTGCAGTGTTACAACATATAAAGGATTCCCATTGACTCCACAAACCAACAGACTTCAGCTAAAAAGCAGTAAGTGCTAGAAAGCCTTGCCAGCTCTGGGGCCCCAGACAAAGGGGTCATTGTGGTTCAGAGATCACGTTGTGCTTCTATCCCAGCTACTGGAGACATTAAATATATGTGCTGCTGGTCTTGCAAAATGCAAATTATAGGTTTCATTTGACTATTTTTATGACTAGTTGTAAGTTCCGTGTGCTTGGCCTGTCTGAACTTTTGCCGTCATTGCAAAGACAAGTTGCTGCTTCTACACACAGTAATTTTCCGTAGTTTCATACAGTTTACACTGAAATTCTGACTTTCGATTGGTTGTTGTGATTGTTCAATATATGATCATTTGGATAGTTCAGTCTAGGAATTTAAAGGGAACCTGTCAGCTCCCAAAATACTATTTACCTGCAGATATAGTGGTGATTTGCAGGTAAATAGGTTTTAAATCATGTTAGGCTGGTTTACTAGAAGCACAGATACAGGGAGAAAATGAAGTTATATTCTCCCTGCAGCCGCTTGCTTCCTGTCATTGGGGCGGGGCACAGCATGCTGTCACTCAAGGTGCAGGGGGTGATTATGCCATGCTCAATCTGTAGTGAGCAGTTACTGTAACCAATCACTGAACCTCCCTATGACTGGAAGTGAGTGGCTGCAGGAAAAATAGAACTTATTTTCTCTCTGTAGCCACTGTGCCAGTAAGCCTGCTAAAAAAGGTCTATACACTATTTACCTGCAGATGATCACTATATCAGCAGGTAAATAGAATTTTTGGAAGGGGCAGGTTCGATTTAAATGATGGTTTTTAAAGCATATAAATATAAACCGACACGAAATAACTGGTACTGATAGCTCACCCTCAAAGTCTGCAATATGCTGCTATGTCCTAAAGCTACATATATAGCCTACTTGAAGTGAACCCAGACGCAATTAACATTCCTGATGTCTTTAGGACATCCCATATTCCTATATTTACAATATATGATTCATATGTGATAGATGAATTCAGGATTCAAGATTTTAGCCCAAGTTTTGGAATAAAATTTGACGCAAACACATATGGATGTGACGTTCACACATCTACATAATTTTGGCCATGTACAGTGGTTTAAAGTAAATTTTTACTTGAGAGTGGATTGAGACTGCGGCCAACAAGGGTGTGTGGATCCATGAGGCTTTGAACTTTCCAGTTCACTGCATAGAGTCCTTTTTCTTAGAATGTATCTGGTTTGTGTATGTACGCTATATGAACAAATAGGTATGAAGAATGGATCTTTATATGTAACTAGCAGAAGAGCCCGGCGTCGGCCGGGCATAGTAACTAACTGTGTTTAGTTATAACAAATTATAATGATTATCCTCCATCCCATAGTCCAGTGCCCATATACCCATCACACATCCTCCATCCTATAGTCCAGTGCCCATATACCCATTATTATTATTATACATTTATATTGCGCCATTTATTCCATGGCGCTTTACATATGGAAAATGTAGACAAATACAATAAACATGTGCTAGACAAGGGACACACAGGTACAGAAGGAGAGAGGACCCTGCCCGCGAGGGCTCACAGTACTCATCATGCATATCCTCCATCCCATAGTCCCGTGCCCATATACCCATCATACATATCTCCATCCAATAGTTCAGTACCCATATAGCCATCAGACATCTCCATTCATAGTCAGTTCCCTATACCATCACATATCCTCCATCCCATAGTCCTGCCATATACCACATACATATCCTCCATCCATAGTTCAGTACCCATATAGCATCAACATCCTCCATTCCATAGTCCAGTGCCCATATACCCATCACATATCCTCCATCCCAGTCCCGTGCCCATTTACCCATCATAGATAAAAAACCTAGCACTCAGCTTAATGTTTCGGTGAAAGGGATTATTTATTGTGGAACACAACAAATGTTTCAGTCATCACGACCTTCTTCAGTAACTACACAAAATAAAATAAAAAACAAGGATAGACAGAAACAATAATAATTATACATATAACCCAAATTATATAAAAATGGGGGAGAAAATAGGAGAAAAAACATCCCATAAAGTACATTATCCATATCCATAGATAGAATAGAAAAAATGAAATTAAATATATGGAAAAATAAATAAATAAAGTATATACATGTGGTCTTGTACAGAACATAATAGGATGAGGCAGAGCCTAGTTGCCAGATGCCGTACACAATCCTAAGGAGAGCCAAAAAGGATGGTAATGCCCCATCCTTTTTGGCTCTACCTAGGATTGTGTACGGCATCTGGCAACTAGGCTCTGCCTCATCCTATTATGTTCTGTACAAGACCACATGTATATACTTTATTTATTTATTTATTTTTCCATATATTTAATTTCATTTTTTCTATTCTATCCATGGATATGGATAAACATAGATGTTCATCCCTCTGCCATAATGACAGTTCTGCTTCACGTCACTTGTCTTATCTATTGCATTGTTTCTGTGCTGTGTTGTGTATAAATATGTGATTCTTCAGCTTTTGTTTTAGTCTTTGCCTGATGAAGAGACCTGAGTAGTCTCGAAAGCTTGCAATTTGTTACCATCCTTTCAGTTAGCCATTAAAAGGTATCAACCACTGAGGACTCTCAACTCTAAATATTTTTCTATCTACTGGCTAACACGGTACGAAGATACACATCTTTCCTATAGCTCCAAAGTGTCATTAAAATATTTTTTATTTATTTCTTAAAGGTAATCTGTCAGCAGTTTTTGCTGTGTAGTCTGAAAGCATTATGGGGCAGACACTGATTCAAGTAATATATCACTTACTAGGCTGTGTGTTGCTGTTTCAATAAAACCAGTGTTTTATCAGCAGAAGATTATCTCCACAGGACTAGGTGTCTTGTGCCTCCTAGTCAACAGTAATTAGAAGTTTTTTTTGTCAATATACAGTGTGCACAGAAAGCTGCCAATCAGTGGTGTGGGTGAGGTTATACAGAGCTCATCATTTGAGCTCTGCTAGATCTGCAGAAGGGAAAACTGATTGTATCACAACTGCTGCACCCTAGTAAATTAAAGGGATTCTGTCACCCCATTTTTCTACTATGCGATGAGGCCACCACCATCAGGGGCTTATCTACAGCATTCTGTAATGCTGTAGATAAGCCACCGATGTCACCTGAAAGAGAAGAAAAACGAGTTATATTATACTCACCCAGGGGCGGTACGGCATCCGATTTGGTCCGGAGGGAGTAGCGGTCCGGTCCAGCGCCTCCCATCTTCCAGCGAAGCCCTCCTCTCCTTAGCCCCATCGCGGCTCTGGCGCAGGCGCACTGATCTGCCCTGTTAAGGGCAGAGCAGAGTACTGCAGTGCGCAGGCGCTGGGAAAGGTCAGCGAGGTCCGGTGCCTGCGCACTGCAGTACTTTACTCTGCCCTCAAACAGGGCAGGGCAGTGCGCCTGCGCCGGAGCCGCGACGGGAAGCAAAGAAGAGGAGGGCTTCGCTACAAGATGGGAGGCGCCGGACCGGACCGCGACTCCCTCCAGACCGAATCGGATGCCGTACCGCCCCTGTGTGAGTATAATATAACTCGTTTTTCTTCTCTTTCAGGTAACATCGGGGGCTTATCTACAGTATTACAGAATGCTGTAGATAAGCCCCTGATGGCGGTGGCCGCATCTCATAGTCGAAAAATGGGGTGACAGATTCCCTTTAAGTGATGCATCGCTGGAATCAGGGTCTCCGTCCCTACATCATGCTGCTGTCTGATAGCGTAAACCTGCTGACTGATGCCCTTCAAAATATTTTACATTTGGTGATGGGTCTGTTACTCATATAGCTGATGCATCATATTTCAATCAATATTCATTAGGAAAGTAGGAGAGTTATCAGTTTTTGTGTTAGTTCTTTTTCTTTTTAGTAGTGCTAATAAAATTAGCTGCTAAAGTTTCATGGGATCATCCCAATTTTTCATTATGTACAAATGGTATCCTTGATTTTTATATTTAATCCTTGAATTATATATTTATCTACATGTCAAAATGTATTTTTCAGGACTCCAGCATAGATGGGATACCTGGTTCCCCCGAATCTCCTCTGCCCCCTACAAGCACACTTGAGAAACCAAAACTGAAAGCAGGAGGCTCAGTGGAAAGTCTTCGAAGCTCCCTGAGTGGTCAGAGCTCCATGAGTAAGTTTGTCATACTGATAAGGTGGAGAGCATGTCAACAGAAAGACTGAATGCTCTTGCAGACTTTTTTTGTATATATGTACATATATATCTGCTGTGATGTCACATGCTTACCATCTCTATTTAGTAGCCTAAGTATCCATTTTATGGTACTAGACCTGCACAATATTCTCATGACCCCTCCTAACTAGGGTAATGTAGCGCTGTTACAGTGCCGAGACGCATTCATGCAGATCTGTCTAACCAGGGCTTCTGACTGTGCTTCATCTGTTTCCTTAGGTGGCCAAACTGTAAGCACAACAGACTCCTCTGCAAGCAACAGGGAGAGTGTCAAGTCTGAAGACGGTGATGATGAAGAGCTGCCATATCGAGGTCCATTCTGCGGCCGAGCCAGGGTGCACACTGACTTCACCCCCAGCCCCTACGACTCCGATTCTCTCAAACTTAAGGTTTGTGGACCAATGTAAACTGGAAAGTGTTAAAACGCAAGTCCGATCACAATGAAATCTAGCATTTACTATGTTAATAATGCAGTACATTGTCATATAGCTGTTTCTAAGCACTTGGAGGATATTAGGCTTTTTTAGAAGTAGACAATTCAATGAGGGATTCCTAGTTAAAACAGCAAGAAATGTGGCTCAACACTTAAAGACCGGAGATCCGATGTGCAGTGTTGTATTACATACTTTACTGGAGTCATTACTTTCTTCCCTACAGAAAGGAGACATCATTGAAATTATCAGCAAGCCTCCAATGGGCACATGGATGGGTCTTTTAAACAATAAAGTTGGCACGTTCAAGTTCATTTACGTGGACGTAATCAATGAAGTTGAAGAAAAGCCTAAGCGTCCAACAAGAAGACGTCGCAAGGGAAGACCACCAAAGCCCAAGTCTGTAGAGGAGCTCTTGGATCGCATTAATCTTAAGGTTTGTTGTTCTTTAATCAGTTTAGGAACTTTTGTAGCTAAATGACCCAATAAACCCCTGCATTGTATTTAGAGATGAGTAAATATATTCAAGTGGAATTGATTTCTACAAAATCCTCATTTGCAAGCATGCAGATTTCTTTTTGTAATTTGCTTTCGCACTGGTCTCCCATTTTCCTGAACTGTAAAGGGCCATCAAAAACACTTATATTACCATAGCCTGTCCGGACCTTGTTGCATCTTCATATTATTGCCGCTAGCACTGACATCACATTTGCCATGAAGTTATGCACTGAACCATACGAAGCCTTCAGCGAGAGCGTTGGGGATCAGAAGATGCTATGTATTGATACCCTTGCTGCCAATAGACTTTCCTGGGAAAATCTACATGATCTGGCAAATTTTGCCAGATTGTCTCATCTCTAGAAATGAAGTGTAATATTAGGCTACATACAGTCATGGCCAAAAGTTTTGAGAATGACACAAATATTATATTTTCACATGATCTGCTGCCCTCTGGTTTTTATGTGTGTTTGACAGATGTTTTTATCACACACAGAAATATAATTGCAAACATATGAGTAACAAAAGCTTATAGTGACAGTTAAAATGAGTTAATGCAGCAAGTCAATATTTTGCAGTGTTGACCCTTCTTCTTCAGGACCTCTGCAATTCTCCCTGGCATGCTCTCAATCAACTTCTGGACCAAATCCTGACTGATAGTAGTCCACTCTTGTACAATCAATGCTTTCATTTTGTCAGAATTTTTAGGTTTTTGTTTGTCCACCCGTCTCTTGATGATTGACCCCAAGTTCTCAATGGGATTAAGATCTGGGGAGTTTCCAGGCCATGGACCCAAAATCTCTATGTTTTGTTCCCTGAGCCATTTAGTTATCACCTTTGCTTTATGGCAAGGTGCTCCATCATGCTGGAAAAGGCATTGTTGATCGCCAAACTGCTCTTGGAGGGTTGGGAGAAGTTGCTCTTGGAGGACATTCTGGTACCATTCTTTATTCATGGCTGTGTTTTTAGGCAAGACTGTGAGAGAGCCGATTCCTTGGCTGAGAAGCAACCCCACACATGAATGGTTTCAGGATGCTTAACAGTTGGCATGAGACAAGACTGGTGGTAGCGCTTACCTTGTCTTCTCCGAATGAGGCGTTTTCCTGATGTCCCAAACAATCGAAAAGGGGATTCATCAGAGAAAATAACTTTACCCCAGTCCTCAGCAGTCCACTGCCTGTACCTTTTGCAGAATATCAGTCTGTCCATGATGTTTTTTCTGGAGAGAAGTGGCTTCTTTGCTGCCCTCCTTGAGACCAGGCCTTGCTCCAAGAGTCTTCGCCTCAGTGCGTGCAGATGCACTCACACCTGCCTGCTGCCATTCCTGAGCAAGCTCTGCACTGCTGGTAGCCCGATCCTGCAGCTGAAACACTTTTAAGAGACGGTCCTGGCGCTTGCTGGTCTTTCTTGGGCACCCTGGAGACTTTTTGGCAACAATGGAACCTCTCTCCTTGAAGTTCTTGATGATGCGATAGATTGCTGACTGAGGTGCAATCTTTCTAGCTGCGATACTCTTCCCTGTTAGGCCATTTTTGTGCATTGCAATGATGACTGCACGTGATTCTTTAGAGATAACCATGGTTAACAGAAGAGAAACAATGATGCCAAGCACCAGCCTCCTTTTAAAGTGTCCAGTGGTGTCATTCTTACTTAATCATGACAGATTGACAGACTGATCTCCAGTCATGTCCTCATCAACACCCACACCTGTGTTAATGGAGCAATCACTGAAAAGAGGTTAGCTGGTCCTTTTAAGGCAGGGCTGCAATGATGTTGAAATGTGTTTTGGGGGATAAAGTTCATTTTCTAGCCAAATATTGACTTTGCAAGTAATTGCTGTTAAGCTGATCACTCTTTATAACATTCTGGAGTATATGCAAATTGCAATTAGAAAAAGTGAAGCAGTAGACTTTGTAAAAATTAATATGTGTGTCATTCTCAAAACTTTTGTCCATGACTGTAGATCAGCTTTGATGAAACTTCTGCCCCAACCTTCTATAAAACCCTTTCAGAACTGGACGTTCATGTTATTGCGCATGAACAAAAGCCTCATGTGTATTCGTCTGGCTATGGCAATATGAAGCGAGTTTTTTAATTTAGAGTTATACAGCAAAGAGGCAATTTGAAAATAAATGTGATTTTTCTTTTACTACATGGAAATCCAGAGCCAAACTTAATAGAGGTTCTAGGTATAAAATAAGATTTATCCAATAACGGCTTCACCTCTGTAATAAAACCACCAAGCATGAAATCAGTTGCTTATATTACAAAGTGTATTTAATGGACTAGCTGAGCAGCCGGGCTTACAATATGATTACTTATTATGATTCTTACATACGGGCTGTACCGGGTATTCTCAGCATGCGAGCTTGTCGTGGTCACTGCAGACAATTTCTCACGTTACTGACAGATATACAGCATTGAAAGACAACTTTCTAGAGGAAAGAAGACTCCATTACAGTCATTAGGTGACTACTGGTAATATGGTCATAGACAGTTTCACAAAATTACATTTACCTCTATACCGTCTATCTAAGCATTAGAAGTGTTCTCCGTGACATTGCATTAGGCTCAGCTTTTAAACAGCTTCCCTTTAAGAACCAATCCGAAATATGGCTTTCTGGGACAGATACGTTTTGATAATGAGCCAGTAAATCACAGGTATAGTGAAAGCACACCGCCGTGCATGGCAGGCTATCCCTTTTTCCTAGGCATACATACAGTTCAGGCCTTTTTCTGCATTTGGTTCTGTATATCACACACATACATAGTAGTGTTCTCATACCGAAGGCAGCCCTACTCACACTCAGCGTCGGAATCGATGCAGCCACCATATTCACAAATGTTCCGTTTTTTATTTCATTATGCCAGTATATGCTTGTTTTTTTTAATATCTCCCAATGTTCTTGGTAACACATCTCTCGTTATCTTACATTATATTTTCCTTTAATGTTTGCAGGAGCACATGCCCACCTTTCTTTTCAATGGATATGAAGATTTAGACACTTTTAAACTTCTAGAAGAGGAAGATTTGGATGAACTGAACATACATAATCCAGAACACAAAGCAGTCCTACTGACGGCCATTGAGCTCTTACAGGAATATGACAGTAAGACTTTTTGATTATGTAAAAAAAATAGGGCATATTTATCCAGCTAAATGCGCCAAAATTCTGGTGTAATTTGCACAAAAAACTGTCTTTCATGACTTGCACCATATTTACTAGGTGGTATAAGCACTTTTTGTACATTGTCTGACAAGGGGGTGTGGCCTCCCTGAAAAGGGATGTGGTTTGCTGGGAGAGGGCGTGGCTTAACTTGCAACACTGCGCAAAATGTTAGCGCAAATTTGTGGCAGAAAGTCATGAGGTGGCATAATCTGAGACTAGGCAGTCTTAAGATTGACAAACCATTATAAATCTGGCGCGTCTTAAGACTGTCTAGTTGAAGTTTACACTAACAATTAGACAGTATGGATAATTATGCCCTAATATTTCCCTTGATGATGAACTGAATATTAACTGTGAGAATGCTGTATTTTATAAAAACAAAATATGAGAAACACAGAATAACTATGCATTCTGTAGGAGGGAAATGAATGGAGGAAACCTGTGGTTGGGCTGTCAGTCGGACACAGCACCGCTGTAATACACTGGGGCATTGTTATAAATCCTGTCCTATTTTTATTGCAAATCTAGGCTAGACAGTCTCTAAACGCGCCAGATTTATCACAGCGCTTCATGCTGGGTGATACATTGATACTGCCTAATATAAGCTTACTTCACCCGTTACTTGGTTTTATTTGTGCTAGAAATTTGTGTCAAGGTTTCCGCACATTTTTTGATAGACGTCAGGAAGAAAAATGGAGTCTATGGCGCTGTCCGTGCAGAACAAAGTAAAAGCAACTATATTTATTTAAGATTGTTTAAAACTAAAGTACATTTTTGATCCAGTAACTGAGCTTGACGAAGATTCAGGTACTGGATCGAATCCGTGTTTATTCACATCCTCCTTTTTGTATTTTAACCACTGTTTTTTATTTTGGTTTTAAACTACCTGAAATAAATCTAGTGGCTTATCATTTATTTCGCACCCATTTGGTGTTCCACAAGGAGCAGCTGCAGCCCAATATTGCTATTCCTGCTTGCCCAGCTCACAAGCACCTTTTATTCATTTGATTAACCTTAATAACCCATGCAATACACCCAGGGAAGCACCCCGATTTCTCCGATCTATTCACAGTGTTATCGTTGGCACATAGTGTCACATTTCAGTCTGTGACTTCTTTCCAGCAAAGCCACAAGCTACTTGTCAGACAAGAATTGGAGCACATATAGAATAATAAATCTGCCCCTCTATCCTGAAAACTATATGTGAGCTCACAAAATACTATACACCAAAAGAGACTGAATCCATGACCAAACAGGCACTAGTAATTGTACTCGCACATTTACACATGTGAATATCATACCTAGTGTGAGTGTATTGAACTTCTTGGTGCTGCCATTAAACCTTCCTATATGCCTCCATCTTAACTGCTATTACTTCCTATTTCCCCAGGTAACAGTGATCAATCCGGATCTCAGGAAAAACTACTCACAGAGGGAGAAAATCGAAGTGGATGTTCCCCCCGGGACTCTGGCTGCTATGAGAGCAGTGAAAACATAGAGCATGGTAATGGCACGAAGTAGACAATGGCCGACCTCACGCTGCCCCGCATTGCACGCTGTATACTGGCCAGCATGCGTAGGCTTCCATAGTCCAGCACAGTTGGCCAGTATGCACATTACTGAACTCGGTGGACCTGTCTGTGCATTTTGGAATGGCTCATGCCTCCCTTAACATGGATCACCCATGCTTGGCTTCTCATTCCCTCTGCAGCCTGTGTGCTATCACTGACATTCTCTGCCTGCGTCATTCTCATTTGCATTACCATCTTTAACGTCGCACTAATCAGGAGAACAAACTCCATTAACGCTTGCAAACCAGTCCTGTGGACCTTGGCTAAAGGATGACTTAACACTGCTGTGTAACTTACCTAACTGGTTATTTTCATCATGCTAAACTACCTTCTAACATTTTGGACCAATTGGTATGAAGATATGCGGTTTGTCAAAAATTACTAGAAAATCAGATATACTAAATGTAAAACTGTTTACATATCTACAAAGAATCTAAAGCACCTCTGTTACTATTCTTGACATAATATTATTGTGTATTTTTCATAGGATACACAATAAATATATAGGTAATAAGCCATTGGAACCCCCACAGTTCATAAGAATGGGGGCCAAAATGACCTGTGTGAATAAAGAGGTGGCAACGCTTGTTACCTACTGCTACGTTCACATAAGGAACTTTAGGACCCTCGTTCTTGTTATTCCGGGGGGTGCCATTGTTGTCAACAGATAAATAATAGGGAAAAATCCCAAAGACGAGCAAGTTTACAGAACACGTAGCAGGAAGAGGTCACTTTCCGTGTCTGACTTTTCTGTAAAGCCTTGTTAGGTTACACACATTATTACAATACAGATGGCAATCTGTTGTATAATCTTAATACACAAGCAGAAATAATGACTTAGCATTTCTGATACTGCCTTCATAATTAAAGGCCAAGAAGCAAATCCTACCATCTGCATCCTGCAGCTTGTGAGCCGTCATACTGTAAATAAAGATGGCCCGCCATCCATGGGAAAATGTAAATATTACTTGGCTAGTAAATTATTGTGTGGCTTACAGGTCTGTTTCACCGTCAAAGAGGGTTAAACATGTCCTGGAAAAGACAAACTGGTTGTTTATGGTGGAAGTAGACCTCGGCAGCCTCCATAATATCCAAAGCATGGGTCAGGGCAGCGCTATGCAGCGAGGATCTGGTCCTACCTCTTGTTACAGATTGTTACATTGTGTCGCTCTCTATCTACATACATTTCTTTATGAACAATCCCTGTGGCTGAACTTATGATCCTGGTTTCATCCATATATTTGATCCCAGACCAGAAATATGGCCACGTGAATGGTCCCAAGCCCTAAATGACCTAGGTGTTGACCACAATATTGCTCATCTACATGCTTTAACCATGAAGTACTCATACCAAGTTACATTTTATACTTTCTATCCAGTGTTACTAGAGAGAAGCAATTTTAAGGGCAGTTACGTGGACTGCTACTGTACATTGTAAGATTTTAAAGCTGTAATTAAAGGCCATGACGTGTAAATAGAGACTATATAGGACTTATTTTCATTATGACGATGGGATGTTCACATACATTCTGTAATAAAGAGTTCTGTTTGTATAACACCTCTGCTTGCTTCTTTGACTTGCATTGTTCTAACCCATTGCATTTCTTGCTGCTTCTTCCATTATTCACATCACAGTGCATTGCGCTGCTCATATACCATGTGCTGTTACATAACATGCTATCATTCACACTATTAATACTGTAACGCATTTTATGGAAATAGAAATGCTCCGAATTATGCGGCATGTAGTTATTTGGTGACACCTCCCTTTATAATATCGATTTTCAAGCTGATGGTTGCCTATTAGATTGTGTTAGAAACTGTCCACCTTTACCGTGAGCAATCAGCAGAATAATGTCAGAAAACATCAAGCATAAAATATAATCAAAAAGTGTCCATGTTGCACAAAGCAACCTATAAGAGTCTTTTTTTCAGTGTAAGAAGTGATATGTAGGTTGCTGGTTTCTGCCACTATTGAAGACCTTTACTATTGACATTTGAGTATTTATATATATTATTTCCATATAGTTCAAAAACATATGTTTAAAGGGGTTGTGCAGTACTTTTATATTGTGTCCTATCCTTAAGATAGGTCATCGATATCAGACCGCTATCCGGCACCCCCATCAATCAGGTCAATCAGCTGTTCACAGTGTTGGCGCCAGTTAGATGTGATCAGTTGCAGAAATGCACAGCACATCAATATAAAGATACTAGTCAGCCACTTTAAATATGTACAGTTTGCCATAAGATACACATTAAAGTAGCTGCCATCACTATCCAAACACAGAAAGTATGGATAGATAGCGAAAACATATCCCCAGTAATTTAGGCAAGTGGGGAACTCCAAAAAATATATAGATCCTACAAACATAGGGAGTAATAACCCCAGAAAGGCAGAAAAGGTCAAAAATGGTAAAATATTTAATAATTTATTAAGTGGTACAATACAAAAATAAAGTGACAAAAATGGTGAAGATATAAAAAAACACAAAACAAAGACATTTTATTTATTTTTGTATTGTACCACATTTTGATACTTAATAAATTGTTATATTTTTTACCCTTTTTTCTACCTTGTCTGCCTTTGTAGGGTTATTACTCCCTACGTTTGTAGGATCTACATTGTAGTAGCTGTAGGAAATCCGAATTCGATCAATTATTGTCATAACAGTGTGAAGAAAAGGGTTCGCCGGGCATGGAGAGATCGGTTTACTGGACAGTTCCCTCCCTCTCTTTGCTCCTATGGCTCTGCTTTATTGGCACATGTATAGGAAGAGACCTGTCAAATAAGCCAAGTCTTCCGAGAGGAAGCTGGAGGTGAGCGTTGCTGCAAGATTTATAAGGTAAAGCATGGTTCACAGCAATTCGATAACTTCATGTTATCATAACTACGGACTGCTGATAGGTTCATCAATTGTAAGTGTACAGTAATGTGATCCTAAGATAGTTCTGTTCTCTTCAAATTTCCATTGTTATAGTCAGTGCTGTGCTGAGTAAGCAAAAGAAACTTCCAGTTTTACTCAAAGTACTTTTCCAGGCAAAGACGAAAAGTCTGCACTCATTACCCATCAATATAGTACCTGAAATTAAAGGGGTTTTCCATGCTGAGAAGAAACGTATGCAGTCACTCTGTCTGATTGCAATGCGCACACTGTCATGATTCCCTTGTATTTTCCATGTGAATGTGCATGCTCGCGCCAGTGTGACAACTAGACTCTTCTTGGCTAAAACATTGAGCGAAGTGTAGGGGCGTTTAAACAGCAGAATACGGTGGTGTAACTAGAGTCTGATGGGCCCCGGTGCAAGATTTGCCCCCCCCCCACACACACCTCACCCCGATATCTATATGTGTCTTCCATCCTGGTAGATATGTCCCTCATCATGGTATATATTTATGCTCTCCATCCTGGTATATTTCCCTCATCTTGGGACGCATCCTGGTATATATATCCCCCATCCGTGTATATATATCCCACATTCTGCCATTGTCCTTTAATGTAAAGAAAAAAGTAAACCATTATACTCACCCAGAACATAGAAGTCATGGGGCCCCATAGCAAAAGTATAATACACTCCCCATTGTCCTACATATAGTATAATGCACTCCCGATAGTCCTCCATACGGTTTAATCTCTCCTCATAGTCCTGTATAGTATAATGCACACCTCATATTCCTCCATATAGTATAATGCACTCCCTATAGCCCTCCAAGTAATATAATGCACCCTTCGTAATCCTCCATACAGTATAATGCGCCCCCCATAGTCCTCCATACAGTATAATGCACAGCTCACAGTCATCCATGTAGTATAATGCACAGCCCATAGTCATCCATGTAGTATAATACAGAACCCATAGTGCAACATGTCGTATAATGCAAAGACAATCCTGGTATACTGTATGTTCCCCAATCTGATATATGTCCCCATCCTGGTATGTGGCCCCTATCCTGGTATATGGTCCACATTCTTGTATATGTCCCCCATCCTGGTACATGTCCTTGTTCTGATACATGTCCCCCTTCCTGGTATATGGCTCCCATCCTGGTACATGTCCTCCATCTTGGTATATGTCCCTCTTCCTGGTATATGTCGCTCACCTGATAAATGGGCCACACCCTGGTATATGTCCCTCATCCTGGTATATGTTCCCATCCTGGTACATGTCCCCCATACTGGTATATGGCTTCCATTCTGGTATATGTCCCCATCCTGGTATATGTCCCTCATCCTGGT
>JARQOD010000005.1:374149380-374169197 GCA_033576555.1 Oophaga sylvatica
CCGACCCCGATGTTGCGATCGTCGTTATTAACCCTATAACCGTGATCGCAACAACAAAAAAAATCTGATGTGCCATTTATTTCTCTCCTCTGATGTGATCGGACATCAGAGGAGAGAGAAATAGGGTCCCCGATCCCCCTTTGTGGCCCCTGGTGGTCCTAGGGCCCTCCTGAGTCCCCCGGTGCCGCCGCCATGCTTCAATGGCGAGAAAATGGTGGACGCATGCGCAGTGCGGCCTCTGCGATGTGCCGGGGTGTTGGGCGATTTTCTCTGGGGTCTTGTCTGCCGAGGGTAGCCGAGACCCCAGAGAACATAATTAGGGTCCCCCGCAGTCCCCCGCTTTTGCGATTGCGGTTATTAACCATATAACGGCGATCACAAAAGAAATAAAAAATCTGCGATCCTGCATGTAATTTCTCTCCCCTCTGATGTGATCGCACATCAGAGGGGAGAGAAATAGGGTCTCCGGGACCCCAATCCACCCCGGTACCTCCCGGTGTCCCCTCTGTCCTCCGGCAGCTCCCGCAGCTCCTGGCTCTTCTCCCTGTAAAAGAAAATGGCACGCGCATGCGCAGTGCGCCTGCCGGCAGATTAATTCATTCTCTAAAAGTACAGTTTGAGCACTGTGATAAACTATCACAGTGATCAAAATAAAAAAAACAGTACATAACCCCCCCCCCCTTTATCACCACCTTTGTTAGGGACATATAATAATATATAGAAATTGTATTTATTTTCATTTTTCCGTTAGGGTTAGGGCTAGGGTTAGGGATACAATGAGGGTTAGGGATACAATAAGGGTTAGGGATACAATTTAGGGTTAGGGATACAATTAGGGTTGGAATTAGGGTTAGGATTAGGGTTAGGGTTGGGATTAGGGTTAGGGGTGTGTTGGGGTTAGGGTTGGAGCTAGAATTGAGGGGTTTCCACTATTTAGGCACATGAGGGGGTCTCCAAACACGACGTGGCGTTCAAAAAGTCAAATGGCACTCCCTCCCTTCCGAGCCTTGCAGTGCGCCCAAACAGTGTTTTACCCCAACATATGGGTATCAGCGTACTCAGGAAAAATTGCACAACAACTTTTGGGGTCCAATTTCTCCTGTTACACTTGGGAAAATAAAAAAATAGCGGGCTAAAAAAATCATTTTTGAGGAAAAAAAGGATTTTTTATTTTCACGGCTCTACGTTATAAACTTCTGTGAAGCACTTGGAGGTTCAAAATGCTCACCATACATCTAGATAAGTTTCTTAAGGGGTCTAGTTTCCAAAATGGGGTCACTTGTTGGGGTTTCCACTGTTTAGGCACATCAGGGGCTCTCCAAACGTGACATGGCGTCCAGCCAATTCTGCGTTGAAAAAGTCAAACGGCGCTCCTTCCCTTGCGACCTCTGCCGTGCGCCCAAAAAGTGGTTTACCCCCACATATGGGGTATTGGTGTATTCAGGAGAAATTGCACAACAAATATTGTGGTTTATTTTTTCTTTTAACACTTGTGAAAATAAAAAAAATTGGTTCTGAAGTAAAGTTTTTGCAAAAAAAGTTAAATGTTAATTTTTTCCTTCCACATTACTTCAGTTCCTGTGAAGCACGTAAAGGGTTAATAAACTTCTTAAATGTGGTTTTGAGCACCTTGAGGGGTGCAGTTTTTAGAATGGTGTCACTTTTGGGTGTTTTCTATCATATAGACCCCTCAAAGTGACTTCAAATGTGATGTGGTTCCTAAAAAAAATGGTGTTGTAAAAATGAGAAATCGGTGGCAACTATTAACTTTGGAAGAAATGAACAGTCAATCTTTGTTCTTGAAATACAATATGTGATGCTGGAGGAGATGGACAACATGAAGGATCCTGTCCATGGTACTAGCACTCTGAGCCATGGCAAACCTCAGGGTGGATGTCAGGTGGGTGAGAGATGGACAAGGATGACTGGCCATTTCGCAAGCAGAGGCACATGTCAGCTGAAAACAGATGTTGATTAAGATGATGATGATGATTATGTGTTGTACAAAACCTTTGAACCAGACAGGTATGATGTTCAGAAAAACCTTGAAAATCCTCAAATAATAGCTCCCATTAAATCCATCCTGGATAATACATATAAAACCTAAACTAGAAAATCTCCCAGTACTGGCACTGTTGAGAAAAATGTATGTCCACAACAGATTCTAACCTAGAGATTTTTCAGAAAAAACAGGGAGAAACCGATATAATGTGCTTGACTGTACTATAGATTCAGGGAAACGGTAACCTAGCATCATGTTTTTTTATCCTCAAGAAACAACTCTCAAAATAGGGCTAATTTTTAACCCATTAGTGACAGAGCCAATTTGGTACTTAATGACCAAGCCAATTTTTACAATTCTGACCACTGTCACTTTATGAGGTTATAACTCTGGAACGCTTCAACGTATCCCACTGATTCTGAGATTATTTTTTCATGACATATTGTACTTCATGTTAGGAGCAAAATTTCTTCAATATAACTTGCGTTTACTTATGAAAAAAATGGAAATTTGGCAAAAATTTAGAAAATTTTGCAATTTTCAAACTTTTAATTTTGGTACACATAAATCAGAGAGGGGTGTCACACAAAATAGTACTACTTAATATCAGCACAATTTTGGAAACATAATTTTTTTTGTTAGGAGTTGGACATTATAAGGGTTAAAAGTTGACCACCGATTTCTTATTTTTCCAATAAAATTTATAAAACCATTTTTTAGGGACCACCTCATATTTGAAGTTAGTTTGGGGGGGTTCAATATGACAAAAAATACCCAAAAGTGACACCATTCTAAAAATCGCACCCCTCAAGGTGTGCAAAACCACGTTCAAGAAATTTATTAACTCTTCAGGTACTTCACGAGAACTAAAGCAATGTGGAAGGAAAAAATGAACATTTTACTTTATTCACAAAAAGTTTACTTTGGAACCAATTTTTTTTATTTTCACAAGGGTTTCAGGAGAAAATGGGCCACAAAATTTGTTGTGCAATTTCTCCTGAGTACGCCGATACCCCATATGTGGGGAAAAGACACTGGATGCATGGCAGGGCTCAGAAGGGAGGGATCACCTTTTGACTTTTTGAACGCAAAATTGGCTGGAATCAATGGTGGCGTCATGTCGCATTTGGAGACCCCCTGATGTAAATACACAGTGGAAACCCCCCAATTCTAACTCCAACCCTAACCTCAACACACCCCTAATCCTAACCCTAACCATATCCCTAACCACAACCCTAACCCCAACAGACCCCTAACCCTAATCCCAACCCTAACAATAACCCTAACCACAAACCTAACCCTAACACACCCCTAACCCTAATCCCAACTCTAACCGTAATCCCAACCATAGCACCAACCCTAACCCTAGCCCCAACCCTAACCCTAACTTTAGCCCCAACCCTAACCAAACTTTAGCCCAACTCTAACCCTAATGGGAAAATGGAAATAAATACTTATTTTATTATTTTTACCTAACTAAGGGGGTGATAAAGGGAGGTTGGATTTACTATTTTTTTTATTTTGATCACTGTGATAGGAAAATTTCCTATTGTTGCCTATTTGTCTCCAGCAAAAAGGGGATAATTTTTGACAAAAAATCTTTGAAATTGCTTAATAATTTTGTGATTAACAAACCAGTTGCGGACGCCCCAAAGAAGATCCTTTTTTCACTTTGAGCTGAAAATCCATTATTTCTTTACATTCAAAACTGTACAATAACAGGTGCATTGTCTTTGTCTCACTAATGAAAAATAGAATTTTTGAAAGGCTTATAAAAAAGCTATTGGTTCTTCATTTAGCAAAGTTCAAAGCTCTTGAATTATTGCCCCAACCGTGTGACAATGCCACTGCTTCTTCTATTTGCACCACCTGTCTATAAACCACCCCAATGTATACTCTCCTCTAGAAGGTTAATTTTTAGACCATTTATACAATTTAGGTAGCCTAAAAAGTCTGATACTGCAATGTGTTTACTATGTTGTTGGTTACCTCTGGTTACCATCTGTTTTCCCCTAGCCAAAGCCATTACTATATTAAAAGGCTGTGTTTGCATTAGCTTTTACTCACCTATGTTCCAGCATCAGATATTTATTTATTTTACTCATTTATATAGCGCCATTAATTCCACAGATCTTTAAAGACATTACTGGTACTGTCCCCTTTGGGGCTCACAATCTAGATTTCCTATCTTTGTAGTGTAGAACGAAATCAAAGAACCAGGAGGAAACCCACACAAACATGGGGAGAACATACAAAGCGCAAAGAAATTAATCAATTGGCATTAACTATTTTTGCACCAGAAGAGATTCATCGAGAACTTGACCTTTACTATGATCAAGGTCATCTACAGTACATGATTCACAACTTTTTTAATCCAAAATTTCTGGAAGCTGTAGAACCTATAAAATGTCCTGTTTTCCCTAACCTTTCAACTCACCCATTTTGAGATGCTACCTTTTTAAATTCCATAATTCTGAAGGATTTATTTTAACTGTGGAAACAAAATCACCAGTATTGTATGTGGATTGCAGTGGTTTGTGCTGCTTTCTAGCACTAACATCTAGATCTGAAACTGCATGGGGACCACATATGTTTGTGCTATTTATTTCAGGTAATATGGCAGCTTTATTTCATTCCCTCATAAATCATCATAATATCCTAAATATTCAGTGATCGATGGGAATAAACCAAACAGCATAAATCAAAATTAATTTCGAACAGCTGGTGATATTCCATAGAAGATTCCTCTGAGAACATGTGCCGCAAACCTCCTGCCAAGATCATTAGCAACCTGCTTGTATTAAGCGTGACATTAACCTTATCACTACCACTAAGCCTGGGTAAACAGATGCGAAACATTTCGCTGAACACATGCAAATCTTTCAAAGAAATGTAATTGAGTTTTCTAATGCTAGACTTGTTAACGTCTCAAAAAAACAGATGCTAGCAAACAGTCAGACGGGAGCAGCATAGAAACATGATTATCCAAATATGGCAAGCGACTCATACCATACTGACATATTTTATTAGCCATTTGAATAAAAAAAAAGCTAATATTATGTAGGTCCCCTTAGGTACACAACATCATTTTCAGGGGGATTCAGCCACAGAAACCGCCAGAAAAATCTTAGAAAACTCTCAAAAGAGTAAAAAATACTTGTTCACATTTCTGATGTTAATTGTGGGTTTTACTTTGCTTCCCGAACAATTTTCCTGGCAGTTTTGCTTCAGAAGATGGTCTCTAATTTATAAGTCAAAGGAAAAGCAACAAGAAGCCCAAAAGATGTTTGGACGTCTTCTGGAGCATTTCAGATAGATAAAAAAACAGGAGGCGCTCCTTGTGTAACACCAAGGGTGAGGTAGAGGGTTGGTTGTCCACCTGAGAGGTCGTGTGTGGCAGGAGTGATGTATATCCTAATTGGGGCTGCTGTTCCAGCCTCTGTACTCACACTAAATAGACAGAGGACATAACAAGTGAAAGAACGAGTAATGCGGTGGCTTACGGGTGCTGCCTCTAAAGGGTATGCCACACTAAACAACGTCGCTAACAAGATCGCTAAAAAACGTCACTATTTAGCAATCTCGTTAGTGACGTTGTTATGTGTGGCATCTAGCGACGACGTGGCCCCTGCTGAGATCCTGCTGTGATCTCGTTCGTCGCTGACATCGGTCCGGACCCTATTTTTATCGCCGGCGTCCCGCTGGTAAGTATAGATCGCTGAGTGTGGCACCTTTTTTTTAGCGATTTAGCGGTATTTTGTACCGCTAAAGTCGTTAAGGAGATCGCTAACCGCGATAGCGTCCTTAACGACATCGCTAAATTAGGCCACTACTAGCGATATTAAAACGATCCTGCTAGCGATCTCATTAGTATGCGACGCTAACGAGATCATTAGAGGGATCGTGTAGTGTGGCAGTACCTTTACAGAGGTTAATCCTGGTGGATGGTTAACCCTTCAATTGTCTACTCGTCCTTGCATCTTTTGGCTCTGGACCTCCCATTGGGCAAATGTGGTTGCGTATCATCCCACTCCAAAGCTGATAGGCTGTGCCAAGTGACACCTGGAACCACAATCATAGATATCTCCCCCTGGATACCACTTTTACATTGTTGTACCCTTTGTGATTTATGAGATCCTGTATGTGTCCTCATGTGTACAGTAGGCATGCCCACTGTGCTGCTGTGATTCGGTGGAGTTTCCAGAGATCTAGCAATTAAAAAATGCATAAATCGCTCAGTAACGGACAGTAAGATATGCTAAAGCGTGCAGTAAGGGACACTAAACATGCTGTTTAGTGATGCACAAAACTTAGAGCAGCCACGGTCCACAAGAAGATAATGGTGGGGAACTGCAAATTTTGTATAAGCAGGTAGATGAGGCACAGGTTGTTGTTTAGTCAACAAGTCAGGAGGACCAAGGTGAGGTGGTGGAAGATGAGGTGGTGGATGATGAAGTCAAGACCCAACCTAGGGATCTGACTTGCAGAGGGAGGCCAGCAGTGCTGAGGGGAGGGATCACCAGCACTGAAACAGGCAGGAAGAGGCAATGGGGTGACCAGAGGGAGAAGGCGGGCAACTGTTACATGAATTTCTCCGTCAAAGAGATAGGTGTTCCCCAGTCTGGGACTATTTTTAAAGAGAGTTCTGAGACAAAAAAAATGGCCATTTGCAACCTATGTCATGCCAAGATCAGCAGGGGCCTGACCACTAAGAGCCTAACCACCATCAGCATGATCAGGCACATGTCATCTAAGCACCCGACTAGGTGGACCAAACGCCGGCGTCCACAATCGGTGCCAGCGGGTGACACTGTAAGGGGGTGAAGGAGTATCACTGCTTTGCCCTACCCTTTAAGTGCTCTTAATGTTTATATGTACTTGTCGTTGTAATTTTTCGGTGGTATTGCTACATGGGAACATATATTACCACACATAGCTATGGTATTGCCACATCTTCCATTGTGTTACCATTATGTGTATAATAATTGCATATGTCTTGTGTTCCTTTGTATAATATTGCATTATATAATGTGACTGATGTTCTTTGTATTGTCACGCTGTCTAATGATATGTATACAATGTCAGTAAACTATTAATACAGGAACAACACTCTATACAACAACTAGTATAGCAACATCAGCATGTAAGTATAGAATAGATTTACCTGACACGATATCTGCTGAACTCAGGGTTAATCTTGAGGACTTGATGAGCTGAAACAGGAAAGAGGTGGACCGGGATCTAACCTGACCCTAAACTGGGGTCCTAACTAATCCCTCACCTTGGAGGTACTGATAATGGTTCAGAGGTCCAAGTCTCCAACCTAACCCTGTCTCCTATCAGACCCTGAACCCTGTAATCAGTCCTAAGAAGGATCCTGACTACCACCAAAGGGATATGGGCTGATCTCAGCTAAATACACAGATTAGACATATAAGACAGACAGGATAACACTCGCTTGCATACACACTCAAACACCAAAGGAACATAAATGGTCTGGAAATAAACAACTCTAACCAAGTTGAGCTTAGAACAACTAAGGAGCTCACAACTAAAGTCTATACAGATTCATTCCTATCTGTTGTCTGCATGAAGGTTTCACTGGCAACTCCCCAAGCAGACAACCAGGAATTTAAAGGAAACCAATCAACAAATAAACAATTGCAGCCGGGAGAAACTGCACCCAGTCCCAGCACCGAGCACAGACAGAATTAACTCCCTAGCTGCCAAACACAAAGAAACAGCAGCTCAGCTGTGAGAAGTCAAAATGTGCAACCGCGACGATCTTCGTGGCAATGCACACATGACAGTACCCCCCCTTCTACGAGGGGCCTCCGGACCCTCAGGGCCAGGCCTGCCCGGGTGAGTTCTGTGAAGGTCCGAACCAAACGATCTGCGTTAACATCAGACGCAGGGACCCACGTCCTCTCCTCTGGACCATACCCCCTTTCCCAATGCACCAAGTACTGAAGGGACCGGCGATTCAGACGTGAGTCAATGATCTTTGATACTTGAAATTCCAAGTTACCATTGACCAACACAGGAGAAGGAGGTAGAGGTGACGGTATGACTGGTGCCACATACCTTTTAAGTAATGACTTGTGGAACAGATTATGAATTTTAAACGTAGGAGGAGGTCCAGACGAAATGCCACAGGATTAATTATGGAACTGATCCTGTACGGCCCGATGAATCTGGGGCCCAGTTTCCAGGAGGCACTTTAAGTTTTATATTCCTGGTAGACAACCATACCAGATCGTTCACATTCAGGTCTGGACCAGAAACTCTCCTCCTATCAGCCATACGTTTGTAACGGTTCCCCATCGCACTCAGATTATTCAATACACCTCTCCACACAGAAGCAAGTGACGACGAGAAACGCTCCTCCTCAGGAACCCAGAAGGGCCCCCCCCCATTGAAAGTACAAAACTGGGGATGGAAACCATATGCCCCAAAAAACGGGGACTTACCAGTGGACTCGCTCCGCCTGTTGTTAAGAGCGAACTCTGCCAGAGGCAAGAAAGAAGACCAGTCCTCTTGGTTCTCTGAGACAAAACACCGGAGATATGTCTCTAAGCTCTGATTCAGACGCTCTGTCTGACCATTGGTCTGCGGATGAAAAGCCGAGGAAAATGACAATTGCATCCCCCGACGTAAACAAAATGCCCTCCAAAATTTGGACACAAACTGAGACCCCCTATCTGACACCACATCAAAGGCAACCCATGAAGTCTAACGATCTCCCTAATGAACACCTGCGCCAGAGTTTTAGCATTAGGGAGTGCAGGAAGAGCAACGAAATGTGCCATCTTACTGAACCTGTCAACAACCACCAGTATGACAGTAATTCCCTGACGACGGAGGAAGGTCCGTAATGAAGTCCATAGATAAATGAGTCCATGGACGCTCCGGAAGTTTCAAGGGTAAAAGGGTCCCAGACGGACGGGTATGAGGGGTTTTAGAGCGAGCACACACCCCACATGACGCGACAAAAGTTATAACATCTTTATTAGCATTAGGCCACCAAAACCGGCGAGAAAGGAGATCTAAAGTAGCCTTACTCCCTGGATGTCCTGCTAGAGCAGAATTATGATGTGCCTCAATAACCTTTGTCTCAACAGATTTGGGACAAACAGTCTCCCTGGAGGTCCTGCAGGGGCGTCCCCCTGAGCCTCTAACACCTCCTCCTCAAGCTCAGAAAATACAGCCGACACTACCACCCCTCCTGAAGGATAGGACTCGGGTCATCCGTTTTCCCGGCCCCTGGGAAACTGCGAGACAAGGCATCAGCCTTTACATTCTTAGACCCCGGGCGATAAGTGACGACAAAATTAAACCTGGTAAAAAACAACGACCATCGAGCTTGTCTGGAATTCAGACGCTTAGGCGGATTCCAAATACAACAGGTTCTTGTGATCAGTAATAACGGTAACCGGGTGGACTGCCCCCTCCAAAAAGTGACGCCATTCTTCAAAAGCTAACTTAATGGCCAAAAGTTCCCTATTGCCGATATCATAATTCCTTTCGGCGACGACAATTTCTTAGAAAAGAAAGCGCACGGATGCCATTTACCAGGGGACGGACCCTGGACAATATAGCACCCACCCCTACGTCAGACGCATCCACCTCCACAATGAACGGCTGAGATGCATCTGGTTGGATGAGAACGGGTGCCGAAGCAAAACATTTCTTCAAAGAGGAAAAGGCTTGGCAAGCTTTGTCCGACCATTTAGAAAAATCCGCCCTTTTCTTGTCATGTCAGTGAGAGGTTTGACGACAGATGAGAAATTACAAATAAATTTCCGGTAGTAGTTAGCAAACCCCAAAAAAACGCTGCAGAGCCTTAAGATCCCCTGGCTGATCCCATTCAAGCACTGCTCTCACCTTTTCAGGGTCCATACGGAAACCGGAGGCTGACACCAAAAAACCAAAAACTGAAGTTCCTGTACGGCAAATACACACTTCTCCAGTTTGGCGTATATTTATTGTCTCGCAAGATCTGCAACACCTGTCTCACAGCCCTGATGAGACACAAGATCTGGCGAGTAAATTAAAATGTCGTCCAAATATACAACCACAAACACCCCACAAGGTGACGAAAAATGTCATTAACAAAATGTTGGAATACTGCTGGTGCAGTAGTCAGACCAAAAGGCATGACTAGGTTCTCATAATGTCCCTCCCGGCGTGTTTAAACGCCGTTTTCCACTCATCCCCCTCTTTTATCCTAATCAGATTATACGCCCCCCTGAGATCCAATTTAGAAACCATTTGGCGCCAACAATTGATTGAAGAGATCAGGAATCAAGGAGTGGATACGGATCTCGAACAGTAATCCGATTAAGTTCGCGGAAATCCAAGCAAGGGCGTAGGCCTCCATCTTCTTCTTCACAAAGAAGAACCCCGGCTACTGGGGAAGATGAAGGTCTAATATGCCCTTTGGCCAGACTTACAGAAATATAATCTTTCATAGCTTGCCTCTCAGGACCAGAAAGATTATACAACCAGCTTTAGGCAACTTAGCATCAGGAAGGAGATTAAATAGAGCAGTCATACACGCGATGAGGAGGCAACTCCTGACACCCCTCCTCAGAAAACATCCCCAAAATCCTCAAAAAAGGAGGCAATGTAATAGGCACGACCGCACTGATGACTGTGTTCATGCAGTTGCTTTTGCAAAACTCACCCCATTGGCTTATTTCTCTGGACTGCCAATTAATCACAGGGTTATGTTTAACCAACCAAGGAAGTCCCAACAACATGGAGTAGGTAGACCCTCCAACACATAACAAGATAATTGTTCCCTATGTATTGCCCCTACCCGAAGGTCAATGTTATGAACCTCATGAACAAAGCTACCTTGGCCGAGGCTGGCGTCAATGGAGAATATAGGGATCGGTTTGACCAATACACTCAGATGCATACCTTGAGCCTGAGCAAACTGAGCGTCAACCAGATTAGCCCCAGAACCACTATCAAGAAGAACAACAATCTCTCCACTCTCGTACCAACCACCACCTCCACTGGTACAAGGAAACTGAGAAGAACTGGCGGATGAAATACATACTCCCAGGTTGTCGTCCACCACAGAACCGGGTTAACATTTTTTTCCCCGGCGACTTTGGCTCAACAAAGGCACGGGATGGACATCTCCAACAAAATTCCCTCTTTCCCGCAGAAAAAACATCTTCTAGTCCTGCGGCGTACCGCCAATCCCCTCCTACGAAATGATGTCCCTCCTGCTAGGCTCATCCCAACAGACAAGGGGAACCAAACATAAGGGACTTTAGTGTAGGTGGGGAAACAACAGGGAGTGGGGTTTTCCTCACCCCCCTCCCGAAGCCGCTATCTAGGATAGCTTAAGGCCTGCACCTCCAGAGAAGGGGGACTCAACTGAGCCAAAAAGCTTTTTTTTTCAGAAAGCCCGCAAAACTGGTCCTAAGACGGGCATTCCACGAGATCTGGGCCCACACGAAACCAGAAGCAAAACCCTGCCGGGCGACTCCCTGCTGTACTTACTAATTTTTTCCAGCAAAGAACCCATCTGGGTCATCATTACAATCCCAGGGCGTAAAAAATTGATCTACAGACAGTAGAGCCGGGGATCCCGGAGGAAGGGAAAATGCCCAGTTTGAGGGTCCCCTTGCAGAAGTGAATAACATCCCACCTCTGCCTTCACTCCCGATATCGGGCCGAAGCCAAAAAATACAATTTACATGCCTCCCGGAAGGAGAAAAATTTGCTCGCCCACCATGAACCTTCCGGGAGGCACTTTGGGTTTTTCAACTCGGGTTTGCTCCAGGGGAGACAAAACTTTGGACTAATGTCCTCAGTGTCATGGGGCTCCCACGAAGATCGTCGGGGTTTTGCACATTCTACTTCCACACGATTGCTTTTCTTTGTGTTTGGCAGTTGGGAGTTAAATTCTGCGTGCTCATTCTGGGAATGGGTGCACTCTCCCCGGCTGAAATTTAAATTATTTTTTTTGGTTTTTCCTTTAAATCTCTGTTGTCGTTTGGGAGTTGCCAGGAAATTTTCATGCAAAACCCCAGATAGATTTATCTGATAACTTAAAGTTTAAAAAGCTCCTTAGTTGTTTTAAGCTCACCTTTCTTAGAGTTTAATATCCCAATCATTTATTTTCCTTCTGTGTTTTTGGGTGTACAAGTCCCGTGTTTTTTCCAGTCGTCTTATATTTATAATCGGTATTTAGCAGAGATCACCCATATCCCTTTGTGGTAATCAGAATCCTTCTTAGGACTGATTACAGGGTTCAGGGACTGATAGGGGACAGGGGGTTTGGCTGGACTTGGGCCTCTGAACCCTTGCAGTACCTCCAAGGTGAGGGATTGTTTTAGACCCCCATTTAGGGGAGTTAGACCCCCGGTCCTCTTTTTCCTTGACAGTGTATCAAGTCCTCAAAATTTAAACCCCGAGTTCAACGGATATCGTGTCAGGTAAATCTATCTAATTTTCAGCTTTGTTCTAACTATAGTTTATAGAGTGTTTTCTTTTAAGAATAGTTTACTGACAGACACTATCATAAGTGCGTGATATTTTCCTGGCCAATAAAATTATTCCAGTTTCCATGGACCAGTACCCACTGCTCTGCAGTTGCGGGGATTACCCAAAGGAGTGAGGGACTTTTTAAGCCCAAAGTTTGCCCCCCCTGGAGCAAACCAAGTTAAAACCTAAGGTTTTGCTCTCCCACGGGTTTCACTGGGGGGCGAGACAAATTTTTTACCTTTCGGGGAAGCATGTAAATTGTATTTTTCGGCTTGGGCCCTCGATCACGGGAGTGAAGGCAGAGAGTGGGAATTGTTACCCGCTCCTAAAAGGGACCCTCAATCCCGGGCATTTTCCCCCCTTCCCCCGGGACCCCCGGGCTCTACATAGTAGTTTTCGTTTTTTTAACTGCCCTGGGTTTGGATATGATGACCCAGAGGGGCCCTCTTTTGCTGAAAAAAATTTAACGTAAATCAGCGGGGAGATGCCGGGGAGGAATTTTGCTTCTAGTTCCGGAAAGGGCCACAGATACTCAGGGAAATGACCCACTCTTAGGACCAGTTTTGTCGGGTTTTTTTTTTGAAAAATTAAAGGACGTTTTGGCTCGTATGATCTCCTCCATCACTGGAGGCTGCTATGGCCCTGGCTATTCCGACTGATAGACGGGTTTGGGAGAGGGGTGAGGGAACTCCCCTCCGTTGTTTCCCACCCACCACTAAGTCCCTTTTGTTGAGTTCCCCCCTTTTCTTTTCGGATGACCATGCAGTTGGGAGGGACTCATTTCGTAGGAGGGGATTGGGGGTACGCCGCAGGACAAAGTGTTTCTTTTTGCGGGGAAAAAGGGACATTTTGTTGGGGGGGTTCCGCCCTGCCTGTTTAGCAAGAATCGCCGGAAAACTGTTAATTCCAGGTCGGTGGTGGGCACAACCTGGATATTATTTTGTCCGCTAGTTCTTCCATTCCTTGTACCAGGGAGGTGGGGGTTGGGTACAGAGTGGAGAATTTTCTGTCTTTTGATAGTGGGTCCGGCTAATCGGGTTGACGCTCATTTGCTCGGGCCCAAAGGTATGCATCTGATGTATTGGTCAAACCGACCCCTAATTCTCCATTGCCCCGGGCCCCTTTCGGCCAAGGTAGCTTTTTTTGTCATGAGGTTCAAAACTTGACCTTCGGTAGGCAATACATGGGGAACTATTTTTTTTTATGTGTTGGGGGGGTCTACCTACTCCTATTGTGTTGGACCCCTTTGGTTTGGTAAACATAACCCTGTGATTAATTGGCAGCCAAGAATAACCCAAATGGGGTGATTTTTTGCAAAATAACTGCATGAACACAGTCATCATGCGGTCGGGGGCCCTAACTTTGCCTCCTTTTTTGGAGGACTTTGGGATTATTCTCTGGGGGGGGGGTGTCGGGGTTGCCTCCTCATCGTTGAAGACTGCTCTATTAATTTACTTCCTGACTAATTACCAAAGCTAGGTTTAAAAACCTTTCTGGTCCCGAGAGGCAGGGGATGAAAGAATTTTATTTCGGAAAATCGGCTAAGGGCATTAGACCTTCATTTTTTCCCCATGGCCCCGGGGTTCTTTTTTGTGAAAAAGAAAATGGGGGCCTACGCCCTTGCTTGATTTTCCCCGAAAATTAAAATCGGGTTCTTTCGAGATCCGTACCACTCCCTCTGATTCCTGATTCTTCAAACAAATTTTGGGCCAAATGGGGTTTTCCCAAAATTGGGTCTCAGGGGGGCATAACTATAGGATAAAAAGGGGGAGAGTGGAAAACGGCGTTTAACACGCCGGAGGACATTATAGAACCTTGTCATCCCTTTTTGCTGACTACTGCACCACAGTATTCCAACATTTTGTTAATGAATTTTTTGTCATCTGGTGGGCGTTTTTGGTCGTATATTTTTGGGTGACATTTTAATTTACCCCCCCAGATCTTGTTCTACCAGAGCATGTGAGACGGTGTTTGGGCAGGTGTTTCAGACTTGCGAGACAATAAATAACGCCAAAATGGAAAAATGGTATTCGCCCACAGGAACTTCAGTTTTTTTTGGGTTTCTTGTGTCAGCCCTCCGGTTTCCCTAGGCCCAAAAGGGAGAGCATTTCTTAATGGACAGCCAAGGGTCTAAGGGCCCGCAGCGTTTTTTTGGGTTTGCTAACTACTACCGGAAATTATTTGTAATTTCTCATCTGTTGTCAAACCTCCACTGACATGACAAGAAAAGGGACGGTTTTTTCAAAATGGTCGGACAAAGCTTGCCAAGCTTTTTCCTCTTTGAAAAATTTTTTTGCTTCGCACCCTTCTCACCCAACCCAAATTGCACACAGCCGTTCTTGGGGAGGGGGACGGTCTGACGTAGGGGGGGCAAATTGTCCCCCGCCCCTGGTAAATGGATCCGTGCCTTTTTTTTTCTAAGAAATTGTCGTCCCCAAAAGGGAAATTATGATATCGGGAAAAGGGAACTTTGGCCATTAATTTTCTTTTTAAGAATGGCGTCACTTTTTTTGGGGGGGCAGTCCACCCGGTCACCGTCATTACTGATCACAAGAACCGCTGTTTTTTGGAAACTCTAAGCGTCTGAATTCCAGACAAGCCGATGGGCCGTTGTTTTTTTCCAGGGTTTTAAATTTGTTGTCACTTATCGCCCTGGATCTAAGAAAGTTAAGCTGATGCCTTTCTCGCGTTTCCCGGGGGGGAAAACGGGTGACCCATTTCCCACCCTTTAGAGGGGGTTAGTGTCGGGTGATTTCAGCTTGAGGAGGGGGTTTAGAGCTCAGGGGACGCCCCCCGCAGGGCCCCAGGAGACTGTTTGTCCCAAATCAGTTGAGAAAAAGTTATTGAGGCACATCATAATTCTCTTTACAGGGCACCAGGGGGTAGGCTACTTTTTGATCTCCCCTTTTCGCCGTTTTTGGGGGCCTAAAGTTTAAAAAAGAGTTTTTAAATTTTTCCGTCCGTGGGGTTTTTTGCCGTTCTAAACCCCTCATACCCGTCCGTCTGGGACCCTCTTACCCTTTAAACTTCCGGGGCTCCAGACTCATTAGTCTATGGGCTTTATCACGGACCTTCCCCATCCCCCAGGGAAACTGTCAACTGGGGTTGTTGACAGGTCGTAAAAGGCACATTTCATTGCTCACCTGCCCCCCAATCAAAAAATCGGCGCAGTGTTCATTGGGAATTTGGGGAATTCATGGTTGCCTTCTGATGTGGTGTCAGATAGGGGGTCTCAGTTTGGTCCAAGTTTGGAGGGCATTTTTTTACTCGGGGATCAATTTTCATTTTCCTCCTTTTCATCCGCAGACCAAAGGGCGCGAGCGTCTGAATCAAAGCCTAAGACTTATCTTCGTTGTTTGGGCTCAGGGAAACCAGGAGGACGGTCTTCTTTCTGCCTCGGGAGAGTTCGCTTTTAACAAAACGGACGAGTCCCCTGGTAAATCCCCTTTTTTGGGGGATAGGTTTTTATCCCCCGTTTTTGTACTTTCAGGGGGGGCCCTTGGGTTCCCGAGGAGGAGCGTTTCTCGTCGTCACTTGCTTTAGTGGGAGAGGTTATGAATAATCTAGTGCTATGGGAACGTTAAAACGTTGGGGGCTGATGGGGGAGATTTTTCTGGCCCAGATTTTAATGTAACATCGGGTATGGTTGTCTCCCGAAATAAAATTTAAAATTCCTCCGGGAACGGGGGCCCCAGTTCCCTGGGGCCGTACAGGATCATTTTCCAAATTAACCCCTGGGGCTTTTCGCTGCCCCTCCCCCCTCTTTTAAAATCAAAATGGTTCCACAATCATTATTTAAAGGTACGGGGCACCATTTAAAACCATCACCTCTACCTCCTCCCCAGTGGTGGAAATGGTAACTGGGTTTTTAAAGTGTCAAAGATCATTGACCACGTCTGAATCCCCGGGTCCCTTCATACTTTGCTTTGGAAGGGATGGTCCGGGGAAAGGACGGGGGTTCCTGCTCTGACATTAACGCAGATCTTTTTGGTGGGGGACCTTCCCAAACCCCCCCGGGCAAACCTGGCCCTGGGGGTCCGGAGGCCCCCGTAAAGGGGGGACTGCATGTTGCATCGCCACAAAGATCGCCCGCGGGTTGCACATTCTACTTCTCACAGCTGATTTTGCTGTTTCTTTGTTTTTGGGGCATTGGGGAAAATTAATTCTGTCTGTGCTCAGTTCGGGAATGGGGCAGTCTCTCCCGGCTGAAATTTAATTATTTGTTATGGTTTTCCTTTAAAAACTCTGGTTGTCTGTTGGGGTTGCCAGGAAATTCTTCAGCAACCACAGATGGGAGTACGTATAGATTTAAAGTTAAAGAGCCCTTATTTTAAAAAGCCCCCTTTTCTAAGTTTAAATCCCAAATTATTTTCCTTCTGTGTTTGATTTGGTATGCAATCGTTTTTCTCCATCTGCTATATTTCAATCTGTGTATTTAGCAGAAACACCCCAAAACCCCTTTTTGGTAATCAAATCCTTCTTAGCGATTACAGGGTTTAGGGGCTGATAGAGACAGGTTAGGCTGGAACTTGGGCCTCTGAACCATTGTCAACCTCCCAAAGGGGGGGATTAGTTTGGACCCCCGTTTGGGCCCCGGGGTTTTGACCCCCGGGCCCCCTTCTTTCCTGTACGTGTATCAAGTTTCCCCAAGATTAACCCCGGTTCAACGGGTATCGTGTCAGGAAATCTATTCTAATTTTCATGCTTAGTTCTAATCTATAGTTTTAATGTTGTTCTTTTAAGAATAGTTTTTCTGCATCGAAAACATATCATAAACCGCGTGACAGCAGCTCCTGTAATCCCTGCAAAATGGGAAGCCACTGGGGTACGGATCCCTGGTAAATGGAGATAAAATTTTTTTGGCCAGGAAAAAATCACCTGTTTTTAAAGAAAGTAACTGTCATAAACAATTAAACAGGGAAAAACCTCTAAACAACAACTATATAGCAACATCACATGTAAAATATAAATAGATTTTTCCGACACATATCGCGAACTCAGGTTAACTTTTGGGGGGCGATGAGCGAAACAAAAAAGGGGGCCCGGGGGTCAAAACCCACCCAAAAAAGGGGGCCAACAACCCCTCACCTTGGAGGCCCGATAAGGGTTTTTAGAGGTCCAAGTCCCAACCTAACCCGCCCCTCCTACAAAACCCAACCCCCTGAAATTTCCTCCTAAAAAGGGACCCGGGACAAACCCCCAAAAGGGGATAGGGGCTGATCTCAGCTAAATCCCAAAATTTAACATATAAACAGACGGGAAAAAACCCCGCTTGCATACACACCAAACCCCAAAAAGGAACATAAATGGTCTGGGAAAAAAACAAAAAAAACCCCAAGTTGACCTTAAAAAAAAAAGGGGACTCACAACTAAAGTCAAATACGTTTCATTCCTATCTGGGTCTGCATAAAGGGTTTTTCACGGGCAACCCCCCCAAGCAACAACCCCCAGGAATTTAAAGGAAACCAAAAACCAAATAATAAATTTGGGCCCCCCCCCCCCCCGGAGAAACTGCACCCCCCCCAGCACCGAGCCAGACAAAAATTAACCCCCCCCAAAACCACAAAAAACAGCAGCTCAGTTTGGGAGAAGTCAAAATGGCAACCGCGACGATCTTTTGGCAATGCACACATGACATGTAATTTTCAGTTTAGGGGAAAATAAAGTTTCATTTTTTTTGGGAAAATAGGGAGGGGGATCCCGTTAAACCTTTTTAGGGGAATTTTGGAAATTCATAGGGGGTAAAGGGTGGGGGGAGCTCCCGGGGTTTTTTGGGGAATTTTAAATTTAGCCCCGGGGCCCGGGGGCCCAAGTGTCCCATGGGGGTTAGGTCCGGACACCCCGGGGGGCCCCGAAAAATTTAAGTGCTGCACCCCCCATTACCCATGGCCACTGCAAGCAAGCAGTGAGCCTGACAGAGAAGAAAAATTGGCATTTCCCCCCCGGGGGGAATTTCTTTTAGGGCGAATTGGCGGGGTTAAGGAGATGAAAGGACGGGCTTCGACGGGAAACAGTACAGACCCCGCATCCACCGGGGGGTACCAAATTGTAGACTGATAATTTTATTCCCGGGGGAAACAGGCTTAAAAAAAAATCTTTATAGCGATCGGGCCGGAAGTAACTGGGGGGCAGTCCAGGGCGGGCGGGGCCCGGGTTTACTGCACAAAAGTGGGCAGCAAAGCGGGGGAAAAAAAAGGAAACAAGTAAACCCCAAAGTGGGGCCCAAAAGGGATGAACCCCTGCAAATGTTAAGTAAAGGAAGTTCAATTAAAAAGGACATTTTACGGGGGGCGCCTGAAAGAGGGCCGTCGCTGCCTGGAAGGCCCGGGGGGAAGCTAACCCCCAGAGCGGGGAAGCCGAAGGAAAAACATTGTTTCATAAGGGGGAAGGCTGGGCACAGCTGCCCCGGGGTGCAGGGCAAAGACTATAGTCCCGTCCCCCCCTTTACTTTTCCCTTCTCCTGTCAGGTGTTCATCCCTTTGGTTTCCGAACCCCTTGCCCCCCACCTGCGTTGCACATTCGAGGCCCTTCATCCGGGACTTTCCCAAAACAAAATTTTTCCCGCCCAGCAATTCCCCGTTCCCCCCCCCAAGCCTTGGGAAAAAAAAAAAAAAGTTCCCACCACCCAACCCCCAAAAAACCCAAAGGGGGAAAAGGGACATTTCCAGGGGGGGGTTTCCATGGAAATGTTTTCAGGTTTGTCTTGTAAAACCCCCGGGGGGGGCCACCCTTTGGGGGTCATCCCCCCCCCACCACTATTTTTCCCCCCTGTGGCGCCCGCCTTTTTGCAGCCGTCTAGGGGAAAACACCCCCCCTTACCAACCCCCTTAAACCCGACCAAATTTTAAAGACCCAACATGTGGACAAGCACTTTTGGGGCCCGGGACTTTCATTTCACGACGGGAACCCCGTGGAACATTTTGGGGGCGGGTCGATCCCCGCCTGGGATGGACGTGCTACGAAACCGAGGGGGTTTTTGGGGCCCCCCTTTTCTATCAGGTTTTTCCTAAAAAAAACCTTCCCCCATACAAATTTCCCGCACCCCTTCCTCTCCTTCCCCATCCCCCCACCTGCTGTGTTTTCTCAGAGCAGTAGTCCCCCAACAACCAAAAAAGGAAGCCCCGCAGCACTTTTCCCCCTTTAAGCGGCAAAAAGGGCCCGCTGGGAAACTAAATTTTTCAGGAGACGAAAATGCACACTGCCGCAGATTATTGAAAAAATGTAGCAGACCAGACAGATCTGACTCTCAAAACTGAATCTTTCCAAACAGGGATGGGCTGCATGAAAAATGGCCTTTAACTCATGGGGC
>JARQOD010000005.1:374169297-374308012 GCA_033576555.1 Oophaga sylvatica
AAAGGTCCGCTAAAGGGGTTTTGGTATTGGGCACAAGGTTTTAAAGGGCCTTTCCACGGGTAAGGCTGGGCCCCTTCAGGGTAGATAGAATGAAAGGTGCGGACGGAGGAAATCCGACAGTAGGATAATAAGATGGACAAAACACAAAAAGTCTCTTTTTTGTCCCTTTTACTGAAGATTTATTGAAGGCACTTTGGGGGGGCGCTGTGGGGTGAAGGGGGGAACCTCCAGTTTTTTCCCACTGAGAAGGTGTGGGCCTCCTTAATCCAAAAATTTTTCCCTTGACCTGTGTGAAATTTGGTCTGAGTTTGCCCAACCAAACTTTACGCCCGGCTGACCTTGTGTAGGGCCTTCTCTTGAAAGAACCCAGCCCTCTAATGTTTTGCGCCGACCAACCCCCTGCCCTTCCTGACCCAGTTACGTATCAGCACTAAAGGGTCCGCGACTTGTAGCCCCCGCAGGAACCCCGGGTATCCCTACTGGTCGGAAAAATTCCAGTAAGCCGGCCCCGGTGTCTGGTTGTAATGAGGGGGTTTGGAGCTGTTTAGGCCCCCTCTGTCCCTCACTTGCTTTCCACTCCCCCTTTCGCCTACTCGGGGAAATCACACAATCACACACTGGCAGTAGGGGGGCTGCTTCTTTTTCTTTTTTCTTCTTCACCCCCCTCTAAGCGTCGGCAAAGCTTTTTCCCCTGAGCTCACTCACTTTACTCAGTTCTGAATAGGCTGGGGTGGTTTCCGTTTCCCCTTTTTCTAGCCTCCCTCGGTTGAAAATAGATTTCCAAACTGCAACCCTTTAGACTCCTCACTAACAGCTGAACCTTTCTTTTTACTCTGCTCCGTGTGCAGACTGCACAAAACCCCCTGCGCTCTCTGCGCTCACAAAAACTCTCTCCCGCCTAGACCCGACCGTCTGCTCTTCACTTCACCCTCTTTAGGTGACCCAAACTTCAGTGTCTTCACCCTCCTTTTTATATAGCTAAAAAACTCCCCCTGGTGGGTCTAGGGGTGGGTGAAAGGGGTGTGAATGGGAAATGTTGGACCTCTAGTGGTTTTTTACCTTCATTTCCCCCCTTCTGGAGATTAAGAATTTCCCAAACACAGCTGGGCTCCACAACCCCCCCCTTACAGTTACAAATGGGGGACTGTCGGTTTTGGGATATAAAACAGGCAGGGCCGGTTTTTGGCTGGTTTCACACTTCCGTGTTTTTCCGGGAAAGTATTTGACATTTTTACACGTACTGGAACACGTACACACAAAACACATTATAATCTAAGTGTCTAAGACATGTGGGGTGTTTTCACACGGGCCGTTTTGGGCCATGTGCCAAACACGTAGACATGTCCGTTTTTTTTCCCGCAGCACGTACCGCAATACGGGCAGCACACGGACATACGGAGGGGCAACTGTGTGCTGTCCTGTGCGTTTTTAAAAACATTGTATCATTATTAAGACAGGTGTCCTGATTTAAGGGTATGCCACACTAAACAACATCGCTAACGGGATCGCTAAAAAACGTCACTATTTAGCGATCCCGTTAGCGATGTTGTTGTGTGCGGCAGCTTCCAGCGACGAGCTTCCTGCTGTGATCTCGCTCGTCGCTGGAATCGTTCCGGACCCTATTTTCTCGTCGGCGCTCCCGCTGGGTAAGTATATATCGCTAGTGTGGCACCTTTTCTTAGCGATTTAGCGGTACTTTTGTACCGCTAAAGTCGTTAAGGAGATCGCTAACGGCGATAGCGTCGTTAACTATATCGCTAAATGTGGCCGCACTTAGCGATATAGAAACAATCCCGCTAGCGATCTCATTAGTATGCAACGCTAACGAGATCGCTAGCGGGATAGCTTAGTGTGGCAGTACCTTTAGAGACGAAAACAAAAAGTTCAGTCTGTCTGACCTTTTATTTGCTGAAGTGAACTGCTTGTGAGTGGAGGGACATGTGTTGACTTATTCTCCTGCATTTTGATTATTTAATGGCACCTCGTGTTGATACTGAGCGCCTAATATCTCTTGTGAAAGAACACCCAGAACTTTGGGACACTCGTGTGGAGGGATACCACGACCGGCTGATTATAGAGCGTAGATGGCTTGCAGTAGCCCAAGCATTGTTTTCACGAAGTGGTTCTCATCATATTCCTCATCCAAGCAAGCGAAATATGGTGAGTGCACCTGTGTCGACCCGCCACCACAATTGTGGATTACCAGGGCTATGGGGTACTCAGAGCCGAGCCCATGGAAGTCTATGGGATTTGTCACAGGTAGCTGTGGCTCGGTCTGTGGCCCTGGCGGTCTGGCGTATGTTGGGGATATATTTACAGGGGATAGGTTTATGTACAGTTCGTGACGCCACCTGTAGTATTCTGGTAATTAGTACCAGCGCTGCTGTAGATCTCTGAGGGGATGGTGATGCAGCTAGATGTCGGGTCCCCTACAGGTGGGACTCTTCCCTCAGGTCTATGAAGTTAGTGAAGTCGGGTGCAGGTAAATAACACAGTCTCACACGGTCAGCGTCTTTCCATACCTTTACTTGTAAGATGTTCAGGCAGGTCCCAGGGAGGCTGATCCAAGGAGAGTGTATCTTGAGACAGCAGCTGGACAAGTTAGGGGCCTCCTTTACTTCCAATACAATGAGTACAACCAGCCTGAAGCGTAGTTCCCTCAATATCTCCAGCTAATCTATAGCTGTACCGCCCAGTCAGCTTTGTGTTAGGAGCCTTCCTGCGAGGGAGCTGAATTCTTATCTTATCGTGCACTGATTCAAAGTCTTCACTCCCCCTGACCCCAGTTACGTACTGACTATAAGGGGCTTGTTTGCCGCGACCTAAGGTCCGGTAAATTCCTGGTTTTCTTATCACTATGCTTGAAACAGTAGTGATCCTTCGGTCCCCAGTGACCGGTAGCAATGTGCAGGACTTCTTCAATCCGTAAGCACTATTCCAATAAACCACTGTGCCTTTCGCCTTGTCCTCGCTGGTAACATAAGCACTCACACTAGCCAAGGGTCGAGCAGTCACTTCTTTCTTTTCCTTCACTTCAAAGTTAGTTACAGATGCTCAGTTTTCAATAGGCAGGAGCACGTCTCTGAACCTTACACCGTCCTTTAGACAGGATACTGAAGACTTTCTGCACTAAACTTCTTCTTTCCTTCCAGTGTATGCTGATGAGGTACAGCTCTGACTAGGCTAAGGTGAATTAAAGCACCTATACTAGACTCCACTTTCCGAACTGATGATAGAGCAATCTGGACTGCTTCCTCCCTCCAGACGTCTTCTCTCTCTGAAGTCAGGAACTGAACTCCAGACGTCTTCTCTGTCCGAAGACAGGAACTAGACTCACTAAATCACTCTAACACATACGCCTTGACCACTCCCTCAAGAGTAAACTCCACTACCCTAAGGGTGTGTCTAGTATATGTTGAGTGAATGAATATTTAGCATTAAACTGCTGTCTCGCCACACACTCTCCAGGGTACTGCGTGTGCCTAACACCAGGGCTACACATTCCCCCATGGTAAAAGACAGCACTCCCGGGCTGTAAAATACAAAAGAGACATTTTGTTTATGCATGAAAACATTAAACAATTAACATTGGTTCGTCCCATCCGGGAGGTGAGGATATCTTGAACGTTGCAAACATTATAGAAATACAAAAGTATTAAATAGCATTCAATAAATATACAATATACTTGTGAAGGACCGCACCAAACCTTCAACGTAGGTCCTGGGTGGGCTGCAGGACATCCGATGCAGACCTCACTCAGTGCCACACCACACGGGTTTTTGGATTCAGAGGTAGTTGTGCTGGTTTATGTAAAACCAAAATAAGGCACCGAAGCGCAACTATGTACAAATAAGTTCTGGGTTGGCATAGTCCTCAACCTCTAAGTCCAATGTAAAACCAAAGACATAAATATAATATCACATTATTATACTAAAGTGCAAAACTTTTTCTGGTTACTGTTTACCCAGCCGGGCATTCTACAGTTAGAAATATATATGCAAAACTTTATAAAACATTCTCAAACTTTTTACTTATGGTAGACCCGATATGGATCTCACCGATTCTTCTTTTCTATCTATTCATTTTCAAATAATACACTTTCCAATACACTTTCCACCCCGGGGGCTGGAACAATGCAATGGGCCCTAGATCCCAGGACTAACAAATCATGCGCTGCGATTAGGGTCTGGGTCGCCACAGTTCTCGTGCGAACCTCTAGGGGCGCAACGGGTACATTCTCCTCACGTGACACCGATTGCGTTTCAATCACAGTTAACGATATGGACCGTGTCATGGATTGCGATTGAGACTGGGTCGCATGTTGCGATGTAGAGGTGGCTTTCCTTTGCGATGAAATCTGGGTCGCTAGTTGCGATGAATTTGCAGGGGGCGATGCTGGGGCACGGCCGGTTACTGCTTGATCTAGAGACGGGGACGCTGCGGTAGTGGTGACGTTACCTGCGTCTGGGACGGGTCACGGACGATGGTGACGTTAAGGGCATACCATCCCTTCATTCCCCAATGCCGTGTATATGTGACGATGTCTCCATTGGCTAAGTCCCTCCCGGGATGGCCTTGCGGTAGGTGGGATTCTACATCACGCCTGCTGACAAAGACCCCTGGGTAGAGGCCCGGTTCACGGATAAAGCCCCAGCCCTTCCGGAGCTGGAACTCAGTCACACACCCCTGCCGCCGCGGTTCCCTCAGGGTACCTTTATCTCTCCGGACACTCTCTTTGTCCGCGATCAGCTCTGCATATTGTCGCTGACGGTCCCGCTGAGCTTCCCGCTCTTCCTCCTGCTGGCGTTTCTTCTTCTCCTCACGACTCTGCCATTCATGTTCCCACTGGGCGGTGTAGGCGACGTCATCCAGGCGTGCCATCTCGTCCCAGTCCACATCTGGTAGTGACGGACAGGACCCCTCCGGTGTCCCTGCCGGGGACCGATCATCTGCTGCGGCCTCCTGGCCGGGCGGGCGTTCCGGGACAGGCAATACCTCCTCAACCTCCTTCGCCTCCACCGCTTCACCGGTGGGATCAGGATTGGTACTTTCGGGGGCAGCCTCCGGTTGCTCCTTCGCCTTGGGCAGCAGAATCTTCGGTAACTGGAATCGTGGGGGGTCGTTGAGGGGAGAGATCACCGTGTCCCACAGCCTCCGCTGCTCCAGGGTACGCCGGCGTCTCTCGATCTCTTCAAAGCCAGGTTGGTACTGGACCATCTTCTTCAGGCGTGCATTTTCTTCTTGAATCTCTAGCAACGCCTGCTGCAGGTGCAGGAGCACGGATAACTCCGGTGCTGGTGGCAGCTTGGCTGGGGCACGGGGCCTGCCTTCCTCCGCTTCCCTGCTCGGCTGCACACGTCCTGCTTCCATGATGTTCCAGAAGATTCTTTCTTCTTTCTGCGGAGACATCCGGTCTCTTCCGTGGAGGTGGGGTTTGCGTCTCCTCCTCCTCGCAGGGAAGGTGAAGAGGAGGCGGACCTCCTTTGCTGTAGGGCAGGATCGCATGTTGTAATAGCACTTTGAGAGGGCAGGCATTTTCTTCGCGCCACAGGGGGGTAGACGCCCACGAAGGTACGCCCACCTTCTTCTCCAGCGCCTGAGGGCGCGAATATGGCGACAAAAATGGCGATTTTGGCGCCAAAAGTGAAAACAGTCCTTTTTCACAAAAACAATTCCTTAGGCACACAGGGCTCGCAATTCCGCGAGTTTCGCATCCTGTTCGTGACGCCAAATTTGTGTCGACCCGCCACCACAATTGTGGATTACCAGGGCTATGGGGTACTCAGAGCCGAGCCCATGGAAGTCTATGGGATTTGTCACAGGTAGCTGTGGCTCGGTCTGTGGCCCTGGCGGTCTGGCGTATGTTGGGGATATATTTACAGGGGATAGGTTTATGTACAGTTCGTGACGCCACCTGTAGTATTCTGGTAATTAGTACCAGCGCTGCTGTAGATCTCTGAGGGGATGGGGATGCAGCTAGATGTCGGGTCCCCTACAGGTGGGACTCTTCCCTCAGGTCTATGAAGTTAGTGAAGTCGGGTGCAGGTAAATAACACAGTCTCACACGGTCAGCGTCTTTCCATACGTTTACTTGTAAGATGTTCAGGCAGGTCCCAGGGAGGCTGATCCAAGGAGAGTGTATCTTGAGACAGCAGCTGGACAAGTTAGGGGCCTCCTTTACTTCCAATACAATGAGTACAACCAGCCTGAAGCGTAGTTCCCTCAATATCTCCAGCTAATCTATAGCTGTACCGCCCAGTCAGCTTTGTGTTAGGAGCCTTCCTGCGAGGGAGCTGAATTCTTATCTTATCGTGCACTGATTCAAAGTCTTCACTCCCCCTGACCCCAGTTACGTACTGACTATAAGGGGCTTGTTTGCCGCGACCTAAGGTCCGGTAAATTCCTGGTTTTCTTATCACTATGCTTGAAACAGTAGTGATCCTTCGGTCCCCAGTGACCGGTAGCAATGTGCAGGACTTCTTCAATCCGTAAGCACTATTCCAATAAACCACTGTGCCTTTCGCCTTGTCCTCGCTGGTAACATAAGCACTCACACTAGCCAAGGGTCGAGCAGTCACTTCTTTCTTTTCCTTCACTTCAAAGTTAGTTACAGATGCTCAGTTTTCAATAGGCAGGAGCACGTCTCTGAACCTTACACCGTCCTTTAGACAGGATACTGAAGACTTTCTGCACTAAACTTCTTCTTTCCTTCCAGTGTATGCTGATGAGGTACAGCTCTGACTAGGCTAAGGTGAATTAAAGCACCTATACTAGACTCCACTTTCCGAACTGATGATAGAGCAATCTGGACTGCTTCCTCCCTCCAGACGTCTTCTCTCTCTGAAGTCAGGAACTGAACTCCAGACGTCTTCTCTGTCCGAAGACAGGAACTAGACTCACTAAATCACTCTAACACATACGCCTTGACCACTCCCTCAAGAGTAAACTCCACTACCCTAAGGGTGTGTCTAGTATATGTTGAGTGAATGAATATTTAGCATTAAACTGCTGTCTCGCCACACACTCTCCAGGGTACTGCGTGTGCCTAACACCAGGGCTACACACACCCATGGATGTTCCTATGTCATAACAAACTGTACTTACATAATTCATATTTCAAATAGTGCTAACAGTGCTGATGTGTTAGTGAATCAGTTATTACCCCATCAAAATAGCATGTAATTTGTAAGCCCTTATTATCAGCATAATAGTGAACAGGCTTCTAAATGTGCTTGTTAAATGTCAAACATAACGTGCAGGATGTATATTGCCTTCGTATTTATAACTACCCACAAAAAAATATGAAGCATTTTGAGTTCCCAATGTCAGGGCCGGCGTCAGCACCCGGCGTACCCGGGCAAGTGCCGTGGCCCTGAGAAGGCAGGGGGCCCACTCGCCGTCGGGCATCCCAGCGCCCGTCAGCGGAGGAGAGCGATGCCAGCGCCACAACTGGGCCCCCCTGCTTGCTCAGGGCCCCGACAGCCGGCACAATACTTACCTCTCCCCGTGCCTCCGTTCACAGCTCCAGGCTCCCTCTGCAGGGCGCCCGCGCTTCCTCTCGCCAGATTAGGTGAGGTGAGGTGTGTGTTTGTGTGTGTGTGTGAGAATGTGCAGACAGGTGAATGTTGCTGTGTGTGTGTAGGTGTGGTGTGCTGTGCAGGGAGGAGGGGGATGAGGCTGCAGCTTCTCTGCTGTGCAGTGAGTAGGGGGATGAGGCTGCAGCTTCTCTGCTGTGCAGTGAGGAGGGGGATGAGGCTACAGCTTCTCTGCTGTGCAGTGAGGAGGGGGATGAGGCTGCAGCTTCTCTGCTGTGCAGTGAGGAGGGGGATGAGGCTCCAGCTTCTCTGCTGTGCAGTGAGTAGGGGGATGAGGCTGCAGCTTCTCTGCTGTGCAGTGAGGAGGGGGATGAGGCTCCAGCTTCTCTGCTGTGCAGTGAGTAGGGGGATGAGGCTGCAGCTTCTCTGCTGTGCAGTGAGGAGGGGGATGAGGCTACAGCTTCTCTGCTGTGCAGTGAGGAGGGGGATGAGGCTGCAGCTTCTCTGCTGTGCAGTGAGGAGGGGGATGAGGCTCCAGCTTCTCTGCTGTGCAGTGAGGAGGGGAAGAGGCTACAGCTTCTCTGACTGCTATGCAGTGAGGAGGGGGATGAGGCGGCAGCTGCTCTGACTGCTTTGCAGTGAGGAGGGGGATGAGGCTGCAGCTTCTCTGCTGTGAATGTTGCTGTGTGTGTAGGTGGAGGAGAGGGCAATGATGGGGAGAAGGCATTGATGGAGATGATGGGGAGAAGGCATTAATGGAGGTGATGGGGAGAACTTGAAGGCAATGATGGAGGGTGATGGGGAGAAGGCATTGATGGAGGTGATGGGGAGAAGGCCATGATGGAGGTGACGGGGAGCGGAGGAGAGCGATGCCAGCGCCACAACTGGGCCCCCCTGCTTGCTCAGGGCCCCGACAGCCGGCACAATACTTACCTCTCCCCGTGCCTCCGTTCACAGCTCCAGGCTCCCTCTGCAGGGCGCCCGCGCTTCCTCTCGCCAGATTAGGTGAGGTGAGGTGTGTGTTTGTGTGTGTGTGTGAGAATGTGCAGACAGGTGAATGTTGCTGTGTGTGTGTAGGTGTGGTGTGCTGTGCAGGGAGGAGGGGGATGAGGCTGCAGCTTCTCTGCTGTGCAGTGAGTAGGGGGATGAGGCTGCAGCTTCTCTGCTGTGCAGTGAGGAGGGGGATGAGGCTACAGCTTCTCTGCTGTGCAGTGAGGAGGGGATGAGGCTGCAGCTTCTCTGCTGTGCAGTGAGGAGGGGGATGAGGCTCCAGCTTCTCTGCTGTGCAGTGAGTAGGGGGATGAGGCTGCAGCTTCTCTGCTGTGCAGTGAGGAGGGGGATGAGGCTCCAGCTTCTCTGCTGCTGGCAGGTGAGGTAGGAGTGAGGGGGGATGAGGCTGCAGCTTCTCTGCTGTGCAGTGAGGAGGGGGATGAGGCTGCAGCTTCTCTGCTGTGCAGTGAGGAGGGGGATGAGGCTGCAGCTTCTCTGCTGTGCAGTGAGGAGGGGGATGAGCTCAGCTTCTCTGCTGTTGCAGTGAGGAGGGGATGAGGCTACAGCTTGCTCTGACTGCTTTGCAGTGAGGAGGGGGATGAGGCTGCAGCTTCTCTGCTGAATGCTTGCTGGGTGTAGTGGAGGAGGGGAGATGGGAGAAGCTTTGAGATGATGGGTGAAGGCATTTGGGTGTGATGGGAGAAGCTTGAAGGCAAATGATGGGAAGGGTGATGGGGAGAATGGCAATGATGGGGGTGATGGGGAGAAGGCATTGATGGAGGTGATGGGGAGAAGGCCATGATGGAGGTGACGGGAGGTGATACCGCCTCTCCTGAGCCGTGACAGTGCAGAACGCAGCACAGCGCAGAGGAGAGCTCCATATTTTGTATGGAGCATTATATGTGGTCCAGTATCCTGTATGGAGCATTATATTGGGTCCAGTATTCTGTATGGAGCATTATATGGGGGATGGGGGGGACATCCTGCATGGGGTATTATATGGGTGATGAGGGGGAGACTGTGGTGCCCATAATATTGTATGGAGGACTGTACTGTCCGGTCTGTACTGTGTGTTGTGAGGATTCGGCGGTTTCTGATCTATTGTAGAATTTACAATAGATATCACTCATGTAATGGAAGAAGTGAAGTCTTTGGCATTGTACTATACCCATTTTTCTCTGCAGTATCTGTGCATCATGAATCGTGGTCTGTGTTAAAGGGGCCCACTGAGACTCTTTCGCCCGGGGCCCATAAAAACCTGGAACCGGCCCTGCCCAATGTTATCACACATGACTGCCTTGTCTGGACTACCATGCTTCTCTCCAGCCCACAAAGTATAGTGTCCCCTTGTTGTTCATGCACAACTTTTATAGGAGCCCCCATTTTTTCCCTCTTCACTTGTTTATTTGAGCATTACTTGGTTTTATACAAAATCCCCATAAAGTATCTTCCACCAATACTGGCCTTACAGGTGTCTGGCATTGTTAAAGATGTGTATACTTACTACTATACACACATCCATTTTTAAATTTGCTTTCTCTGCTAATAACCATAGCACTGTGTACTTTATGGTGCATTTTTAAACTTTAGGCATGGCAGGAGGTATCTAACTGTCAAGAATGAGATGTATAGTTATGCCCTTGTTGCTGTGTAGTTTTGTGAACATACTGAGCACGTGAGCCTTAAAGGCAATGATGTTTGTAATCATTGTAATTGCCTATATGTCACAGTTTTAATTTGCCATATCAGGACTGTTTTTTCTTACTTTGTCAACAGTGGCTTTATTGAAACGACGCTGGCGCTCAGCAAGGGACCAGTACCAGCAGGAATTTAATCCCCTTCCCTCTACTTCTGGTGTCGGTAGAAAGCGCCAATATGTTTATTTCCGCCATTTAGAATTCCTACGCCCAGTCATGGAACTCAACCTGTAAGTGTACTGCTTCAACCACCTCAAGGTTTATGGTAGCTAAGGCCACAACAATGAGAGAAAACACTACTGCCAGAAGACAGAAGAAACGTGTACTAGTCCATAAATTATAAATAAGTAACAATTTTATTGATATACTGTACATATATTGAAACAGATATATCACACAATTAGACAACAGAGAACAGAACATATGAAAGGCAATTATTATGCTGTTGAGACAAATGGGGACACTGTATTGATGAAGTAGGCGCCCATCCCCCTAGATCATCCCCCTCACACACACTCAACCATGAGGAGGAAAATAGTATAGCGTGTAGATATATGCCACAAAATGGCAGGGGCTGGCTCCAAAGGGATCGTGGGGTCGGGGTCCAGAGGGTGGGCGCCAGCCCCTGCCATTTTGTTTGGGTAATTATATATATTTCAAACTTTTTCACATTTATACTGTCATAGATAGTACAATAGGATTATACCAGATATCTTGATGATGGTGCCACATAAGGGCACTTTAGTAGTACAGATGTGTTCATCATAGTTATTATAATATATATTGGCAGTGGCATATATCTACACGCTATACTATTTTGCTCCTCATGGTTGAGTGTGTGTGAGGGGGATGATCTAGGGGGATGGGGCGCCTACTTCACAGAACAGAACATATGAAAGGCAATTATTATGCTATTGAGACAAATGGTGACACTGTATTGATGAAGTAGGCGCCCCATCCCCCTAGATCAGAACACATCTGTACTACTAAAGTGCCCTTATGTGGCACCATCATCAAGATATCTGGTGTAATCCTATGTACTATCTATGACAGTATAAATGTGAAAAAGTTTGAAATATAATAATACCCAAACAAAATGGCAGGGGCTGGCGCCCACCCTCCTGGACCCCGACCCCACGATCCCTTTGGAGCCAGCCCCTGCCATTTTGTGGCATATATCTACACGCTATACTATTTTGCTCCTCATGGTTGAGTGTGTGTGAGGGGGATGATCTAGGGGGATGGGGCGCCTACTTCATCAATACAGTGTCCCCATTTGTCTCAACAGCATAATAATTGCCTTTCATATGTTCTGTTCTCTGTTGTCTAATTGTGTGATATATCTGTTTTAATATATGTATATCAATAGAATTGTTACTTATTTATAATTTATGGACTAGTACATGTTTCTTCTGTCTTCTGGCGGTAGTGTTTGCTCTGATCTGATTTTTGTGTGTCCAGTGACATTTTCCTACACACATTTGCACATTACAATACGATATACTACATGTGTGTGGTTGTGGAATAGTATTTTTCATTTAAGGCCACAACAATGTAGTTTGTTGGTACCTATGTAGTTGGCACTGTAAATACTGAAGTCAGCATCATTGTACATGCACATGTAAAATGCCTTGTCAGACGCGTATTTGGATTTGGGTTAACATTAACGTTCAATATGAATACTACAGCAACCCACTAAAATGTCAATTTAATTTTTTTTAAAAATATCCCAATGTATCCAAAAAAAAGGAAGGTTCTGACATCACATCTCCTATTGCTATAGAAATTTGTTTATTGTTTACACTTTTACGGAGAATATTCAATACATATTTTTGTGACAATGTCCATTTTTGACCATAAGACTGACGACAACTTGGACGATTCAGATGAATCACCAACAGCAGCAGCCTCTGCACCTTGTACGTCTGCATCAGAGATGGATCAAACAGCTTAGCCCAGTCAAACAACACAGCCACAACAGCCATCTGATGCTGGTGAAAGAACCAGAGAGGGAGCTAATGAAAGCAGCCAAATAGGTACAGAAGAACCTTCACAGGCATCAAGCGCCCCAGCACCCCAAGCATCACAAGCATCAACAACCATTCCACCGCGGTACATAGCACCTAGTGTGAGAGGAAGACGCAGTAGGCGAGATGAGGAGGGCAGGATGTTTCCTGAAGAAATTGATGCAAGAGTCCTGCATATCTTGAACTCAATGACGCCAGAAACAGATGTTGATCATTTTTGTCGCTCACTGTCTCCCTGTCTGGCTAAAGTACCCACAGAACGTCAAGAACGTGTCCGAGCAGCTATGCTGACCCTCCTGTCTGCAAGCCAGGCACAGAATGAGCCCAACCACGTGCTTGCAACCATAGAACAGTGGCGTACTGAAGTTGCTCACACCTTTCAAATGCCACAGCAGTACAGTCTGCCACCAAGGCAAACTACACCTGTCCTAAGTAGATTTGGGCATCCGACCTCTCTGCCAACAACACAACAAACAACTGGCCAAACATATCAAAGATACATATCACGGCCACAAAGGCAAATGCAACCTGTTGGGCAGGTTGCACAATACCCCATCAGTGCAAACTGCCAACAGCAACCACTCCACCCACAACAACCCTTTCATGGCCCCTCCTTAGAAAGCCAAAGCTACCACACTACTACCTCAGGATACCGACAAATGCTTGTCAATAATCCACCATTGCAGCCACAAATAACACAATCGTAAATGCCCACACAATCCGCCATCACGGAAGGTGTAATCCCAGAAAACAGTACACAAGAATCAGTGTCTACTGAGGATGACTTTCTCAATCTGTAATATTTTAATATTTTTTCTACATTTGTTGCTAAATCTCTGGCATGTACCAATGTTCTGAATGCACATTATTGATGGTATGTTGTGTACAAAAGAAAACTTTCTATTTGTTTGCCTGGGTAGTAGTAAAAATTGTTTTTGCTAATACTAAAAGGTTGTCCCTGTTGTGCTAATTTATTTCACCATTACAAAACAGTTTTAGCCTAGGTAGCAGCAAATGATGAAATGAACAATATCAATTACACAACACAAAATTATGTTGTAAAATGGGGAACATAAGTGTTTCAACATAGGCGAATGGTTCTTTCAAAAAATTGTAACAACACACGGAAAACACAATTTATTGAGGGAAAAATATATATATGCATTATTTTCATACAAATTGAATATAATATTAATCTGATATACACATGCTTATTATTTGTAAGGACATTAATGTCAGTTAAAAAATACAATGTTTAAAAAAAATGTGTCTGTGTAAAATAAAAATACATATAACCTCACACAACTCCTAATAAACCATACTCATAAGTAGAAATGGGCCAGATGAGTGTATTTATTACACCTGAAAATGATAATTTGACAATTAGTGCACCTTTCCCTCATATAACCCTTTAATTACAGGCCAAACCCTTTAATTGCAGGCTGAAAAAAATTGTCTCCAGTACGTGTCCACATGGATGACACACGGACATTGTACATGTACACACGGATGACACAAGGAGTGTACACACGGACACACGGACATAGAACACAGATATCTCCGGTAACGATTTTTCCGGTACCGGAAATATCAGGACGTGTGAAACCGGCCTTAGACAGAGTGGGGAAGTGGGGCCCAGGGCAAAGGTTCAAGGTAGGGCCCTAAATGCTCACATATTGCACATCACACAGAAACATTTCGGTTGCATTTAGATGTGCTGGGTTCAGACCGATAAACGAGCGTGATCGACAATATTGAAGTCATTTGTCGCTTGTTTACTAGCCTATTTATACAGGTTGCTGAAGAATGATGGGGACAGAGCAATCACTAATAAGTCAATCTGTCCCCATACAGTATTGTTTTATCAGCAGCACATTTGCAGCTTTGTGCTGCTGAGAATAATGATTTTTGTTCTGCCATAAACAATCCAATGACCCAATGAAGGAGCAGCATGTTGCTTGTTCGTTCGGTGGTTGCCAACATGTTTACATTTATGAACTCTTGTTTGTGCAGCCAGGATGTATAAATGAATGCTACATACACACCGTATGTGATACAAACACTGCATGTATATATAGCACACACGCATGTATAAACCAAAAACATACACACACATGTATGTATACACAGAGCACATACACACATGTATACAAAGAGTACATACAGACCTCAAACAGAATACATACACATATGAGTCGCCCGTAGCCAGGGCCTGTGGGGTACTCGGCACCGAGCCCGTTCACTTCAATGGGGGATGTCACGGGTAGCGCAGCTCGGTCCGTTGCCCTGGGGGCTCACCTCAATAAAAGGGGAATATTTACAGGGGATTATAGGTTTGAAGAAATGTTCGTGACGCCACCTGTGGTTCCTGGTCAGGGTGACCAGCGCTGCAGGGTAGATCCTCTGAGGGGTTGTTACTGGGCAGCAAGGTGTTAAGTCTTCCACAGGCAAGACTGATCCCTCAGGGTATATGGCGGTGTAGGGGTGCAGGATCAATAAGGCAGACACACACACGAAAGTCTCTTTCTGTACCTTTAATGATGGTATAGTTGCAGGCACGTCCCGGGAAGCTGTCAGGGTGGAGGATGCACGTCCAGTAATCCCACTGAGTAGGTGTAGGGCCTCCGTACTCCTGTATGTGTGTGAGTTTCTGACCTGTATAAAACAAAGTCTAACTCTGTCTTCTCATATACGCCCGGCTGACTTTGTGGTGAAGCCTTCTCATGGATAGAACAGTGTCTCTGTATGCAGCGTCCTGCTAGACCCCCATCTTCCTGACCTCGGTTACGTATCAGCACTGCTGGGCCCCTGCGAGTTGAAGTCCCACAGGGTCTCCGGTGTCTCCTACTAGTCGTGTAGATGCTAGCAAGCTCGGACCCGGTGTCCAGTAGTGCAGAGTAGAGGTAAGCGATCAATGCTGTTTCAACCTCTGTCACTCTTTTCTTCTTTCCACTCGCCTTTCGTCCTACTCTCACCTTTAACATAAGCACACACTAGCAGTAGATGGCAGTTTCTCTTTCTCTTCACCGCTCTCAAAGCGTCAGCACGCTTGCTCACTAACAATACCTCAGTTGACTCAGTTTTGACCAGGCTAAGTGGCAATCTTTCCCACCATTACTGGACTCCACACAAAATAAACTAAGTCAAAGCTGTAAGCTTCAGTCTTACAAACACTGCAGTTCCCTTTCCTTTGCTTCCTTCTGAGGCTCTGTCCGAAGTAGCTATCAGGACCTTCCGTCAGACTGATCTACGCTCACTTCGAGAGCTACTTTCCACTTTTCTAGGGAACTATCAGCTTGTCACGTTCTAAGGTAACTTTCCTCTCTGCTCGTCTGAGGTAACACCAACAACTAGCCAAACTCTCAGCTAGACTGCCTGGAATACTCTACTGCTCCGTCTCTCCACTATCCTTATATATATGCATACTCTCCAAGGGCTCCCTCTGGTGGCTCCAGGGAAATGTGAAGGTGTGAATGAATATCGGGTATATTTGTGGGTTTACCTTCTGTGCATCCTCCAGGGTAACATGTGGCACCAAGCGCAGCTGGGCTACACACATACATGTATACAGAGTACATACATACACATATATGTATAAACAGAAGACGTACACACATGTATACACAGAGGATATACATGCAATCATGTGTATACACAGAGCACATACATATGTATAGACACATGTGTATACACAGAGCACTTTCATACAGAAACATGCACACAAAGAGCACATATATACAGACACATGTATACACCGAGAGCCCATACATTAGAATGTCTTCACTAATATATACCACCAGGAGCCTATACAGACTAATGTCTTGACTAATATACACCTACAAGGAGCCCATACATTCTGATGTCCTCACTAATATATACCACCAGGAGCCCATACATTCTAGGCTCAACCACAGACATAGAGACACACACAGAGACAGACATACAGATAAATACAAAGACAGACAGACAATGGAGAACTTACCACCTTTCCATCTCCTCTTTGGTTCTTCTGACTTACGCAGCGTGCAGGACCTGAGGTGACATCAAGGACACATGATCGTGATGTCACCAAAGGTCCTGAAGCAGTCTCCACTTCTGAGATTGCACTGATAATCATTGTAACTCTTGATGTAGATGCTGGGGCCCCCAATGCCGGCCCTGAAACTAGGAGAGTTAAACAATCTTTTCGCATGGTAACTATATACAATTATATCCCCCAATCTCAGTTTAACAACTAGTAAGGTCAGATTCCACAGGTTACAAGCAGATTACACAAAGCAGTTACACATATTAATTCCAGATGGATAAAGAATTATAACGCTTTGCCTGGGGAAGCAAATGAGCATTATGGAAAGAAGGATGAATAATGCTTGCCAACCCCATTTTCAAAGTCTCATAATAAGATTGTCACTTCTGTCTGAAATTAATTATAATCTGGAAGGGTAGACTAGGTCAGTGAATTGTTTGCAGCTACCATATGTCTCAAATTGGGAGTTAACTAGCAATTAAATTAAATATTTAAGCAAATGAGGTTCTATGAAAATATAAGTATGTTACTATGTTTGCATCTGTTCTTCCAGTCATTTTCCATAGAGTCCTAGTGGAAGAGTCTACAAACATATCTCAGCCAGTTCATAAATTTATTTTGGTCAAAATTAGGCTTTTACTCTGCAATAATTCTTTTAAATCTTTCAACTATTGGGAAAAAAGAAGACATGCTGTATAAAAAAAATCAAAGCAGTTTCAGTCTGCAGTACCTATTGTTTTCAGACTAAGACAGTAATACAGCATAAATTGGTTCCTAGGGTGACATATGGTACAAATATTCCACAACTGTGTCTCTAAGGCCGGAGTCACACACAACTACAAAAAATCGAACCGTTTTAGTCGGTCGATTATCGGACCAAAATGTAAACATCACACATCCGCCTGGCATCCGATTTTCCTTCAAAGATGCGATTTAGTCGCATGTGTGTGTACCTTGTAACATCCGATTTACATCCGACTTGCGAGAATTTCTCGCAGGCTTGCAAAACGGACATATAATGGATCCAAAAGAATAGTATTTAAATCACAAAAGAAAGAATAGATATATACACATAGAACACAATATATATATATATATACATGTCATTGTGACATGTATATATATATATATATATTTATAGTTCCTAGACTTCTACATACTGTAATAGCCGCTAATTCAGTTGCCGGCTTTTGTGAAAGTACAGACCCGACATGAAATGATACATTGTTTCCACACAGTTAACCATGTCATTTCATGTATTTTTATATATGGTTAAAACTTACAATTACATAAGTGTATGTGTGCAAAATTGCAGACATGTAGGGGTTAATTAAAGGTATAAATTTGTTGAAAAAAATTGCGTGGGCTCCCGCTGTATTTTCTCCACCAGACAGACAAAGCCATTGAGTGGGGGCAGATAATAATAGCATAGGGACGGTACATTTTTTTTGTGCCCCCCCTGGCTACTAACATCTGCCCCCAGACACCCCAGAAAGGGCAAATCTCTAATTAGATTAGCCCTTTCTGGCACTTTGCCCGTCTATTCCCATTGCCCTGTAGCGGTGGCGAATGGGTTAATAAGGGGTTAAAGTCACCTTGCAATTGAAAGGTCACTTTAAGCCAGGTTAATAATTGAGAGCTGTCAATTAGACAACTATCAATTATTAATCATATTGAAGTAAATAAAAAACACACACACTTTAAGAATAAATAATGTTAATGAAATAAAACACATTTTTTTGACCATCTTTTATTTTACTCTTAATCCGTGCGAAGCCCTTGATCTCCTAAAATAAAGAAAAAATAATAAAACAACATTATTCTTACCTATCTGGCGATCTGTCACGTCCCACGCTGTAATCCTTCACAAAGGGTTAACTAGCTTTGAGCCAAGCAGCACAGCTAATGCTTGCTGCTCAGCTGAAAGCTCCTGAATGAATAAGTTCCTCTCCCGGTGACAGGAGAGGATGTGATTAATGAATGAAGCTTAATTGATTGCGTCCCACTTTCACTTTAGGTCAGGTCACTGAAGTGAAAGTGGCAATAAATCAATTAAGCTCCACTCATTAATCACTTCCTCTCCTTTCGCTGGGAGAGGAAGTTATTCATTCAGGGTGTTACAGCTAGCAGGCACCATTAGCTCCCTGCTTGCTGTAACCTGTTAACCCTTTCTGATGGATTACAGCGTGGGACCTGACTGTGCATCAGATTGGTAAGAATAATTTTGCTTTTTTATTTTATTTTCATTACAGGAAATGGTTTTAGCAGGAAAATAAAATATGGTCAAAAACTGTGTGATTATTTCATTAACCCCTTAACGACCGCCGATACGCCTTTTAACGGCGGTCATTAAGGGTACTTAAACCACAGCGCCGTTAATTAACGGCGCTGTGGAAAAAGTGAATAGCGCCCCCCAGAGGCGCATTTTCTCCGGGGTCTCGGCTACTGGGGGTAGCCAAGACCCCAGAGAACATGAATCGGGTCGGTTTTTACCGACACCGATGTTGCGATCGCCGTTATTAACCCTATAACGGCGACCGCAAAAAAAAAAAAAAAAAAAGTTGTGTCATTTAATTTCTTTGTCCCCTGATGTCATCGGACATCAGAGGACAGAGAAAAAGGGTCCCCGGGACCCCCATGTGGCCCCCGATGTCCTGTATGTGGCCCCAGGGCCCTCCGGTGTCCCCCGGGGCCGGCACGATGAAGAAAATGGCGGGCGCATGCTCAGTGCGCCCGCCGCTATGTGCCGCTGTGTCCTGGGGGGGATGGGCAAATATTCTCTGGGTCTCGGCTACGGGTGCGAAACCAGAGACATGATCGGGTCGGTATTCACCGATCGGTTTGCGATCGCATCTATGCAATAGCGATCGAAAAAAAAAAAAAATGATTTCTCTCTCCTCTGATGTGATCGCACATCAGAGGGGAGAAAATGAGGGTCCCCCGGTCCACCGATCGCCCCCCCGTATACTTACCGGTGTCCTCCGTCCTCCCGCAGGCCCCAGGATCCCGGCGTCTTCTTCCTGCAAAAAAAAAATGGCGGGCGCATGCGCAGTGCGCCCGCCGATCTGCTTGGCGGCAGATTCAAAAATGATTTCATTCATTCTCCAGAAAGTGCATTTTGATCACTGTGATAAACTATCACAGTGATCAAAATAAAAAAAACAGTACATAACCCCCCCATTTATCACCCCCTTAGTTAGGGACATATAATAAAAAATAGAAATTATATTTATTTTCATTTTTCTGTTAGGTGGTTATAATTAGGGTTAGGTATAATTAGGGTTAGGGTTATAATTAGGGTTAGGGTTAGCATTAGGGTTAGGGTTAGCATTAGGGTTAGGGTTATAATTAGCGTTAGGGTTAGGCTGGGTTCATACTGCGTTATGGCAGTCCGTTAGACGGACTGCGTTACACCGCGGTATAACGCGTGTAAGCAGTCGTTAACGCTGCCATTCACCCCCATTTGAGGGCGCATCGCGACGCATGCCGTAAAGCGGGATGCGTTTGCGACGTGCCATCATTCAGTGACGGAGCCTCGGACGCGGGCTGCAGCGTCTGGGCTCCGTCACCGCTAGCGCAGATGAATCATCTGCTGATTCCTCTGCGCTAGCGGGTATAGCATAACGCGATCGTGTTATGCTATACCGTTACCAGCCCGTCAACGCTATGTGTTGAACGGGCTGGTAAAACGCAAAATGAACCTAGCCTTAGGGTTAGGGTTATAATTAGGGTTAAGGTTACAATTAGGGTTAGGGTTAAAATTAGGGTTAGGGTTACAATTAAGGTTAGGGTTGGAATTAGGGTTGGGATTTAGGTTAGGATTAGGGTTGGGATTAGGGTTAGGGGTGTGTTGGGGTTAGGGTTGGAGCTAGAATTGAGGGATTTCCACTATTTAGGCACATCAGGGGGTCTCCAAACACGACGTGGCGTTCAAAAAGTCAAATGGCGCTCCCTCCCTTCCGAGCCCTGCCGTGCGCCCAAACAGTGGTTTACCCCAACATATGGGGTATCAGCGTACTCAGGACAAATTGCACACCAATTTTGGGGTTCTAATTTCTCCTGTTACCCTTGGGAAAATAAAAAATAGCTGGCTAAAAAAATCATTTTTGAGAAAAAAAATGATTTTTTATTTTCACAGCTCTGCGTTTATAAATTTCTGTGAAACACTTGGGGGTTCAAAGTGCTCACCACACATCTAGATAAGTTCCTTAAGGGGTCTAGTTTCCAAAATGAGGTCACTTGTGGGGGGTTTCCACTGTTTAGACACATCAGGGGGTCTCCAAACACGACGTGGCTTTCAAAAAGTCAAATGTCGCTCCCTCCCTTCCGAGCCCTGCCGTGCGCCCAAACAGTGGTTTACCCCAACATATGGGGTATCAGCGTACTCAGGACAAATTGCACACCAATTTTGGGTTCTAATTTCTCCTGTTACCCTTGGGAAAATAAAAAATAGCTGGCTAAAAAATCATTTTTGAGAAAAAAAATGATTTTTTATTTTCACAGCTCTGCGTTTATAAATTTCTGTGAAACACTTGGGGTTCAAAGTGCTCACCACACATCTAGATAAGTTCCTTAAGGGGTCTAGTTTCCAAAATGAGGTCACTTCTGGGGGGTTTCCACTGTTTAGACACATCAGGGGGTCTCCAAACACGACGTGGCTTTCAAAAAGTCAAATGTCGCTCCCTCCCTTCCGAGCCCTGCCGTGCGCCCAAACAGTGGTTTACCCCAACATATGGGGTATCAGCGTACTCAGGACAAATTGCACACCAATTTTGGGTTCTAATTTCTCCTGTTACCCTTGGGAAAATAAAAAATAGCTGGCTAAAAAAAACATTTTTGAGAAAAAAAATGATTTTTCATTTTCACGGCTCTGCGTTTATAAATTTCTGTGAAACACTTGGGGGTTCAAAGTGCTCACCACACATCTAGATAAGTTCCTTAAGGTGTCTAGTTTCCAAAATGGGGTCACTTGTGGGGGGTTTCCACTGTTTAGACACATCAGGGGGTCTCCAAACACGACGTGGCTTTCAAAAGTCAAATGTCGCTCCCTCCCTTCCGAGCCCTGCCGTGCGCCCAAACAGTGGTTTACCCCAACATATGGGGTATCAGCGTACTCAGGACAAATTGCACACCAATTTTGGGATTCTAATTTCTCCTGTTACCCTTGGGAAAATAAAAAATAGCTGGCTAAAAAAACATTTTTGAGAAAAAAAATGATTTTTCATTTTCACGGCTCTGCGTTTATAAATTTCTGTGAAGCACTTGGGGGTTCAAAGTGCTCACCACACATCTAGATAAGCTCCTTGGGGGGTCTAGTTTCCAAAATGGTGTCACTTGCAGGGGGTTTCTACTGTTTAGGTACATCAAGGGCTCTGCAAACACAACATGACGCCCGCAGAACATTCCATCAAAGTCTGCATTACAAAATGGCGCTCCTTCCCTTCCAAGCACTCCCATGCGCCCAAACAGTGGTTTCACCCCACATATGGGGTATCAGCGTACTCAGGAAAAATTGCACAACAACTTTTTGGGTCCAATTTCTCCAGTTACCCTTGGGAAAATAAAAAAAATAGCGGGCTAAAGAATCATTTTTGAGGAAAAAAATGATTTTTTATTTTCACGGCTCTACGTTTATTAATTTCTGTGAAGCACTTGGGGGTTCAAAGTGCTCACCACACATCTAGATAAGTTCCTTAAGGGGTCTAGTTTCCAAAATGGTGTGATTTGTGGGGGGTTTCGACTGTTTAGGCGTATCAGGGGCTCTCCAAACGCGACATGGCGTCCAATTTCAATTCCAGCCAATTTTGGTTTGAAACAGTCAAACGGCGCTCCTTCACTTCCAAGCCCTGCCGTGCGCCCAAACAGTGGTTTACCCCACATATGGGGTATCGGCATGCTCAGGACAAATTGCACAAAAACTTTTGGGGTCTTGTTACCCTTGGGAAAATAAAAATTGGGGTAAACAGATCGTTTTTGTGGAAAAAATATGATTTTTTATTTTCACGGTTCTATGTTATAAACTTCTGTGAAGCACTTGGAGGTTCAAAGTGCTCACCACACATCTAGATAAGTTCCTTAGGGGGTCTAATTTCCAAAATGGGGTCACTTTTGGGGGTTTCCACTGTTTAGACACATCAGGACCTCTACAAACACGACATGACGTCCAGACAATTCTGCGCTGAAAAAGTCAAACGGCGCTCCTTCCCTTCCAAGCTCTGCCTTGCACCCAAACAGTGGTTTACCCCACATATGGGGTATCAGAATGCTCAGGACAAATTGCACAAAAACTTTTGGGGTCTTGTTACCCTTGGGAAAATAAAAATTGGGGTGAAAAGATTGTTTTTGTGGAAAAAATATGATTTTTTATTTTCACTGTTCTATGTTATAAACTTCTGTGAAGCACTTGGAGGTTCAAAGTGCTCACCACACATCTAGATAAGTTCCTTAGGGGGTCTAGTTTCCAAAATGGGGTCACTTGTGATGGGTTTCCACTGTTTAGACACATCAGGGCCTCTACAAACGCGACATGGCGTCCAGCCAATTCTGCGTTGAAAAAGTCAAATGTCGCTCCTTCCCTTGCAACCTCTGCCGTGCGCCCAAAAAGTGGTTTACCCCCAAATATGGGGTATCGGCTTAATCAGGAGAAATTGCACAACAAATTTTGTGGTTCATTTTTTCTTTTAACAGTTGTGAAAATAAAAAAAATAGGTTCCGAATTAAAGTTTTTGCAAAAAAAGTTAAATGTTAATTTTTTCCTTCCACATTGCTTCAGTTCCTGTGAAGCACGTAAAGGGTTAATAAACTTCTTGAATGTGGTTTTGAGCACCTTGAGGGGTGCAGTTTTTAGAATGGTGTCACTTTTGGCTATTTTCTATAATATAGACCCCTCAAAGTGACTTCAAATGTGAGGTGGTCCCTAAAATAAAAATGGTGTTGTAAAAATGAGAAATCGCTGGTCAACTTTTAACCCTTATAACTTCGTAACAAAAAAAAATTTTGTTCCCAAAATTGTGCTGATGTAAAGTAGACATGTGGGAAATGTTATTTATTAAGAAATTTGTGTGACATATCTCTCTGATTTAAGGGCATAAAAATTTAAAGTTTGAAAATTGTTAAATTTTCAAAATTTTCGCAATATTTCCGTTTTTTTCATAAATAAACACAAGTCATATCAAAGAAATTTTACCACTAACGTGAAGTACAATATGTCACGAAAAAACAATCTCAGAATCAGCGGGATTCGTTAAAGCGTTCCAGAGTTATAACCTCATAAAGTGACAGTGGTCAGAATTGTAAAAATTGGCCCGGTCATTAAGCTGCAAAATGGCTCTGTCACTAAGGGGTTAAACTTCTTTTTTATTAAAGTGTGTGTGTTTGATTTTTCTTTCATACAATAGGATTAATAATTGATAGTTGTCTAATTGACAGCTCTCAATTATTAACCTGGCTTAAAGTGACCTTTCAATTGCAAGGTGACTTTAACCCCTTATTAACCCATTCACCACCGCTACAGGGCAATGGGAATAGACGGGCAAAGTGCCAGAAAGGGCTAATCTAATTAGAGATTTGTCCTTTCTGGGATGTCTGGGGGCAGATGTTAGTAGCCAGGGGGGCACAAAAAAAATGTACCCTCCCTAGGCTATTATTATCTGCCCCCACTCGCTGGCTTTGTCTGTCTGGTGGAGAAAATACAGCGGGAGCCCACGCAATTTTTTTCAATGAATTTATACCTTTAATTAACCCCTACATGTCTGCAATTTTGCACACATACACTTATGTAATTGTAAGTTTAAACCATATATAAAAATACATGAAATGACATGGTTAACTGTGTGGAAACAATGTATCATTTCATGTCGGCTTCTGTGATTTCACAAAAGCCGGCAATTGAATTAGCGGCTATTACAGTATGTAGAAGTGTAAGAACTATAAATATATGTATATATACATGTCACAATGACATATATATATATATATATATATATATATATATGTATTCTATGTGTGTATATGTATTGATTCTATTCTTTATTAAAGCTGTCAGTGTGATTTTACAGTATAGCCGGAGATGAATTGCCAGCTTTTCTAAAGGACACCGGTGCGATTTAATCGCAAGTCACACGTGCGGTCCGTTTGTAATCCGATTTTTCATCGCTCCCATAGACTTGCATTGGCGATAGTCGACCCACAATCGGTGACAATCGCAGCATGCTGCGATTGCACTCGGACGTTTAAAACGGACCACAAAAAATCTGATACTGGGAGCTGCTCCATAGATTAACATAGGTCCGACTGCAATGCGATATTTCATCGTATTGCAGTCGTCCGATTTTGTCGCCAGTGTGACGCCGGCCTAAAATAAAAAGTAACAGGTCAGTCACATCCATGGTATTACAGCTATTCCAGATCAGCAGTCATAATATCTTGCCTACTTTAGAACTTTGTTACATCATTCATTCATGGTGTCTCTGGCTGACTTTCACAAAATAAGTTATTATACGGTCTATTCCTATTAAAGTTCCTTTCCATTGGATAGGGAATAACTTGTTGGTCACTGAAATTCCAACTGCCACCAACACCAAGGGATCCTGAGAACAGAGCTCTGTAGGGCATTGTCTCGAATAAAGTGGAGGTGAGCATGCTCAGTCTCTATTCATTGTCATTGGAACTGCTGTAAATAACCAATTGCTCTACTCAGCTTTCTCCGGCAATCCCAAAGACAAAGAATGTAGAAGAGGAAATGTCATTATAAATACATTCCTAAGTACATTTAGTTATCAAATTACAACCATTTTGTCTACAGAGGTGATCACTATAGAATTAAAATGGCCATAACCTTATTACACTACTTCCTACAGCACATGCTCACAGGCACCTTCCCTAGTATTTCAGGACAGGCTTCTCACAGTGAAACAGGCAGTGGCCATTCAATCATACAGTATGATGGCCCCCACTATTCCCCTATGCACAATATGATGTCCCTATAGCTCCTTATAGACAGTACAATGTCCCCACTGTTTTTTTATGTACAATATGATGTCCCTATAGCTCCCTTATAGACGGTGTGAGGTCCACACAACTCCCTATACACAGTATGATAGCCCTCAAAGCCCCCTATATGCAGTATTATGCCCCAAAACCCTCAATATACAGTATAATGCTCCCCACACTGTATGATGACCCCAAAAGTAGTCCTCACACAGTATAATGCATCAAAAGCCCCCCTTTACACAGTGTCGGTAGACATAAGCAAACAACGAAAGCACATAAGTTAAGTACTGGTAACAAAGGAGATCCACATAAATTAGGAGTGCTCGCCTTGAGAGGTTGTGCCAGATGAGCACAACTCTACTAATAGTTAAAACACAATCCAGCCTATGTATTGCAGCCACAGCTGAGCTTTCCAATGAACAAAGTCAAGTGTTAACTCCACTCAAACTCAAGCACTAACAAGTAGTGATGACTGATGAGCGAATATATTCGGCACTATTCGTTACTTGTACGAATAGTACGCTATTCGGGCTATTTGTTACTCAGCGAGTAATTTGCTATTCGCCTTGGTATATTCAAGTGATCCGCTCAGCATGTTTGGCACTTTATTTGCAGCCAATCACAGTAATGCTGGTGCAATCTTTGGCGTGGCATTAGTGTGATTGGCTGCCCAAACACCGGGTGTTTGCACATGAGAGCGTGGCTTCTTATCGGCGGTGATATCAACCACGCCGGTGAGAGAGCCGCGGTTCCCACGCTGTCAAAAGACAGCGCGAGCCCGCAGCTATGATAAAGTTCATCTCCGGTCACTGGTGTCAGCTGATGGGACTACAGCTCCTATCAGATGACGCCTGCTGCCTCTAATAACAGTGAGAGAAGGAGCGACTGATGGGAGTATTCATCAATTGGCTCCTGTGCTGTAAATAAATAATTAATAAAAACGGCTTTGGTTCCCCTGTATTTTTGATAACCAGCCAGGCAAAAGTCTGGTTATCAAGAATAGAGGAGTCCCAACACTGTTTTTTTTAATTATTTAAATAAATAATTTTAAAAAATGGTGTGGGGTCCCCCCATTTTTGACAACCAGCCTTGCTAAAGCAGACAGCTTGGGGCTGGTATTCTGAGGCTGGTAAGGGGCCATGGATATTGGCCCCCAGCCTTAAAATAGCAGCCCGCAGCAGCCCAGAAAAGGTGCATCTATTAGATGCGCCAATTCTGGTGCTTTGCCTGGCTCTTCCCACGGTGGTGGTGGCAAAGGAGGTTCATATTTATGGTGTTGATGTCACCTTTGTATTGTCAGGTGACATCAAGTCCACGGATTACTAATAGAGAGGCATCTATAAGGCACCTCTTCATTAATAATCCTATAGATATATTGAAAATAAAGACACAGGCAGATTAAAGTCTTTTATTAGAAATAAAACAAAACACAGTTTTCCATTTTTATTTAAAAATAGCAAAGTTATACTCACCTAAGGCCTATTTCCACTGAATCCCTCGTCTCCTGTAATAAAACAAAAATAAAAAACCACAATATCCCTCACCTTTCCGTCATTCTGCCCCATGCCGTAATCTATGTCTAGTGGATAAATAGTTTTCAACCTTCGATGGTACCAAGATGCGACCATCCAGGCTGAGAACTGCTGGTGACTGAACTGCTGCCAGCGCAGCCTCAATGACCAGTGATGACATCATCGAGGTTACCTGAGTTCACTGAGGCTGCGTTCCCAGCCAGGCTGAGCTGCGGTAAGCTTGGTGAGTTCCCGTGACCTCGGTGAGATCCCCACTAGCACCGTGAGGACTTTTCTGGGGCAGCTGAGAGCTGATATTTTTTAGCCTGGGGGGGCCAGTATCCATGGCCCCTTCCTAGGCTATTAATATCAGCCCACAGTTGTCTTCAAAGCCTTTGCTGGTTATTAATTATAGGGGGACCCTTTGTCATTTTTTTGAAGTGTCCCCCATTTTAATAGCCAGTAAAGGCTATATATACAGCTGTGAACTGATATTAATAGCCTGGGAAGCTCCATGGGTATTACCCCCTTCCCAGGCTGTAAACATCTTCCCCTCAGCCATCGGCTTTCCCTCTGCTGGTTAAGAAAATGGAGCCCAAGCCATTTTATTCTGAAAAACAATTTTTTAATAAAAATACCTGTACAGTAAGCTACACACACTTTACTAATTGTATATGTCCCTGACATCTATTTACCTATCTATTCTATGTTTATATTCTGTATGTAATCCATCTATTCTATGCTGTTGGCTCCTGCTATGATTTTACAGTACGTGGCTGCTGAATTGCCGGCTTTTCTTAGATAGATGTAATAAATATACGTATATATTTGTGTGTGTCATTGATATCTATATCTATTCTATGTGTATATATCTATTCTATTCTATTCTAGCCTGTCATGTTGTGATTTTACTGTACATGGCAGATGAATTGCTGGCTTTTCATCTATATCTCTCTACTGTACCTATCAAAACCATTTCAGCTTTTTTCTCATGTCCCCAGACCTGTTTGTTGGGTCCAGCAGAAAAATATTCGGCTTTCCTATTGACTTGCATTGGATCCGTTATTAGGTACGAATGCACGGATATTAGAAAGTATTTGTGCCAATTTTCCTAAATCCGAATATTTCACTATTTGCTCATCACTACGCTATGGAAACTATACGCTATACTCGCGCATGCGTAGCATATACATTTTCACAGGGCACAGTGATATGTTGTTGTTCTTTCAGTCATGCCACAGCACAGGATCAATTTGTTAATCCTGTGATGTTTTGTAACAATGTATTGCCCTACTGGATAGGTTTTCCAGAGGTAGGGATACGTTTTTTGTGTTCACAGAAGCTTGCAAACTGTATTTTAAACTTCGTCCTCACTCCTCAGGAAATGAGGAGCAACGAGTTGGAATTGTGATCTCTCTGCTGCTAGGAGATCCACAATCCTGGGCTTTCTCTTTACCACAGGATTCAGTTTGTCTCCAGTCTGTGGAGGGATTTTTTTTGGCTCTAGCCCTTATCTATGATGACCCTGACCGAGTCTCCTTGGCTGAGTCCAGGTTGTGTCACCTTCAGCAGAGGAATCGGTCAGTGGAGAAGTATAGCTCAGATTTCCACAGATGGGCAACTGATACAAAATGGAATGACCTGGCTTACAGAAGCCAATTTCTTCAGGGCCTTACTGAAAGGTTAAAAAATGCTTTGGCATTGTATGAAACTCCTGAGTCCTTTGAGACTGCTATGTCATTGGCTATACGTGTTGATAGATGCCTTTCGGGATAGGTGGGTAAGACCACCTTCTCCAGAGCCTCCTTTCGGAGTATTGCCCTCTTGCCAGGGGAGCGGTCTGGCGGTGAACTATTTCTGGGGAAGGTAGAGGAACCCATGCAGTTAAGGGGTGCCTCTGCATCATACATTTCCCGGGAGAGTCACAAAAAGAAGAGAGTGTGGGTTTTTTGTGGAAAAAAAGGGACATTTTATTGGGGCCTATCCTTTGATGACAAAGCAAAAGCAGACTAGTTTAACCCTTGGTAGTCTGGAGTTGGATAAGCAAGAGGTGCATTTATTGTCAACCTGCAGTTTTCGGTTAGTCCTGACAGCAGAGGTGGTGCTGGAGAGCAAAACTGAGGTGAATTCTGTGTTTGCTGACAGTGGAACTGGAGTCATCATGATTGATATTGAGTTTGTTAGAACTCATGAACTTGCTAGCTAACCCCATACCCATCTTCGCCATCAACTCAGCGCCACTTCCACAGAAAGCTCTGACTCAGATTGTACATAATGTAAGACTGAGAGTGGGGTCGGTTCATTGTGAGATAATTCCTTGCTATGTCCTGGTCCGTCTTTCCACCCCAATTGTATTGGGTCTTTCCTGGTTGGTGAAACATAATCTGTTGGTGAATTGGCAAGCCTGGGATATCGTGGAGTTGGGAGATTATTCCCATGAGAACTGTTTAAATATTTCTCTTTCTACAGTCTCTACAGTGACTTTACCTGCATTTTTGCCTGGTTTTGAGAATGTTTTTTCTGAGAGGAGGTGTCAGGATTTGCCTCCTCACCGTTCATATGACTGTTCTATTAACCTGACCCCTGTTTAGATTTCCGGGAATTAAATCAGATTACTATCCAAGATCCATACCCTCTTCCTCTGATTCCGGATCTGTTCAGCCAGGTTGTAGGAGTAAGGTGTTCTCCAAGTTGGATTTAAGGGGGCCTACAACCTGGTTTGAATCAGAGAAAGAGATGAATGGAAAACGGCGTTCAATACCTCAGAGAGTCATTTCGAGAGTCTGCATGCCTTTCTGACAATGCACCTGCGGTATTCCAACATTTTGTTAATGATATTAATGATATTTTCCATCATTTGGTGGGCAGGTTTGTGGTGGCCTATCTGGACGATATTTTGGTTTACTCACTGGATTTTGAAACACATCGGGGGCATATTAAACAGGTGCTGCAAATATTAAGGGATAACAAATTATATTACAAACTAGAAAAATGTGTTTGACATCCGGGAGGTGCAGTTTTTGGGGTACCTGTTGTCATCTTTGGGTTTTCTGATGGATCCGGAGAAGGTCCGTGTTGTCCTTGATTGAGACCGTCCCGAGAACCTGAAGGCCCTAAAACATTTTCTGGGCTTTACTAGTTTTTACCGGAAATTCATCCAAAATGATTCAGTAATTGTGAAACCTGTTACTGACATGACAAGGAAGGGGTCTGATTTTTACAAATGGTTGGATGCAGGCTTTTTTCTCTCTAAAGAGCTGTTTTGCCACCACCCCTATGCTCAGTCAACCCAGTGTTTCCCAACTCTTTCTTGTGGTACATTGGAGGTGGGGGTTGTGACTGTGTTCTCTCATTGTCCATCCCCTGGTAAATGGCGTCCTTGCACTTTCTTTTCTAAGACATTGACTTTGGCTGAGAGAAATCATGACGTAGGCAATAGGGTGCGTTTGGCGTTTAAATTGCCATTTGAAGAATGGTGTAATTGGTTGGAGTGGGCTGTCCATTCCATTAATGTTATTACTGACCTTAAGAACCTCTCATATCTTCAATCGGCTAAGCGTCTCAACACTAGGCAAGTTAGATGGTCCCTGTTTTTCACTAGGTTCAATTTTGTTGTCTCTTTCTGTCCACGGGTCAAAAATGTCAGGGCTGATGCTTTGTCCCGGAGCTTCCCTGGTGGTGGTGATCATGAGAACTCTGCCCTGGTTTTTCAGAAAGGGGTAGTCATTTTGGCATTGTACCCTGAGCTGGAGGGTGAGGTGTTGGACACCCAGGGGGACGTCCCGGACCTCCTGCCCTTCACGAAGGTTATTTGCACCATCTAATCTGCGCCACAAAGTAATTAAGGAACATCGTGATTCTGTGCTTGCTGGTCATCCAGGTGGTAAGGCAACTGCGGATCTCATTTCTCGTCGTTTTTGGTGGCCGGGGTTGCATCGGGATATGGTTGAACACGTATCTGCTTGCAGTATCTGTGCGTGTTTTAAAGTATCGCATACCCATTCGTCTGGTACTCTTCTTCCGCTACATATTCCTAGCAATCCATGGACGCACTTGTCCATGGATTTTATTACTGACCTACTGGTATCGGAAGGCAAGACTGTGGTTTTGGTGGTTGTTGATAGGTTCAGTAAAATGGTTCACTTTGTCGCATTACCGGCGCTTCCAAACGCCAAGACTCTTGCTCAGGTGTTTATAAATGAGATTGTGAAGCTTCACAGGGTGCCCTCTGATGTAGTGTGTGATCGGGGGACAAAATTTGTTTCCAAGTTCTGCAGGACGTTCTGTTCTCGACTGGGGGTGCAGCTATCGTTTTCCTCTGCTTTCCATCCCCAGTCGAATGCACAGACCGGGCACGTTAATCAGAATTTGGAGACTTACCTCAGGTGTTTTGTCTCTGAGAATCAGGAGGATTGGGCATCCTACTTACCGCTGGCAGAATTTGCTATTAATAATCATCGTCAGGAGTCTACCGGCAGACCTCCATTCTTTGGTGCATATAGTTACCATCCACAGTTTGGTACTTTTAGGAGGGTCTTGGGAGGATCTTCAGAAGTTTCTTAGGAGGAACGGTTTGCTTCGTCGCTCTCTTTGGTGTGGTGGGGGGGTTCTGAGTAATTTGAAAATTATGGAAGACAGGTATAAACTTATAGCTGATAGAAAGAGCTTGCCAGGTCCAGACCTGAATGTAAATGACTTTGTGTGGTTGTCTACCAGAATATCAAAACCAAGAACAAGAGAACGGATCCTCCAAAACCAAAAATATAAACAAAAATTCATAAATGTTTATTTAGTTACCAATATAAATTATAAAAACACATTAAATAACATAAAAACAAAGGAGATGACAACACATGCTATGCAGAATACGAAAGACACTATGCAAAGATGATCATTTGTAAGGCATAGGATATTAGAGAAATGGGTAAAACGCCTCATGCAAAAACAGTAGCAGCAGTAACCTATTAACAAATGACAAATATCTTGTTAAGCACTTTAGAAAGCAGCATAATATACAGGTCCTTCTCAAAAAATTAGCATATAGTGCTAAATTTAATTATTTTCCATAATGTAATGATTACAATTAAACTTTCATATATTTTAGATTCATTACTAGGGTTGAGCATTCCGATACTGCAAATATCGGGTATCGGCCGATATTGGCTGTATCAGAATTCCGATTCCGAGTTCCGATATTTTCGTCTTATCGGATACCGGAATCGGGATTGTCACTGTCACTGTCAGTGTCCGTCGGTCGGGTCTGTCAGGAGTCAGCGGCACTTACCTGGCAGAAGATCTCCGGCGGTCACGTCCTGGACTGCTTGATGGCCGCAATCTTCTTTCCCCGGCGGTCACATGCAGTTTCTCGCGATAACTGCAGTGACTGCTGGGTAATCCCGGCCGTAAAGCAGTCAGTCCGATGACGTCACCGCCGGGGAACCAGGTAATCAGCTGTGCTGCGCCGGGATGTCAGGCTCTGCCTGTCATTGCGATGTAGCAGAGTTGGATCGTCGTGGGACTGTCGTTATGGACTGCGTCGGACAGGTGGTATACTGTTGGTTTGTTTTTTTTTCTTTTTTTACAGGAGATCGATGGCGTCGCAGGAATGAGAGTACAATAAAATTAATGAAAACTGTGTTGTCTCTTTTATTTCATTAAAATACTTTTTTCTTGCTTTGTCTTTTTTTTATGCATTTAATAACTTTGGGATTAATAATGGATCGGTGTCTTATTGACACCTCTCCATTATTAACCGGGCTTATTGTCACCGTGCAATCAACGGTGACATTAACCCCTTATTACCCCGCTTGCCACCGCTACAGGGCAAGTGGGAAGAGCCGGGTAAAGTGCCACAATTGGCACATCTTTTGATGCGCCAAATGTGGGGCTGCTGTAGCCTGGTATTATCAGGCTGTTGAGGGACAAAATCCATGGGCCTTGACAGTCTTTTAATACCAGGCCGCAGCAGTCTGCATTTTACTTGGCTGGTTAACAAAAATAGGGGGGATCCCCACGCCGTTTTTTTTTCGAGGGGATCCCCTATTTTTGTTAACCAGCCAAGCTAAGCAGACTGCTGTGGCCTGGTATTATCAGGCTTGCAAGGTCCATGGATATTGGATCCTTACCAGCCTGAAAAACCAGGCCTCAGCGGTCTGCTTCATCTGGCTGGTTAACAAAAATAGGGGGGACCCCACGCCAATTTTTTTTGAGGGGATCCCCTATTTTTGTTAATCAGCCAAGATATGCAGACTGCTGTGGCCTGGTATTATCAGGCTGGCAAGGTCCATGGATCTTGGCTCCTTAACAGCCTGAAAATCCAGGCCTCAGCGGTCTGCTTCATCTGGCTGGTTAACAAAAATAGGGGGGACCCCACGCCAATTTTTTTCGAGGGGATCCCCTATTTTTGTTAATCAGCCAAGATATGCAGACTGCTGTGGCCTGGTATTATCAGGCTGGCAAGGTCCATGGATCTTGGCTCCTTAACAGCCTGAAAATCCAGGCCTCAGCGGTCTGCTTCATCTGGCTGGTTAACAAAAATAGGGGGGACCCCACGCCAATTTTTTTCGAGGGGATCCCCTATTTTTGTTAATCAACCAAGATATGCAGACTGCTGTGGCCTAGCATTATCAGGCTGGCAAGGTCCATGGATCTTGGCTCCTTAACAGCCTGAAAATCCAGGCCTCAGCGGTCTGCTTCATCTGACTGGTTAACAAAAATAGGGGGGACCCCACGCCATTTTTTTTTCGAAGGGAACCCCTATTTTTGTTAATCAGTTCCCTCTGATGTCACTGATTGTGTCCCTGGCTGACCTGAAGTGAAAGTGGAAAGCAATCAATTAAGCTTTCCAATTAAGGGCCCGTCTCACATAGCGATATCGCTACCGAGATCGCTGCTGAGTCACTAGTTTTGTGACGCAGCAGCGAGCTCACAGCGATATCGCTGTGTGTGACATTCAGCGACGATCAGCCCCCCTGCCGGGTGTCGCTGATCGTCGCTGAAATGTCAGGACCTTTTTTTGATCGCTGGTTTCCCGCTGACAGGCACGCATCGCTGCGTGTGACAGGCGGGAGACCAGCGATCCGCTGGTAACCAAGGTACACAGCGGGTTTCCAGGCGCGGGGCTGTGCCTAGAAACCCGCTGTGTACCTTGGATACCAGCGCCCTGATGCAGGGAGCTGGTATCCAAGGTACACAGCGGGTTTCCAAGCGCTGCGCGGTGCCTGGAAACCCGCTGTGTACCTTGGTTACCAGCGGATCGCTGGTCTCCCGCCTGTCACACGCAGCGATGCGTGCCTGTCAGAGGGAAACCAGCGATCAAAAAAGGTCCTGACATTTCTGCGACGATCAGCGATACCCGGCAGGGGGGCTGATCGTCGCTGAATGTCACACACAGCGATATCGCTGGTGAGCTCGCTGCTGCGTCACAAAACTTGTGACTCAGCAGCGATCTCGGTAGCGATATCGCTATGTGAGACGGGCCCTTAAGCGATGTTACCCGCAGTGTCGCTGTCCCAGATCGCTGCCTGAGCTGCCTGTTTGGCAGCTCAGCAGCGATCATGTAGCGATACACCAGCGATCCTGACAAGTGCATATCGTTGTCGGGATCGCTGGTGTATCGTTATGTGACACCCAGCCTTTACTCTCCTGTCAGGCAGGAGAGGAACTCATTCATTTGGGGTTTACTGTGAGGCTGCAGCATTAGCTGCGGTCCCTGCAGTAAACATTAACCCTTTCTGAAGGATTACACCGTGGGACCTGACTGTGCATGGGATAGGTAAGAATAATTTTGCTTTTTTATTTTATTTTTATTACAGGAAATGGTTTTTGCAGTAAAATAAAATATGGTCAAAAACATGTGTCTTTATTTCATTAAAATGATTTTTAATTAAAGTGTGTGTGTTTTATTTTTATTTCATGCAATAGGATTAATAATTGATAGTTGTCTAATTGACAGCTCTCAATTATTAACCTGGCTTAAGGTCACCTTTCAATAGCAAGGTGGCTTTAACCCCATATTAACCCATTCGCCACCGCTACAGGGCAATGGGAATAGACGGGCAAAGTGCCAGAAAGGGCGAATCTAATTATAGATTTGTCTTTCCTGGGGTGTCTGGGGGCAGATGTTAGTAGCCGGGGGGGGCAAAAATAATGGTCCCTCTCTGGGCTATTATTATCTGCCCCCACTCACTGGCTTTGTCTGTCTGGTTGCGAAAATAGGGCGGGAGCCCACGCATTTTTTTTCAGCAATTTTACACCTCATATATATATATACATGTCATTGAATTTGTGACACATATATATATATATATATATATTTATATTTGTAGTTCATACACTTCTACATAGTATAATAGCCGCTAATTCAATTGCCGGCTTTTGTGAAAATGCAGAACCCGACATGAAATGACACTTGGTGTACATAGGGTTAACCATGTCTTTTCATGTCCTTTGCTATCTAATTTGCACAAACAATTAAATCAGACTATGTGTGCAAAATTTCACACCTGTAGGGGTTAATTAAAGGTGTAAATTCGTAGCAAAAAAGTCCGTTTTTTTTACAACGAATTTACACCTTTAATTAACCCCTACAGGTGTGAAATTTTGCACACATAGACTGATTTAATTGTTTGTGCAAATCAGATAGCAAACGACATGAAAAGACATGGTTAACCCTATGTACACCAAGTGTCATTTCATGTCGGGTGCTTCTGTCTTTTCACTGAAGCCGGCTTTACCCGGCAATTGAATCAGAGGATATTTTACTATGTAGAAGTGTATAAACTATACATATATGTATATATATATGTCACAATGACATGTATATATATATATATGTATTCTATGTGTGTATATTTAGTGTTTACAAGGAAAGAATGGGGTTTTTTTAGTTGCGATATTTTGTTCCCATAGACTTACATGGGACTTCCGGTATCGGTATCGGGTATCGCCGATATTTTAGTGATATCGGCGATACCATTCCGATTCCGATACTTTAGGATATCGGAAAGTATCGCTCAACTCTATTCATTACACACCAACTGAAATTTGTCAGGTCTTTTATTGTTTTAATACTGATGATTTTGGCATACAACTCCTGATAACCCAAAAAACCTGTCTCAAAAAATTAACATATTTCAACCGTCCAATAAAATAAAAGTGTTTTTTCAAAACAAACAAAAAAAACATCAAATAATAATGTTCAGTTATGCACTCAATACTTGGTCGGGAATCCTTTTGCAGAAATGACTGCTTCAATGCGGCGTGGCATGGAGGCAATCAGCCTGTGACACTGCTGAGGTGTTATGGAGGCCCAGGATGCTTCGATAGCGGCCTTAAGCTCATCCAGAGTGTTGGGTCTTGCGTCTCTCAACTTTCTCTTCACAATATCCCACAGATTCTCTATGGGGTTCAGGTCAGGAGAGTTGGCAGGCCAATTGAGCACAGTAATACCATGGTCAGTAAACCATTTACCAGTGGTTTTGGCACTGTGAGCAGGTGCCAGGTCGTGCTGAAAAATGAAATCTTCATCTCCATAAAGCATTTCAGCCGATGGAAGCATGAAGTGCTCCAAAATCTCCTGATAGAAAGCTGCATTGACCCTGCCCTTGATGAAACACAGTGGACCAACACCAGCAGCTGACATGGCACCCCACACCATCACTGACTGTGGGTACTTGACACTGGACTTCAGGCATTTTGGCATTTCCTTCTCCCCAGTCTTCCTCCAGACTCTGGCACCTTGATTTCCGAATGACATGCAAAATTTGCTTTCATCAGAAAAAAGTACTTGGGACCACTTAGCAACAGTCCAGTGCTGCTTCTCTGTAGCCCAGGTCAGGCGCTTCTGCCGCTGTTTATGGTTCAAAAGTGGCTTTACCTGGGGAATGCGGCACCTGTAGCCCATTTCCTGCACACGCCTGTGCACAGTGGCTATGGATGTTTCTACACCAGACTCAGTCCACTGCTTCCTCAGGTCCCCCAAGGTCTGGAATCGGTCCTTCTCCACAATCTTCCTCAGAGTCCGGTCACCTCTTCTCGTTGTATAGCGTTTTCTGCCACATTGTTTCCTTCCAACAGACTTCCCATTGAGGTGCCTTGATACAGCACTCTGGGAACAGCCTATTTGTTGAGAAATTTCTTTCTGGGTCTTACCCTCTTGCTTGAGGGTGTCAATGATGGCCTTCTTGACATCAGTCAGGTCGCTAGTCTTACCCATGATGGGGGTTTTGAGTAATGAACCAGGCAGGGAGTTTTTAAAAGCCTCAGGAATCTTTTGCATGTGTTTAGAGTTAATTAGTTGATTCAGAAGATTAGGGTAATAGGTCGTTTAGAGAACCTTTTCTTGATATGCTAATTTTTTGAGACAGGTTTTTTGGGTTATCAGGACTCAGGAGTTGTATGCCAAAATCATCAGTATTAAAACAATAAAAGACCTGACAAATTTCAGTTGGTGTGTAATGAATCTAAAATATATGAAAGTTTAATTGTAATCATTACATTATGGAAAATAATTAAATTTAGCACTATATGCTAATTTTTTGAGAAGGACCTGTATAAAGTGCAGAGCAGTATTGTAAAAGTGTCAAGTGCTTGAGATGCGGAGATAATGCAGAGTGATGCTGGAGGGTGTCCTGAACCTGTATTGCGGATCAGAAGAGACGGATGTCAGGAATCAAGCTGTAATAGCATTAGTTCGAACCCTATGTCTGCAAGCAGGCCAGGAAGTACCTATATAAATTACATATATTATTGAGGGTTACCCAAAAGTATATTTACCCAGAAACTTTGTTGCAAAGTTAACTCTGGGTAAATATACTTTTGTGTAACCCTCCCTAATATATGTTATTTATATAGGTACTTCCTGGCCTTGTTACTAAGGCCCCCGTCTCACATAGCGACACACCAGCGATCCCGACAATGATCAGGATCGCTGGTGTGTCGCTACATGATCGCTGCTGAGCTGCCAAACAGGCAGCTCAAGCAGCGATCAGGACAGCGACACTGCGGGTAACAAGCGACGCACGTCGCCTATTTACCCACAGTGTACGTTGGATACCAGCGCAATGATGCAGGGAGCTGGTAACCAAGGTACACGTCGGGTTTCCAGGCGCTGCGCGGTGCCTGGAAACCCGACGTGTACCTTGGTTACCAGCTCCCCTGCAGCAGCGCGCTGGTATCCAAGGTACACGTCGGGTTTCCAGGCACAGCCCCGCGCCTGGAAACCCGATGTTTACCTTGGTTACCAGGAGATCGCTGGTCTCCTGCCTGTCACACGCAGCGATGCGTGCTGGCCAGCGGGAGACGAGCGATCAAAAAAATGTCCTGATATTTCTGACACGACCAGCGATTCACAGCAGGGGCCTGATCGCTGGTACGTGTCAGACATAGCGAGATCGCTGCTGAGATCGCTGTTTAGCATACTTGCATACGCATGTGTTCTCATAGACTGTAATGCATTTTTTAGATGCTTTCCTTCCGCAAACGTAAGAAAATACTGGCACAGTTCAAGGAGAGGTGCACCAGTAGGTTCCCAAACCTTATCATGTATATCAAAAACTGGGCACACTCATGATTTGTGTGATAACAAATTTAATACGTACACCTGAACACTAGTAACAAACGTTTCGGTCACTATCGACCTTCATCAGTGTACTAAAAAATGAAAATAACAGTCAGTAATTCAAGTGTTTGTATACAATATAGAAACAAAGTATATACACAAAAATATATATATGTCTATATATATATATATATAAGGGTCATAATGAGTCATAGTAAATCTCAGAAAACTCTTCAAAAAAGCCATCCAATATCAGGATTATCAGAAGTACTTAGAGTAATGAACTATAGAAGAGATAAATGAATAGATGACAGGACATACCTAGTGGCAAAGTATACCCGTTGTGATGGGTTTTGTGATCTATGAATCTGATTAAAATAATATAGATGTGATAACGCTGGACCATAGTTTAATAATAATTAGCCAAAATAGAATAGAGGTAATAACATACCGGTTGTACTGAAACGCACTGTGAGTGACTATAATAGAAAGCACGATTTGCAATAAGTGGTTGTGAAAATTGTCAGTGAAAGTGTTGATAAGTGGAAAATAAGTACACATACCACTATGGAGAGACTGTCCCGATTAGATGCAAAGGACTGTTGTCTCTGGAATATATAGCCATAAATGCCCATAAAATGTGGGGCAAAGTAATATGGATGACATGTAGTAATATCGCCGATAAAGCACTTACCCAGTACCAACTATAGTATATGTGGGGTCACAATGGCGCGGCATCCACCGCCTGCCTCGTGGTGGTAGTGAGTGGTTAATGGCCAGATAAAAAGACCGCGGTCTGAGCTACACGCAATGCGTCAGACCGGAAGTGCCCATACCGGAAGTGACGTTGGCGCTGCTCTGCACATGATAGAGGTAGCGTTCTGCGTTCCACAGGGACCGCTTGCGTTCCAGCAGAGAGCGCATGTCAGAGAATTTCGTGAAGGGAGGTGCACAGTGAGGAAAAGTGACCATCCAGAATAGAGTACATTAATAGCGATTCTGTAAAAGAGAACATCAGAGTCAGTAAGCAGTATTATTGAGAAAATTATTGACATTATAAAATGCGGTATGGATATAAACACAAGTAAGCAGTATTATTAAAGAGATAAGCATTATTAACATTATGGTAAGCGATGTGAATATGGTAATCAGAATAATTTAAAGAAAAGAGTGCAGGTCATAATCCTTGTTTAACCCTTTGGGATAAAGGGTATCAAGTTCATGGATCCAATATGCTTCTCTTTGCTTGAGCTGAGTAATACAGTCTCCCCCCTGTCTCAATTGTGGTATATGCTCTAAAACTTGAAAACGTAGTTGTGCTATATTGTGACCTTTTGCGATGAAGTGTTGCGGGATAGGCAATAGGATGTCCTTGCATCTAATAGTGGATTTATGTTTAGATATCCTATTTTTAACACTTTGTGTAGTCTCGCCTATATAAAGTAGGCCACAGGGGCATTTGATCAAATACACTACGTAATTAGTGTTGCATGTAAAGTACTCATTAACTGTATATTTCTTCCCAGTATGAGGGTGATATACAGTATTACCCTTAAGGACATTATTGCACTGTTGGCATGATAAACATGGGAATGTTCCTGTCTTAGGGTTTTGCAGAAATCTTTGGGTACTGGTAGGTTTATTAGGGCCAATATCTGCCTTCACTAAACAATCTCTCAGATTACGTGGTCGTCTGAAACACGGCATAAAAGGTTGTCTGAATGCCTCTACTTCAGGGTGGGCGGATTGAAGAATATGCCAATGACGTCGTATGACTGTGTGAATTTTGTACGCTGCAGGATGATAATCGTGTACAAATGGTATTCTTGTCCCCTTGTCTTGTCGTGGGCTCCTATCAAGAGATTGAATCGTTTCAGTACAACCGGTATGTTATTACCTCTATTCTATTTTGGCTAATTATTATTAAACTATGGTCCAGCGTTATCACATCTATATTATTTTAATCAGATTCATAGATCACAAAACCCATCACAACGGGTATACTTTGCCACTAGGTATGTCCTGTCATCTATTCATTTATCTCCTCTATAGTTCATTACTCTAAGTACTTCTGATAATCCTGATATTGGATGGCTTTTTTGAAGAGTTTTCTGAGATTTACTATGACTCATTATGACCCTTATATATATATATATATATATAGACATATATATATTTTTGTGTATATACTTTGTTTCTATATTGTATACAAACACTTGAATTACTGACTGTTATTTTCATTTTTTAGTACACTGATGAAGGTCGATAGTGACCGAAACGTTTGTTACTAGTGTTCAGGTGTACGTATTAAATTTGTTATCACACAAATCATGAGTGTGCCCAGTTTTTGATATACATGATAAGGTTTGGGAACCTACTGGTGCACCTCTCCTTGAACTGTGCCAGTATTTTCTTACATTTATTATCCCCTATATTGAGCACGTTCTCTATTTTGGGTCATGTCCTCACTGACATGTTCATATAACTCCGAAGAGGCTTCCAATATCATAGCCTTGTCAAAAGTACCTAGTGATTTTTTGAAAATCCCTCCGAGTGAAATTAGGGGACGAGACTGGGAGCGGGAACTTAGACACCATACTAGTTTGGAACTCCATGGGGCCACTTTATCTGAATACCTGAAAGCACAGAGGATACCACGAGGTTTGAGGGTATCACTCCGCCCCACACTTTTTTCTGAATCACCTGAATTTTGTTCTAAATTTGAACATATCCTTAACAAGTGTTCCTTTGATCTCATGGTTCTAACGTTGGAGCATCTACACAAAGAAATTCAATCCTGTGAAGCAAGAATAAAGAACATAGAAGAACAATTGTCTACATCTAATCCCGTTGAAGAATTCAATACTCTGAAATCTAAGATAGAGACGAACATCTCGCAATACCGCCGTGACATAGAACAACGGAAGAGGTCTAAATTCCAGCGGGACCAAGAAGATTACGAACAGGATAGAGTCTATAGATGGCGCGACAGACCCTCCTCAAGACAATACTCAACCAGAGTGAACTATCGTTCCTCCCCAGATGCTTCAACATCCGGCTCGGATTTAGAGAGGCCCGAAAGATCTACCTACCAAAATCGTTTTTTTAGGCCACCAGCGACGATCCCAAAGAAGAAGAGGCCCAGGAGGGGGAAACGACAGCCAAAGGACCATGGACTCAACCCGAGTGACACGGTCACAGGTAACAACTCACTTGTGATTAACATTTCTTCCAAGTCACTAGGAATAGCAGAACATAGACTTCTCCAGCGAGGCCTGTCGTTCTGCCCAAGTTACAGAAACAATACCTTTAAGTTGGACATGGATCTACAGAGATTCTACAGACTATTACGTTTAAAATTACATTTCTCTGATCCAGCCAACAAACCTATTCCTAGTATACCTCCACCAAACTGCCTAACAGCAGAGAGTCTTCAATTACGATCCAAAAGTACCTATCGACCACCTATGGGTTCACATGCACTTGAGACATTTATACAGTTTGTCAATACCTCCTTCCAGAATTTACGTCGGGACACTAACCATGGGGACATACATTTTCCATCCAATTGTTCCCCTCTTGATAGACAGGCCCTAACTACACTACAAAACAACAAAGACATTGTTTTTAAACCGGCCGATAAAGGGGGAGCAATTGTAGTAATGGACAAAACAACCTATATTGCAGAAATTCAACGACAGTTGAATGACAATACCACCTACATCAAACTATCAGGTAATCCTACCAATCATATTCAATCAAGAATTAGACATACTCTTGATAAATATTACAATTTAGGTATTATCGATAGTAAGACTAGCGAATTTCTGACTAAAAAACACCCTATCATACCAGTTTTTTACATTCTCCCGAAAATACATAAGGATCTCAATAATCCACCGGGACGCCCCATAGTTGCCTCCACAGAGTCCGTTTTGTCCCCTCTATCTATATTTTTAGAAAAAATCATGACCCCTCTAATTAAGAAGATTCCTTCCTTTTTGTTAGACACCGGATCCTTCCTCAATATCATACAGGCTGTCACCCCTATTCCACCAGATGCCATATTGGTCTCATTTGACGTTAAAGATTTGTACACGTCTATTCCTCACACGGAAGGCATAATCTCTACACGACGTCTCCTTACTCAATCGGGCATGCACCCAGATCAAATAGACCTCTGCAGCGACTTGTTATCCATAGTACTAACTGAGAATTTCTTTCTCTTTGAAGATTCTTTCTATTTACAAACGAAAGGCACTGCGATGGGCAGTAACGTCGCGCCTCCATATGCTAATGCCTATATGGCACACTACGAAGAAACATTAATTTACAAATATCATCTCTTTCAGCGTCATGTCCTAGTCTGGAAAAGATACATAGATGATATCTTTTGTGTGTGGAGAGGCGACCTTACCACTTTAAACATCTTCTTCAACTTCCTTAGGACATCTTGGCCGGGCCTAGATTTCACTATGACTCATGACACTGAACAGATCAGCTTTCTTGACACCTTAGTGGCTAAGGATACACAGGGTAATCTCACCACTGATATTTTCTCCAAAACCACTGATAGAAACAGTCTCCTCCATTTCTCCAGTTTCCATCCATCAAAAATGAAGTGCTCTATACCACAATCCCAGATTAAGAGGGTCACACGCATAGTTTCCGACCCATCTACACAACAAATTAGGATCAAAGAAATGCAGACTAAATTCTTAGATAGAGGGTACCCACCCCATACTGTCAGGATTCAATCTCTTGATAGGAGCCCACGACAAGACAAGGGGACAAGAATACCATTTGTACACGATTATCATCCTGCAGCGTACAAAATTCACACAGTCATACGACATCATTGGCATATTCTTCAATCCGCCCACCCTGAAGTAGAGGCATTCAGACAACCTTTTATGCCGTGTTTCAGACGACCACGTAATCTGAGAGATTGTTTAGTGAAGGCAGATATTGGCCCTAATAAACCTACCAGTACCCAAAGATTTCTGCAAAACCTTAAGACAGGAACATTCCCATGTTTATCATGCCAACAGTGCAATAATGTCCTTAAGGGTAATACTGTATATCACCCTCATACTGGGAAGAAATATACAGTTAATGAGTACTTTACATGCTACACTAATTACGTAGTGTATTTGATCAAATGCCCCTGTGGCCTACTTTATATAGGCGAGACTACACAAAGTGTTAAAAATAGGATATCTAAACATAAATCCACTATTAGATGCAAGGACATCCTATTGCCTATCCCGCAACACTTCATCGCAAAAGGTCACAATATAGCACAACTACGTTTTCAAGTTTTAGAGCATATACCACAATTGAGACAGGGGGGAGACTGTATTACTCAGCTCAAGCAAAGAGAAGCATATTGGATCCATGAACTTGATACCCTTTATCCCAAAGGGTTAAACAAGGATTATGACCTGCACTCTTTTCTTTAAATTATTCTGATTACCATATTCACATCGCTTACCATAATGTTAATAATGCTTATCTCTTTAATAATACTGCTTACTTGTGTTTATATCCATACCGCATTTTATAATGTCAATAATTTTCTCAATAATACTGCTTACTGACTCTGATGTTCTCTTTTACAGAATCGCTATTAATGTACTCTATTCTGGATGGTCACTTTTCCTCACTGTGCACCTCCCTTCACGAAATTCTCTGACATGCGCTCTCTGCTGGAACGCAAGCGGTCCCTGTGGAACGCAGAACGCTACCTCTATCATGTGCAGAGCAGCGCCAACGTCACTTCCGGTATGGGCACTTCCGGTCTGACGCGTGTAGTTGAGACCGGGTCTTTTTATCTGGCCATTAACCACTCACTACCACCACGAGGCAGGCGGTGGATGCCGCGCCATTGTGACCCCACATATACTATAGTTGGTACTGGGTAAGTGCTTTATCGGCGATATTACTACATGTCATCCATATTACTTTGCCCCACATTTTATGGGCATTTATGGCTATATATTCCAGAGACAACAGTCCTTTGCATCTAATCGGGACAGTCTCTCCATAGTGGTATGTGTACTTATTTTCCACTTATCAACACTTTCACTGACAATTTTCACAACCACTTATTGCAAATCGTGCTTTCTATTATAGTCACTCACAGTGCGTTTCAGTACAACCGGTATGTTATTACCTCTATTCTATTTTGGCTAATTATTATTAAACTATGGTCCAGCGTTATCACATCTATATTATTTTAATCAGATTCATAGATCACAAAACCCATCACAACGGGTATACTTTGCCACTAGGTATGTCCTGTCATCTATTCATTTATCTCTTCTATAGTTCATTACTCTAAGTACTTCTGATAATCCTGATATTGGATGGCTTTTTTGAAGAGTTTTCTGAGATTTACTATGACTCATTATGACCCTTATATATATATATATATAGACATATATATATTTTTGTGTATATACTTTGTTTCTATATTGTATACAAACACTTGAATTACTGACTGTTATTTTCATTTTTTAGTACACTGATGAAGGTTGATAGTGACCGAAACGTTTGTTACTAGTGTTCAGGTGCACGTATTAAATTTGTTATCACACAAATCATGAGTGTGCCCAGTTTTTGATATTCCTTCCGCAAACAACCGCATACGTTTCTAGGCGGCAAATTGACGCCTCCAAAATTGCAACATGTTGCGTTTACCGCGCCCAGCCGCAGACGATGAAACGACACATGCGTCGTCAAACGCTGCAAAAAGCATCCAATCGCATGTACCTGCGTCCCCAATGTTAAAGATAGGAAAACACGAAGCATGCAGAAGTATGCGGCATAAACGCTGCAGACACAACCGCAAATGTGAAACCAGCCTTAGCTAGTTTGCCCTGTTACATAAGGGCACTGTTGATATAATTGCGTTTTTGTATTTCAGAATCCTTATGTGGTCCTATCAGCCCTGCGCATGAATGCTGGTCTCTGTTGTCACATTTTAATCCCTGCTGTGTCTTTTACCTGATTTGCTATTCAATAATGACTTTGATATTTTTTCTACCTCTTTAGACTATATGACTGCTTTTGTTCTTTTTGTTGTTTGTCCTGCATGTGTCCATATATTTGCTAGGGGTGATGTTTAATATAGTGATCTTATATTTTATAAGGTAATACTGATATTCATCCAATTAACATAATATGTTTTCCACCCATTGTTTCCACATATTGGTAACTAAATAAAGATTTATGAATTTTTGTAGATATTTTTGGTTCTCGGGGATCCTTTCTCTTTTTCAGCTCTTACAGTCCTCCGTAGTGTTATGATTATTATATAGAGCATCATAGGCTCTTACCAGGATTATCAAGTTAATGGTTCCTTTCTGGAAGTTGGGTCCTAGATTTATAAAATAACCGCCATCATTAACCCAGCAGCGTTTTGTCTTGAGCTACCTGACGTCCTTAAGAACCACAATGTCTTTCACAGGTCTCTGCTTAAGAAATATGTGGAACCTCTTGAGTCCTCACCCCTACCGCTGCCCTCAATAATGGTTGATGTAATCTAGAGTTTCAGATTTTGAGGATTGTAGATTCTCGTCTCCAACGTCATTCCCTTCAATACTTTGTTCACTGGAAGGGTTATGGCCCAGAGGAAAGGAAGTGGATTTCAGCATCAGTGCTGAATGGCCGCAGGCTAGTTCGTTTGTTCCACACTTCTTATCCTGAGAAACCTGGTCCTGAGGCTACTCGTAGAAGGGGGGAATTGTCACGGGTGTGTCAGTGGCAACAGACAGTCACAATGCATCTGGCTGCAGAAGGTCTCTGCGTTTGGCATTGCAGACACCTTCTTAATCCTTCTGACCTTTGGACCCACTGGCAACCTACCTCTGGCTCTAATTGACACACTTGGATATGGGTGTTTAAAGGCTCTCAGTCTGCTCCAGGGAGCAGCTGGTGACATTTTCCTTTGTGAAAGCTTGGAGCTATAGCAGTCGGCTTACTTCTTCTCTGGGGCTCTTGAAGGACGTTTGTTGTTACCTCTCTGGAGTCGGCTCAAGCTAAGTTTCTTCCCCTTTGTTTGTCTCTTTTCTTGTCTTTAGTGTACAGTGGGGACTGACCATTGCTCATCCCCCCTTCCCTATTCAGGGCCTACAGTAGTTTTAGGGATATACAGCGCTTAGGTTTCCTGCTTGGCGATTGGTGTGAAACCAATATAGGGATGGCAGGGTAGGCAGAGTGCTATTAGATCTGCCTAGGGGTCTCCACTCCCTCTTTCCCTAGCGTTTGGCCTTCCTACCCCTCACCCCTCGTGTTGCACTTAGTCTTCTCACACTGTGCATGACAAGTACTTTGCCGACTGTACCAGTGTCATCCGTGATTCTTCTGTACCTTACAGCTAATTGGGTGTCCAAGCTAGACACGTGGCACAAACTGTCTCTCTATGCCTTGGAGGTTCTGGCCTACCCTGCCGCTAGCATTTTGTCAGATTGGGTTTTTAGTGCTGCCAGGGGTATTATAAGCTATAGGCACATTCAACTGTCAACTAAAAATGTTGACAGGCTAACTCTTATCAAAATGAACAAGGGCTGGATTGGCCTAGACTTACTGTAACACCACGGATAACAACAGTGGAACATAAACTCAAATAAAGTTGTCTTTTTACCTAGTCTGTTCCCATGCACCCCTTCCCACCCAAACATGGGTATATACTTCAGGATTTCATCTTTTTTGTGTCGTCCTCCTCCTCCCAACACCATATCAACATGGTGATTAAGGTACCTTCCCTCTAAATTTTTTAAGGGTGTTTATGATGCCCTCATTAACAATTTTGAGAGGCCTACCTCTAACATTCTTTGATATATATGCATACCCCCCAGGGGTAAATATTTTTCAGTACATGCACTTAGTGCATGCACATTACCAGTCTAGGATTCCCCCTCCTTAATAACAGAAAAAAAATGTTTTCTGAGGCCCTCCACTAAGTCTCTTCAAGGGGGTATTGGAGTGCATCTTCTAATTTTTGGCATCCCTTGCACTTACACTTGACCAGTGTAGGAGACCTACTCCTTAGTAATGGGAAAAAATGCTTTTCTGAGGCTCCACCTTCTAGTTGATGGAACATTTTTGGAAACCAAAAGATCCGGTGGGTTCTATTAGCAAGTGAACCAGTGCCTTGTTATTGTTAGTATCCATTCAGTTTGACCATCCGCCATCTTGTTGTAGTTTCTGGCTACTGGTCTGTTTTCCCCTGGTGCTGAGCTTGGTCAGGTGATTGTATCACCCTTTATTACCCTACACCTGCCTCCCAGTCCTTGCTGGACATCAGTGTTAATACGCTTGAGTTCTGGCTAGGAGTCTTGATAGCTTTGTGCTATACTTAGTGCAGTTCTGGAATCTCTAGTTCTGCTTGCTTAGTCTTTTGCTTTTTCCTTTTGTTTCTGCAGCTTCCACTGTTTCCCTTCTAGGAGGTTACCAGTGTTTTGTTCCCAGTCCCTAGATCTTTCAGGGATCCCCTTCCCCCTCCTGCAGGTCTTCGCTTGAGTTTAGACTAGGATCGTCGGTGGGTCTATTCGCAAGGAATAGGTCACCCGCTCCATCGTAGGGATCGAGTCTAGTCCTAGAGCAGGGTCAGATTCTCCCCCCGCTCTATTCCTGAGTTGCAGACCCATAACTGTATGTCCAGCCAGCACATATTAAAAAAAAAGGGAAAAGGATACTTATTTTTTTTTCCCTCCCAGAGTCCTTCAATATGACCAGCGTCCAAGAACTTACTCAACACTTGCAAGGGTTAACTTTGAAGGTAGCCAGCCTGCAACAGCATGTGAGTAATTGTCCTGGATTACGCTGTGCGGAGCCTCAGGTAGGACTACCTGAGTTTTTTTCTGGTAAACGGCAGGAATTTTTATACGTTTAAAAATGCTTGGTTATTATATTTTCGGCTTAGACCAGGATCCTCAGGGAGTGAATCACAGCGTGTGGGGATTATTAGGTCTTTGTTGCGAAGCAATCCCCAAACCTGGGCATTTTCATTACCACCTAAAGATCCTTGTTTGACGTCAGTAGAAGCATTTTTTACTGCCATGGGGTTGTTATATGATGATCCGGATTGAGTAAGCAAAGCTGAGGCAGAGCTCAGACGGCTTAAACAGGGTTCTGGTGATGCTGAGAGGTATTGTACCCTGTTCAGACGATGGTCCGCAGAGGTCAGGTGGAATGACCCAGTGCTCAAGAGTCAGTTTTTAGCAGGTTTGAGTGAAAGGGTTAAAGATTTGCTCATTGCTTATCCTGCACCTGATTCTTTGGAATCTGCTATGCAGCTTGCTATCCGTGTGGATAGAAGATTGAGAGACAGGCAGAATAATGAGAAGCCTCCTATAATGCTGGACCCAGGCTCTCAAGATAGCCCAGTCGACAGCGAGGAGCCAATGCAACTTGGGGCGATGTCCTCTCGTTCCCAGGAAAGTGAGAGGAGGTTCTCTGAGGGCTATGCTTGTATTGTGGTAAGGGATATCACAGAAACAACAGCCATACAGGTCCTTCTCAAAAAATTAGCATATAGTGCTAAATTTCATTATTTTCCATAATGTAATGATTACAATTAAACTTTCATATATTTTAGATTCATTACACACCAACTGAAATTTGTCAGGTCTTTTATTGTTTTAATACTGATGATTTTGGCATACAACTCCTGATAACCCAAAAAACCTGTCTCAAAAAATTATCATATCAAGAAAAGGTTCTCTAAACGACCTATTACCCTAATCTTCTGAATCAACTAATTAACTCTAAACACATGCAAAAGATTCCTGAGGCTTTTAAAAACTCCCTGCCTGGTTCATTACTCAAAACCCCCATCATGGGTAAGACTAGCGAAACAAACAAAAAAAACATCAAATAATAATGTTCAGTTATGCACTCAATACTTGGTCGGGAATCCTTTTGCAGAAATGACCGCTTCAATGCGGCGTGGCATGGAGGCAATCAGCCTGTGACACTGCTGAGGTGTTATGGAGGCCCAGGATGCTTTGATAGCGGCCTTAAGCTCATCCAGAGTGTTGGGTCTTGCGTCTCTCAACTTTCTCTTCACAATATCCCACAGATTCTCTATGGGGTTCAGGTCAGGAGAGTTGGCAGGCCAATTGAGCACAGTAATACCATGGTCAGTAAACCATTTACCAGTGGTTTTGGCACTGTGAGCAGGTGCCAGGTCGTGCTGAAAAATGAAATCTTCATCTCCATAAAGCATTTCAGCCGATGGAAGCATGAAGTGCTCCAAAATCTCCTGATAGCTAGCTGCATTGACCCTGCCCTTGATGAAACACAGTGGACCAACACCAGCAGCTGACATGGCACCCCACACCATCACTGACTGTGGGTACTTGACACTGGACTTCAGGCATTTTGGCATTTCCTTCTCCCCAGTCTTCCTCCAGACTCTGGCACCTTGATTTCCGAATGACATGCAAAATTTGCTTTCATCAAAAAAAAGTACTTGGGACCACTTAGCAACAGTCCAGTGCTGCTTCTCTGTAGCCCAGGTCAGGCGCTTCTGCCGCTGTTTATGGTTCAAAAGTGGCTTTACCTGGGGAATGCGGCACCTGTAGCCCATTTCCTGCACACGCCTGTGCACAGTGGCTATGGATGTTTCTACACCAGACTCAGTCCACTGCTTCCTCAGGTCCCCCAAGGTCTGGAATCGGTCCTTCTCCACAATCTTCCTCAGGGTCCGGTCACCTCTTCTCGTTGTACAGCGTTTTCTGCCACATTGTTTCCTTCCAACAGACTTCCCATTGAGGTGCCTTGATACAGCACTCTGGAACAGCCTATTTGTTGAGAAATTTCTTTCTGGGTCTTACCCTCTTGCTTGAGGGTGTCAATGATGGCCTTCTTGACATCAGTCAGGTCGCTAGTCTTACCCATGATGGGGGTTTTGAGTAATGAACCAGGCAGGGAGTTTTTAAAAGCCTCAGGAATCTTTTGCATGTGTTTAGAGTTAATTAGTTGATTCAGAAGATTAGGGTAATAGGTCGTTTAGAGAACCTTTTCTTGATATGCTAATTTTTTGAGACAGGTTTTTTGGGTTATCAGGAGTTGTATGCCAAAATCATCAGTATTAAAACAATAAAAGACCTGACAAATTTCAGTTGGTGTGTAATGAATCTAAAATATATGAAAGTTTAATTGTAATCATTACATTATGGAAAATAATGAAATTTAGCACTATATGCTAATTTTTTGAGAAGGACCTGTATAGTCTCAAAATGTGAAAAACTTTATTAGTACAAAAATGCATATAAAATACATAATGACAAAGCCATAAAACAAGATAATGGCAGGGGAGAGGCAACACAATGTGGGGTTACCCATAAAAAAACATGAGGTGAAATTTGGTATTTACCAAATATATAGCATGCATGCATAAGCCCAGTACACTATATTCATTATTTTCTAGTATATAAACCACGGCCGTATTTATGATGATATCAGTCAGTTAATGATACTTGACTATTCACCTTGCATCTGTGAACACTATTTAAGTAAGGCATAGTGATATTACTTGTTAATTTGTCCCGGGCTTTACATCATTGATGGAGCAGGTTCCTGTTGTACAGTTGTAGGCCTGTTTCACCTCATGTTTTTGTATGGGTAACCCCACATTGTGTCGCCTCTCCCCTGACATTATCCTGTTTTATGGCTTTGTCATTATGTATTTTATATGCATTTTTGTACTGATAAAGTTTTTCACATTTTGAGACTATATGGCTGTTGTTTCTGTGATTTTCCTGTATTCTGTACAGTTGGTCTCTTCTATTATGTCTGATATAAGCATGCTTCAGTATTGAAATACCTCTAACATACCTAGATGTTGTTTGCATGTTATATGTTGTTCACAAACATTTTGTATTGTGGTAAGGCTGACCATTTGATTAAGCAATGCGAGGTTCACATAAAGAAAGAAAAGAAAAAAAAGGTCAGTAGAGCAACACCCCCGTTCGTATTGCATTTTTACGGTCCGCAGGAGTTTTTTTTCTGGTAATTCCACCTATCATGGTCATTCCATTGATTTTCAGGTCATGGTGGATTGTGGTTCTGCACTGAATTTGATTGATCAACAATTTCTACACAAATATAAATTTGATTCTGAACCATTGTCATCTTCTTTCCCTGTTGTGGCTATTGGTAACACTCCCCTGGAGCATGGGTGCGTGTCTCGAAAGGTCACGGGGTTCCCGCTTACTGTCAATATGGAGCATCAGGAGTGCATTGACTTGTTTGTACTGGATAAATTGCCTGTTCCAGTCGTCTTGGGTTTACCCTGGTTAAAAATGCACAATTCTTTGCTGGACTTGTCGTCTGGTATTATATGGTCCTGGGGTCAGGGGTGTTATGGTAAATGTTGTAATGTTCACATTGCTGCTGTTGTTAAGAAAGAGCCACCTGAAGCCATTCAGGATTTCTGGAAGGTATTTTCAGAAGTTGAATCGCAAGCTCTACCACCCCATAGAGATTACGATTGCGCTATTGAGTTCGTCCTAGGTGCTATACTCCCTAAGAGTCGTTTATTTAATCTAACGATTCCCGAGAGGGAGGCCTTATAGGAATACCTACAGACTAGTTAGGCTGCAGGTCATATAAGACCCTCCAAGTCTCCTGTGGCGGTAGGATTTTTTTTGTCAAAAAGAAGGATGGGGGCCTTAGACCGTGTCTGGATTTTCAGGAGATTTATAAGATCACTGTGCGCAATCCTTACCCGTTGCTGCTAATTCCCAATTTGTTTAACCAGCTAACCGGAGCTAAGTGGTTCTCTAAAAATTGACCTTCGTGGGGCATATAATTTGCTGCAGGTAAAGGAGGGCGATGAATGAAAGACAGCCTTTAATACCCCTAGGGTCATTTTGAGTGTCTGGTGATGCCTTTTGGACTTACTAATGCGCCTGCATTTTTTCAAAATTTCATTAATGATCAGTAGGAGTGTTATTGTTTATTTGGACGATATTTTGATCTATTCACCTGATTTGGAATCGCATTGGCGGAGAGTTCGCGAAGTTCTGATTTTGAGCGAAAACAACCTCTTTGCTAAATTGGAGAAGTGCGAGTTTGCGGTACAGAAAATTAGTTTTTTGGGGTACTTTGTCTCCAGTAGAGATGAGCGACTTTGCTTTTAGTCGAGTCGGGTTCGTGAATCCGACTTCTCAAAAGTCGAGTCGAACAATCGGCCGACTAACGAAATGGTCGGGTCGGAGTCGAAAATCTGACCCCAATGCAAGTCATGGGGAATAAAAGTCGGCAGGAGCGAGGAAGTAAACACACCTACAGTGCCCATTTCAATGCCAACAACATCAATTCTTATTACTTAAGCTTGTCAACCTTAATTAACTTTATAATAATAGTAACGCATTGAAAACTGGGGGTTATTTGGCTAAAGTTGTGGGGGGGGCAGTGATGGCTCCAGGTTTTCGTGTGCCCTGGGCCAAAGAGTCTCAGTGGGCCCCTTTAACACATACCACAATTCATGATGCTCCAATACGGCAGAGAAATATAGGTTTAGTACAATGCTAAATACTTCACTTACATTACATGAGTGATATCTATTTTAAATTCTACAATAGCTCAAAAAACAGACAGCATAGTCCTCCATACAGTATTATGGGCACCACATAGTGCGCCATGCAGAATAATGAGCCCCATATATTGCTCTATACAGAATAATGAGCCCCATATATTGCTCCATACAGAATGGGCTCCATATAATGCTTCATACAGAATAGGCCCCATATGTGCTCCATATGATGCTCCATATATAAAGGGCCCTATATGATGCCCCATAAATAATGAACCCCATATGATGCTCTAGTATATGATGGGCCCCATATATGATGCTCCAGTGCATGATGAACCCCATATAATGCTCCAAATATAATGGTCCCCATATATAATGCTCCATGTATAATGGTCTCCATGTGATGCTCCATATATAATGTGCCCCATATGATGTGCCATATATAATGGGCACCATATGATGCTCCAGTATATGATGTGCCCCATGGATGATGCTCCAGTGTGTAATGAGCCCTATCTATGATGCTCAAGTGTATGATGAGCCCCATATATAATTCTCCAGTGTATAGTGCTCCCCATATATTGCTCCAACCATTAAAAAAAATGAAACACCTCTCCTCGCTGGGCACTGCTCTACTCTGGACTCCTCAGCGTCGCCATCTTCCAGCTCTCTGCACTGTGACTGTTCAGGCAGAGGGCGCACAGACGTGACATCATCACCCTCTCAGACCTGAATGTCACTGTCAGGAAACGCGGAAGACATCACAGCGGTTGAGCAGGGAGAGGTAAGTATTGCAAGTGCTGGGGCCCTGAGCTAGCAGTTGGGGCCACACTTGTGGGCGCCGGGAACTGGCACAGGGCCCCTCATAGTACGCCGGTATCTCTGACTATAAGTGGGCCCCCCCACCTTGCTCAGGGCACCGGCACTTGCCCGGGTGCACCAGGTGCTGACCCCGCCCTGGGGGGGGTACAGCCCAGTTAGGGAGGTGGAAAAACTGGCATATGTTGAGGTGTAGGCTGGACTTTCAGCAGCTGCAAATGGGGGAATTGGAGAAGTTGGAGGAAGAGGAGGACAAAGCGAGCCATTTTGCTGGCAACCTATGTGTCATCAGGGGAAGGTGGTACAAAATCCTTTGAAACCCAGGCATGGTTCAGTTTAATGAAGGTGAGATCACCTACATTTTGGGTCGACAGCCGGGTCCTTCTTTCTGTCAGGATTGATCCAGCAGCACTGAAGACCCTTTCTGATAGCACACTACCAGCAGGGCAAGCGAGCTCCTGTAAGGCATATTGTGCCAATTCAGGCCAAGTGTCCAGTTTATAGGCCCAGTAGTCAAAGGGGAATGAACTGTGAGGGAGAACATCGATAGGGGAGGAGAGGTAATTTTGAACCATAGTTGACAACTGTTGTCTCCTGTCTGTTGCAATCGATTCAGTATTACCAGTCGTGTGAGCATTACTCGAGAAATCAGACCACAACATGGTCATGGATGCCCTGTCTCCAACGCTACTTCGGCTGTGTGCACCACGAACACCTCTTCCATTTGGCCCAGTACGGCTCGTGGTAGAACCTGCACCGCTGCTGTGTGCTGGGAATGCCTCTAACAAATGGTTTACCAGAGTTGCTTGTTTGTTCGCCAATATTAGCTCTAGGTTCTCCTGTGGCATGATGTTCTGTAATTTGCCTTTATAGCGTGGATCGAGGATGTTGGCCAACCAGTAGTCGTCATCCTTCATAATTTTGGCAATGCGGGGTCCCTTTTTAGGATCCGCAAGACATAATCACACATGTGAGCCAATGTTCCAGGTATCAATGATGCACTGCCAGTGGTGGGTGGAGGAGCACTCTCTGCCAAATCCACATCCCTCCATTCACGCACAAACCCTGTACCTGACCTTGGCAAGCCAATATTTTCTCTTGCCCCCTGAGAAGCATCATCCTTTCCAAAATAATCATCCCCTTCATCCTCATCCTCCTCTTCCTCTTCTTCCTCCACCTCATCCAGGACAGTTCTCTGAGCATACAATGCCTGACTGTCATGAAGACTTCCCTCCTCCTCCTCTGCTGCAGACGCCTGATCCTTAATGTGCGTCAAAGTTTGCATGAGCAGACGCATAAGTGAGATGCTCATGCTTATGATGGCGTCGTCTGCACTTACCAGCCGTGTGCATTCCTCAAAACACTGAAGGACTTTACAGAAGTCTTTCAGCTTTGACCACTGCACACCCGACAACTCCATGTCTGCCCTCACACTGCCTGCCCGTGGATCCCGCCACAAATGCATTACAGCCTGCCTCTGTTCTCACAGCCTCTCAACCATGTGCATGGTGGAGTTCCACCTTGTTGCAACGTCTATGATTAGGCGGTGCTTGGGGAGGAGGAGCGATCGCTGCAGCCTCTGCATACGACTGGAGTCTATTGGCGAGCGACGGATGTGCGAGCACAGTTTTCGCACCTTATGGAGCAGGGCTGGTAACTCCAGATAATTATTTATGAAGCACTGCACCACCAGGTTCAAGGTGTGAGCCAGGCAAGGTATGTGTCTGAGTTTTGCCAGGGCTATGGCCGCCACAAAATTACGGCCGTTATCACTGACTACCTTGCCTGGCTCAAGATGTAGACTGCCCAGCCATGACTCAGTTTCTCGCTGCAAGTAGTTGGCCAGTACCTCCGCGGTGTGTCTGTTGTTGCCTAAAGACATCATCTTTAAAACAGCCTGCTGACGCTTACCACTAGCTGATCGATAGTCGGACACCTCGTGTGCAACACTGGCAGCTGCGGATGGAGTGCTCGTGCGACTGCGCTCTGTCGATGAGCATTTGCTTCTGGAGGAGGAGGAGGGTCGAACACCTACAGCCAACTGCTGCCTATGCAGTGGACTAGGCAGCACTGTCCCACCTCCGCTGTCCTCTGTGGACCCTGCATCCACCACATTAACCCAGTGAGCAGTGACGGACACGTAACGGCCCTGGCCATGCCTACTGGCCCATGCATCTGTTGTGAGGTGCACCTTTCCACTCACTGATTGTTTGAGTGCATGGACAATGCGATCTTTCACATTCAGGTGGAGGGCAGGGATGGCTTTTCTAGAAAAGAAGTGCCGACTGGGTAGGTCATACCATGGGACAGCATAGGCCATGAGCTCTCGGAACGCTGCACTTTCAACCAAACGGAAGGGCATCATCTCTAATGAGATCAGTTTGGCAATGTAGGCATTCAAAGCCAGTGAGGTTTTGTAGTCCGTCCACGCTTGCAAGTGCATGGTGTTTAAATGTCTAAGCATGCAACTGGTATTCAATTTTTGGAGATTTTTCCCTCGGCTAAAGGTCCTTCCGCACTTCTTACAAATAACCTTTGCCTCATCAATAGGATTTTGGTCAAAAAAGTGCCACACTGCACTCTTCCTACTATGGGATACATTTTCAGGGCTTGCACACAGTGCTAATTTAACCGTCTGGCCAAGCTGTCCTGCAACTGTTTTTGTTTTTTTAACACATTTTTGGACTGCAACGGGCCTGCCAGATAACCGCAGCTGCGATGTGGATGCCTGCCGCGGATCCTCCTCCTCTTCTGAGCTATTGCCAGCGGCACCCTCTTCCCCCAATGGATGCCAATCCGGGTCAACAACTGGGTCATCCATCACCTCCTCTTCAATTTCATCTGCACCTTCCTCTGTGTCACTGTGTAAGATGTTAGAGTATGCCGGAAGGGGCACCTGAGTTTCATCAGAGTCAGATTCTGACTCAGTAGACTGCAAGGGCAATGTAGTGCTCTGGGTGAATGTACCAGCAGAATCAGATAGCAGTGGCTGTGCATCAGTGCACTCCATGTCATATTCATCTTGGACTGTGGAATTCAGGATTTGACTTGATAACCCAGGGATGGTATGTGAAAAGAGCTCCATGAAGTAATCTGAAGTGTGGCCTGCCGCATCCTTCACTTTTGGTGGGAGTGAAGGACACAAGGAAAGGTGTCGTTCCTGACCAGGAGCCTGCACTGACGACTCAGTGCTTGCATTTTTTGAAAGTTCAGAAGAGGAGGCGATAGAGCTGGAGGCTGTTTCGGCAATGTAAGCCAAAACCTGTTCCAGATGCTCCGGATTTAAAAGCGGTTTACCTACTCCCAGAAAAGGGAGCCTTCCAGGCCTTCTGGAGCCAGACGATGACGCAGGCTCAACATCTCCTGCCTTAGGTGCTATTGGGCTTTTGGCACTACCAGCAGATGCACCACCACCACCACCATCATTCCCAGCTGGCCCCCCCGCCCACGTCTGCAGCCTCTTCCACCATACTTCCTCTTGTTTGGGAAAATGTACCAAAAATACCAGCAGATATATGGTACTGTATGAGGAGCGTACAGCTGTATATGGCGTAGGGGAAAATTTGAATCTCCGTATCTATTTCCGGAGTCACACACAGACGCTCACTCAGTATGGATTTGATCTTAATACAAAGAGCAGATATACGGTACTGTCTCAGAAGCGTATAGCTGTATACAGTCATAGCCAAAAGTTTTGAGAATGACACAAATATTAATTTTTACAAAGTCTACTGCTTCACTTATTCTAATGGCAATTTGCATATACTCCAGAATGTTATAAAGAGTGATCAGCTTAACAACAATTACTTGCAAAGTCAATATTTGGCTAGAAAATGAACTTTATCCCCCAAAACACATTTCAACATCATTGCAGCCCTGCCTTAAAAGGACCAGCTAACCTCTTTTCAGTGATTGCTCCATTAACACAGGTGTGGGTGTTGATGAGGACATGGCTGGAGATCAATCTGTCATGATTAAGTAAGAATGACACCACTGGACACTTTAAAAGGAGGCTGGTGCTTGGCATCATTGTTTCTCTTCTGTTAACCATGGTTATCTCTAAAGAAACACGTGCAGTCATCATTGCAATGCACAAAAATGGCCTAACAGGGAAGAGTATCGCAGTTAGAAAGATTGCACCTCAGTCAACAATCTATCGCATCATCAAGAACTTCAAGGAGAGAGGTTCCATTGTTGCCAAAAAGGCTCCAGGGGTCCAAGAAAGACCAGCAAGCGCCAGGATCGTCTCTTAAAAGTGTTTCAGCTGCGGGATCGGGCTACCAGCAGTGCAGAGCTTGCTCAGGAATGGCAGCAGGCAGGTGTGAGTGCATCTGCACGCACTGTGAGGCGGAGACTCTTGGAGCAAGGCCTGGTCTCAAGGAGGGCAGCAAAGAAGCCACTTCTCTCCAGAAAAAACATCATGGACAGACTGATATTCTGCAAAAGGTACAGGCAGTGGACTGCTGAGGACTGGGGTAAAGTTATTTTCTCTGATGAATCCCCTTTTCGATTGTTTGGGACATCAGGAAAACGCCTCATTCGGAGAAGACAAGGTGAGCGCTACCACCAGTCTTGTCTCATGCCAACTGTTAAGCATCCTGAAACCATTCATGTGTGGGGTTGCTTCTCAGCCAAGGGAATCGGCTCTCTCACAGTCTTGCCTAAAAACACAGCCATGGATAAAGAATGGTACCAGAATGTCCTCCAAGAGCAACTTCTCCCAACCCTCCAAGAGCAGTTTGGCGATCAACAATGCCTTTTCTAGCATGATGGAGCACCTTGCCATAAAGCAAAGGTGATAACTAAATGGCTCAGGGAACAAAACATAGAGATTTTGGTTCCATGGCCTGGAAACTCTCCAGATCTTAATCCCATTGAGAACTTGTGGTCAATCATCAAGAGATGGGTGGACAAACAAAAACCTAAAAATTCTGACAAAATGAAAGCATTGATTGTGCAAGAATGGACTGCTATCAGTCAGGATTTGGTCCAGAAGTTGATTGAGAGCATGCCAGGGAGAATTGCAGAGGTCCTGAAGAAGAAGGGTCAACACTGCAAATATTGACTTGCTGCATTAACTCATTCTAACTGTCAATATAAGCTTTTGTTACTCATATGTTTGCAATTATTATATTTCTTTCTGTGATAAAAACATCTGTCAAACACACATAAAAACCAGAGGGCAGCAGATCATGTGAAAATATAATATTTGTTCATTCTCAAAACTATTGGCCATGACTGTACGGTGTAGGGGAAAATTGCAATCTCTGTATGAATTTCCGGAGTCACACACAGACGCTCACTCAGTATGGATTTGACCGTAATACAAAGAGCAGATATACGGTACTGTCTCAGAAGCGTACAGCTGTATACGGTGTAGGGGAAAATTGCAATCTCCGTATATATTTCCGGAGTCACACACAGACGCTCACACAGTATGGATTTGACCGTAATACAAAGAGCAGATATACAGTACTGTCTCAGAAGCTTACAGCTGTATACGGTGTAGGGGAAAATTGCAATCTCTGTATATATTTCCGGAGTCACACACAGATGCTCACTCAGTATGGACTTGACCGTAATACAAAGAGCAGATATACGGTACTGCCTCAGAAGAGTTCAGCTGTATACGGTGTAGGGGAAAATGGCAATCTCCGTATATATTTCCGGAGTCACACACAGATAGTCAGCATGTATTTGTCCATGATACCAGCCGGTACATGGTAGTGTGTGAGTAGCGTACAGCTCTATGCGGTGTGGGAAAAAATGAACGGTCGGTAAGTCTGCAGAAAAAAAGAATCAAAGTATTGGTGCTGTGTAAAAAGCAGTCTGCACAGCAGTGTACACAGAGCAATACATCTAGCAGGCAGCCTAATAACCAGTGCTGCTGCACACAAGAACATCCTCCTCTGTCACTGGCAGGCAGCCTAATAACCAGCGCTGCTGCACACAAGAAAATCCTCCCCTGTCACTTCACACTAACTGTACAGCACAATTGCTATCAGCACAAGCACAGAAGAATTTCTCTTTCCTGCCTAACTCTCTCCTTACTGATAAACAGTGTCAGCAACCGCTCCCTACTGTTAATATCGGCACAAGTAAAATGGAGGTCGGCGGTGAGGGCTTTTATAGACACTATGACGCTCCCCAAAGCAAACCAATCACTGCAATGCCCTTCTCTAAGATTGTGGTGGACGCTGCCCATGTCATCTCGTTGCCCACAGTGTATGTCCTTGCTCATTGGCTGAAAAAAGGCGCCTGCAAGCATTATGGGAAAACCGACTTGGGCGCTCGGGTCGATGAACCGCATGGCCGACTGCACGCTATGGTCGGGTTTCGGCCAACGAAACCCGACTTTGGTGAAAGTCGGCGACTTTTGAATCTGACTGACCTGTTTCGCTCAAATCTAGTCTCCTGTGATGGGTTTTAGATGGACCCGGTGAAGGTTCAGGCAGTACTGGATTGGCCTAGGCCTGAATGTTTAAAGTCTGTCCAAAGATTTTTAGGGTTTGCGAATTATTATAGAAAATTCATAAAGAATTCTTCTGTTTTCGCTAAACCCATAACTGATCTCACCAAGAAGAGTTCTAATACTGTCCAATGGTTCACTGAGGCAGTGGAGGCTTTTGAGCATCTCAAGGAGAGGTTTAGCTTTGCTCCTGTGTTGATCCAGACAGATGAGACCAATCCTTTTCTGGTAGAGGTTGACGCCTCATCAGTTGGGGTGGGGGCAGTTCTGTCCCAGGAGGGAGAGGATGGGGTGCATCCCTGTGCTTTCTTTTCTAAAAAATTTTCAGAGACTGAGCTCAACTATGATGTTGGGAACCGAGAGTTACTGGCTATTAAGCTCACGTTTGAGTATTGGCGACATTTTTTGGAGGGGGCTAGACATCCGATACAGGTTTTTACTGATCATAAAAATCTGATTTATCTGGATGCTGCTAAATGTTTGAATGCCTGTCAAGCCAGGTGGGCACTGTTTTTTGCCTGGTTCCATTTCTCCGTGACGTATATCCCTGGCACAAAAAATGTCAAAGAGGATGCTTTGTCTCGTAGTTTCTCTCCAGCAGTTAATACTTCGAAGGAGGAATGTATTTTGCAGAGAGGGGTGGTGGTGGCAGCATTGGGTTCTGAGTTGGAGAATAACATTCTAGAAGCCCAGAATTCTGTACCAACAAACACTCCGTATGGTAAATTATTTGTGCCCAAAGCCTTGAGGAGAGCTTTGTTCGCTGAATGTCATGAGTCTCGGTTGGCGGGTCATCCAGGGATTTCAGAAACTAGAAAGTCTATCGGTTGAAGTTTCTGGTGGCCAGGGTGGCATAGAGAAATCATCAAGTGGGTGCGTCAGTGTACGGTGTGTGCTAGGTCGAAGGCCTCTCATGCTCCGGCTGCAGGATTGCTGTGCCCTTTGGAGGTTCCTAGCTCTCCATGGACGCATCTAGCTATGGATTTTATCACCGATCTGCCGGTTTCTGAAGGTTTTTCTGTCATCTGGGTTGTTGTGGACCGGTTTAGTAAGATGTGTCATCTGGTCCCTTTCAATAAATTGCCCTGCGCCAAGACTCTAGCTAAAGCATTTGTGAAAGAGATTGTCAGGCTCCATGGTGTTCCCACGGACATTGTTTCCGACAGAGGACCATGGTTTGTGGCTCGCTTCTGGTGTGCTTTTTGTGACAGATTAAAGGTGCATTTGTCATTTTCATCAGGTTCTCATCCAGAGTCCAATGGACAGACTGAAAGGAAGAACCATGATGTTGAGCAGTTTTTGAGATGTTTTGCAGCAGACCATCAGGAGATGTGGTTGGAATATCTACCAGTAGCCGAGTTTGCTCTTAATAATCATACGTCTGCCTCGGCTGGGTGCTCTCCTTTTTTTGCTGTACAGGTAGACATCCATCTTTCGGTCCATTTTCTAAGATTGGGGCGGCTGTGCCTGAGGAGGAGAGTTTTTCTGGAAGTTTTGAAAGGGTTTGGACCAATGTACGCCATAATTTGAAAGAGGCGAATAGGAGGTCTAAGAAATATTTTGACAGGAAAAGAAGGGAGGCGTTGTTCACAGTTGGGGACATGGTCTGGTTGTCCTCTAGGAATCTGCGTTTGAAGATCCCTTCTAAAAAACTGGGGCCTAAATTTGTAGGACCCTTCAAAGTGGTTCAGGTTGTCAACTCTGCAGCTGTGAGATTAGACACACCATCGTCCTGGAGAATTAATTCAGTTTTTCATGTATCTTTACTGAAGAAAGTTGACATGCCAGATAAGGAGACGATGCCGACTGTTCCTCCAATTAATGAGGATGGCAAGTTTGAGATTTCTCGCATATTGGATTCCAGGTGGCACAGAGGAAGGTTGCAGTATCTCGTGTCCTAGAAGGGTTTCGGTCCCGAGGATAATTCCTGGGTGAAAGCTGAGAATGTCCGGCCCCAAAGGCTGATTAAGGCTTTTCACAGGAGATTTCCGAATAAGGCTCGGCCAAGAGGATCCGGAGGATCCTCGTAAAAAGGGAGGTACTGTTAGTATCCATTCAGTTTGACCATCCGCCATCTTGTTATAGTTTCTGGCTACTGGTCTATTTTCCCCTGGTGCTGAGCTTGTCATTGGTCAGGTGATTGTATCACCCTTTATTACCCTGCATCTGCCTCCCAGTCCTTGCTGGACATCAGTGTTAATACGCTTGAGTTCTGGCTAGGAGTCTTGATAGCTTTGTGCTATACTTAGTGCAGTTCTGGGATCTCTAGTTCTACTTGCTTAGTCTTTTGTTTTTTCATTTTGTTTCTGCAGCTTCCTCTGTTTCCCTTCTAGGAGGTTACCAGTGTTTTTTTTTCCCGTCCCTTGATCTTTCAGGGATCCCCTTCCCCCTCCTGCAGGTCTTCGCTTGAGTTTAGACTAGGATCGTCGGTGGGTCTATTCGCAAGGAATAGGTTGCCCACTCCATCGTAGTGATCGAGTCTAGTCCTAGAGCAAGGTCAGATTCTCCCCCCACTCTATTCCTGAGTTGCAGACCCGTAACAGTTATGGGCTTTCAGGTGTTTGTCATATAGGAAGTACTCACATTGCGTGCAGGATTTCACAGCTGGGTAGGAGACTTTATACAGTAAGTACAGAAGATCCTGTTCTCCGCCATGTAGGCTGAGTAAATGCGAAATGCTCCTCTATATTCCCCATCAGGGTTGATTAAATAACAGTCCTTGATTCTGCTACATTAAACTAATAACTTTTTTCAGAGCTAATTCAAATACCGTATATACTTGAGTATAAGCCGACCCGAGTTTAAGCCGACCCCCCTAATTTTGCCACAAAAAACTGGGAAAACTTACTGACTCGAGTATAAGCCTAGGGTGGAAAATGAGATTATGCCCTGCCCTATATGCTGCCCCATGTATTATGCCCCCATAGATGCTCCATAGATTGTGCCCCCATAAATGATCCATAGATTGTGCCCCCATAGATGATCCATAGATTATGCCCCCATAGATGCTCCATAGACTGTGCCCCCATAGGTGCTCCATAGATTATGCCCCCATATATGAACCATAGATTGTGCCCCCATAGATGTCCATAGATTGTGCCCCCATATATGATCCATAGATTGTGCCCCCATAGATTATTCCCCCATAGATGCTCCATAGATTGTGCCCCCATATATGATCCATAGATTGTACCCCCATAGATTATGCCCCTATAGATGCTCCATAGATTATGCCCCCATAGATGCCCCATAGTATAGGCCTCATACGCTGCCACAGCTGCTGCAACCGAAAAAAAAAAAAAGACATACTCACCTCTCGTCGCTGGGGGCCAGGTGCCGGTGTCCTGAGCAGGCGGGGACACCGGCGCGCTATGGGGGACAGGTGCCGGTGTCACCGCTCGCTCAGGGCCCGGCACCTGAGAGATTTACCTGTCACCGGGTTCACCACTGCTCGCCGCTGTCTTCCGGGTCCTCCAGCAGTGAATGATCAGGCAGTAACCACGTCATCGCGCCCTCTGCCTGAACATCGCAGCAAGAGGACCCGAGGACACAGCAGCGCAGCGGGGAACGGGACAGGTAAATATCCCTGATACTCACCCTCCCGCCGGCTCGTCTCTCTCTGCAGCCCCTGCTCTTCTCCCACGGTCCCGGCGCCAGTGTTCAGCGGTCATGTGTTACCGCTCATTAAAGTCATGAATATGTGCATATTCATGACTTTAATGAGCGGTACCACTGAGGGCTGAACACAGGCGCCGGAGACTGTGGGAGAAGAGCAGGGGGGCTGTAGAGACCGCGCCGGCGGAGGAGTGAGTATATAGAACAGCTGCGCTCCCCCTCCCCCGCCGACCCCATAGTAGGGGGACTTTCAGCCCTAAAAAATGGGCTGAAAATCTTGGCTTATATTCGAGTATATACGGTAGATTTCTATTCTGTTATAATATGCAAATTGCCTCTTCAAACAAAGAGGACTTGTACTCTATAGCGCCACCTATTGGAAGTAGCAATCCTACAAGTCACAATCAACCCTTTAACGAGTCTTGTAATATGACTTAGGATAAAAGCCAAATCAGAATCTGATTTGCTTTTATCCTAAGTCATATTACAAGACTCGTTAAAGGGTTGATTGTGACTTGTAGGATTGCTACTTCCAATAGGTGGCGCTATAGAGTACAAGTCCTCTTTGTTTGAAGAGGCAATTTGCATATTAAATTTCCAGAGGAGCATTGCACGGCGAATAAGCCTCCTTACCTCGACACGCCAGAGCTGGTATGTCACTCTCACAAGGAGTAACCTTACCCTTAGACCCTATTCTGTTATAATAATTCCACTATTATCTGCAATTCGTTCACTGTGAGATATGTCACTAGGTATAGCGTATGACAGGCATCTAGTCAAGGATTATTGCCTTATAAATTCTAAGCCTTGCTGGTGCTTTTTTTCTTGCATTCATTGACTGATTCATGTTATTTACTTTGATTTACTTTGATCTGTACTCAGAAATTCATCAAAGCTGGCAGTGTTGCTTGCGTTCCTCCAAAGTTTGTTGCTGCCACATACAAGAAAATTTCTTTTCAGAACGATTCAATCCCTTTTATATTCTACAATAATACTGCTCTTATCTGCAATTCATCTACGGTGAGGTGTGGCACTTATTATAGTGTATGACAGGCATCTAGTCAAGGATTATTGCCTTATAAATTCTAAGACTTGCTGCTTCTTCCATGCACTCATTGACCGATTTATGTTTTTTACGGGATCTGTACTCAGAAATTCATCAAAGCAGGCAAAATTAACTGATTTAATGTGTCCATTTGCAGTTTCTCTGTAGCATCCGTATGGAAGAGGTGGTGGTGGGAGACTTTATGCTACTGGAGCTGGAATTACCATTTCTGAACTCTCCACTGCTTTGTTTCCATCCATTTCTGGGTGATTCTTGAAGTATATTTGGGACAATTGTCTTGCTGGAACACCCATGATCTAGGATGCAAACCCAGCTTTCTGATCCCGAGCACTACATTGCTACCCAAAATTCTTTGGGAATCTTCACATTTCATGATGCCTTGCACACAGTCAAGGCACCCAGGGCCAGAGGCAGCAAAGCAACCCCAAAATATCTTTAATCCTCCACATTTGACTGTAACTACTGTATTCTTTTATTTGTAGACCTCATTCCATTTACAGTAAACAGTATAATGATGTGCTTTATCAAAAAACTCTATGTTGCTCTCATCTGTCCACAAGACGCCTTCTGGCCCTCTATAAATTGTGAGGGCCGGCTGCTGGCCCTCCAAGATTCAAACTTTACTGTATTAAGATGAATAAGAAAATCTGCCCACCTCAGATGGATAAATTATATTGCATTAGCAATATACGGCTATGCAAAGCCACCTGATGGCCCTGAAGAAAAAAGAAACTATCAGAGTCCTTCCTTCATAAATTAAACAGGATGTGTGTCTGATCATGTCTTACATACCACATGGCCATATAATGTATTAAAATGTTAAAATTTACTTTTCTGGCAAATGTTTTTTTCACAATTGAAAGCAATGCAAACGTACAAAAAAGCAGCAAAAACACTGTCTGTGAACATAGCCCAATGTGTGGAGGAGCGTTTCTTTTTCTTTATATTGAAGTCATTTTCCTGGAAAGAATGTTTCTTAACATTTTTTCCAGTAAAATCCATTTTAAATTCGGTTTTGTATGTTTTATTGTCAGTCAGTAGTCGTGGCATAATGCTCTGACGACATTGTTCCCAACAGTGACCTGGGTCTTCCCCATGCTGTTCCCATATCATTTCAACACTGTTTCCATTATTTCAGCAAATTTTAGACCCCCTCGAGAGGGCCGCTGGAAAAATGCTCAAGTTTCCCATTGACTTCCATTATACTAGTTACTCGAGTCAAGCACCAGAGCATTATGATTTGCTTGACTCGAGTAACGAGTAACAGAACATTTTAGTGCTCGCTCATCACTAAAAGCAAAGCGTTTCAAAATCGATCTGATTTCTTCCTCAGGCTATCATGCAAATAAGTATATAAAACAACTTATCAAGGAAACTATGATTCAAAGAACTTAAAACCTGGACACACAATACAACAATATTTGAATAATTGTGAGACAGTGAGAGTATGTGTGTTGAATGGGGTGTACATTTCACCTAGATACTTTGCTGACTGGTATAAGGGAAATGTATGGCTTTGTAAACCTAGTGGTAGAGAAAGGTCACTACACCTTACATTCAGTACACACTTGCAGCTCAGGCCTGAAACCACTCAGCTGTTAATTAGGAGACCAGAAGTAGGTGTCTGCGAACACAGACAGAGAGCTCGCTTAGTCTGGACAAGGAGTCCAGGCACAAGAAGGAGTCTCCAGGAGTATGAGCTGTCTCAGTCTGGGTGCTCGATGTACCCCGGACACAGGAGTAGTCTCTGTGAGAATCCATGCGGATAGCTGCTGAATAGGAGGGGAGCTCTCTCAAGTCTGGACGTTGGATATGCCTTCAGACACAAGGAGGAGACTCTGTGAAACTCCATGCTGGTAAATGCTGAACATATGTGTTGTTTTGGGGACAGGCTGTTAGAGTCTGGACCCGGATAGAGAGGGAAATCTATCTAAGTGTAGTAAGTGGCTGGACAAGCCCAGGGCTTATGTTTATGATTTGGTTTTGCTTATGTTCTGTTTGCTGTGGACTTTAATAAAACTGGTTGCGGCCAGCTTTTGCCAGAACTGCTGTCTGTGAATGAACTGTTTCCGTGCCACTCCGTCTACCCGGACGGCGATCCCTGAGCTATATCCCCTGAAAAGCTTACAATTGGTGCTAGAATGTGCGTGCAGCACAGTGGCGAGAGACAGCAATAAAAGGTGAAGTCTGTTGAAGCAGCAGCAGAGAAAAAAAAAGTGTGTCAGCAAAAGAAACGTCTGTTGGAGCAGTCTTAAAGAGACAGTAGCCCTAATAGAGTTTGCAAAAGAAAAAAAAAAAAAGTGTGTCTGCACAGCAAAGCTGAACTTGTTGTGGAAAAGACTGTGGAGTGTGCAGCAGCAAAGGAAAAGTCTGTTGGAGCAGTCTTAAAGAGACAGTGGCCCTAATAGAGTTTGCAGAGAAAAAAAAAGTGTCTGCACAGCAAAGCTGAATTTTCTGTGGAAAAGACTGTGGAGTGTGTATGTCTTGAGTGAAGACTGCCGTTGTTGAGACAGAGAAGTCTGACAGCATGGATGACAGCATGGAGGCGCTGTTTGAACAAATGGCGCAAGTTAATGTGCAACATAAGACTGCCGTGGTTGAGACAGATAAGTCCGGCAGTATGGAGGAGCTCGTTGAGTACCTGGTCCAGGCCCAGCGGAGCATGCAGCAGAGCATGGAGCGGCAGCGCCTGCAGCACCAGCAGCGCATGCAGCAGGCCCAGCAGCAATTCCTGCAGCAGCAGCAGGAGAATAACCGGTTGTTTTTTGAGCAGGTTGCAGCACTACAAAAGACTTGCAGCGCATCGTCCCAAAGTAATGTTGCAAAGTCACCTGCATTGTCCGCTGTAAAGAAGGCGGTAAGACGGTCCCTGAAAAAGATGACACCTCGTGATGATGTGGAGATATATCTCACTAGGTTTGAGGGACTGGCAGAGAAGGAGAATCTGCCCCTATCTGAATGGGCCATGATGGTCGCACCCTATCTGATTGGAGAACCCAAAGGGCCTATGCTGACCTGAGCGAGCAGGACAGCCAAGACTATGCCAAGCTGAAAGCGGAGATTCTTACCCGGCTGGGTGTTACGGTGACAGCCCGTGCCAGGGGAGTTCATGACTGGAGATGCAGTTGGGAGTCTGCAGTCAGCAAACCTGATTATGGAGTTGAAAAGGTGATAGTGGACCGCTACACCCAAGCACGTCCTCCTGAGGTACAGCCGGAGGTCGGACAAAGAGACCACCAGGACGCCAATCGTCTGGTCAGCCTGATGGAGAGGGCCTTCGCCACCAAGGACTGCCTCCGTGACCAGCCGTCTGAGAGGTCGTCACTTCGGAGTTCCTGGACGCCGAACTCTCCCGGTAAGAGCGTTCCAGCTGTTGGGGTCGTGTGGGTGGGAGAGTGTGATGGACAGTGTTGGAGATGTCGTGAAATTGCAGCCAACTGTCCAATAGAGGGGGAGCCTATGTGTTGTGATGTTGGCGGATCCCTCTCTCCCTGCGCAGAGCCTGTGTGTGTGTCCACCTCAGCCGAAGAGACTGGACCACAGGGGTCCCCGGTGGTTGTAAATGACTGCCCAGCACAGGCCCTCTTGGACTCAGAGAGTCCAGTGACTTCCGTATGGGACAGCCTGATTGATAGGGACTTCATCCCTGATAAACACCTGAGTGTGGTGTGTGTCCATGGAGACACCAAAGTCTACCCAGAGACTGTCGTGGACTTGATCCCCAAACGCGGGGAGGTTTCATGTGAAGTGGGGGTAGTGAAGAACCGGGTGCACCCCGTCATATTGGGTAATGACTTTCCCCGATCTAAGGTCTCTGGGGGAAAAATGTTTCTGATGGACAGCGTGATGAAGCTCCTATTGAGGGTGCGCAGTCCGAGGGGCGGAACACAATGCTAGTGGGCCAGTTAAACTTATGTGATAATGATGATGATGATGATGATAATGATAATGATGATGATGATCATGATAATGATGATGACCATGATAATGATGCTGATGCTGATAATGATAATGATGATGATCATGATAGTGATGATGATACTGATCATAATCATGATAATGATATTGATAATAATGATGACTGTGATAGTGATGAAATTCCTTTGCAGGTGATGTTGGGAGACGAGGATGGTGGTTCTCGGGAACCGAGTGTCCCTGACTTACCTGTGTCCTGTGACAATTTTGAGAGTGAGCAGTGGCGAGACCCCTCTCTTAAAACGGCCCAGGAAAATATAAATGTTCTAAATGAGGTTTCCCAAGAGCCTGGCTCTGAGGAGAGGTTTCCTCATGTTGCCATAAACACTCACCTGTTGTATAGGGACACTGAAGTCCAGGGAGAGGTCGTGAGCCAGCTCCTAGTACCTGAGCTATATGGAAGTATAGTGCTGGCGTTGTCACATAGTCACATACTTGAGGGACCACCTGAGGGAAACCAGGGACCAGATGGTGAAGTTAATGTTGTGGATGACATGTTAACTAAGGTTCCAGATCAAGATGTGAATGAGAATGAATTGTATAACCCTGACAGTGAGCAGGATGTGAATGAAAATGAAGTGTATAACCCTGAAAGTGAGCAGGATGTGAATGAGAATGAATTGTATAACCCTGACAGTGAGCAGGATGTGAATGAAAATGAAGTGTATAACCCTGAAAGTGAGCCAGATGTGGCTGAGAAAAAGGGGTCAGACAGGGATAGTGGTAGTGATAGTGAATCATCTGATGACAATCAAGCAACCAGTGCAAATGAGGAAGGCATGGTAGCAGAGGAGGTTGAGAGTCCTGAGAGGAAGGCTGATGCTGACCTTGCAGTCGGACAGAAGATGGCATCTGAAGATGTTTTACAGTTGGCCGGTTCCCTGGCGAAGACTAAGGTGAAAGGAGGAGAGCTGAGCTTTAAAGGCAGGACTCTGAAACTGAACACAGCCCAAGTAGATGCTGTTGGAAATGTGAAGTTACCAAGGTATGGTGTGGATCTGTATCGTGCCAAGGACTCTGAGGGAGATGCTGCAGAGGTGGAAAAAGCCATAGAAGTGGTAGTCACCAAGCCAGATGCCTCATCAGAAGCTGAGGTCTCAAGTGAAGCTGTGAGGAACAAGACTGAAGATATGGGGACTGACTCTGTCCAGGAATCTGTTTCTGCCGAAGACAGCGGCGTGGACGGGTTGCGGTTCGGATCAGTAGCTGCAACTCGTGAAGCTCAGGCTGGAAGTTCGGCGCCCGGAGCCCCAGCGGTGTTCCCGAGTGACACCAAGGATCTGGATAAGTCACAAGATGAGATTTTGAGACATCAGGCTGGCGTTGGTGAGCTCAAGCGCACTTTCATGGAGTCTACATCGGAGCCACGTCCCAACAAATGGGAAAAGCGATGTGTCACTCAGTTGCCGCTGCAGACATACGGGAGCTCAGATGGGATGCAGAACGTGGTGGAAGAGAAGAATCCGGCGGGTTCTGAGTATACAGATGCAGCTATCAAGGAGAACTTGAAAGCCGGAATAAATGGAAATATTGGAGACCATAATGATGTGACTGAAGAGGTAGAATGTAAGACTGACGGTAGGGCTTCTGAGCATGTTCTACCAGAAGAGCCTGATGAAGGGGCTGAAGACATAAAAGACGTCCAACAGGTACCAGATGAATTGATGACTTCTCAGAAAAAACTCCAAACTGTGATGAAGGAGTGTGATGAAAGCCATGAGCATCTTCGTGAGAAGGTCAATGAAGAAAAAGGAAGGATACAGAGAATCTCTTCGTTGCAAGAGCAAATGCTGCTCAATAAGTCTAAGGCTCTATATAAGAATGCTGTTGTTACGGTAGAATATTACAATTCAGCTGGAGACTTAGCGGATGAATTATGTGTACTGCAAAAGAAAAACGATCAGCTCCTTCTACAGTCCCAATCATTTGAACAGTGTAGCTTAAAATGGTCAGAGACCATGGCAGAGGAGCTTAAGGTCTGTGAAATAGACTTTATGAGTCAACCGATATTCAAGAAAATAGATGTGCTAAAGAGGGTTCAAGGGGAACTAGAGAAAAGTGAAAAACCCCCTATACCTTCTGTGATAGTTGGTGACACATGGTCAGTGCACCAGGGACAGGAGGTACGTGAGTTTCTGAGGAAGAGTCAGCAGAAGTGTTCTGATGTGCCGGGTCGTACTTCTCTGGCCAGGCACTATATCGAAACTGAGCCCGGCCCTAAGGTCAAGATGAAACCGTGCAGGATACCCGAGGCCCGCAGAGAGCATAGGCCTGGGAGGGTACAGGGTAGTGCGGATGCTTCAGATGAAGAGAAAGCTGATGTTGGCTATGGCTCAGGTGAAGATACAGATGACAGTAGTGAAGATGAAGCTGATGAGGGCCATGACTGGTCCAGAGTTCACTGTCTCTTTTGGATTGTTGACCAGCCCTCCGGTCTGGATGACCAGCCCTCCGGTCTGGAGAAGAGGGGGGGGATATGTGAGACAGTGAGAGTATGTGTGTTGAATGGGGTGTACATTTCACCTAGATACTTTGCTGACTAGTATAAGGGAAATGTATGGCTTTGTAAACCTAGTGGTAGAGAAAGGTCACTACACCTTACATTCAGTACACACTTGCAGCTCAGGCCTGAAACCACTCAGCTGTTAATTAGGAGACCAGAAGTAGGTGTCTGCGAACACAGACAGAGAGCTCGCTTAGTCTGGACAAGGAGTCCAGGCACAAGAAGGAGTCTCCAGGAGTATGAGCTGTCTCAGTCTGGGTGCTCGATGTACCCGGACACAGGAGTAGTCTCTGTGAGAATCCATGCGGATAGCTGCTGAATAGGAGGGGAGCTCTCTCAAGTCTGGATGTTGGATATGCCTTCAGACACAAGGAGGAGACTCTGTGAAACTCCATGCTGGTAAATGCTGAACATATGTGTTGTTTTGGGGACAGGCTGTTAGAGTCTGGACCCGGATAGAGAGGGAAATCTATCTAAGTGTAGTAAGTGGCTGGACAAGCCCAGGGCTTATGTTTATGATTTGGTTTTGCTTATGTTCTGTTTGCTGTGGACTTTAATAAAACTGGTTGCGGCCAGCTTTTGCCAGAACTGCTGTCTGTGAATGAACTGTTTCCGTGCCACTCCGTCTACCCGGACGGCGATCCCAGAGCTATATCCCTGAAAAGCTTACATAATGTATAATCACAATAATATAAATAAAGAAAAGATAATTATATATACAGTCTCTAGATGACAATGTAAATCATTGTGAAGGAGAAAAAAAATTCCCCAAAATTTCTTTAAAAAATATTTTTCTTTTCTTTCCCTTTTCTTTCCTTTTCCATTCCATTACAATAATCACACATACCGTAAGTCCTATTTATGGGCATGTTCTCCTGGCTATTTAATTTAACACCTCAGGGGTAGAGCTGCGCGGACCCCTGGATGTTCTGGTCCAGCGGATTTGGCCGAACAGTTAAAATAAGTTTGGATTCGGGTACCAGAAAAGTACCCAGACCCGAACCCCATTCACTTGAAATGGGGGCCCGAATATCCAGTGTTTGCCATGCTGTCATGTGCATGACAGCGTGGCAAACACTGCTTCTAATTGGCGGTAAAATCATTACCGCCAGTCAGACTGGCACTGTTCCCACACTGTCAAATTACAGCGTGTGCCTGCAGCTGTGATTGGAGGTAAAAGGTTTACCTCCGGTCACTGGCGTTGGCTGATCGGACTACTGCTCCCATCAGCCTATGCCTGCTGCCTCTTATAACAGCGAGAGCAGGCGGGGGCTGATTGGAATATTCATCAGCCGGCACCTGTGCTCTAAATAAATAATTTTTTAAAAAACTCGGCTTGGGTTCCCCTGTATTTTTGATAACCAGCCAGGTAAAACTGACAGCTGGGAGCTGCAACCCTGATCTGTCAGCGTTAGTAAGGCTGGTTATCTAGAATAGAGGGTAATTTAAAAAAACGACATGTGTACCCCCCATTTTTGACAACCAGCCAAGCTAAAGCAGACAGCTTGGGGCTGGTATTCTCAATCTCGTAAGAGGACATGAATATTGCCCCCCAGCCTAAAAATAGCAGCCTGCAGCTGCCCTGCATAGGTGCATATATTAAATGAGCCAATTCTGGCGCTTTGCCAAGCTCTTTTCACTTGCTCTGCAGTAGTTGAAAGTAAGGCCGGCGTCACACTGGCGACAGAATCGGACGACTGCAATGCGATGAAAAATCGTATTGCAGTCTGCCCTATGTTAATCTATGGAGCAGCTCCCAGTATCAGATTTTTTGTGGTCCGTTTTAAACGTCCGTGTGCAATCGCAGCATGCTGCGATTGTCACCGATTGTGGGTCGACTATCGCCAATGCAAGTCTATGGGAGTGATGAAAAATCTGATTACAAACGGACCGCATGTGTGACTTGCGATGAAATCGCATCGGTGTCCTTTAGAAAAGCCGGCAATTCATCCCCGGCTATACTGTAAAATCACACTGACAGCTTTAATAAAGAATAGAAAGAATAGATATACACACATAGAATACATATATATATATACATATATATATATATATATATGTAATTGTGACATGTATATATATATATATATTTATATTTCCTAGACTTCTACATACTGTAATAGCCGCAAATTCAGTTGCCGGCTTTTGTGAAATCACAGAAGCCGACATGAAATGATACATTGTTTCCACACAGTTAACCATGTCATTTCCTGTATTTTGATATTTGTTAGAACTTACAATTACAAGAGTGTATTTGTGCTAAATTTCAGACATGTAGGGGTTAATTAAAGGTGTAAATTCGTTGACAAAAAAATGCGTGGGCTCCCGCTGTATTTTCTCCACCAGACAGACAAAGCAAGCGAGTGGGGGCAGTTAATAATAGCCTAGGGAGGGTACTTTTTTTTGTGCCCCCCCTGGCTACTAACATCTGCCCCCAGACACCCCAGAAAGGGCAAATCTATAATTAGATTCGCCCTTTCTGGCACTTTGCCCGTCTATTCCCATTGCCCTGTAGCGGTGGCGAATGGGTTAATAATCTCACCTTAATGTCACCTTAGTATTGAAAGGTGACCTTAAGGCAGGTTAATAATTGAGAGCTGTCAATTAGACAAATATCAATTATTAATCCTATTGAAGTAAATAAAAAAACACACACACGCTTTAAGAATAAATAATTTTAATGAAATAAAAACACATATTTTTGACCATCTTTTATTTAAATCTTAATCCGTTCGAAGCTCTTGTTCTTCTAAAATAAATGTAAAATAATAAAACAACATTATTCTTACCTATCTGGCAATCTGTCCCGTCCCACGATGTAATCCTTCACAAAGGGTTAACTAGCAATCAGCTAAGCAGCGCAAGTAATCCTGCGTGCTCATCTGATAGCTCCTGAATGAATGAGCTTATCTCCTGCCGACAGGAGAGGATGTGATTCATGAATGAAGCTTAATTGATTGTATCCACTTTCACCTTAGGTCAGGTCACTCAAGTGAAAGTTGTAATAAATCAATTAAGCTCCATTCATGAATCTATTCCTCTACTTTCGCTGGGAGAGGAACTTATTCATTCAGGGGAATACAGGTCTGAGACAGCATTATTAGCTCTCTGCGACCTGTAACCTGTTAACCCTTTCTGATGGATTACACCGTGGGACCTGACTGTACATCGGATTGGTAAGAATCATTTTGCTTTTTTATTTTATTTTTATTACAGGAAATGGTTTTAGCAGGAAAATAAAATATTGTCAAAAACTGTGTGATTATTTCATTAAACTTCTTTTTTATTAAACTGTGTGTGTTTGATTTTTCTATCATACAATAGGATTAATAATTGATAGTTGTCTAATTGACAGCTCTCAATTATTAACCTGCCTTAAGGTCACCTTTCAATACTAAGGTGACATTAAGGTGAGATTATTAACCCATTCGCCACCGCTACAGGGCAATGGGAATAGACGGGCAAAGTGCCAGAAAGGGCGAATCTAATTATAGATTTGCCTTTCTGGGGTGTCTGGGGGCAGATGTTAGTAGCCAGGGGGGGCACCAAAAAATACCCTCCCTAGGCTGTTATTATCTGCCCCCACTCGCTTGCTTTGTCTGTCTGGTGGAGAAAATACAGCGGGAGCCCACGCATTTTTTTGTCAACGAATTTACACCTTTAATTAACCCCTACATGTCTGAAATTTAGCACAAATACACTCATGTAATTGTAAGTTCTAAACAAATATCAAAATACAGGAAATGACATGGTTAACTGTGTGGAAACAATGTATCATTTCATGTCGGCTTCTGTGATTTCACAAAAGCCGGCAATTGAATTAGCGGCTATAACAGTATGTAGAAGTCTAGGAACTATAAATATATGTATATATACATGTCACAATGACATGTATATATATATATATATATATATATGTGTGTTCTATGTGTATATATCTATTCTTTTTTTTGTGATTGAAATACTATTCTTTTGGATCCATTATATGTCAGTTTTGCAAGCCTGCGAGAAATTCTCGCAAGTCGGATGAAAATCGGATGTTACAAGGTACACACACATGCGACTAAATCGCATCTTTGAAGGAAAATCGGATGCCAGAAGGATGTGTGATGTTTGCATTTTGATCCGACAAATCGACCGTCTAAAACGGACCGATTTTTTGTCGTTGTGTGTGACGCCGGCCTAAGGTTCATATTTGTGGGGTTGATGTCACTTTTATAATTTCCGGTGACATCAAGCCCACAGGTTAGTAATGAAGAGGCGGGGTCTGGTCCTTTTGTCTGCCCTTATTCACACACTGAGGTTAACTCTGACACATGGTAAGGTTTTTAATATTAAACAGCGTAGGATTGTCCCAATCAGGGTCACCTTATCGATGGTGGTATGGCTTTTATGCTATTTTTGATCAAAAACAGTATTACTAATAACCCTATGTTATATAAGTGCACTCTTGCTTTTTACTTATTTAGTTATAACAATATTTATGTTTATTTTGCTTCTTGTAGGTTTTGTATGCTTTATCGACAAAGTGAACATGTGTTTATGTGCTGCACCTATACCAACTTAAACCAAGCTCAATTTTTTTGTTTTTTCTTTGTGTTTTTGCATTCTGTGCAAGCCGTGGTGTGGCCTCCCTCCCTTGAGCAGGAAATTACATTTAAAGGCTTCCCCAAGCTGGTGTCCTCATGTCGGGACCTAGTCCTTTTGTCTGCCCTTATTCACACACTGAGGTCAACTCTGACACATGGTAAGGTTTTTAATATTAAATAGCGTAGGACCGTCTTGATCAGGGTCACCTTGTCGATTGTGGGATGTTTTTTATGCTATTTTTGATCATAAACAGTATTACTAAGAATCCTGTGTTATTTAAATGCACACTTGCTATTTACTAATTTAGTTACAGCAGGGTTTATGTTTATTTTGCTTCTTGTAGGTTTTGTATGCTTTATGGTCAAAGTGAACATGCGTTTATGTGCTGCATGTATACCAACTTAACCTAAGCTCAATTTTTGTGTTTTTTCTTACTCTATGGATGAGCAATATAATAATAATAACATTTGGAACAACTTTTTGAGATTTTTATAGCAATGAAATATACCTAAGAAGATGTAATGCCCTATGGGTGAGCAATATGATACCGATAAATTTTGAGCACGTTTTTGGAGGCTTTTATAGCAACTAAATGTACCCAAGAAGCTGTAATACCCTCTGGGTCAGCAATAAGATACTGATAAATATGAGCAATTGTTACATTGTGATGGTCTTAGGTAGTTGTGTGGGGGCCTCAAACTGTCCTTGGAACTGCGACCCTAACTATCCCTGTCCAGGGGTTCTCTTGATAGTAGAGAGGCTCGACCTTACTAGGCTCCTGTTAATCCCTGATCTGTCCCCTCCCCCACCACATGGAGCATTGAGGCAGAAATGTAATGGGAACAACACACAAAAGAGAAAACAGGGATAGCAGAAAACTTCTATCATACAAAAGCACCAACCAACAATAGGGAAGACGATAGGGACAGGAAGGAATATAACCAAACAAGAACAGGGACCAGGAGATAAACACACACAAACTACTGAACACCTTCACAACAACTTTTCTCCAAACACTTAGCTTAAGCACATATGACAGGAAGATGAATCTCCAATAGCAACAATGTACTCCAATTCAACACAGCGTCTCCAAAGAGCAAGGAAGCAGAGCTTTCTCTGATAAGATAGAGAGGGTTTGGCCAGGTTTTATAGGAAGAGGTAATGATGACCTGATCAGAAGCAGACGAAAATGGAGCTGCAAGTTTCTGACCTGCATAGAAAGTGTCGTTAACATCTTCAGCACCAAGGGAAACCAAATTGATTTAATATGAGACCTGTTATGATATGATAGCCGAGGAGAACAGCAGCAAAAAACAGGCTAAGTGACCAGACACCCAGAGAAGTTGGTAACTAGCGGATTGCAGACCCCTAAACTGCCAGCACAACTAGAAGTAGCCGTGGGACGTGCCTACGGTGCCCTAGACGCCTCAACACAGCCAGAGAGCTAACTAAGCCTTACAGAGAGAAAGGGGAAAGCTAACTGCCCCGGAGTAGAGCCCCAAAGGAATAGATAACCCCAACATATATTGGTGTGAGACAAGATGAAATACGGACACAGGCAGAAAATAGCACAAGCAAATGCTGGGGCCCAAACTGTCTAGATAGAAAAGGACAGGAAGGATACTGTCTGCAATCCAGAAAAAACACTAGAAAAAACTCCAACGCTTCTGATGCACAAAAATACTGAGACCACACGATCTCTCCCCTGCTAGATCAGACTCTGGTGTGCACTGGCAGCAAAACAGCAGATACTGAAATAACAGAGAACAAAAAATACATAAACTGTCTCTGGTGTGAACAGGTAGCAAATCAGCAGATGCAGAAATAACAGGGAACTGAAATGCATAAACAATGGCAAATGAAAACCAGTGTCCAGCGCAGGCCCCACAGGGGAACCTGGCTGAACAATCCAAAAGGGCAGAAAACTGAGATAGACAAAAATACAAGCCACTGAAGTAAACAGCAAAAGACTTATCTGAAAGTTGCAGGACAAGGCAAGCAACAAGCTGACTTCCAAAAGAGACCAGGAAGAACTAATCACCGGCAAGGATCATGTGAAAGCTGCTCACTTATATCTCCCCATTCAGCACTCCCAGATTGCCCATTGTCCGCAGCTGAATCCTCAGCTGAAGGGCCTCTGTCAGTCAAAGCAGTTTCATTACTATCAGCAGCCAACAGAGGGATCCCCAACTCAGAATCCAGAGCGTTCACAACAGGGACCTAAGCACACATGCTAAATGGAAAATTTGCCATTCACATTATGCAGAGATCTTCTAACCCCACATTTCCCAAGTGGATGTGACACACTTGTGGCAGAAATATTGTCACGGGTTTACCGCGACAGAGAGGAGCCAGAAGAACGCAGTGTCTGATCTCTCCTAATCTGGCACTGAACAAAAGCACTTCCCCTTCATATTAAATGGTGTAAATTTCTTTAGGCAGTGCAGGATTTAATCTGCCCTGTTGAGAGATCTTCTCCTATATAATATGGGTCCTGGCTACCACTCATCTTCAGAGCTAGCTTTTGCTGCATGGCTTGGAGGTTGTTGTTGGTTATTTGAGTAGGTGTTTTGTGGAATTACCTGTGACTGTTGCTTTGTTTTGAGTGTGTGATAATTCCCTTTCTTCTCCTACTTTGGTTTAACCCCATCCTCCACTCCTCGATGCATACGTCTGTTAAATGTGTGAGTGTATATTTGTATGTTTAGTATTTTCCATTACAAATGTTTGTATTACCTGGTTTGTGTGTTACGGTACACTATTTCTCCCTTCTTCCCTGGGTGAGGGAAGGGTACAGAGTGAGGGCGTATTCAGGAGCTAAGGCAAGGTATGTGGCCCCGGCTTCTTCACCATCAGAAGTAATCAGGGAAGCAGAGTGAGCTAGGGAGCCCCCTAGCGTTAGGGACAGGAAAGGAGCCCCTGGTCCCGGGACACCCGACAACAGAGTCATGACAAAAATGGAACACATTTTTGAATGTACCCAAGAAGATGTAATACCCTATGGGTGAGCAATATGTTACCAATAAATTTTAAACAAGTTTTTTGAGGCTTATATAGCAACTAAATGTACCCAAGAAGATGTAGTACCCTCTGGGTCAGCAATAAGATGCTGATAAATATGGAACAATTTTTTTAGGCTTATGTAGCAAATAAATGTACCCAAGAAGATATCATACCATATTGATGAGCAATATAACACAGATACATTTTTTAACAAGTTTTTTGAAGCTTTTATAACAACGAAATGTACCCAACAAGATGTAATACCCCATGGATGAGCAATATAATAACGATAAATTTAGAACAAGTTTTTTGAAGGGTATGTGCCAACAAAATGCACTTTAGACCACGGAATAGTTTATGGGTGATCAAAATAATAATGATAAAATTTTGAAAATGTTTTTTGGAGGGTTACATACCAACGAAATGTACCCAAGAACATGTAATACTTCATGGCTGAGAAAAGTAACCCAGCAAAATTTTTAAACAATTTATTTTAGTCTTTTATTTCACAAAAATGTACCCCAAAACACGGAATAGTGTTTGGGAAAGGAATGTGACGTAACAAGCAAAATTTAGAAATGTTTTTTTGAACTGTTAGGCTAAGTGCACACGTTGAGGATTCTTAGCGTTTTTGCCAGTGAAAACGCGGCAAAAATGCTTACCCAACGCAACTCATTATATCCTATGGGATTCCACAATGATGTGCACATGCTGCGCTTTTTTCCGCAGTGCAATCGCATCGCGGAAAAAAAAGCAGCATGCTCATTCTTTGTCCGGAATCACGGCGATTACGCCGCCATAGGAATGCATTGAACGCTTACTTTCCGCATGTGGCTATGCCCACCATGCGCAAAGTAAGCGGTTCATGTGAGGATGGTACCCAGGGTCTGGAGGAGAGGAGTATGTCCTCCAAGCCCTGGGTACCATATCCCTGTGAAAACAATAATTAAAATAAAAAATAATAATATTCTCACTTCCCGCCTCTCAGCGACGCTCCCGGCCAATCCCGTTTCCCATTTCTACACTTAAAAAAAAAAAATACAGACTGGCAATGTGTCTCCTTATTGGGTATTGTACTAAAGTGCTAAACAGTGCAAATTAGTGCAAAATAAGCTCAACTCAGGCTGAAATACCTCACCCAAAATCAATTGTGCTACACCTTAGGGGGGGCACCTAATCACAGACTATATATCAATAGTAAAGCCACTCAATAGACCAAAACTATTACCTTAATATAGGAGGTCAGAGAATGAGGAGGTGTGCAACGCGCCCCGACACGCTTTCGGAATTAATCCTGACGAAGGATTAATTCCGAAACGCGCATCGAGGCGCGTTGCACACCTCCTCATTCTCTGACCTCCTATATTAAGGTAATAGTTTTGGTCTATCGAGTGGCTTTACTATTGATATATAGCCTGTGATTAGGTGCTCCCCCTAAGGTGTAGCACAATAGATTTTGGTATTTCAGCCTGAGTTGAGCTTATTTTGCACTAATTTGCACTGTTTAGCACTTTAGTACAATACCCAATAAGGAGACACATTGCCGGTCTGTTTTTTTTTTTGTTTTTTTTAATTGTAGCCAATTTAGCACTGTTTGCACTTTACTTTTGCACATAAAATATTGATAATTAATCTATGATTAAGTGCTCTCCTCTAGGTATAGCACATACAATTTAGGTGGGGCATCTCAACCTTACAGCTGAGCTTATTTTTGCACTAATTAGCACTTTAGCACAGCACCTAGTGAAAAGAGGCATTGCTGGTTAAGTCTGTAATTTGGGCTAATCCTGCATTGATCGCACCTTACTCCTGCACATTTCTTGTGTAATTATTTAAGTAATAGATTGAGTTTCTGTGATTTTGAGCATTTTCTTGTACATTTCCACACATTCCTTGGCATATTTTTGCACATCATTGCACTTAATGCACTTCACCACATATTGCATATATTGAGTTTTTGTGATTTTACGCATTTTTTTTTGCAAATTTGTTGCACATTTTCTTGTATATTTTTTGCACATTATTGCACTAACTGCACTTTCATTATAAATTTTATATTAATTTCTTGGGGTTAATTATATTCACTTTTTATTATTCTTATCCTTTTTATATATGCTCCTATGATATTCTCTGACACTAGATTGTGTGATTTGTGTGTATAGCTCTTTATGAACACCATCCTCATATGCTGAATTCTATCATTTAATCTTCTATTGACTCTGTAACTATTGCAGGCCACGCTATAATTTTATTTGGTGTGTTTTCTATATACTATGTTAAAACCATGATTTAATAAAGGTTTTTTATGTAAAATTTATTCATGTTTGTCTGTATATTTAAAATATATATATATTTTTCCATGAATGTTTTATGAAATTTTATTTTAAAATTTTTTTAAAAAATTATTTTTATCTACTAGTATAGTTTTTCTTGGATTGTTCACCATCTTTGTGGAGTCCTCAAAGTCTTGGAGAACCAAACAAATGTCAGACATCCATGCCAACTCTTCAGTTGTTATGTATGGAGGCTGACCAGAATGCCGACGGGCGTGTTGGAGCGGGCCATTATCACACACGACCATGCCTGGTTGGAGTTCAGCGGCAAAAAGCACAGATCTTTCTGGTCTATTATTCTTTTAAGTAACTCTGCTGCCGTGTTCGGTATGTCTCCTAGACAAATGAGTTTTAGAAGAGCCTGTTGTTGCTTCACTGATGCAGTGCTGCAGAGCTTCCAACTTCCTGCTGATGTGGACAACGTGCGCTAAGATACCATATAGAAAATGGAGAATGAGGAGGAGTAGGAAGGGGTGCAGGTGTAGATATCACAGGAACGCGGGATATTGCAACGGACAGGAGACAGATCAAGAGTTAAAGTATTTATTAAACAGGAAATGTACTCCTCGCAGGGACTGAGGGATTGTAGGGTAACGGTAAGGAATAAGGCAAAACTGGGAGAGTGGCAGGGTAGGACAGGGATGAACGAAAGTTAGTAATTAAAGTGGTGAAACTTATCAGTCAGTAGTGTTCTTGGGTGCAGCTCCTCGGGGTTCCAACAGTTGCACAGACAACAGCGGCAGGTGATGTCTCAGTGAGGTCTGTAACAGGCGGGGATCCAAGGGTGGCACCGGCAACAGCGGCACGTGACGTCTTGGTGAAGTCACTGAGAGGCAGGAAGATTTAACATGCTTAAACGGGTCTAGCACGGTACTGAGTCTAGTGTGGGGAACCGCCGGAACTGGACTTCGCTCCGCGGTGTACACAAGTCCTTAGTAGTCAGGACTCTGGCCTAGTCACCTGCTCCTCACTACGCTGCTCACGTGTTACAGTCTCTCTCTTCTAAGTTGAGTCACCTCCTGGCATTACGGGTGGCTGTACACTGTCAGTCTGTTGTCCACCTCCAGTGGACCTATATGCAAGGGGTCTGTTAAGTATGCGGTCACTCTTGGGCAGCGCGTTTGCGGTAACATAGTTATTAAGGTTGAAGGAAGACTTTAAGTCCATCTAGTTCAACCCATATCCTATCCTAACCTGCCCTAACATGTTGATCCAGAGGAAGGCAAAAAAAACCCAAGTGGTAAACAGTAAGCTTCACATTGGGGAAAAAAATTTCTTCCCGACTCCACATACGGCAATCAGACTAGCTCCCTGGATCAACGCTGTATCTAGGAAACTAGTGAATATAGCCTGTAATATTATACTTTTCAAGAAAGGCATCCAGTCCCTTCTTAAATTTTAGTAAGGAATCACTCATTACAACATTAGACGGCAGAGAGTTCCATAGTCTCACTGCTCTTAGAGTAAAGAATCTGCATCTGTGATTATGGCTAAACCTTCTTTCCTCCAGACGTAGAGGATGCCCCCTTGTCCCCGTCACAGGTCTAAGAGTAAAAAGATCATTAGAAAGGTCTTTGTACTGTCCCCTTATATATTTATACATTGTAATAAGATCACCCCTAAGCCTTCGTTTTTCCAAACTAAATAACCCCAAGTGTAATAACCTGTCTTGGTATTGCAGACCCCCCAGTTCTCTAATAACCTTGGTCGCTCTTCTCTGCACCCGCTCCAGTTCAGCTATGTCTTTCTTATACACCGGAGACCAGAACTGCACACAGTATTCTAAGTGTGGTCGCACCAGTGACTTGTATAGAGGTAAAATTATGTTCTCCTCATGAGCATCTATGCCTCTTTTAATGCATCCCATTATTTTATTTGCCTTGGCAGCAGCTGCCTGACATTGGCCACTAAATGTGAGTTTGTCGTCCACCCATACACCCAGGTCTTTTTCAGTGACGGTTTTGCCCAGTGTTTTACAATTAAGCACATAATTATACATCTTATTTGTTCTACCCAAGTGCATGACCTTACATTTATCCCCATTAAAGCTCATTTGCCATTTATCAGCCCAAGCTTCTAGTTTACATAAATCCTCCTGTAATATAAAATTATCCTCCTCTGTATTTATTACCCTGCAGAGTTTAGTGTCATCTGCAAATATTGAAATACTACTCTGTATGCCCCCTACAAGGTCATTAATAAATATGTTAAAGAGAAGCGGCCCCAATACTGACCCCTGTGGTGCCCCACTGCTAACCGTGACCCAGTCCGAGTGTGCTCCATTAATAACCACCCTTTGTTTTCTATCCATGAGCCAGTTCTTAACCCACTTACTCACTGTCTCATAGTGTGCGTCCCCTAGCTTAGCTCTGCACTGCTCCGCACAGCTCCGCTCTGCTGGCACGGCTCTGCACGACTCTGCTTTGCTGGTTTGGCTCTTCACTGCTGGCATGGCTCTGCTCTGCTCTGCTGGTTCGGCTCTCCACTGCTGGCACGGCTCTGTTTGGCATAGCTAATCCCCCAGCACTACAGCTCCTATCCTAGACAGCAGCAGCACGGCCTGTCACTGGCCCAGCACTCTCAGGAGGGGAAGCAAGCGCACTGCTCACCACCCTGCGCGCTGCACTTACTTGGCGCCTACCCCTCCTGCAGCGTGCACATTTCCTTCCTATATTCCTGTGGCTGCGCGCTCTTTCTATGCTCTCCCTGTCCCCTCCTGTCAGCAAGAAGCTATGGGTGTGTTTCTTGTGCTCCAGCAACACATGTGGTTGCACCTGCCCCATGTTCATGTCATCTGCATGCTAGGTCTCTTGAAATCAAGTTTATTTTTAATAAAAGAAAAAATTAGTCACCTTCAGCAATCAAAGCGGTTTTTATGAGTTTATTCCATGATAATGTAACAGAAAGAATGCAAAAGAGTATAGATGACAATCAAATTCAATACAGAAAAATGTTTCAATGCTGAGTTTTAGAGATCACAGATATGTTCACAGACCATGAGGCATTCATTATTCAGTGTGTCTGGAGAGGCTAACTCAAGAGAAGTGTTCATGTTTGTGATAACCTGAACCATGTGTTTTGGAAACCCTGAGTGGGCAGATATTTGCTACAACTTTGTTTTGTTTTCCTATTTTTGCCCAAAGGACCGTGTTTATTTTTACTTCATTATGGTTTATGTTGCATGTCTAATAAACTAGAGAAGATCTTAAAAAACAGTGTTCCCGTGTCTACATCCACGTACAGCTGAGTGAGCTGATCTACCACAGTTGGTGCGAGAAGTGCGGCTAAGATCCTCAGGAAGCAAGTGTGACTGCTGTGAACAAACCGCCTGTCCTGGATGAAGGCAGATAGAGGCATGGAACAGCAAACAAAATGGAAGGGCTGATCAAGCACCTGATTCTAAGCCAGCAGCAGCGCCAGCAGCACTGAGAGCAGCAGCACCGAAAGCAGCAGCAACGGGAGCAGCAGTAAGTATGTAAGGGTACAGAGAAATGTTGTTGCTTGTTGTATATAAATATGTTATTTCATGGTACTGCTACACTTATAGTGTATTACCACTGTATACGCAATTGGTACTGCTACATCTTAAATGTATTACCATTAATGTTATTTGCTCATTGCTTTGCACAATACAAGTATAGGGCAAGTGTAATGCGTGAGAATGGCCACTAGATGGGGCATCCTAGCACACACTAGTTGTAGTCAGTAGATAGGTTTAGTGTAGGGTTAATATAATAGGAGAGGCTGCCGGGAGTTAAGTATAGAGAAGAAGGGAAGTTAGTTCAGACGGGGCCAGAGTGCCTTTAGTGTCCACACGGGCTCTAGGCCCAGGATGGCTCAACAGCCTCGTAACGTTCAGCAAGTGTTAGTCCCAGGAGTCCACAGTTATAGAACGGAAGGACAGTGGGACAGAAGAAAGCAGAAGTTGTGCCAAATGATGGCCTGGGCGGACGCCCGGAGGTCTTAAGTTGGATGGACCGAGGAACGTTCAGATTCAGTGAGTGAGAAAGAAAGAAATGCTGAAGCTTGACAGGTAACAGTACTGATGGGTCGGATGCTTTGCCAGAGGTCAGCCTAACTTAGTGACTGATAATCTATATCCTGGGGCGAAACAGGCAGAGGGAATTGTCATTGTGATGAGGTTGAGCCGGGAGGAAGCTCGGGAAGCAGTCTGAGACGGTCCGGTCCTGGCGCATACTGCAAGGAAGCGTCAGCAGTGCAGGAAAAGTTGAGGAATCTTGTATAGAACAATATGTAACCTGAAATGTATCACCTGTGGATATGCTGTGCAAAGTTTATAGTAAAGAAACCGTTCCAGTTGCAATGGACTGTGTCTCATTTGACGGGGGTCGTTGTGAGAAGGAATCTTCATTGTCTGAGAAGCACCCAGAGGGACCCGAATCTGGAGATGCAGGTATGCCAAATAATGGACTTTACTTTTCTGTGGGAGAAGGCCAGGACACTGATACCTTAGTGTCTGTGGCCACGACTATAGTCCTGTCCTCCCCTTACAAGTACAGCATGAGACAAATAAACTTCTGATGCAGCAGATCCAACAGCAGCAACGGAACTCCTGACAGAGGATGCCCACAGCAGAGAAACCACCCCTCCCTCAAGTCAAGGTGATGACACATATGTCCAGAAAGCAGTAAGATGAGAGATGCAAAAATGAACCCAGGAGGATGATGTGGAAGCTTTTTTAACTGTGTTTGAAATGGTGGCAGAGCAGGAGAAGTTGCCGCAGCAGCAGTGGGCAAAAGTACTGGACCCCTATCTAACTGGTGATCCGACAAAAGGCTTATTATGATTTTGTGTCACAGGATGCACAGGAGTATGCCAAATTAATAACTGAAATTTTGGCTCACGCGCCAGTGACTTTATCAGTCAGAGCACAAAGAGTTCACCACTGGGGGTATTATAGTGAGAAACCCCATCACTCCCAAATGTTTGACTTACTGCATCTAGCACAGAAGTGGTTGCAGCCGGACTCTTCAACTCCAGCCCAGATGGTAGAGCGAGTTGTCATGGACAGATTTGTTCACTCCCTTCCTAGGGTGGTGTAGACCTGAGTTGCCCAGCAAGACTCCCGGAATTTGGACGACAGGTTGGCCTAGTAGAAAGGTAACAGGTGGTCGAGAGGTCCCTAAGGAAGCTGGGCAGTGTGGCATCTCCGTACTGGGGTACCCCAAAGGAGCCCGAATAAATAGCGGTAGTAGAGCCACCTCTGGGGGGAGTCCGAGGTCCAAAGGGGTAGCTGAGAGGTTGCCTAAAGGCCGCTGGTAAAGACCTGGTCTGCTGGAGATGCCACAGTACTGGACACATAGTCGCCCATTGTCATATGTCCTCCAGGCAAATGGATTGCAGCCTAGGAAAGCGCTGATCGTACTATGCCCATCCCAACTGCAGTGTGGACTATCAGTCCGGTAAGGGGCCGCAGTCATGTCTCGTGACAATAAATGGTGTACAGGTGTCAAGACTCTTGGACTCAGGGAGTTTGGTGACCAAGATAAGGGCCACACTCCCTAACCAGTTGATGGCTGGAAAAACAATGGGCATCTGTTGTATTCACAGGGACTCCAAAGACTACCCCATTGCCAGCGTGATTATAAAAACTAACTGTGGGGCTGAGTCGCATGAGGTCGGGGTGGTTCAGTACCTACTACACCTGGTGATCATAGGGCAGGACTTTAGCCTGTTCTGGGACTTATAGCGGAAGGCTGGGATATGAAGTTAATCAGACAGGAGCCAGTTCAGCCATAATGAATCCCTATCACAGTCGGAGATGGATGAGTTCCCCTTGTGTGTCCTTGGTGGTGATGGGGGCAATACAGTGACCAGTGAGGCCGAGATTCCTGAGTTGGGAGTTTCTGGTAGGAATTTTGGGACTTCCCAAATGCAAGATCTTACTTTAATAAATGCATGTAACAATGTGACTGTGATAAATGTGATAAATGGGGTTGCTCAAGAGCCAAGGGCCGTCACCAGGTTTCCATATTTCAATTTAAATGAAGAGCTGCTTTATCAGGTCACTAAACTGAGAGGGTAGGTGATAGAGCACTTGTTGGCACCTGGTCCCTGTAGGCATATGGTTTTAGATCTATGCCATTCTCATGTCTTGGGTGGGCATCTGGAAGTAGATAAAACTCAAGAGCAGGACTTTCAGAATTTTTACTGGCCTGCGTGTCACCGAGACATTGTTAATTTCTGATGAATCTGTCCTACCTGTCAGATAACTACTCCTGTATCCTACTTCCGCCATCCCCTAGTGCTGTTCCCCATTATAAAGGTCCCATTTGACTGGATTGCCATGGGCCTTGTTGGGCCCTTAGTTAAGTCTGCCAGGGGTCACCAATTCATCCTGGTGGTAATGGACTATGCAACACGGTACCCAAAGGCATTACAACTGAGAATCTACTCCACCAGGAGCATAGCTCAAGAGTTAGTCCATATTTTCTCCCAGACGGACCTGCCAAAGTAGATCCTGATGGACTAAGGGACTCCTTTTATGTTCAAAGTGATGAAGGAGTTGTGTAAGGCTCTCCAGATTAACTAACTCCGGAGGTCGATGTACCATCCGCAGACGGACAGCCTGGTGAAGAGGTTCAACAAGACCTTGAAATCTATGCTCAAGAAGGTTGTGGAGAAGGATGGCCGAGACTGGGATTGCCTAATACTGTACCTACTGTTCTCCATTAAAGAAGTCTCACAGGCTTCTACGTACGGGGTTCTCATCGATTGAGCTGCTATATGGACGACATCCTCTGTGACTTCTGGACATTGCAAAGGAGATCTTGGAAGTGGAGATAACACCCCACTGAAGTGTCATCGAACCTGTGGCCCAGTTGCAGGACAAGATTGGAGAGTGATGCTGATTGTGAGGGAGAGTCTCCTCCAAGCACAAGATCCCCAGGCAAGGGTGTACAACTGATCGTCGAGATTGAGATAGTTTAACCCTGGAGACTGGGTGTTGGTGTTGATCTCCATGGTGGAAAGTAAGTCCCTCGCCTAGTGGCAAGGCCATACGAGCTGGTTGAAGAGTTGAGTGAAGTCAACTACAAAGTCCACCAACCAGAGAGAATAAAGCCGTAGCAGGTGTACCACATTAACCTGCTCAAAAAATAGTGAGACAGGGAATCTGTGGAAGATACGTGCCTGGGGGCCAATTCTGAAGCCATGGTTGAGGATGTCACAGTGGCAGAGACACTGTCACCTGCCCAGAAGCAACAATGCCGAGAGCTGCTTCAGCGGAATTGGGACCTGTTTTTGGAATTGCCAGTTTGTACGCAGGTCGTGGAATGTGAAATCCTGACAGAACCACATGTGAGGGTGAATCAAGAACTATTGGATTCCCGAAGCCCGCCGTGAGGTGATCTCCAAGGAAGTAAGGAGCATGTTGAGACTGGGCCTCATCGAGGAGTCAAAGAGTGGCTGGTCCAACCCTATTGTCCTTGTACCAAAGCCAAACAGAAAGTGTCGTTTTTTTAACAAATACAGGAAGCTAAATGAGGTGTCCTGAAACCAACATTGATTGTGGATACTTCACACTAGACCTTGGAAATCAAGGTCCAAGAGTCTGTAGGAAGAGTGGAGAGACAGACAATCCAAGCTGCTTAAGGTCTAGTGTGAAGTTTCCACAATCATTGATGGTTTGGGGAGCTATGTCATCTGCTGTCATAGGTAAATTGCGTTTTATCAAGATCAAAGTCAGCGCAGCCATCTACCAGGAAATTTTAGAGCACTTCATGCTTCCCTCTGCCAACAAGCTTTTTGTAGTTGGAAATTTCATTCTCCAGCAGGGCTTGGCACCTGTCCACACTGCCAGGTACCAATACCTGGTTTAATAATAATAATAATAATCTTTATTTATATAGCGCCATATAGCGCCATCATATTCCGCAGCGCTTTACAGTTTAACAGTTTCAAAACACAAGTCATAAGTAACAACGTTAACAATACAATAATTAAAGCAAAATAAGACGACCCTGCTCGTGAGAGCTTACAATCTACAATGAGGTGGGGGAGATACAAAGTACAGGTGTGTATATACAATAGTGCATTTACAATGATGGTCCAGCCATCTTGAGGGAGTGAGGGACGGATGGAGATAGTGAATGGGCTACACACACACACACTTACACAGAGAATGACTTTGATTAGTGAATGTGATAGGCCGCTCTGAACAGATGTGTTTTGAGGAGCGCCTGAAACCATGCAAATTGTGGATAGTCCTAATTTCTTGGGGTAGAGCATTCCAGAGGATTGGCGCAGCGCGGGAGAAGTCTTGGAGTCGGGAGTGGGAGGTACGGATTAGTGCAGAGGTTAGTCGAAAGTCGTTTGCAGAGCGCAGCAGTCGGTTAGGCCGATAAATAGAAATGAGGGAGGAGATGTAGGGGGGTGCTGCACTGTGGAGAGCTTTGTGGGTGAGAACCAGTACTTTGAATTGGATCCTATAATGAATGGGCAGCCAGTGTAAGGACTGGCGAAGAGCGGACGCGTCCGAGTACCGATTAGCCAGATGAATGACCCTGGCTGCTGCATTAAGGATAGACTGGAGAGGGGATAGTCGAGTTATGGGGAGGCCAAGTAATAGAGCGTTGCAGTAGTCCAGGCGGGAGTGGATCAATGCTACAGTGAGGGTTTTTGTTGTTTCCATGGTGAGAAAAGGGCGGATTCTAGAGATGTTCTTTAGGTGTAGGCGGCAAGAGGGGCAAGAGATTGTATATGGGAGGTGAAGGAGAGATTGGTGTCAAACATAACACCCAGACAGCGAGCCTGCTGCCGGGGTGTTATTATGGTGCCGCCCACGGAGAGGGAAATGTCAGATTTAGGGAGGTTAGTAGACGGCGGGAGCAGAAGAAGTTCAGTTTTGGAGAGGTTAAGTTTCAGATAGAGAGCAGACATGATGTTGGAGACTGCGGACAGACAGTCGGTGGTGTTCTGTAGTACAGCGGGGGTAAGGTCGGGGGATGACGTGTATAATTGTGTGTCATCAGCATAAAGATGGTACTGAAAGCCAAATCTGCTGATGGTCTGTCCAATTGGGGCCGTGTAGAGAGAGAATAGAAGGGGGCCAAGGACTGAGCCCTGGGGTACACCGACAGTAAGAGGGAGAGGAGATGATGTGGAACCAGAGAACGAAACACTGAAGGAGCGGTCAGAAAGATAGGAGGAGAACCAGGAGAGAACAGTGTCCTTAATACCTAGTGACTGGAGCCTAGACAGTAGGAGACGGTGGTCAACTGTGTCAAAAGCTGCAGAAAGGTCGAGTAGAATGAGCAGAGAGTGGTCGCCGTTACGTTTTGCTGTCAGAAGGTCATTGGTCACTTTGATGAGTGCAGTTTCAGTCAAATGTAGGGGTCGGAAGCCGGACTGTGAAGAGTCTAGGAGGGAGTGAGTAGAGAGGTAACGGGTGAGGCGGGAGTAGACTAGGCGCTCCAAAAGTTTAGAGATGAAGGGGAGATTGGAGACCGGTCTGTAGTTGTTTGTGCAGGAAGGGTCGAGAGCGGGTTTCTTTAGTAGTGGAGTAATGATGGAGTGTTTGAAGGAGGATGGGAAAATGCCAGAGGAGAGTGAGAGATTGAAGATTGTAGTTAGGTGAGTTGTGACAACTGGAGAGAGAGACTAGAGGAGGTGTGAGGGAATGGGGTCGGTAGTGCTTGTAGTCGGACGAGAGGAAGAGAGGAGTCTGGAGACTTCTTCTTCTGTGATGGGATCAAATGTGGAAATTGAGCCAGGGGAAATGCAGGGAGGGATGGGAGTCACAGCACTTGGTGGTTGAGAGCAGATTTCCTGACGGATAGTATCTATTTTTTCTATAAAGTGGGAGGCCAGGTCGTCAGCACAGCACAAATGTCTGTGATAGGGGCTTGTGCTTTTGGCCTGAGGAGGAGTGAAAGTGTCAAAAGTTTCTTGGGGTTGTTGGCTAGTGAGGAGATCAGGGTGGTGAAGTAGGTCTGTTTGGCGAGGTGAAGGGCTGCATTATAAGTTCTTAACATGAATTTAAAGTGGATGAAGTCTTCTGGTGTGCGGGTTTTTCTCCAAAGGCGTTCAGCACTCCTAGAGCATCGCTGGAGAAGGTGAGTTTGCGATGTGAGCCAGGGCTGTTTTACTGTGTGTTTGGAAGTTCTGAGGGTGAGCGGTGCTACTTGGTCAAGGGTGCTTCTAAGAGTGTTATTGTAGTGCTGGACAGCCAGATTAGGACAAGAAAAAGAGGAGATTGGGGACAGCGATGAGTGTAGGGAGTCTGAAAGTGTCTGAGGGTTAATGGCTTGTAGATTTCTGAATGTGTGGTAGGTAGGAGTGCGCTGGGGTGGTCGAGAATTTGTGAGGGTGAAGGAGAGAATGTTGTGGTCAGAGAGTGGAAGCGGTGAGTTATTTAGGTGGGAGATTGAACAGAGGCGGACAAAGACCAGGTCAAGGGTGTTACCATCCTTGTGTGTCTCAGAGGTTGAAAGCTGTGAGAGGCCTAGAGAAGTGGTTAGTGATAGAAGCTGAGATGCAGATGTGGAAGTAGGACTGTTAATGGGGATGTTGAAGTCTCCAAGGATAAGGGTTGGTAGTTCTGAGGACATGAAGTGCGGCAGCCAGGCTGAGAAGTGGTCAAGGAACTGGGTGGGCGAGCCACAACAACAGTATCACTGTGCTTGATTGGCCAGCAAACTCGCCTGACCTTAACCCCTTAGAGAATCTATGGGGTATTGTAAAGAAGAAGATGAGAGACATCAGACCCCACAATGCAGACGAGCTGAATGCTGCTATAAAGCAACCTGGGCTTCCATAACACCTCAGCAGTGCAACAGACTGAGCGCCTCCATGCTACTCTGCATTGATGCAGTAATTGATACCAAAGGAGCCCCAACCAAGTATTGAGTGCATTTACTGAATATACATTTCCGTAGGCCAACATTTTGGATTTTAAAATAATTTTTTTCAAGCTGGTGTTGTAAAGTATTCAAATTTACTGAGATGATGACTTTTGGGTTTTCATTGACTGTAAGCCATAATCATCAACATTAACAGAAATAATCATTTGAAATGGATCATTCTGTTTGTAATGGCTCTATATAATATATGAGTTTCACTTTTTGTATTGAATAATTAAAATAAATTAACTTTTTGATGATATTTTAATTTTGTGAGATGCACCTGTATGTGACTTGTATTTTCTCAAGTGATATAAACAACTATTAGCAACCTAACCAGTCAATTTTATGAAAACGTCTGAATCATCAGAAACCACACATTTCTGTATATATTATCATGATCCAAAGTATATTCCAATATGCAGGTTCATATTTAAGTTCTGCACAAGTTCATTTTTTATTTATACACAGGTTCATATTTTAAACAGGTAAGTAAAATTTCTTTTAAATATCCACAGACAGTGCTGGCCTCAAGGGGGGAAAATCCAATATTATTTCTCTCTGTAAGGCATATAACCCTCACAAGGTTCCATTATGCAACAGAAATCTCATATAGTACTATAGGAAGGCTGTAAATGTAAACCCTTCATTAAGTCCTATGGTGCTCTATGAATTTAAATGGAAAATCAACTTTGCTTCTTCTTGTAACAACAATTTATCCAGATCTCCCTTCCTTGGTCCCAGGGTCACATGTCTTATTCCCCCATGTTTTAAGATCAAGGGGGTTTCCTATATATAAGTTCCTATATATGAATAGAGAGGGGAGTGTCCAGTTTTGTATTTACACAGCTTATATGCTTTGACAATCTCCTTCTTAGCTCTTGTATAGTTTTGCCCACATACATTTTTTTTACAGGAGCATATAATAATGTACAAACCCTCTTGATCGTACAATTCATGCAATCTCTAATAAGGTACTTTCTACGCTCATGAGGATTGATTAATTCTTTCAGTTTTGGTAAGAAACCACAAAAACGACATCTTACACATGGGTGAGACCTCTCCTGTAATTTATCCAGAAAATTATCACGTCTCTCATTTCTCTTATCACCAAAGAGACTGTAGACAAGGTGGTCTCTTAAGTTCTTCCTCCTCCTGTATGTGACATTGGGGTAATCACTCAAAAAGTGAGGTAGTATATGTAAAACTGTGCAAATGTCTACAAATGCTATTCACAAATAAAGAGTCATCTGTTACCCATGTTTGCCTGTGTGGAACAATGCACCTGCAGCCCCGACGCACGCTTCATGTTGGCTTCCTCAAAATGCACATCGGGCCTGCATGCATTGTGTTCCACAATGGGAGACATGGGTAACAGATGACTCTTTATTTGTGAATAGCATTTGCAGACATATGAACAGTTTGACATATACTACCTCACTTTTTGTGTTGTGATTAGAAAAATAACCTTTAAGACCATATTTGGATTATGTGCTAAGTAATTTAATGACTTGGTAGATTGTCAGTATCTGCATTCATTTTATGCTATGCTATGACATTTTAATATTGTTTATGTACTGTACTGGCACTTTTGCACATAGGATCTTCCCTGCTGTTTATATGTGGATCACCAACCCGAGTCTTTGCTTTTGACTTTTTAATTTATGTATATGTTTATGCCTTTTTTCTGTGTAAAAAAATAAACTTTTGAATTATATATGTGGTGAACTATTAACTCCATGTTTATGTAGGACTTGGCATGTTGGGAGCGTCCATGTTAGTAACTTATGAAGTCCTTTCTTATAGCGCCATAGCATGCAAGCATGAAATATGAAAAATGAATTGGATTACTGCATTAAAAATATGAAAAATTAGACTGAAATCGACATCTCTAAAGAAAGGATTTGTAGGTTCCCATACAGATGAAGACTTTAGTCTAAGCTAGGATTGGCATTAGGTTTAGGTCCTGGAAAACGAGAAACGCCTTAACATGGCTTCCAGATGCACATAAATTGGCCATTTTATGTGCTAAGCTTTCTCAATTTTTCATATTTCTAATGTAGTAATGCAATTCATTTTTCATATTTCATGTTTGCATGCTATGGCGCTACAGAGTGCTGCCTTTTTCGTTTGAGTGTATATGAGTTGATGACTCTAGGTTAAGCACCTGTTCACACTTAGTTTATGTTTGGATGTGACAGTCAGTTTTTTTACATTTCTTATAGCATATAGCCTTTTTAATATTACTGGTTATATCATGTTATCGATTTGGACGATATTGATTCACTGTTTATACACAGAAAATAAAATAATTAGCTGGGTAGAAAGGCAAAACGAGCAAAGGCAATTATACAGTGCTATATAATATGATGACTGCAATACATTAAGAAGGTCAAAACTTTGATGAGAGTGCTTCTTTAACCCCTTAACGACCGTCGATACGCCTTTTAACGGCGGTCATTAAGGGTACTTAAACCACAGCGCCGTTAATTAACGGCGCTGTGGAAAAAGTGAATAGTGCCCCCAGAGGCGCATTTTCTCCGGGGTCTCGGCTACCGGGGGTAGCCAAGACCCCATAGAACATGAATCGGGTCGGTTTTTACCGACACCGATGTTGCGATCGCCGTTATTAACCCTATAACGGCGATCGCAACAAAAAAAAAAGTTGTGTCATTTAATTTCTCTGTCCTCTGATGTCATGGCATGTGGCCCCCGATCCCCTGCATGTGGCCCCAGGGCCCTCCGGTGTCCCCCGGTGCCGGCAGTATGAAGAAAATGGCGGGCGCATGCTCAGTGCGCCAGCCGCTATGTGCTGGGGGGGATGGGCAATATTCTCTGGGGTCTCGGCTACCTGGGGTAGCCGAGATCCCAGAGAACATGATCCGGGTCGGTATTTACCGACCCCGGTGTCGCGATCACTGTTATACCAAGTATAACGGCGATCGCAAAAAAAAAAAGATTTCTCTCCCCTCTGATGTGATCGCACATCAGAGGGGAGAAAATGAGGGTCCCCATGTCCCCCTGAACCCCCCTGTACCTGCCGGTGTCCTCCCGCAGGTCCCCCTGGCCTCCGCTGCTCCCGGTCTTCTTCCTGGAAAAAAAAAAAGGCGGGCGCATGCGCAGTGCGCCCGCCGCTATGTGCTGGGGGGATGGGCAATATTCTCTGGGGTCTCGGCTACCGGGGGTAGCCGAGACCCCAGAGAACATGATCCGGGTCGGTATTTACCGACCCCGGTGTCGCGATCACCGTTATACCAAGTATAACGGCGATCGCAAAGAAAAAAAAAAAATGATTTCTCTCCCCTCTGATGTGATCGCACATCAGAGGGGAGAAAATGAGGGTCCCCATGTCCCCCTGAATGTCCTCCGGCAGGTCCCCCTGGCCTCCGCTGCTCCCGGTCTTCTTCCTGAAAAATAAAATGGCGGGCGCATGCGCAGTGCGCCCGCCGATCTTCTTGGCGGCAGATTCAAATTTTTTTCATTCATTCTCCAGAAAGTGCATTTTGATCACTGTGATAAACTATCACAGTGATCAAAATAAAAAAAAACAGTACATAACCCCCCCATTTATCACCCCCTTAGTTAGGGACATATAATAAAAAATAGAAATTATATTTATTTTCATTTTTCCGTTAGGGTTAGGGTTATAATTAGGGTTAGGGTTATAATTAGGGTAGTTCAAAAAAACTTGGCACTCAAATTGTGACACGAAAAATCATTTAATGAAGGTGCATCCAGACATGAAACAATTAAACGTTTTCAGTCCAATAATGGGACCTTCATCAGAATAAATGTCAAAGGAACGCTGGACTAATGAAGTATAACCTTCAGTGACTGCTGAATGTATAATACCCTGGGTAAATGAGAGAAGACCTGGAGCTGTGGATCAGGGACCAGGGACTCACCACAGAAAATTGAAACTGGGAGTCGATGTAGAAAGCGCTTGGAAAAAAAGGCAAAGCTTGCCACTGGGAGGCACTGGGAGTCCGGGTCCAAGGCCACGCTGTGAGGAGAAGAAAAAGCAGGAACCTGCTGAGGTAGGAGGGTTATAATTAGGGTTAGGGTTGTAATTAGGGTTAGGGTTAGCATTAGGGTTAGGGTTATAATTAGCGTTAGGGTTAAGCTGGCTTCATACTGCGTTATGGCAGTCCGTTAGATGGCTGAGTTACACCGCGGTATAACGCGGTGTAACGCAGTCCGTTAACGCTGCCATTCACTCCCATTTGAGGGCGCATCGCGACGCATGCCGTAAAGCGGCATGCGTTTGCGACGTGCCATCATTCAGTGACGGAGCCTCGGATGCGGGCTGCAGCGTCTGGGCTCCGTCACCGCTAGCGCAGATGAATCATCTGCTGATTCCTCTGCGCTATCGGGTATAGCATAACGCGATCGCGTTATGCTATACCGTTACCAGCCCGTCAACGCTATGTGTTGAACGGGCTGGTAAAACGCAAAATGAACCTTGCCTTAGGGTTAGGGTTAGAATTAGGGTTAGAATTAGGGTTAGGGTTACAATTAGGGTTAGGGTTAAAATTGTGGTTAGGGTTACAATTAGAGTTAGGGTTACAATTAAGGTTAGGGTTACAATTAGGGTTGGAATTAGGGTTGGGATTTAGGTTAGGATTAGGGTTGGGATTAGGGTTAGGGTGTGTTGGGGTTAGGGTTCGAGCTAGAATTGAGGGATTTCCACTATTTAGGCACATCAGGGGGTCTGCAAATACGACGTGGCATTCAAAAAGTCAAATGGCGCTCCCTCCCTTCCGAGCCCTGCCGTGCGCCCAAACAGTGGTTTACCCCAACATATGGGGTATCAGCGTACTCAGGACAAATTGCACACCAATTTTGGGGTTCTAATTTCTCCTGTTACCCTTGGGAAAATAAAAAATAGCTGGCTAAAAAAATCATTTTTGAGAAAAAAAATGATTTTTTATTTTCACAGCTCTGCGTTTATAAATTTCTGTGAAACACTTGGGGGTTCAAAGTGCTCACCACACATCTAGATAAGTTCCTTAAGGGGTCTAGTTTCCAAAATGGGGTCACTTGTGGGGGTTTCCACTGTTTAGACACATCAGGGGGTCTCCAAACACGACGTGACTTTCAAAAAGTCAAATGGCGCTCCCTCCCTTCCGAGCCCTGCCGTGCGCCCAAACAGTGGTTTACCCCAACATATGGGGTATCAGCGTACTCAGGAGAAATTAGAACCCAAAATTGGTGTGAAATTTGTCCTGTTACCCTTGGGAAAATAAAAAATAGCTGGCTAAAAAAATTATTTTTGAGAAAAAAAATGATTTTTCATTTTCACGGCTCTGCGTTTATAAATTTCTGTGAAGCACTTGGGGGTTCAAAGTGCTCACCACACATCTAGATAAGCTCCTTGGGGGGTCTAGTTTCCAAAATGGTGTCACTTGCAGGGGGTTTCTACTGTTTAGGTACATCAAGGGCTCTGCAAACACAACATGACGCCCGCAGAACATTTCATCAAAGTCTGCATTACAAAATAGCGCTCCTTCCCTTCCAAGCACTCCCATGCGCCCAAACAGTGGTTTCACCCCACATATGGGGTATCAGCATACACAGGAAAAATTGCACAACTTTTTGGGTCCAATTTCTCCTGTTACCCTTGGGAAAATAAAAAAAATAGCGGGCTAAAGAATCATTTTTGAGGAAAAAAATGATTTTTTATTTTCACGGCTCTACGTTTATTAATTTCTGTGAAGCACTTGGGGTTCAAAGTGCTCACCACACATCTAGTTAAGTTCCTTAAGGGGTCTAGTTTCCAAAATGGTGTGATTTGTGGGGGGTTTCGACTGTTTAGGCGTATCAGGGGCTCTCCAAACGCTACATGGCGTCCAATTTCAATTCCAGCCAATTTTGGTTTGAAAAAGTCAAACGGCGCTCCTTCCCTTCCAAGCCCTGCTGTGCGCCCAAACAGTGGTTCCACCCCACATATGGGGTATCAGCGTACTCAGGACAAATTGGACAACAACTTTTGTGGTCTAATTTCTCCTGTTACCCTTGGGAAAATAAAAAATTGGGGACTAAACGATCAGGTTTGTGGAAAAAATATGACTTTTTATTTTCATGCCCGGGAATTATAAACTTCTGTGAAGCACTTGGGGGTTCAAAGTGCTCACCACACATCTATATAAGTTCCTTAGGGGTCTAGTTTCCAAAATGGTGTCACTTGTGGGGGGTTTCCACTGTTTAGACACATAGGGCCTCTACAAACGCGACATGGCGTCCAGCCAATTCTGAGTTGAAAAAGTCAAACGGCGCTCCTTCCCTTCCAAGCTCTGACATGCACCCAAACAGTGGTTTACCCCCACATATGGGGTATCAGCATGCTCAGGACAAATTGCACAAAAACTTTTGGGGTCTTGTTACCCTTGGGAAAATAAAAATTGGGGTGAACAGATCGTTTTTGTGGAAAAAATATGATTTTTTATTTTCACGGTTCTATGTTATAAACTTCTGTGAAGCACTTGGAGGTTCAAAGTGCTCACCACACATCTAGATAAGTTCCTTAGGGGGTCTAATTTCCAAAATGGGGTCACTTATGGGGGGTTTCCACTGTTTAGACACATCAGGGCCTCTACAAACACGACATGACGTCCAGCCAATTCTGCGCTGAAAAAGTCAAACGGCGCTCCTTCCCTTCCAAGCTCTGCCATGCACCCAAACAGTGGTTTACCCCCACATATGGGGTATCAGCATGCTCAGGACAAATTGCACAAAAACTTTGGGGTCTTGTTACCCTTGGGAAAATAATAATTGGGGTGAACAGATCATTTTTGTGGAAAAAATATGATTTTTTATTTTCACGGTTCTATGTTATACATTTTTGTGAAGCACTCGGAGGTTCAAAGTGCTCACCACACATCTAGATAAGTTCCTTAGGGGGTCTAGTTTCCAAAATGTGGTCACTTGTGATGGGTTTCCACTGTTTAGACACATCAGGGCCTCTACAAACGCGACATGGCGTCCAGCCAATTCTGCGTTGAAAAAGTCAAATGTCGCTCCTTCCCTTGCGACCTCTGCCGTGCGCCCAAAAAGTGGTTTACCCCCACATATGGGGTATCGGCTTATTCAGGAGAAATTGCACAACAAATTTTGTGGTTCATTTTTTCTTTTAACAGTTGTGAAAATAAAAAAAATAGGTTCCGAAGTAAAGTTTTTGCAAAAAAAGTTAAATGTTAATTTTTTCCTTCCACATTGCTTCAGTTCCTGTGAAGCACGTAAAGGGTTAATAAACTTCTTGAATGTGGTTTTGAGCACCTTGAGGGGTGCAGTTTTTAGAATGGTGTCACTTTTGGGTATTTTCTATCGTATAGACCCCTCAAAGTGACTTCAAATGTGATGTGGTCCCTAAAATAAAATGGTGTTGTAAAAATGAGAAATCACTGGTCAACTTTTAACCCTTATAACTTCGTAACAAAAAAAAATTTTGTTCCCAAAATTGTGCTGATGTAAAGTAGACATGTGGGAAATGTTATTTATTAAGAAATTTGTGTGACATATCTCTCTGATTTAAGGGCATAAAAATGTAAAGTTTGAAAATTGTTAAATTTTCAAATTTTCGCCATATTTCCGTTTTTTTCATAAATAAACACAAGTCATATCAAAGAAATTTTACCACTAACGTGAAGTACAATATGTCACGAAAAAACAATCTCAGAATCAGCTGGATTCATTAAAGCATTCCAGAGTTATAACCTCATAAAATGACAGTGGTCAGAATTGTAAAAATTGGCCCTGTCATTAAGCTGCAAAATGGCTCTGTCACTAACGGGTTAAGATGTCTGCTGGGTCAAACAACGCAAACTGGTTGTCTGTAACCATGGTTATGCAAAAGAATGCATAGTAACTGTGGAGAAAATAGTAAGATATTTTAGATCATGTTTATTTGAAAAAGTTGACTATTTTAGTTTTATTAGAGTACTAGCTTGGCCCGTACGAAGTTTTCGCACAATGGTTGTCGGGGGCGCAAGCAATTTCAGGAAAAGCAACTGGTCAAATGTAAATGTATTTCATGAGATGATGAAAACAGACAGGTATTTATATATAGGTAGCTTGGAAATACAATAAATTGATTTGATAAGTAGAGACCAAAAAATGTCTTCCGGTTGAGGTGCGACCTGCAGGTCATTGTTTCTTTCTGCAGGTTTATGAAAATGAATGTTTAAACTGTCTTTAGTGATAAAATCGTGAATGTGTGGTTTGTTTGGCTCTTTTCTTGCTGAAGGGGGAAAGTTTACCTTTCAAATGGTGTATCATTTGTGTGTGTTGGGTGAAGTAATCAGCGTAAAAGCAGTGCATGTTTACAAATGTGTTTGAATATGTGACTCACCATTTGTGAGTGTGGGGCGAAGTAATCACCGAAAAAGGAGTGCTTGTATACAAATGTGTTTGCATATGTGATTCACCTTCAGTGAAGTGTGCCTGAAATAGGCTGGGCAAGCACTTGGGCAAGCTGGAAAGACCCCAAGGCAAATGTTTGGATTTGTTTGTGATGTCTCTAAGCAGTTTTGTGTAGTGTGCTTTGGGTAGTGTGCTGCCACTGCAAGTCATTTAACTTTCAATGGTGTATAATTTGTTGTGTGGGTGGAGTATGAATGGAGCAAGTGTGCAATTTCAATAGGCAGTGATGTTTACAAATGTGTTTGATTGTGACTCACCTGCAGTGAAGTGGGCAATCCTCCATTTTGGTGAAATAGGTGGGCAAGCAGTTTGGCAAGCTGGAAAGCCCCTAAGGCAAATGTTTGGATTTGTTTGTGATGTCTCTAAGCAGCTTTGTGGTAGTGTGCTTTAGGGTAGTGTGATGCCACCTGCAGGTCATTTTTCCTTACGGCAAGTTTATGAAAATTAATGTTTAAACTGCATTTTGTGATCAAATTGTGGATGTGTGGTTTGTTTGGCTATTTTCTTGCTGAAGGGGCAAGTTTTCCTTTCAAATGGTGTATCATTTGTGTGTGTTGGGTGAAGTAATCAGCGTAAAAGCAGAGCATGTTTACAAATGTGTTTGAATATGTGACTCTCCTGCAGTGAAGTGTGCAATAATCCAATTTGGCTGAAATAGGCTGGGCAAGCAGTTTGGCAAGCTGGAAAGCCCCCAAGGCAAATGTTTGGATTTGTTTGTGATGTCTGTAAGCAGCTTTGTGGTAGTGGGCTTTGGGGTAGTGTGGTGCCACCTGCAGGTCATTTTTCCTTACTGCGTTATGAAAATTAATGTTAAACTGTATTTTGTGATCAAATCGTGGATGTGTGGTTTGTTTGGCTATTTTCTTGCTGAAGGGGCAGTTTTCCTTCAAATGGTGTATCATTTGTGTGTGGTTGCAGTATGAACGGAACACATGTAATCACCGAAAACAGTGTTTGAACTAATAGAATAGATTAAAAACTTACAAGGTGAATATACCTTGAAATCTTTTCAAACCCAAACAATGTTACATATTTGAGGAGTATATGATGCATTCAATGACATGATGTTCTAGCAAAGTGTCATTTGCAGTTATTATTGATGAGTGTAATGGTATTACTGTGTATGTTCTCTGCTATGTCGCACTAGATGCTTTTTTGCATGCCTTTTACTGAAAGACAAATACTTACATATACAAATTTACGTTTAGCTACATGAAATTTAGCTTATATAAAATAGTAATAAAAGTACAACTTGTTCTGAAACTTGCTTAAAATGAAATAGGAAAAGAAACTAAAAATGACTTTATAGTTTCTGCTTCACCAAAAATATTGAACTTTAATAGTGTGAAGCTGTAAAGGCTTCTTTTGAAATAGGATTTATACAATTTACCCTTTTGGTATATCTGCCTTGATATTAATGTAGCATGTTTTCTCATTTTACAGAACACGGTTTAGCTATCTTTATTATTACGTAGAAATAGCAATTTCACACAGCTTTGAACAAAGAACTTTTAATGCATTTTTTGGACCCTGTGATTTTACATTTCAATGGCATGAACATTCTAAGCAAAAAGGATTTCATGCCAAAATTGCTTCCTTATAAGTTAGGATAACATCAGGACAAATTAAATTTTAATTCCTCCTGTAAATGTTAGCATTTTCCCAGTTGCTGCTGCTCAGTGACTGAATATAATGGAGAGTTTGTAAACTGACACCTTTCATCAGTTTAGATACAACTAGTAGTAATAGACAGGACCAGACTGGCCATCTGGCATTTTTGCCCACTGCCAGATGGGCAACTAAAAAATGGGACGAGTAGCACCATCATCCACATCCAGCATATTTAGATAATTTCTCTTAGCCTAATAACTTGATCAGTCTCTTATCTAGTGACTTGTGCAGCTGCCTCTGGATTGTGCCTGCCCTGGTGCCTTGAATGAGAGACAAGGTAGGTATAGAAAGAAGCAGAGTGATCCAATTTTTTTATACGATCTGAGGCCTCATTTAATCAAGGGGCCTAATCGGAGGTTGGATTGCATTTTACTGTCTAAAATAATTTTAGTTGTTACTATGGGGCCTGAGAAAAATGAAGATATCTAATTTGAGGCATCTATTAATTTAGAGGTCTGATTTTTTTGGGGGGGTGGGTGGGATGTCTATTCTTATTGCTGCATGCTGGTGGTATGGTGACACAATAAAGTCATTAGTGAGGTTGCTGGTGGGCACGGGCAAATTAGATGTGACTCTGGACTCCTAAATCATTGAGGAACTCTGTATATAATATTATTTTATACCAGGAACTATCTATTTTATGCTAGTATTTACTAATTAGTCTTATCTGTACAGTGTTATTTTTGTAGGACATTGTCTATGTGATGCTATTTTCTGTAGGACTAGGTGTATTCATTTACCTTCTACCTGAGCACTCCACCTGGTGGTCACAGGCTTTTTAATTACAACAGGTTCATCACCCCTCCACAGAGATGTAGATTTTAGTCTGAAGAGAGGACTCATATGTTCCCATGCAGACAGACTTTTCTAAGCGAGGATAGGCATTAGTTAGGACCTGATATACGAGAAGAGCCTTGACGTGGCTATCAGGCTCACATAATTTGGCCATCTTATGCGCTAAGACTTCTCAATTTTTCATATTTCTAAGGTAATGATGCAATTCATTTTTCATATTTTTCATATTTCGTGTTTGCAAGCTATAGCGCTACAGTGTGCTACCTTTTTTTCTTGTGTATATATATGAGTTGGTGACTCTAGGTTTAGCACCTGTTCACACTGAATCTATGTTTGGATGTGCCGGTCAGTTTTTTGATATGTATTCATTTACCTTCTACCTGAGCACTCCACCTGGTGGTCACAGGCTTTTTAATTACAACAGGTTCATCACCCCTCCACAGAGATGTAGATTTTAGTCTGAAGAGAGGACTCATATGTTCCCATGCAGACAGACTTTTCTAAGCGAGGATAGGCATTAGTTAGGACCTGATATACAAGAAGAGCCTTGACGTGGCTATCAGGCTCACATAATTTGGCCATCTTATGCGCTAAGACTTCTCAATTTTTCATATTTCTAAGGTAATGATGCAATTAATTTTTCATATTTTTCATATTTCGTGTTTGCAAGCTATAGCGCTACAGTGTGCTACCTTTTTTTCTTGTATATATATGAGTTGGTGACTCTAGGTTTAGCACCTGTTCACACTGAATCTATGTTTGGATGTGCCGGTCAGTTTTTTGATATGTATTCATTTACCTTCTACCTGAGCACTCCACCTGGTGGTCACAGGCTTTTTAATTACAACAGGTTCATCACCCCTCCACAGAGATGTAGATTTTAGTCTGAAGAGAGGACTCATATGTTCCCATGCAGACAGACTTTTCTAAGCGAGGATAGGCATTAGTTAGGACCTGATATACAGAAGAGCCTTGACGTGGCTATCAGGCTCACATAATTTGGCCATCTTATGCGCTAAGACTTCTCAATTTTTCATATTTCTAAGGTAATGATGCAATTAATTTTTCATATTTTTCATATTTCGTGTTTGCAAGCTATAGCGCTACAGTGTGCTACCTTTTTTTCTTATATATATATGAGTTGGTGACTCTAGGTTTAGCACCTGTTCACACTGAATCTATGTTTGGATGTGCCGGTCAGTTTTTTGATATGTATTCATTTACCTTCTACCTGAGCACTCCACCTGGTGGTCACAGGCTTTTTAATTACAACAGGTTCATCACCCCTCCACAGAGATGTAGATTTTAGTCTGAAGAGAGGACTCATATGTTCCCATGCAGACAGACTTTTCTAAGCGAGGATAGGCATTAGTTAGGACCTGATATACGAGAAGAGCCTTGACGTGGCTATCAGGCTCACATAATTTGGCCATCTTATGCGCTAAGACTTCTCAATTTTTCATATTTCTAAGGTAATGATGCAATTAATTTTTCATATTTTTCATATTTCGTGTTTGCAAGCTATAGCGCTACAGTGTGCTACCTTTTTTTCTTGTATATATATGAGTTGGTGACTCTAGGTTTAGCACCTGTTCACACTGAATCTATGTTTGGATGTGCCGGTCAGTTTTTTGATAAAGTTGTAGAGATGTGGGAAAGACGACAACCCGTTGGTCCTTATCCTTTAAACCTGCTTGTAAATTTTGTGCAGACTGCCATTCTCTGAGTAAGGCTATGTGCACACGTAGCGTTTTTTAAGCATTTTTGCCGCGTTTTTATGCGGCGTAATCGCTTAAAAAAAGCTTAGAAAACGCACCCCATGCAATCCTATGGAATTACGCATTGCTGTGCACATGCTGTGTATTTTTGCGGAGCGTAATCGCTTTGCGCAAAAATAAGCAGCATGTTCATTCTTTTTGCGTAATCGCGGTGAATATGCCGCCATAGGAATGCGTTGAAATGCTCACGTCAAGCATGTGGCTATGCCCACCATGCGTGAAGTGAGCGCTTCATGTGCGCTTGGTACCCAGGGTCTGGAGGAAAGGAGACTCTGCTCCAGGTCCTGGGAACCATATCTCTGTTAAAAATAGAATTAAAATAATAAATATTGATATTCTCACCTTCCGGCGTCCCCCGCAGCCTTCCCGCCTCTAAGCCACGCTGCCAGCATCTTCCGTTCCCAGGGATGCATTGCGAGAATGACCTTTGTGACGTCGCGGTCGAGTGACCGCGATGTCGCAAAGGTCATTCTCGCAATGCATCCCTGGGAACGTCGCTGAGGAGCAGGAAGACTGCGGGGGCCTCCGGAAGGTGAGAATATCAATATATATATTTTTTTTATTATTTAAGTTGATCACACTTGTCAAGCACTATGCTTGACTAGTGTGATCAACCTGTCAATCAGTTTTCCAAGCGATGCTACAGATCGCTTGGAAAACGCTAGCATTCTGAAGGCTAATTACGCTTGCAAAATGCTTGTGTTTTGCGGGAAAACGAATACTAATTACGTATGCATTTTACCCGCGGCGGGGAGTTGCGCAAACGCTCCGCAAAATTGCGGATCATTTGCGCAACATGTGCACATAGCCTAAAAGTTTGTTTTTTATGAACCGCTTGTCTCCTGGACTGTTTGCTGCCCTGGTTCCAGAAGAGGGATTCCTGGACTTAGACACAAGTAAATGGAAAGCATCACATACACAGCAGCACCCCTTGTCTGTAGGATACCAGAGCAAGTGGGGACCAGAGCTCTTCCACGACTACCTCACTTGGGCATCTTACAGTAGCCTAAAACTTAAGTTTTAATCTATATTCAAATAAAATCTAAAATGTGTCTATAAAATGAGTCCATCTGGGCCTGAAGTGCAAAGACAGTGCAAAAAACACAAATCCCCTGTGCTCTTCACAGGATGCTACTTTCTTGTTATCTTCTGGCAGGCCTCCCTACTTCTATTGTGTTATGTCCTCCCTGGTTGACTAAGCATCACCCAGTCATAGACTGGGGGGCCAGAGAGATAATTAAGTGGAATGATTTTTGCAAGAATAATTATCTAGGTACTGTTATCTCTAATATTTCCACTAAAAACATTCCATCTTTTCTCTCTGATTTTGAGGAGGTGTTCTCTGAAAAGGGGTGTCAAGAACTGTCCTGTGAACTTGCTTCCGGTGCAAAGTTGCCCAAGACCAGATTATATAATATTTCAGGTCCTAAGAGACAGGCCATTAAAGATTATATCTCTGAGAGTCTTGTCAAGGAAAACATTAGATCCTCATGTTAACCTGTTTTTCTTTGTTAAAAAGAAAGATGGGGGCCTGCGTCCCTGTTTAGACTTTCAGGAGTTAAACTGGATTACTATCGGAGACGCATTTCTCCTCCCACTCATTCCTGATTTGTTCAATCAGATTATTGGGGCAAAATGATTCTCCAAGTTGGATCTCAGGGAGCTTATAATCTGACTAGGATCAAGGAGGGGGATGAATGGAAAATGTTTTTTAACACTCCAGAAGGGCATTACGAAAATCTTGTCATGCCTTTTGGTTTGACTAATGCTCCAGCCTTGTTCCAGCATTTTGTTAATGACATCTTCCATCACCTTGTGGGTAGATTTGTAGCAGTGTATCTTGACGATATTTTGATCAACTCGCCCTGTCTCCAGTCTCATCAGGTACATGTCAGGCAGATGGTAAAGGTTCTACAGGATAATAAACTGTATGCTAAGTTCTACAAGTATATATTTGCCATACAGGAGATTCAGTTCTTAGGTTTCCTTGTGTAAGTGTAAGGAGGTCAAGGGTAGTAGCCCTTTATGGTTTCATCCCCTTTAATTGTGTTAATGTATATATATATGTGTGTGCTTTGTAAATTGCTATGTAGGTATAAATGTGGGGGTTTAGTGACAGGTAGTCAGTGCATCCTAGGGGTTATTAGAGGAGGGCACTGGGAGTATAGTGTATAAAGTCATGGGTTAATTGTTATCCACAAAGGATCACTAATGGGGGCTCGTTAGAGATCTAGCTAGTACGTTATAAAAAGACGTCAGTGCAGTATTCGGGTTTGACCACTAGATAGGGGCATTTAGCACATCCACTCAGTTAGGGACAAGAGTTAGGGACTTGTTGCTAGGGAAGGATTGCCTCCAAGCGGGAATCTGTCAGGAAGTTTTCCTCGTAGCGGAGATCAGTCGGGGTGGACCTTGGTACTGTGAGGACGTCACGTTCCTGGGCCCTAAGCATAGGGTAGAAAGAAGAGGGGACCAGCAACCCCTGAAGCAGCCGGTGTAGGATACACCATGGTAACGTGAGCCCAAAGAGAGTGGGTTTACGTAGCAGATGAGGTCGTGCAGAGCGTAGTAGCGAGTGGGCCATCAGAAGTATCCAGGCAGGATAACCAGAGAGGGGTGGACGACCTAGTAAATGTGTCTCTCTTTTCTTTTGCTGGATTGAAGTCTCTTGAGGGGAAGCGATTGAAGTGTCGTTTTCACCGGGCTCCTCGTCTCGTCAATACTTATTGGTCCATTCTGGTGTGGCGGAGGAGAAGAAGCAGCCTTGTGAAGAATGTATTGCTGGTATCGTGTAAGAAGTGCTTATGGTGTCTTGGATGTGCTGTGTCCGGAAGAAAATAAAGCAGAACTGTTTGACGTGATTTTGGACTCTGACTTTAATTGCTCTGTATGCTCCCTCACGGGAGGAGAACACCATCGCATAATAGACACTACAGAGGTAAAATACCACATAGCTTCCAGTCCACCGGCCTCGCGGCCTCCCTTTTACATAAGCTGCAGATTTCCGCATGGATCCTGTAAAGGTCCGAGTAGTCCTGGAATGTAACTTCTCAGAAAATCTGAAAGCACAATGCTTTTTGGGATTTGCAAACTATTATTGGAAATGTATCTGAAACTTCTCGTCTATTGTGAAACCCCTTACTGCCATGACTAGGAAAGGAACCAACTTCTCGAAGTGGTCCAACTGCACTCCGCAGGCATTTTCTTCTTTGAAGAGATGTTTTTCCCCTGTGCCAGTACTCATACAACTGTATGCTTCTCAACCATTTATTGTCACGATTAATGCTTTGGAGGTGCAGGTCAGGGCTGTATTGTCTCAAAGGTTGTCACTTGTCACCTAGTAAATGGCATCCATGTGTCTTTGTTTCTAAAAAGTTATCATCTGCCGAAAGAAACTATGATGTAGGCAATAGGGAACTTTTGGCCATTAATTTGGCATTTTAGGAATGGCATCATTTTTTGGAGGGGCAGTTCACCCGATCACAGTCATAACTGATCATAAAAACTTGATGTATCTAGAATCTGTTAAACATCTGAATACGAGGCAAGCCAGATAGTCTTTATTTTTCACCAGGTTTAATTTTGTGATCACTTACCATACTGGGATTAAGAACATCAAAGCGGATGCTTTGTCTTGGAGTTTCCCTGTGGGTGGGAGTACTGATGATGCTGTCCATATTTTACTAAAAGGAGTAGTCCTCGACGCATTGTGTTCTCAACTTCAGGGTGAGGTATTGAAGGCTGAGGGGGATTACCCTGCTGGTCATTCAGGGAAATTGTACCTGTACAGCTGTGTCTCAAAATTTTAGAGGCACATCAAAACTAGGCTCTGACTAGTCACCCAAGTAGTAAGGCAACTTTGGACCTCCATTCTCGGCGTTTCTGGTGGCCAAGGTTGCCTTTTTTGGCCTCTTGTTGTGTCTGTGTGTGTTCTAAGACAATGCATTTTCATCTGTCTGGGGCTCTTTTACCATTAACCTGGCCGTCCATGGACTCGTTTTTGCATGGATTTTAACACGAATCTCCCTTCATCCTCTGGCAAAATGGTTATCTTAGTTGTGGTGGATAGGTTTAGTAAAATGGCACACTTTATTGATTTACCTGCTCTCCCTAATGCCAAGACACTGGGTCAGGAGTTTATCACTGAGATCGTGAAGCTTCACGATGAACCCTCCGATGTGGTGTCAGATCAGGGGACCTAGTTTGCATCAAAATTTTGGAGGGCATTTTTCTCCCGTTTAAGGATGCATATATCCTTTTCCCTGACGTTCCACCCTCAAACAAATTGTCATATTGAACGCCTAAATCAAAGTGTTTGTGTCAGATAACCAGGAGAATTGGTCTTTTTTTGCCACTGGCTGAGTTTGCTTTAAGCAACTCTCTCAGCGAGTCCACTGGAAAGTCAACATTTTTTGGCGCATATGGCTTTCACCCTTAGTTCTGTATGTTCAGTAAAGATGGGGTCTTCAGGGGAACAATTCTTGTCTCCACTCTCATCTGTTTGAGAAGGGGTTCAGAATAATTTAAAGATCATGGGAGACAAATACAAACATATGGCTGATTAAAAACTAATGTAAGGTCTGGGCCTGGGGGTGAATGAGTTGGTATGGCTGTCTGTCAAAAATATTAAACTGAAAATTCCTTCTTGGAAACTAGGTCCTGGGTTTATTGGTCCTTATAAGGTTGTTGCCGTAATCAACTCTGGAACTTTTCATCTCAAATTTCCTCCAGCTATCAAGATCAATAATGTTTTCCACAGGTCGTTTCTCAAAAGATATGATGCACCTGTAGTACCATCACCTTTACCACAGGCAGCGGTTTTTATTGATGGCAATTTAAAATTTCAGGTAGCAAGAATTGTTGATTCCTATAAGGTTTGCCGCTCCGTACTATACCTGGTGCATTGGAGGGAGCATGGTCCTAGGAGAGGATGTGGGTGCCGGCATCTGAGGTTAATGCTGGTAGGTTGATATGGTCCTTTTATTTGGCCCATCTGGATAAATCAGGCCCCAAGGGTCCTGTGACCCATCTTAGAAAGGGGGTACTGTCACGAGTGTCTCACGTCCTCCTGGGAGATCTGGGGTTAGGTGTTCTTTACGTACTGTAAATCTCAGGTCTTCTATTTAGCCTATGTTTTTTGTTCCTCATATTAAAAGGAGTTTGTTTCCTTTGGCACTGAGGAGGTTAATGACTCTTTGTATGCTGGTTAGAGACATTCAGCTCCATCTCACAGCTGCTCCTGACCTGCTTGTTTTCTTGCTCTATAAAACCTGGCCAGACCTTCTCATCCCTGCCTGTGAAAGTTTTGCTTCTTGGCTTGTTGGAGTTGGTGTGCTGAAGTTGGAGTTCGTAGTTGATGCTGGGGATTGTTGTCATGCTGTTTTTGGGTGTATGCTTTCTCCATTATCCTATTCCCATTTGATTTGTACCTTCCTATCCTATTCCTCTCTACCCTTGGTGACTGTTTTTGTATGCAAGTTGCTTTTTGTTATCCCTGTTTGTCTTATGTGTAGTTACGCTAGCATATCTGTCCAAGGCCTCCTGGGGGAGGGGACAGCTAAGGATAGGGCTGGCTCCAGGTTTTCATGGGCCCCGGGAGAAAGAGTCTCAGTGGGCCCCTTTAACACATGTCAGAATTCATGATGTACAGATGCCGCAGAGAAATATAGGTATAGTACAATGCCAAATATTTCACTTCTTACATTACATGAGTGAGACCTATTGTAAATTCTACAATAGGTCAAAAACCAGACAGTATAGTTCGCTATACAGTATTATAGGCACCACATAATGCTTCATACAGAATAATGAGCCCCATATATTGTTCCATACAGAATAATGGACCTCATATAATGCTCCATACAGTATAATAAGCTACATATAATGCTCCATACAGTATTATGGGCACCATATATTGCTCCATACAAAATAATGGGCCCCATATAATGCTCCATACAGAATAATGAGCCCCATATATTGCTCCATATAGGATAATGTACCCCATATAATGCTCTATACAGTATAATGAGCCTCATATATTGCTACAAACATTCAAAAAATAAAATAAAATGAAATACTCACCTCTCGTGGTTGCTATGCTCCAGACTCTTCAGCGTTGCAGTCTTCATGCTGTCAGCACTGTGACTGTTCAAGCAGAGAGCTCACAGACGTGATGTCATCACGCTCTCTGACCTGAACGTCTCAATCAGAAGACATGGAGGACGCCGCAGCGGTGGAAATGGGAAAGGTAAGTATCACAAGTACCAGGGCAATGAGCAAGCAGGGGCGCCCACTGGCTTAGGCCCTGGGCCCCTGTAAAGGTACGATCAGGAACATGGGATGCAGTGACGGTACACAAGCAACAGAGCAAGGGTTAACAGGTTTATTTACAGGGGAAATACTCCACGCAGGGAGAAGAGTTAAACCGTATTAATGGTACAGTACAATGCAACGGTTCAAATATTAGCAAACATATAAGGAAGTCTTAATACTGCAGCTCCTGCTGCGCACTCAATAGTGTCGGCAATGGCCAATGCAGTGTCCTCATTAATGGGTCAAACAGACAACAATACCCCAGTTTTTTGATGACAGAGGTCGGTATCCGGTACTTTCGACTGCCCCTAGTCCATATACTGTCGTTTCCTACAAAGGTTATGTGCTATGGTGCTGTCTAAGCCCGACGTGGCTCCTGCACAACTCTCCTGACAGTCTCGGTCAAGCGGGCCCAAAGTGGCTGGCGGTAATAGGGGTCACGATCTGGTACAGGTCCCACATGGCTCAGAAGTTGTTTAACAGCATGGTCAGGGTACAAGGGTCTGTCCTGTACTCGATCACTCGTATGGGCACGTGTGTAGTACTCATGGACACAGAATGCTCTGCGTCTCGCTTACTGGAAGTCACCGTCACACATTGCACGTCCCTCTCGCTCTCTGTCCTAGGCTGCTGGCAGCGTGAAATGACGGTCACTGGTCTGCAGGACGCTGGTACTCCCCGGACAAAGCACTTCTCTCTTTCTGGCTGTGGCACGACTGGCACTACTCTGTCCTGCAGCGCTCTGCTCTGTTCTGCAGCCAGCTTCTCTCCTGGCAGCGGTCTCGCTCTAAACGGTCGGACCCTGCCGCAATGCCGGCACCCGATGGGGGAAGGGGCAGCCGAGCTCGCTGCTCACTACGCTCCTACACACTGCTTCCTTTTGCACACGTTTCCTCTTTATACATCGCTGCAGGCGTGCTTTTCTCTCTCCCCCCGCCTCTCTGGGTCAGCAGGCAGGTCCCTCCCACTCAGGCTTCCTTCAGGCTGCAGGGGAAGGTTCGCCTCCTCAAAGCTGTTCCCTGGGAACAGAGGATACAGCCTCTCTAGTTCCGTACTTGACATGCAGGTACCCGAGGTCCAGTCTATCTCCTTACACTCCCCCTCTCTTTTAACTCACCATTCCACTGAAGAGGCTTCATCGTACCCCAATACAGTATTCTGAGGGCCGAAAACGAACACCCAAGTGCAAGAGAAACAGGGGGAAAGAAAAAACACCAACCAAGGCAGGTGAAGCATACAATGTTGAAGTTTTATTAAATTCTATTACAAACATAAAAAAATATATATAAAAAATAGCACAAGCATCAGAATAACAATTTAAAAAGGAAGCATGAACACCACCTAATAGTGTCCAATACCCAGGCTTTTAAGAAAAATGTAATCAGGTAAATATGCAAGTTATGCATAGAGTATACAGTACTAATAATCCATTGGCCTACTATAATAGATATATAAATAGTGTACACAAAATTTATATATGTTAACAAAAACAGTGCTTATAATGAAAAAAACACTGTTGTGCTCAATTAACATAGATAATAAACCTAATTAAAAGTGTAACCAGTGCACAAACCCAATACTAATGTGTAAAGAAAAATAAATGGGTACTATTAAATAAAATGCAGTGCAAAGGTGTAAAACAATAAAGTGAACAGGCAGCAGCAAAACTGCACAATAATAGTGCCAAATCAGGCGCAAACAGTCACTGATGAGATGAAAAAAGCAGCACCAATATGAGCAGAAATAGCGCTCAATTAAACGTAAGCCATAATATAATGTGATGAAAATCCCTATATCAACCTAGTAAAGCCATATGGGCAAAATAAGTAACTTATACCTGAAAAAACCGGGGGAGGAAATGGAAGGTGGTGTCGATGCTTCCACGAACGCGCACCGACGCGCGTTTCGGAAAATCTTCCTTCTATACCCCTGACGAAGGAAGATTTTCCGAAACGTGCGTCGTTTTCACGGCCGGGCGTTATAAACTTTAGGGGGTTCAAAGTTCTCACCACACAGCTAGATAAGTTCCTTGGGGGGGGGTCTAGTTTCCAAAATGGGGTCACTTGTGGGGGTTTTCCTCTTTTTAGGCACATCAGGGGCTCTCCAAACACAACATGGCGTCTGATCTCAATTCCAGCCAATTTTTCATTGAAAACTCAAACGGCACTCCTTCCCTTCTGAGCTCTGCCATGAGCCCAAACAGTGGTTTACCTGCACATATGGGGTACCAGCATACTCAGGACAAATTGAAAAATAACTTTTGGGATCCAATTTCTGCTGTCACCCTTTAGAAAATAAAAAAATTTGGATCTGAAGAAAATTTTTTGTGAAAAAAGTTAAATGTCCATTTTTTTTTAAACATTCCAAAAATTCCTGTGAAGCACCAGAAGGGTTAATTGTTGCACAGCTTCTGAATCCACACCTTTGCAGTAGAAAACTTCACAGAGCAGGCTGCATGGGATAACAAGCTTTTACTTTTAACAACATGAGGTAAAGGAATAATGCACAGTCATTTCAGCATTGCATCAGGAAACAGGAACAAAACGAAAGTGAAACTACAAGTGAGACTATTTCTTGTACAATACATTAAACAGAAGGAAACGTTACACAACATCGCCATCTACTGTCAGGTTCAGCATAAAGTCCTCCTTTTACTTATAATAAGTCCTAATCTGTTGCATATGCCAACACCCTTTCTCAACAGTAAGGATTTATTCAATCAAACCCAACTTTTTTATTAGTCTCTGATGTTTATCAGCATTTAACGCCTTCGTGAAAATGTCTGCTGTCATTTCTTCAGTAGGGCAATACTCCAACTTCAAGACTCCTTGGTCCTCTTTTAGTTTTGTTGGTTCCAAGTGTGATTGTTCTAATTCTGTCAACAATTGTCTTAACCACAGTACTTCTTGTCTTTCTATCTGTATTCCTAGGTACATTTCCCAAGTCTTTGATTTCAAAATGTTGCTTCAGAATTTTTAGAATGTTTTCTTTATCCCTTTCTTGTTTAAAACAAATCAAAATGTCATCTACATATATGAGTACATAAATCCATCTATTACTCAGCCTTTTTGTGTACAAGCATGGATCAGCTTTGCTGCTTTGAAATTTTTCATTTGTTAGTACTTCCGTGATTTTGTCATTCCACGCTTTAGCTGCTTGTTTTAAACCATATATGCTTTTCTGTAGTTTACAAACTTTGGATTTCTTTCAGCTTTGAATCCTGGAGGTTGTTCCATGTAAATGTCTTCTGTTAAATCTCCATTCAAAAAACCTGTCTTTACATCCAGATGTCTTAGTTCCATCTGTTCCATTGCTGCAACTGTAAGTAAAGTTCTTATTGTAGTGTGTTTGACAACTGGAGCAAATGTTTCATCATAGTCTTCTCCATATTTTTGAGAATAGCCTTTAGCTACGAGTCTTGCTCGATATCTTTCAGGTGTGCCATCTGTTTGGTATTTTACTTTAAAAATCCATTTACATCCTATGGCTTTTCTTCCTTCTGGCAAATCTGTTAGTGTCCATGTATTTGAATCATGCATGGATTTAATTTCTGCTTCTGTTGCTTCTATCCATTTATTAGCTTCTTCTTCAGAAAGTTTAGATATGTCTTCCCAAGAAGTAGGCTCATGGATTTTTATTATACTTGTCTTGTATGAGAGTCGTTTTGGTGGTTTTTCTTTGTTCTCTCTTATTGAACGTCTTGGTTCTGTGTCTGTTTGTAGTTGTGATTCTTCACTTTCAGTATTTTGTTCTTCATTAATTTCTACTTCTTTCTCATCAGATATTTCTTCAGTTATGTCACTATTGTTTTACTCATTTTTTGTTTCAACTGAAATCATAATGTCTTCATTTAAATCTTCAATGAATGTCACACTGTTACTCACTGTAACTCTGTCTGTTTTGGGATCTAAGATTCTTTATCCTTTGCAGTTTTCATTATATCCAACGAATATTCCTTCCATGGATCTGTTTTCAAGTTTGGAACGTTTTTCTGTTGGAATGAATATAAAAACTTTGCATTCAAAAACTTTTAAATGATTGACACTTGGTTTCATACCTTGCCACAGTTCATATGGAGTTTTCTTCAGTTTTCTGGAAAAAAGTCAGTTCTGTAGATATGCAGCTGTCATTGTTGCCTCACCCCAATATTTCTCTGGTAGTTTAGAATCTGTCAGCATACATCTCATCATTTCTGTTAGAGTTCTGTTTTTTCTTTCTGCTACTCCATTTTGTTCAGGTGTGTATGGAACAGTTTTCTGATGTTCTATTCCATTTTGTCTTAAGTAGTCTTCTATTCTGTGACCTGTAAATTCACCTCCATTATCACTTCTGATTACAATTGGCTTCCTTTGAAATTTGTTACTTGATCTTGTTACATAGTCTACAAGTTTATCAAAAACTTCACTTTTGTTCTTAATTAAGTAAGTGACTGTGTATCTTGAGTAGTTGTCTATAAAAGTCAACATGTATCTATGGCCTCCTGATGTAGTCACTTTCATGGGTCCACATACGTCAGTATGCACCAAATCAGTGGTCTTTCGCTTTTCATCTCACTTTCTTTTGGAATAGATATCCTTGTGGCTTTGGATTTTATACAACATTCACATCTTATGGTAATTGAGCAATCTGATATCTTTAAATCATTTGTCAATTCTTTTCTCTGTAGTTCCCTTAACTGTCCGGGTGTCTATGTCCTAGACGTCTATGCCACATGTGAATACAGTTTTTGTGATCATGTGTGCATACCTTCATCTGTTCCTTTGGTTTGTCAAAATGATATAATTGTTCATCTGCCTTGACTTTGGTTATCATCTTGTTTCCTGCAATAATTGCACACTCATTATCTTTGAATTTTACTGTAAGTCCTTTTGCTGTTAGACGTTTCACAGATAATAATCCACCTTCCAATTTTGGAAAATACAACACATCCTGTACAAGTATCTTTGAATCTTGTCCGAACTTGTTTGAACAATTTAGCATACCTTGTTCGATACCTTCTGCGGTTATTTTGCTTCCATCTGCAAGATAAATGGCTTCTTTCTTATCTAAATCAAGATCAATAAAGAAATTCTTGTCACTTGTCATATGACTCGTTACTCCGGAATCAATAAACCAACAAAATGATGATTTCTTGTCTGTTATTTTGAATGTGCCATTCCAATTATTCTCACACGAATCGGAAATTGCGTTTTTTACTTTCTGTGTATGCTTTTTATGTTGTCATTTTTGTTGTTCTGCTTTCCATATGATACAGTCTTTCTTCAAATGACCTTTTTTCTTACATCTGAAGCATTCTCTTGTCTTTATTATAGGGTTTTTTAAATTCTGTAGCTTTAAGAGCATTTTCACTGTCCTTATCAGTAGAAGAATCATTGCTTTGTTCTTTTCTTCTCTGATATTCATCTATTAGTCTTGTCTTCACAAACTCTAATGTAATGTCAGTTTCTGGTCTCATCTCTAGTGCATTTATTAAAGCAGTATATGAATCTGGTAAACTGCACAACAATATAGCTGCTATATGACTTTCTTTAATATGTTTACCAATAGATCTTAGCTGTGATATCACTTCCATCATTGAGAATATATGCTTCTGCATGTCACTGTCTGCACTTAGTCTCATACTGTAAAGCTTTCTTAATAAAAATAATTTGTGATTTAAGCTGGGCCTCTCATATAGCTTTCTTAATGCTTCCCACATTTCTTTCGCTGTTTCTTCATTTCTTATATGTATTAATTGAGCATCAGCCACTAATAAGCTAATGGTGGCGCTCGCTTGTCTATTTTTATTACAAATAAATGCAAGTCATATCAAATAAATTTTACCACTATCATGAAGTACAATACAGGTCCTTCTCAAAAAATTAGCATATAGTGCTAAATTTCATTATTTTCCATAATGTAATGATTACAATTAAACTTTCATATATTTTAGATTCATTACACACCAACTGAAATTTGTCAGGTCTTTTATTGTTTTAATACTGATGATTTTGGCATACAACTCCTGATAACCCAAAAAACCTGTCTCAAAAAATTAACATAGTTCAACCGTCCAATAAAATAAAAGTGTTTTTGAAAACAAACAAAAAAACCATCAAATAATAATGTTCAGTTATGCACTCAATACTTGGTCGGGAATCCTTTTGCAGAAATGACTGCTTCAATGCGGCGTGGCATGGAGGCAATCAGCCTGTGACACTGCTGAGGTGTTATGGAGGCCCAGGATGCTTCGATAGCGGCCTTAAGCTCATCCAGAGTGTTGGGTCTTGCGTCTCTCAACTTTCTCTTCACAATATCCCACAGATTCTCTATGGGGTTCAGGTCAGGAGAGTTGGCAGGCCAATTGAGCACAGTAATACCATGGTCAGTAAACCATTTACCAGTGGTTTTGGCACTGTGAGCAGGTGCCAGGTCGTGCTGAAAAATGAAATCTTCATCTCCATAAAGCATTTCAGCCGATGGAAGCATGAAGTGCTCCAAAATCTCCTGATAGCTAACTGCATTGACCCTGCCCTTGATGAAACACAGTGGACCAACACCAGCAGCTGACATGGCACCCCACACCATCACTGACTGTGGGTACTTGACACTGGACTTCAGGCATTTTGGCATTTCCTTCTCCCCAGTCTTCCTCCAGACTCTGGCACCTTGATTTCCGAATGACATGCAAAATTTGCTTTCATCAGAAAAAAGTACTTGGGACCACTTAGCAACAGTCCAGTGCTGCTTCTCTGTAGCCCAGGTCAGGCGCTTCTGCCGCTGTTTATGGTTCAAAAGTGGCTTTACCTGGGGAATGCGGCACCTGTAGCCCATTTCCTGCACACGCCTGTGCACGGTGGCTATGGATGTTTCTACACCAGACTCAGTCCACTGCTTCCTCAGGTCCCCCAAGGTCTGGAATCGGTCCTTCTCCACAATCTTCCTCAGTGTCCGGTCACCTCTTCTCGTTGTAAGCGTTTTCTGCCACATTGTTTCCTTCCAACAGACTTCCCATTGAGGTGCCTTGATACAGCACTCTGGGAACAGCCTATTTGTTGAGAAATTTCTTTCTGGGTCTTACCCTCTTGCTTGAGGGTGTCAATGATGGCCTTCTTGACATCAGTCAGGTCGCTAGTCTTACCCATGATGGGGGTTTTGAGTAATGAACCAGGCAGGGAGTTTTTAAAAGCCTCAGGAATCTTTTGCATGTGTTTAGAGTTAATTAGTTGATTCAGAAGATTAGGGTAATAGGTCGTTTAGAGAACCTTTTCTTGATATGTTAATTTTTTGAGACAGGTTTTTTGGGTTATCAGGAGTTGTATGCCAAAATCATCAGTATTAAAACAATAAAAAACCTGACAAATTTCAGTTGGTGTGTAATGAATCTAAAATATATGAAAGTTTAATTGTAATCATTACATTATGGAAAATAATGAAATTTAGCACTATATGCTAATTTTTTGAGAAGGACCTGTATGTCTTGAGAAAACATTGTCAGAATCACAGGGATCCAAGGAAGCGTTGCAGAGTTATTACCTCATAAAAGGACAGTGGTCAGAATTGTAAAAATTGGCCCGGTCATTAACATGCAAACCACCCTTGGGAGTAAAGGGCTTAACAGATGTAGACTCTACAGTATCGGCAAAAAAATCTTTACAAGTTCAACGAAACCACAAAATCTTAACATTCAACCAGAGTGCAGTTTTCATTTTACCAGAGCAGTATGAGAAGTGAACGCCAAAGCTGAGCTTTGATTGGTTGCTGTAGGGAAATAAGCCAATTTTGCTATTAGACAGTTTTTGATTATCTACTCCATTGTGTGCAGTTTTAATAAGTGAAATTATGACACAGATTTTACTTATAAAGTTTTTTTTTGCTGCACAAGTGTAAAAATTTTTTTTTAGCTGGCACTGTAGTCTTAATAAAAGCAAATACTGGAGTAAGTTGTGCTGAATTCAATAAAAAAAAAAAGCCACTAAAGTGGAGTTTGTTATGGTAAATTCGGCAAGTGGGCATCACCACACCCATGTTCAACCCATTTTAGTGGAGTTTTCCTGGAACTGGCGTGAAAACGCTAAAAGTCGCAGAACTTTTGCACAACTTTGCGTTGCGCACAAATGTTGCCGCTTATCAAAGTGTTGTATGCCAGAAAACTTGAACAGTGCCATGAAAAAGTATTCGTACTGTGTGAACCTTTCCACAATTCTTCACGTTACACCCATAATTCCATAAACTTTAACTTTTTTGTGGGGATTTTATGTGATATACCAACTCAAAGTAGCAAGTATTTGTGAAGTGTAAAGGAAATGATACATAGTTTTCTATTTATTTTAAAAGTGCAAATTTGACAATTGTGATGTGCATTTGCATTCAGGGGTGGGATTCAAATTTTTAACAACAGGTTCTGTGTTTGTGTGTAGGAAAACCACACCCATTTTTAAAACCACACCCATTTTTAAAACCACACCCATTTTTAAGCCACACCAATTTACACATACCTTTTCCTCAAATATATACAAACCCCTAGGAGCACACACAGACCCCACAACCGTGCATAACACCCTAAAAGCACACACAGACCCACAGCTGTGCATAACCCCCTAGGAGCACACACAGACCCCACAAACGTGCATAACCCCCTAGGAGCACACACAGACCCCACAGCTGTGCATAACCTCCTAGGAGCACACACAGACCCCACAGCTGTGCATAACCCCCTATGAGCACACACAGACCCCACAGCTGTGCATAACCCCCTAGGAGCACACACAGACCCCACAGCTGTGCATAACCCCCTACGAGCATACACAGACCCATAGCTGTGCATAACCCCCTAGGAGCAACACAGACCCCACAACCGTGCATAACCACCTAGGAGCACACACAGACCCCACAGCTGTGCATAACACCCTAGGAGCACACACAGACCCCATAGCTGTGCCTAACCCCCTAGGAGCACACACAGACCCCACAGCTGTGCATAACCCCCTAGGAGCACACACAGGCCCCACAAGTGTGCATAACCCCCTAGGAGAACACACAGACCCCACAAGTGTGCATTAACCCCCTAGGAGCACACAAAGACCCCAAGACTGTGCATAACCCCCTAGGAGCATACACAGACCCCACAACTGTGCATAACCTCATCACACCCCACTACACAGCCCCCAGTATCAGCCCCCAACCCGTTAATTAATAAATCCTCCTCGGTGTCACTGAGGACTCTCACCTCTGATTTCCCTCCTGCAGCTACAGACGCCGGCATCAGACTGCTGAGACCAACGTCTAATGGCCACTTCTCTTCCTGGCTTTGGCAGAACACGCCCCCTCCAGGAAACGATGTCACACCAGGAAGGAGCCCATACAGTCTAGCATTTACAGAGGAAGGACGAGCTGTGCAGCCATCAAGGTAACGGCCGTGCACAGCTCCCGGCCCTATACACTGTGACGCAGTCGGCTGTGTCTGCTGCCGGCCGCGTCACAGTACAGCAGGCTCGGCCGCACACAATTTGCTGTGCGGCTGGCCCTGTGCAGGTGCTGGGGCAGGGGGGCCAGTACCGGATTTCGGCACTGAATCTCCCCGGTTCCTGGAACCGGCAGCTTTTTTAACAAGCGGTTCCATCGAACCGGGGAGAACCGGCTGAATCCCACCACTGGATCCACCTGTGTGTAATTTATTCTCAGTATAACTACAGATTTTATGTAAGTTCTCAGAAGTCTGTTTGAGAACATTAGGGAACAAATAGGATTATGGAAAACAAGAAACACACCAAATAGATCAGGGATAAATTTATGGAGAAAAGTAAAGCACTATTATAAGAAGCAAGCCATAGGAAGTCCCGTTTTGCCATTTGCATAGAGCCATGTAGGGGACACAGCTGGCATGTGTAAGAAAGCGCTTTGGTCAGATGAGACCAAAGTAAAACTTTTTGGGCTAAATGCAAAACACTATGTGTAGCAGAAAACTAATTTTGCACACCACGCTTAAAAAAAATCCTCACCATCAAACATGGTGGTGGCAGCATCATGCAGTGGGTATGCTTTTCTTCAGCAGGGACAGGGAAGCTGGTCAAAGTTGATGGGAAAATAGAGCTAAATACTGGTCAATCGTCAAGGCTGAGGGATAAGTTCATCTTCCACCAGGACAACGACAATAAACATGCTACTACAGTCATGGCCAAAAGTTTTGAGAATGACACAAATATTAATTTTTACAAAGTCTACTGCTTCACTTTTTCTAATGGCAATTTGCATATACTCCAGAATGTTATAAAGAGTGATCAGCTTAACAGCAATTACTTGCAAAGTCAATATTGGCTTGAAAATGAACTTTATCCCCCCAAAACACATTTCAACATCATTGCAGCCCTGCCTTAAAAGGACCAGCTAACCTCTTTTCAGTGATTGCTCCATTAACACAGGTGTGGGTGTTGATGAGGACATGGCTGGAGATCAATCTGTCATGATTAAGTAAGAATGACACCACTGGACACTTTAAAAGGAGGCTGGTGCTTGGCATGATTGTTTCTCTTCTGTTAACCATGTTTATCTCTAAAGAAACACGTGCAGTCATCATTGAAATGCACAAAAATGGCCTAACAGGGAAGAGTATCACAGCTAGAAAGATTGCACCTCAGTCAACAATCTATCGCATCATCAAGAACTTCAAGGAGAGAGGTTCCATTGTTGCCAAAAAGGCTTCAGGGCGCCCAAGAAAGACCAGCAAGCGCCAGGACCGTCTCTTAAAAGTGTTTCAGCTGCAGGATCGGGCTACCAGCAGTGGAGAGCTTGCTCAGGAATGGCAGCAGGCAGGTGTGAGTGCATCTGCACGCACTGTGAGGCGGAGACTCTTGGAGCAAGGCCTGGTTTCAAGGAGGGCAGCAAAGAAGCCACTTCTCTCCAGAAAAAACATCATGGACAGACTGATATTCTGCAAAAGGTACAGGCAGTGGACTGCTGAGGACTGGGGTAAAGTTATTTTCTCTGATGAATCCCCTTTTCGATTGTTTGGGACATCAGGAAAACGCCTAATTCGGAGAAGACAAGGTGAGCGCTACCACCAGTCTTGTCTCATGCCAACTGTTAAGCATCCTGAAACCATTCATGTGTGGGGTTGCTTCTCAGCCAAGGGAATCGGCTCTCTCACAGTCTTGCCTAAAAACACAGCCATGAATAAAGAATGGTACTAGAATGTCCTCCAAGAGCAACTTCTCCCAACCCTCCAAGAGCAGTTTGGCGATCAACAATGCCTTTTCCAGCATGATGGAGCACCTTGCCATAAAGCAAAGGTGATAACTAAATGGCTCAGGGAACAAAACATAGAGATTTTGGGTCCATGGCCTGGAAACTCCCCAGATCTTAATCCCATTGAGAACTTGTGGTCAATCATCAAGAGACGGGTGGACAAACAAAAACCTAAAAATTCTGACAAAATGAAAGCATTGATTGTGCAAGAATGGACTGCTATCAGTCAGGATTTGGTCCAGAAGTTGATTGAGAGCATGCCAGGGAGAATTGCAGAGGTCCTGAAGAAGAAGGGTCAGCACTGCTAATATTGACTTGCTGCATTAACTCATTCTAACTGTCAATATAAGCTTTTGTTACTCATGTTTGCAATTATTATATTTCTGTCTGTGTTAAAAACATCTGTCAAACACACATAAAAACCAGAGGGCAGCAGATCATGTGAAAATATAATATTTGTGTCATTCTCAAAACTTTTGGCTATGACTGTAGAGCGACAATGGAATGGTTTAGATCAAAGCATATTGAACTGCCCAGTCAAAGCCCCGACATGAAATCCCACTGATAATCTGTGGCAAGAGTTGAAAATTAGTGTTCACAGATGCTCTCCATCCAATCGCACTAAGCTAAAGCTAGTTTGCAAAGAATTGTAAAAAAAATTCAGCCTCCAAATGTGCAAAGCTGGTGGAAACACTTCCCAAAAGACTTGTAGGAGAAATTGCTACAAAGTATTGGTTAAGAAGAACTGAATGCAAATACATGACACTTTTAAGATTTATATTTTTTAAATAAATAGAAAAGCATGTATCATTTCCTTTACACTACATAAAAACTTGCAACTTTGTGTTGGTATATCAAATAAACCCTTAGAAATTTTTTGCATATGTTCGCATGAAAATGGAGAACTTTGATTTCTTGGTGGAGCATATTGGAGACCTCATAAGAAGATCGGACACGTATTGCCGCTTCTCCATTTCACCGGCGGAGAGTCTGATGGTGACTCTTTGGTAAGCCATATTTATTGGATCTGCTTGCTTCAGAGCACACTTGTCTTGGAATGTTGTTGCTGGTAGTTTGTAAACGGCCATCTGACTCAGCTTTAACAATTGGAAATACTATAAAAATACATTTTTGTTGTTATAGCTGAGTTCTGGTATGTAATGCTGTGATTTGAAACTCATATATATATATTTTTTTTTTATTCACAGATTCCTTGCAACTGGAGAATCTCTTTCCTCACTCCATTTCCATTACAGACTTAGGATTTCCACCATCTCTGTAATTGTGAAGCACACATGCCGTGCATTGTGGGACTCTCTAGTTGCGGAATTTCTACCAGAGCCCACAACAGAGAGTTGGATTGAAATTGCAGAAAAGTTTGAACAAATATGTCAGTTTCCTAATTGCCTGGGTGCTGTGGACGGGAAACATATCATTATTGTCAAGCCAGCAGGATCTGAATCCGAATATTTTAATTACAAAAGCTATTTTTCAATTGTCCTCATGGCCATCGCTGATGCGGAATACAAATTTATTGCTGTAGATATTGGGACCTATGGCCGCTCCAATGACTCTCAAGTGTTCAAACTGTCAGCAATGGGCCATCAGCTGTATGGAAACACCTTCCAGTTCCCACCCCTAGACCACTGCCTGAAACATCTGGCCCACCGATGCCTTTTGTTTGTGTATGGGATGAAGCCTTTCAGCTGTCAGAACACCTGCTAAAACCGTACTCCAGCAGAGGATTGACACACACAAAAAGAATTTTCAATTACCGCCTCACAAGAGCCAGAAGAATGGTGGAGTGCGCTTTTGGGATTCTGACAGCCAAATGGCGTGTTCTATTGACTGCGATCAACCAAAAAAATTAAACTGTGGACGAGGTTATCAAAGCTTGTGTGGTTCTACACAATTTTGTTATCAGCAAGGAACAGATTTCCATTGAGGACCACTCTGAAGAAACCACCTTGCATGATTACCAGAACGTTACCAATAGAAGTTCTGTGACTGTTTCCCGAATGAGGGACAAATTTGCCGAATACTTTATGTCCCCTGAAGGAAGACTAGACTGGCAGGATGACAGAGTTTAATAAATTGCTCTGTGACCTTTGTACCTTGTGTACCCACAGTATACCTTTGCCAACCAAACTGGTGTACCTTGTTGTGGATTATGTATAGTATTTCACCTTTTAACCAAAGTTCTGTACCTTGTTTGGGATTACCTAACAATGTACAGAACTTTGGTTAAAAGGTGAAATACTTTGGCTAATACACAACCAGGGACACAACTTTGGCCAAAAAATTATTTTACCTTTTACCCAAAGTTATGTACCTGTTTTTGTATACCCAATACATTTTACCTTTATTGTACCTTAGAAATAAATGACAGACAACAATTTTAATCAAACAATTTTACATTTATTGTATTAAAATGTTTAATAACATATATAACTTTTTTTTCAATGTGAAATCTTTATTAACTTTTTTCAATGTGAAATCTTTATTAACTTTTTTTCAATGTGAAATAATTTTTTTTTCTATGTCAAAGAAATTGTTTTTTAATAAATAAAATTTTACAATTTATTTACACATATCTACAAATTTGTGTACTGTGGGGTGGAGATACTACTGGAGGGGATGCGGGACCCTTCGACAGTGGGAGTGTGGAGAGCGGACTGGGATGGTGGTGGGAAGGATGAGGTAAAAGAGGTGAAGGGTGGAAAAAGAAATGGAATGGGTGGAGAGGTGGGAGGCAGAACAGGTGGGTGGTGGAGTGGAGGATTGGGCAGGAGTAGAGGAGCAGATGTGTTTGGGAACTGATACGGGGAAGGATGTTAGTATGGGGCAGGTTGTTGGAAGTGGGGAGGTTGTTGGAAGGGGGGAGGTTGTTGGAAGGGGGGAGGTTGCTGGAAGTGGGGAGGTTGTTGGTACTGGGGAGGTTGTTGATACTGGGGAGGTTGCTGGTATTGAATAGCAGGGGGAGGAGGGACGGTGGCTGGAGTGGGGGCAGGTGTGGAAGGAACGACTGGGGTGGGTGTAGGAGGTTGGGAGGTAACCTGCGCTAGAGCAGCGTGGCACGTATGCATTACATGCATCTGCTGGCTAGGAGATAGCGTATCCATGCGCTCGGTTACAGACCGGAAAAAACTGTGGTTTGGTGAAGTTGTCGCTCCTTTTCCTTACCCCTCTGCCGCAGCCGCCCAGTAGCCACAGGTGTACTAGAGGTGGCAGCGGCAGAAGGGTGGGGTAAAGGGAAAGCTATCCCCTGACATGTAGCCTCATGCAATGCACTCGGCCACGATGCTCCAGCACTGGTGGAGGGGACAGAGGGCTCACGTGTCTGGGAAGGCTGGGCAGGTGCGGATGGGCCGGGGCTGTCGAAGTGTCCCTCGATGGCGAACTCCTGAGGGATCGCTCCAGAAGGGTCCAACTCTGCAGGCTCCCGAGTGCTGGTCACCGTTCTGTGGAATAAAGAGAAAAAATACAATTAATATACTGATATTGAATGGCCCTGGCTGAAAAAATAATTAGTTAGACAGGTTAGCATTTTTTTTTACATGGCGTGTGTGATATTTACCTTCTGGTGACCCTTGTTGCCCAGAGGAACGACAGGGCTCGTGCGTACTTGTACTTGCTCCTGCGTCCTCCAGATCCACTCGGGGCCCGCATCTCCTTGTTGAACTCCTTCTTGAAGCGATCCCTCACAGACTGCCACCGCTTCACAATTCTCTCCCCTGAAACGAGAAAGCACAAATTGGTTAGTATACAACATCAGTGTTTCCCAAACGCCAGTCCTCACGACCCCCATGGGTTATGTTTTCAGGATTTCCATAGTGTTGCACAAAAAGAAATTCTGAAAACATGACCCGTGGGGGCCACGAGGACTGCAGTTTGGGAAACACTGCTTTACATCCAGCAACCTGAACTGTGCATACTTATGCATTTTAGCCCGGGCCCGAGCATCGAGGTCCTCCCAGCCATCCACAAGTTGTGAAAAGATTTCATCCCAGAGCCGACGGGTCACTATGACATCAGCATGGCAGCGGTCCCCCATGTTCCACAGCGGCTCCCTTTCTCTGACCAGATCGATGAGGAGGTCCACGTTCATCACCCCCTCCTCACCATCAGAGTTGGGAGCACGCTGTGAAGCCTGTTAAAGAAAAAGAGAAAAAATATACATTAGTCTCCAAACTACCAAGGGAAAAAAAAAAAATGGAAAAAAAAAAATCAAGCAAAAATGTTTAAAAAAAAAAGTTATACTTACATGATGGTGACCGCCGCGTCGCTCATGCCGACGACCCTGGGAGGCACTGCGAGGACCTCTTTGCCGAGCACCAGATTCAGAAGACTATAATATATATATATATATATATATATTATGTGCTTTGATGTAGGCATATGTGTTTGGGTGCAGTGTGATGTCTGTACTAAATTGTTTTCTATGTGTTGTGTGTAGTGTGATGTTGTGTTTCAGCGATGCATGCAGGAAACTTACGAATTGTGAGCCCACTTCAGGTATCTCTCCACCCTTCATTCTTCTTCTGGGAGCTCCGATTCAGCTTCAATTTCCTGGTATAAATAAAAAGTAATGCAATTAATATATAGATCACAGAGATGGATTGTGAAAAAAAAATACTTTTTACCTGTAAACGCTGACGAAGCGAGAGAGGGCTCCCAGAAGAAGAAGACGTGTCCTGCTGTGCTGCTGCTGTCGGCGTTGTCGGGCGGCCTCTGCTGTGGAATAAAGAGAAAAAACAGCCATGAATGTATTGACATTGCATGGCCCTGGCTGAAAAGCGTAGTGTGTGATATTTACCGTCTGCTGTCTGACGCCGTGGTCTCCTCAATGTCAGGCTCCATTTCTTCAGCTGGTGGTCATGGTAGTGGTGCTGTTGCTGCTGTCGGCGTTGTCGGGTGGCCTCTGCTGTGGAATAAAAAGAAAAAAAGGCCATGAATATATTGATATTGCATGCCCATGGCTGAAAGGGGTTGTGTGTGATATTTATCATCTGGCCTCTGCTCCCATACTCTCCATCATCAGTTGCATTTGTTGGAGTCCAGGTGGTGTAGGTGCTGCTGGTGACGATGCTGCTGTTGGGCGGCTTGTGCTGTGGAATAAAGAGAAAAAAGGCCATGAATATATTGATATTGCATGGCCCTGGCTGAAAGGGGTTGTCTGTCATATTTACCGTCTGCCTTGTGCTCCCGGCTGCATCATGCCCAAAATGTCTTGGGGTGGTGCTGGTTGTGGTGGTGCTGCTGCCTCCTCCTGTCCTCTCCTGCGGCTGGCTCCTCTGCGGCTGGCTCCTGTGTGACTGGCTCCTGTCCTCTTGGCTGGCTGCATGGTTATGGCTGAGGGTGGTCCCACTGGCATGGTTTTTATATGTTTGCAGTGGGCTGGGCTACTGAGCATGCTCAGACAAAAAAAATGGGATCCGGCCACCGGATCCGGCTTAGTCCGGATCCGGCGCATTGCGGCGCTCATAGACTTTTATTGTAACAAAAAACGTTACAGTAGCCGTTTTTTACAGACGCCGGAATGAGACAATTAGCCGGATCCGGCAAAAACTGGACGCGCCGCAAGGCCATGCGGCGCGATCCGGCGCTAATGTTAGTCAATGGGAAAAAACGGATCCGGCATTAGATTTTACCGGATCAGGTTTTAAGAAAAAATGACGGAACTCGCCTGACGGCAAAAACCTGATGTGTGAAAGAGGCCTAACAGATTCCATAACTCTCCAGTTCATAAAAAGGCTGCTGGTGAAGGTGCATGTGACCAGACAGCTTTTCAATGTAATTTTTTTTTTTTTCAGTTGGAGGAGGCTGATGGACGTGTCTCGTCAAATAATTCTGCATCAGTAGCCATTTTGTGGATAAGAGAGCTGTGCAGTCTATGAGGAAAGTTGCATTAACAAGTCAAGGAAGAGAAGCTGTAATACTTATATTTTAACCCCTTAGTGACAGAGCCATTTTGCAGCTTAATGACAGGGCCAATTTTTACAATTCTGACCACTGTCACTTTATGAGGTTATAACTCTGGAACGCTTTAATGAATCCCGCTGATTCTGAGATTGTTTTTTTGTGACATATTGTACTTCACATTAGTGGTAAAATTTCTTTGATATGACTTGTGTTTATTTATGAAAAAAACAGAAATATGGCGAAAATTTTGAAAATTTAGCAATTTTCAAATTTTAAATTTTTATGCCCTTAAATCAGAGAGATATGTCACACAAATTTCTTAATAAATAACATTTCCCACATGTCTACTTTACATCAGCACAATTTTGGGAACAAAATTTTCTTTTGTTACGAAGTTATAAGGGTTAAAAGTTGACCAGCGATTTCTCATTTTTACAACACCATTTTTTTTAGGGACCACATCACATTTGAAGTCACTTTGAGGGTCTATATGATAGAAAATACCCAAAAGTGACACCATTCTAAAAACTGCACCCCTCAAGGTGCTCAAAACCACATTCAAGAATTTTATTAACCCTTCAGGTGCTTCACAGGAGCTGAAGCAATGTGGAAGGAAAAAATTGACATTTAACTTTTTTTGCAAAAGCTTTACTTCGGAACCAATTTTTTTTTATTTTTACAAGTGTTTGAAGAGAAAATGAACCACAAAATTTGTTGTGCAATTTCTTCTGAATACGCCGATACCCCATATGTGGGGTAAACCACTTTTTGGGCGCATGGCAGAGGTCGCAAGGGAAGGAGCGCCGTTTGACTTTTTCAACGCAGAATTGCCTGAATGCCATGTCGCATTTAGATAGCCCCTGATGTGCCTAAACAGTGGAAACACCCCACAAGTGACCCCATTTTGGAAACAAGACCCCTTAAGGAACTTATCTAGATGTGTGGTGAGCACTTTGAACCTCCAATTGCTTCACACAAGTTTATAACGTAGAGCCATGAAAAAAAAATATTTTTTTTTCCACAAAAATGATCTTTTCACCCCAATTTTTAATTTCCTAAGGGTAACAAGACCACAAAAGTTTTTGTGCAATTTGTCCTGAGCATGCTGATACCCCATATGTGGGGGTAAACCACTTTTTGGGCGCACGGCAGAGGTCGCAAGGGAAGGAGCGCTGTATGACTTTTTCAACGCAGAATTGGCTGGATGCCATGTCGCGTTTAGAGAGCCCCTGATGTGCCTAAACAGTGGAAACCCCCAACAAGTGACCCCATTTTGGAAACTAGACCCCTTAAGGAACTTATCTAGATGTGTGGTGAGCACTTTGAACCTCCAAGTGATTTACACAAGTTTATAACGTAGAGCCGTGAAAATAAAAAATCATATTTTTTCCACAAAAATGATCTTTTCACCCCAATTTTTATTTTCCCAAGGGTAACAAGACCCCAAAAGTTTTTGTACAATTTGTCCTGAGCATGCCGATACCCCCTATGTTGGGGTAAACCACTTTTTGGGCGCACGGCAGAGGTCGCAAGGGAAGGAGCTCCGTTTGACTTTTTCAACGCGGAATTGGCTGGACGCCATGTCGCATTTGTAGAGGCCCTGATGTGTCTAAACAGTGGAAACCTCCCACAAGTGACCCCATTTTGGAAACTAGACCCCCTAAGGAACTTATCTAGATGTGTGGTGAGCACTTTGAACCCCCAAGTGCTTCACAGAAGTTTATAACGCCCGGGCGTGAAAATAAAAAATCATATTTTTTCCACAAACCTGATGGTTTAGTCCCCAATTTTTTATTTTCCCAAGGGTAACAGGAGAAATTAGACCACAAAAGTTGTTGTCCAATTTGTCCTGAGTATGCTGATACCCCATATATGGGGGGGACCACTGTTTGGGCGCACGGCAGGGCTTGGAATGGAAGCAGCGCCGTTTGACTTTTTCAAACCAAAATTGGCTGGAATTGAGATTGGACACCATGTCACGTTTGGAGAGCCCCTGATGTGTCTAAATAGTGGAAACCCCCCACAAGTGACCCCATTTTGGAAACTAGACCCCTAAGGAACTTATCTAGATGTGGTGGTGAGCACTTTGAACCCCAAGTGCTTCACAGAAGTTTATAACGCCCGGGCGTGAAAATAAAAAATCATATTTTTTCCACAAACCTGATGGTTTAGTCCCCAATTTTTTATTTTCCCAAGGGTAACAGGAGAAATTAGACCACAAAAGTTGTTGTCCAATTTGTCCTGAGTATGCTGATACCCCATATATGGGGGGACCACTGTTTTGGCGCACGGCAGGGCTTGGAATGGAAGCAGCGCCGTTTGACTTTTTCAAACCAAAATTGGCTGGAATTGAGATTGGACACCATGTCGCGTTTGGAGAGCCCTGATGCGCCTAAACAGTGGAAACCCCCCACAAGTAACACCATTTTGGAAACTAGACCCCTATGGAACTTATCTAGATCTGTTGTGAGCACTTTGAACCCCAAGTGTTTCACAAAAGTTCATAATGCCTGGGTGTGAAAAAAACAAAACAATTTTCCACAAAAATGATTTTTTAGTCCCAAATTTTTGATTTTTCACAAGGAAATTGGACCCTAAAAGTTGTTGTCCAATTTGTCCTGAGTATGCTGATACCAAATATGTGGGGGGGGGGGAAACTGTTTGGGCGCACGGCAGGGCTTGGAAAGGAAGTAATAAAGTTTTGGAATACAGACGTTGATGGGGGTCATGTTCCGTTTGCAGTGCCCCAGATGAGCCTAAAAAGTGGAAAACCCCCACAAGTGACCCCATTTTGGAAACTAGACCCCCTAAGTAACTTATCTAGATCTGTGGTGAGCACTTTGAACCCCAAAGTGTTTCACAAAAGATTATAATGCCTGGGTGCGAAAAAAAAAAATCAATTTTCCACAAAAATGATTTTTTAGTCCCAAATTTTTGATTTTTCACAAGGAAATTTGGACCCAAAAGTTGTTGTCCAATTTGTCCTGAGTACGCTGATACCAAATATGTGGGGGGGAAACTGTTTTGGCGCACAGCAGGGCTTGGAAAGGAAGTAATAAAGTTTTGGAATGCAGACGTTGATGGGGGTCATGTTCCGTTTGCAGTGCCCCAGATGAGCCTAAAAAGTGGAAAACCCCCACAAGTGACCCCATTTTGGAAACTAGACCCCTAAGTAACTTATCTAGATCTGTGGTGAGCACTTTGAACCCCAAAGTGTTTCACAAAAGTTTATAATGCCTGGGTGCGAAAAAAAAAAAAATCAATTTTCCACAAAAATGATTTTTTAGTCCCAAATTTTTGATTTTTCACAAGGAAATTGGACCCCAAAAGTTGTTGTCCAATTTGTCCTGAGTACGCTGATACCAAATATGTGGGGGGGGAAACTGTTTTGGCCACAGCAGGGCTTGGAAAGGAAGTAATAAAGTTTTGGAATGCAGACGTTGATGGGGGTCATGTTCCGTTTGCAGTGCCCCAGATGTGCCTAAACAGTGGAAAACCCCCACAAGTGACCCCATTTTGGAAACTAGACCCCTAAGGAACTTATCTAGATCTGTGGTGAGCACTTTGAACCCCCAAGTGTTTCACAAAGGTTTATAATGCCTGGGTGTGAAAAAAAACAAAAAACAATTTTCCACAAAAATGATTTTTTAGTCCCAAATTTTTGATTTTTCACAAGGAAACTGGACCTCAAAAGTTGTTGTCCAATTTGTCCTGAGTACGCTGATACCAAATATGTGGGGGGGGGAACTGTTTGGGCGCACAGCAGGGCTTGGAAAGGAAGTAATAACGTTTTGGAATGCAGACGTTGATGGGTGTCATGTTCCGTTTGCAGTGCCCCAGATGTGCCTAAACAGTGGAAAACCCCACAAGTGACCCCATTTTGGAAACTAGACCCCTAAGGAACTTATCTAGATGTGTGATGAGCACTTTGAACCCCAAAGTGTTTCACAGAAATTTATAAACGCAGAGCCGTGAAAATAAAAAAAAATTTTCCTCAAAAATTATTTTTTTTAGCCAGCTATTTTTTATTTTCCCAAGGGTAACAAGAGAAATTAGAACCCAAAATTGGTGGGCAATTTGTCCTGAGTGCGCTGATACCCCATATGTTGGGGTAAACCACTGTTTGGGTGCACGGCAGGGCTCGGAAGGGAGGGAGTGCCATCTGACTTTTTGAACGCCACGTCATGTTTGGAGACCCCCTGATGTGCCTAAATAGTGGAAACCCTCAATTCTAGCTCCAACCCTAACCCCAACACACCCCTAATCCCAACCCTAACCCTAATCCTAACCCTAATTTCCAACCCTAATTGTAGCCCTAACCCTAATTGTAACCCTAAACCTAATTGTAACCCTAACCCTAATTGTAACCCTAACCCTAAGGCTGGGTTCATTTTGCATTTTACCAGCCCGTTCAACACATAGCATTGACGGGCTGGTAACGGTATAGCATAACGCGATCGCGTTATGCTATACCCGCTAGCGCAGAGGAATCAGCAGGTGATTCATCTGCGCTAGAGGTGACGAAGCCCAGACGTTGCAGCCCGCGTCTGAGGCTCCGTCACTGAATGATGGCACGTCGCGAACGCATGCCGCTTTACGGCATTCGTCGCGATGCGCCCTCAAATGGGGGTGAATGGCAGCATTAACGGACTGCGTTACACCGCGGTGTAACGCAGTCCGTCTAACGGACTGCCATAACGCAGTATGAACCCAGCCTAACCCTAACCCTAATTATAACCCTAACCCTAATTATAACCCTAACCCTAACCCTAGCCTTAACCCTAACCCTAACAGAAAAATGAAAAAAAATATAATTTCTATATTTTATTATATGTCCCTAACTAAGGGGGTGATAAAGGGGGGGGGGTTATGTACTGTTTTTTTTATTTTGATCACTGTGATAGTTTATCACAGTGATCAAAATGTACTTTTGTGAGAATGAATGAAACTTTTTTTGAATCTGCCGCCAAGCAGATCGGCGGGCGCACTGCGCATGCGCCCGCCATTTTTTTTTTACAGGAAGAAGACGCCGGGATCCTGGGGCCTGGGGGAGGACCGAGGACACCGGGAGGTATAGGGGGGGCGATCGGGGGACCTGGGGACCCTCATTCTCTCCCTCTGATGTGCGATCACATCAGAGGGGAGAGAAATCATTTTTTTTTTTTTTGCGGTCGCCGTTATACTTAGTTTAACGGCGATCTCGACAGCGGGGTCGGTAACTACCGACCCGGATCATGTTTTCTGGGGTCTCGGCTACCCTCGGCAGCCGAGACCCAGAGAAAATTGCCCACCCCCCCACCGGCAGAACGCGGCGGGCGCACTGAGCATGCGCCCGCCATTCAAGATGGCGGCGCCCACCGGAGGAAGCAGGTGGGCCCGCGGGCCACAAGGGGCACATTGGGGGACATAAGGGGGGTCCCGGGGACCCTTTTTCTCTGTCCTCTGATGTCCGATGACATCAGAGGACAGAGAAATTAAATGGCACATCAGATTTTTTTTTTGTTGTTGCGGTCGCCGTTATAGGGTTAATAACGGCGATCGCATCATCGGGTCGGTAAAAACCGACCCGATTCATGTTCTCTGGGGTCTCGGCTACCCCCGGTAGCCGAGACCCCGGAGAAAATGCGCCTCTGGGGGGCGCTATTCACTTTTTCACTGTGGTTTAAGTACCCTTAATGACCGCCGTTAAAAGGCGTATCGGCGGTCGTTAAGGGGTTAAATTATTTGTGTAACATTTATGTGAAAATAAACATAAAGTGTCCAGCAACTTTAAAGACAATCACATATTAACGGTTCCCATCAAGTAACATATCACATACATAGCCATCAGCTTTTGATTTGGCCAAAATATTTTTAATTCTGCCACCACAGAAAGGTAGACTCTTTTGGCAGGGCCCTACTCTACTCTAACCTATTAAACATTTGTTAAAATACCTAATACTCTTTTTAGGTATATTTTTATTTATTTTTCTTCAATGAAATGTGTCACACACATTTTTTCATAATGATCAATAATACAACATACAAGAAACAAATACCGTTACACCATGGCTGGACCATATGTTACCACCACATAGTGATCGAACAATACCACATACAAGAAATAAATGCCTCCACACCATGACCGGGCCACATATTACACCACATAGTGACTGAATAATAACACATACAAAAAACAAATACAACCACACCATAACCGAACCATATATTACCACCAGATAGTGACCGAATAATTCCACATACAAGAAACAAATACCGTCACACCATGGCCGGACCACATATTACCACCACATAGTGATCGAAAAATACCACATACAAGGAATAAATACCACCACACCATGACCGGACCACATATTACCACCACATAGTGAACGAATAATACCACAAGCAAGGAACAAATAAGACCACACCATGACCGAACCACATATTACCACCACAAAGTGAACGAATAATACCACAAGCAAGGAACAAATACGACCACACCATGACCGAACCACATATTACCATCACATAGTGACTAGTTATGAGCGAGTATACTCGTTGCTCGGGTTTCCCAGAGCACGCTCGGGTGGTCTCCGAGTATTTGGAAGTGCTTGGAAATTTAGTTTCTGTTGCTGCAGCTGCATGATTTGTGGCTATTTGACAGCCTGAATACATGTGGGAATTCCCTAAAAAACAGGTAATCCCCACATGTATTCAGGCTATCAAGTAGCCGCAAATCATGCAGCTGCAGCAAAAGTAACTAAATCTCCGAGCACTTCCAAATACTCAGAGACCACCCAAGCGTGCTCGGGAAAACCCGAGCAACGAGCATACTCGCTCATCACTAATAGTGACCGAATAATACCACATAAAAGGAACAAATACCGTCACACCATGCCCGGACCACATATTACAATTACATAGAAAAATATTTAGACTTGAGAGTCCTCAGTGGTTGATACCTTTTAATGGCTAACTGAAAAGATGGTAACAAATTGCAAGCTTTCGAGACTACTCAGGTCTCTTCATCAGGCAAAGACTAAAACAAAAACTGAAGAATCACATATTTATACACAAGAGGACACAGGAATAATGCAATACGTAAGACATGTGACGTGAAGCAGAACTGTCATTATGGCAGAGGGATGAACCAACCATACAATTACATAGTGACTGAATAATACCAAATACAAGGAACAAATACCACCAAAAAATGGCTTGACCATATATTACCACCAGATAGTGTCCGAATAATTCCATGTACAAGGAACAAATACTGCCACGCAATGCTCAGACCACATATTACAACCTCATAGTGACTGAATTATAAAACATACAAGTAACAAACATCGCCACACGATGATCAAACCACATATTACTACCACATAATGACCGAATACTACAATACTCATCATTAATTCAAAAAATACAATACAAATATTACCATAAGTGCCATTATACACAGTAGCTCTGTACATAGCATACAGTATATAGTGTAAGCGTACAGGTAATACAGGTGACTCACCATTGACATTATACACAGGAGCTCTGTATAAGTATACAGTGTATACTGTCAGTGTAGAGTAACACACTGACTCACCAGTGACATTACACACAGGAGCTCTACATATAGTGTCAGTGCACAGGTAATACAGTGATCTCGAGTGACATTATACATAGGAGCTCGTATATAGTGTCAGTGTACAAGTAATACAGTGATCATCAGTGACATATACATCTGAGTTTGTATATAGTGTCAGTGTACAGTAATACAGGATCACCGTGACTATACACAGGAGCTCTGTATATAGTGTCAGTGTACAGGAATACAGTGATCACTAGTGACATTATACACAGGAGTTTGTATATAGTGTTAGTGTACAGGTAATACAGTGATCACCAGTGACCCAACCAGTCTCAATTCATATTCATTTGCTGTACCATCCCCAGTGTCATTCATCATTATTGCTGTACCACACAAGTCTAAATCATTATTGTAGTACCCATTCTAGTTCAATTCATCATTATTTACTGTACCCCATCCCAGTCTCAAATCATCATTATTTGCTGTACCCCATCCCCGTGGTCAATTCATCATTATTTTCTATCTCCACCCCTCAGTCACAATTCATCATTATTCCTATTACCCCACCCCAGTCTCAATTTATCATTGTTTGCTATTCTCCACCCCTCAGTCCAAATCATCATTATTTCTATTCCCCACCCCCAGTCTCAATTCATCATTACTGTTCCCATCTCCCAGTCTCATTCATTCTCATTTACTTACCCATCCATAGTCTCAATTCATCATCATTTACTCTCCCCATTATCATTTCTGTACTTACTCCAGTATCAATTCATCATTTTGTACCCACCGTCTAATTCATCTCATTTGCTGTTCCCAGTCCTCAGTCTCAATTAATCATCATTTATCTCCCCAACCCCAGTCTCAATTAATCATTTACTGTTCCCCATCTCCCCAGTCTCAATTCATTCTCATTTACTTTACCCCATCCACTAGTCTCAATTCATCATCATTTACTCTCCCCATTATCATTTGCTGTACTTACTCCCAGTATCAATTCATCATTTATTGTACCCACCCCGTCTTAATTCATCATCATTTGCTGTTCCCCAGTCCTCAGTCTCAATTAATCATCATTTACTCTCCCCAAACCCCAGTCTCAATTAATCATTTACTGTTCCCCATCTCCCCAGTCTCAATTCATTCTCATTTACTTTACCCCATCCACTAGTCTCAATTCATCCTCATTTGCTGTACCCCACCCTCAGTCTCAATTCATCCTCATTTGCTGTACCCCACCCTCAGTCTCAATTCATCCTCATTTGCTCACCCTCCCCACACACATTTAATTCATTTTATTAAAAAAAAAGTTTTTCATACTTACATCTCTGGCGATCTTCTGCAGGTGCAGCTCCACTTCTGCTATCCTGGCGAGTGGCATGCCTACATGCCGCTGCGAACTCGATGACATCATCACATAGGCACCGTCACCAGCAGGCCATTTTTACTGCAAAAAAACCTTGTTCGTTCTATGCCTAGAAGACTTGGTGCTGTCTTCAAAAATCATGGAGGTCATACAAAATACTAGATGTATTTGCTTTTGATGTTGGGTGCATTTGTTTTTGTATTAACTAATTTGAGCAAAAATGAAGATTTTGTAATGAAAGTTATATTATTATTAGCCTTACATTCATATTCTGGGTTAAACAAATGTTCTATGAAACTTGGTCTTGTCAGCATTTTGGAAATTGTTCTTGCATTCTGTGCTATATTGATTAAAATCTTCCTTTTCAAGTGGGTGTACTCATGAATACTGAGTACTGTAGCAATATATTGGCTGAACAAAGCTCAAAAGGATGTATACAGATAATGGACACTCTGCGTTTGATTAACATGGTTGCATAGGCAAGCAGTGTGTTGTCTCTGGCTCTATGCAGATCGGCTTGGCAGAGGAGTAGTATTCAGATTAAATAGGAAGCAACTTGACTGTGCACATAAGGCCGGAGTCACACTGGAAATATCGCATTGCAGTCGGACCTATGTTAATCTATGGAGCAGCTCCCAGTATCAGATTTTTTGTGGTCCTTTTAAAACGTCCGAGTGCAATCGCAGCATGCTGCGATTGTCACCGATTGTGGGTCGACTATCGCCAATGCAAGTCTATGGGAGCGATGAAAAATCTGATTACAAACGGACCACACGTGTGACTTGCAATTAAATCGCACCGGTGTCCTTTAAAAAGCCGGCAATCACTACTGACAGCTTTAATAAAGAATAGAATCAATACATATACACACATAGAATACATATATATATATATATATATAATATATACATGTCATTGTGACATATATATAATATATTTATAGTTCATACACTTCTACATACTGTAATAGCCGCTAATTCAATTGCCGGCTTTTGTGACATGAAATGACTAGGGGCGGATTAAGAACATGATGGGCCTGGAGCTGAAGGGGCGGGCAAGGGGCGGGGCAAGGGGTGGGGCCAAACACGGCAGCGGGCGGCAGCATGAGTCATCACCACAGCCGAGACATCGGCGCGGCCGGCTGGGCCGCGGATGGGCCTATCCAGAGGCGTAGCTAGGGTTTCTGTTTAGGGGGGGCGAAACATCTGAGTGGGCCCCTAACCAGAGAACCTCAGCAAATGACCGCGCTGTTGCCAAAATTAATCTATATATAAAAAGACCAATATTGATATCACCGCCATATGGTCAGTGGTAAATAACACCAGTCCTACAGAACATATAAGAGATCATAGCAGAGTTACAGATAATGACTTACCGCGGACGTTCTTTCTGATGGAATCGTTCACTTTTCATGTCTTTTCCATCTGGCCCAGACCGACATGACGACTCCTCCAGCCAGGACTCGACTACAGAGAATACAACAAAGAAACGTTTCACTTCTCATATTGTCAGCACCGTCACGATCACCAATTGGACTATTC